>CM022394.1:45812219-47062219 GCA_011833715.1 Carcinoscorpius rotundicauda | reverse complement strand
ACAGGGTAAATGCAAGACATGGCATAACTACATGCGATACACTATTTATTGCTTAGCTATTCAATGGTTACAGATCTTAATATTCTTCTAGAGCATACATATTGAGAACTGACTATAAATGTTAAAATATACTTATATTTCTTTGTACACTTACTATTTACTCTCTTGATGCCTCATTTCTTGAGTGTACAAAAAAGTTCCACAAACCAGTAATTTTAAGTGTAACATATCTAAGTGCATGTTGATCAAATATTCCAAAATTCTTGTAAGCAAAATTAAAACCTTTAAAATTTTCTTTTGTGACTGGAATTATGAGAAAAATTATTTTAATTTGCAGGTTATTTTTATATGAAAAATTGATTTAAGGTGCAACTAATGTGGTCTTCTCTGTGCCAATGTGTTAAGATTATAATTCCATTCAAGATACAAGATTTCACCAAGGTAAATGTACATGTAGTTACGTAAAGGTTCTGAGGTTTATCAACAAGACTGCTATCATACCTGTTATTCCACCACCAGTCACATGACAACAGCTGATGAAAACAAGATGCAACTAAGTTAGTGCACTTTTTCTACTTCATTAGTAGAAACTATAAATAAATTTATAGTTTGTTAGATTTATGACTTTGTTAACGTAGAATTATGCACTATTGAATGAACATTCAGTTATCAAAACAGTTTCTATTTACAGTGATATAAAACATACAAAAAATTATGTTTTGCTTTATTTTCAACTTTAACAATTTTTAACAGATTAATTTATGTTCAAATTCCAAATATCTGTTAATTGCTATTAGCAGGAATGCCTGTGCATAGTCATTCCTATTTTTGAACTGACAGGAAAAATGAAAGGCAGCTGGTTAACAGTCCCAATTATCAACTCTTGGACTGTGAATAAACGGGGAGATTTAACTGTTACTCTTATAGTGCACCAAAAGCTCAAAAGTGAGGAATACATTTTTGTGATAATGGGTCAGCTTTAGTCTTAACATGCTAAATCATCACACATTTTATTAGTTTACAAAAATTCTTGTTTAATGCAACATCACATTTTAACTGCAGGATACTGAAAATTTATAGAGTGAATCAGAAGTACAGGGTTCCTGAACTTCTGTCAAGTTCCATCACGATGTACAGACATGTGAAGTCATTAAGTTATATTCAGATATAAAACCAGTAATCAGAGTAAATTCCTTTAACTAAACTTATCATAGTTAAGGCTATGTTAGTTTTGTTTTGCTACTCTGTGAGCATCATTTTTAATAACAAAAAAAAAAGCTACTAAAACAATGCTCTGGGAATCATAAATTTTCAGTTGATTTAGGATGTTGTACATATGGTTCAGTAATACACACACACAAAAAACAACAACCAGTTACAACACTATTTTTTTTATTAGTTTTACAGATATGCCTGCACCCAACCAAGACCTTTTAATTGTAAATAAATCTTAGTCAAACGTATTTTGTACACCTGTTTTCAAAACTGGTCTATGTAGCTAATAATGTATGAAGATGCTACATCTGTAAGTTTTACTGTGTTGCTTGACCATTATAAATAAATAATCCTGATTTTTTTATTTGTTTTTCAGTGTTTTGCAGTTTTTACAACTTCTTAGCAGTTTGGCGAAAAAAAAATTAAGGTTCACAACAATCTCAATAGTGGAAATGCAATTTATTTCCAAAACTATGGGCACTTATTAGAGGAGGATAAAACATTTTAAATTAAGGTTAGATTGAATCACCTGAGGAGAAACTGTGTTAAAAAAACAACATTGAACCCGATGCAATCTTTATGAATTAGATATAGAATAATAATAATAATAAAAACGTACAGAAGCCATTCTTGCAAGACCATAAATATGAATAACGCAGCCAAAACCGACTTCTCTGTACTTTTACCATCTTGCACACAGAAGTGGAAATGAGTCACATCCCCACTCTAGTTTCAAAACCTGTCTTACCTAAACGTATTTAAATTTGGCTCACAGACTACAAGTGGATGACTGCCCGCCAGTCTCCAAGTTTTCTTAAAATTATTCTATTGAATTTAATTAAGTAGTTACATACATTACTGTAAATATAAATGTTATAATCGACAGTAACAAAACATCACAATATGACATACACATATAGCAGAAACACATTTTATTTGCCATGTCCTTTGTGTTCACTAGCCGAATAACAAGTTTCTAAACGCTCAGAATATTACAGGACACGAAACAGAGGAAGAATAAAACGGGAATCAGAGCGCGAAAGTCACAGGCTGTATAGTAAGTTTCTTAGCGTTAAGGCAGTTTTAAATCACATACCGCTTCCTTCTTAACGTACACAAACATACGATTTCATTAAGAGAATATTCGCTTATAGTTGTTGGATATAAACTCTCATCCATGTGTAACAATAAAATCATCACACAATGCACGTGTATAATGTAGAACTATATGTGTACGTTGCTAAAGCAATCTCATCGCTTTACCCAAGCTAAAGCAACAAGGTTGACTACTCAACCTTCCAACTTTCTTTAACGCAATTGAAATCAAAATACGTGAGGTACTGCAGTATCACCTTCTACTTTCAAGTAATTCAATGACACCAAATACTTATATTTCATACGGAATTAGAAGTATCAAAGTTCGAGTGACTTTTGAAAACGAATAAGATAATGCACGTGATTAAGGGCTGACGAGAACGGAGAGAAAGAGGCCCAAAGTAATAACTTTGGATAAAACGCAGAATATTAAAATACGATTGAGAACAACTATTCTCAAATGTTTACATATCAGATAATACAAGAATTTGTTTGTTTTTGAATTTCGCATAAAGCTACACGAAGGCTCTCTGCGCTAGCCGTCCCTAATTTAGAAGTGCAAGACTAACGGGTAAGCAACTAGTCATTACCACCCACCGCCAACTCTTGTTCTTTTACCAACGAACAGTGGGAATGACTGTTACATTGTAACGCCCCCACGGCTGACAGGGCTAGCTTCAAGCTTGTTTGATGTGACGGGGATTCAAACATGCAATCCTCAGATTACGAGTGGAGCCCCCTAACCACCTGACCATGTAGTGCCAAAATGTCTACATGCTCATATCTTTTTAAATTTTACTCTATTGCTTGACCATTATGAACAGTCATGTTCTGTTTCCCTTTTATCGGTGTACTGTTGAAGCAAAATATTGTTTGGTATTGTATTATGTTAATTTATACTATTCCAAGAAAGTGTACATTGCAATTAAGAGACGTAATTTTAAGTAGAATACAAAACTTTTAAAATACGTGGTTGTTTTTTTTCTTTCTGGCATCTTAAAATTTCTTAATGTAACGTTACACGATATGGTGTATAAGCCTGATGCTGCTTTAAAATATACTTCGGAAAAGACCCGTTTCTGATAAAATTCGAACCAGAAACTCAAGACAAGGAATTATGCGTGAAGTATACTGGATTGTATGATTAAAACACTGAAAAGTATATGATTGAATTTATTTTTTTTAAGTGTGAAAAGACGTCCTTCTTTGTGACAGAATGTAAAAACTATTCCCTTGTAATCGTATTTGTTATTAACTACAAAGCTACATAATGGGCTATGTTATACCAACCAAGAGTATCGATTTTTAGCGTTACAAGCCCATAGAATTGCAGCTTTATGATATAAAAATGTGTTGTAGATTTTTCATACAAAGCTCATCCCACAATGAACTTGTATAAACATTTGGGGGATGGCATACAAGCTATAATACGTTAAATCATAGTTAAAATATTTTACATTCAATTCAGATTTATGTAATAATTCACATACTTTTAATCTGATTTTTTTCAGGCGCAAATTAACATTAAAAACAAGTAAGAGTATTTGCATGAGCCTATGTTCACGAAGACAAAAGTTTATTACAGTAGATACCTTTTAATCTTGAAATGTTCAACTGATGAGTAAATAAAAAAAAAACAATCATCAAACTGCAAAAAAAATCTTTCCAGTGACACCAGTTGGTAGCATTTAGTCAAGTAATGTTGAAATAGCCTGATTACACTTCCAGAATATAAATGTTAATTTACTGTATCTTATACACAAGTGAACTAAACAGCCAGATCAGATATCCTAGAAATTCAGGTATATTCATTCCACATTTTGAACTGCCAACCGTAGAAAGAACTAGTCTGCCAGTAGCATTTGGCACCAGAAGGGGTTTTGCCAGTTTTACACTAAATAAAAGAATTTTACAGAGCGTACGGCTGAAAATAAGAAGTGTGTTTAGTAGCATAGCGTCTCCAGATCCTCAAACCGGCATACTAACCTTTAGGTCAAACACCTGACCTCTTTATGACTGGATGCGTATATCTGCAAAATAAACGGCGATAGAAAGAAGCGTGAAAGTTTGTTTAACAGCAAAAAGAATTCTACTAATTTCAGATTCCTTATTATAGTAGATACAAATGATAGTTATAACAAGAGAAGTCTTGCTAATAATTCACAATTTAAATCACCATTTTCACAATTGATTCTTTCTTTCTCACTTCACCAACGCAAACTGTGAAAAATTTAAATCTAGCACATTTATTCCTCTAGAATATAGGTCAGAAGGCTTAGAAAACGATGGCATGTAATAAAACGGTTATTTACCTCATGAAAGTGTTTGTTTTGAATTTTGCGCAAAGCTACTCTAGGACCCTTGTCGTCCCTAATTATTCTAGTCATCACCACCCACCGCCAACTCTTGGGTTACTCTTTTACCCACGAATAGCGGGATTGACCGTGACATTATAACGCATCCACGGCTGAAAGGGCGAGCATGTTTGGTGCGACCAGGATTCGAACCCGCGATCCTCGGATTACGAGTTTAACGCCTTACCACGCTTGGCTATGCCGGACCCTCATGGAAATGATAACAGAACTTCATATCATGCACAATAAAAATTTTGAAGCAACTTGGAATGCTACCCTCTACAAATATGTGTTCCACAAATGAACAGTCCAAGTAAACCCTGTACGCTATTGACGGGTACAAAATGCAATGTGTTAAAACTAGTTTCTATGTTTCTGATAATGTACACATATGCCACTCAATTTTAGAGACAGACTCAACTAAATGCTATGTATATAAAATATGTTCAATGATATGATTGCCTTTTATACGCAGTCAAGTGTACACACACATTAGCCTCTAAGTTTAACTGTTATGAAGTGCCATGCGTACATAATACCTAATGTTACGAATAATTTTATAAAAGTGCTAAGTTGAAATTTTGTTAAGTATATAACATAAAACACTTTTAATTACGGACAGCCACAAAATATGATCATAAAACTTGAAATTTTGGTAGAAACGGAACATAGGGGCAATTATAATCCTATAAATTCATCACATATATGAAGTTTCAAACAATTATTTAAAACATTAGGCCGTTCGATTATATCCTATTCTAAACCTCTTTTCAAAGTAGATTGAAGGAATTTTATTCCAATGAATTCTGTAATAATAACAAAAAATTATAAACATCACAGCTTTCATAACTTCAGTTAACGTTTAAACCAAGCACAATTTTATAAGTAATTTGAAAGAAAACTGCGTAAATATATGATACAGAAAACTGAATTAACTTTACAACTTTATTTGAGTACATTTTTAGCTGGTAAACAAGATTATTTTAACAATAGTTTCACGTGACATGTTTCAAAAAGCGCCACGTTTATATATTATACTACAGCTGTATTACGTAGAACGCCACAGAAACGCATTTAACAGTGAATTTGAAACAGCCATGGCTCTACAACAAGTAAGTACCACCTAAGAAATTAAACTTTATTCAAGTTGTGATAAACCAAATAACTGCTAATCCATGGTGTAGGTTATTCTGTTCAACTTATGCAAAGATATATCCAGATACATCTTTTCTTCGTTGCTTAATAGGCAAAATAAAATCTGTTATGTTTGTTAAGGAAGAAAAACGTCGCTACGCAATTCCATTTTCTAAGCGACTAAGGAATTTACAAACCCAAGTTACGGGTTTTAATTGATTTTAATAGAGATGGTATTTCAAGCATAATATGGAATATGTAAAAGTGGATTTTTCGTATTTTGCAACTCCTACTAGTGAACAATAGAAAAATAATACGTAACAAGTTTTAAGTGGAAAAACTGATAAGTAAAGATAGATTCTAGAAGGTGAATTTGGACGCAGGACCAATGGTTAACAGATGCTGTTGCAAACTGCATGCATATAATTCACTAAAAACACATGAATATAACAATTACAGAATATTGAACTTCAATTTCTAAGTACAAGATAATTTTTATATCATCCAAAAGCTCCTCAAAGTTGGTGTTTCTCTTGTGTTCTACGGTACCTTCATTGTAACGTCAAAGTTGAAGTGTGAAATAGTTTTTATAAGACTTAAAGTTTCTGGGGAAAAGTTCAACGTAATACTCAAATTTACACACAAAACATTAGATTTATCTTCAAAATAATGCATTTTCCTTCACGAATGAAAAAAAAATGTTATACCTGACCAAAATACTTAAGTGTAAATAGCATGAATAAATAATAAAACAACTGATATTTCTTTTACTTGTGAAATACTTGTTAATGTTCAGTGAAGTTAATCTAAAATGGGTAAACTGAGCGCATGTGATTCTAAGCTGGATCTTTCTGTACTACTAGTAGCTATATAAAAAACGCTGCTGTGTTTACAATAACGACGGTTTATCCAGGATAAGGAAAGGCTTGCAATACCACTACACAAATTCTATAGAACGCTACACATAATTAAACAAAATAGAGTAAAAGGAACAGCGCTATCATAATCAGAAGACACGAGTTACTGGAATGCAAGCTTACTGCAATTTTTTCGGGAGGTATATTTTTTAAATCCTAATAGTGATCATTTCTTTATTATTACTGTCATCTGCCAATAGATAACACGTTTGAATTATAAACAAATTTTTGCTTTTGTTGTAGCCTTATCTTTCAAGTAAAAAATAATTTTCTTTGAGTAACGTTATCTGTACAATACATTTTCAATCTAATACAGTCTAGACAGAAAAAAAACATTTATGCGAGTGCATCAAAACTGGCGAACTTCATCATATAAAAAGTTGTTTAGCAAGATTATTTTCCATGAAGTTATCAAAAACATTTTAAATGTTTGTTAATTGAAAAGCAAACTTAGCTACCCCAGTTTTAAAGGTCGAAATCGTTAACTGCATAGGGTAAAAACTATCAGGAATTCCTTTGAGAAATACAGAAATTTAGCACTTTACATTAAAACGATCTTCAACAGGCACACTGGCAAGACTCTTGACAATATCATAGCGATATAAAGTCATAATAAAACAGTTGTGATGCATCGTTCCATCATCGTTAAATTTTGGTAGGTTGTGTAATGCAACCAAGAATTGGCATATAACGGACCTTTCCTACAATATGAGGAAATCGTACACAATATTTATACTTGTGCATAATGACGTTGACAAACAAAGAAATACGATTAAATATGGATTTCTAGGGCCATCCAGAAATAGACTTGTAACAAGTCACAAAGTGGCAGTAGTAACCAGAGTGTTAAGTCTTATGACAGGCGAGAATCCATAAACAGTGGCAAAGCCATCCATGTGCCCCAAATAACACTGTGCAACACAACCAAGAAGGATTTCCTCCTGAAAAGGCATCGCATGTCTCAATCAGCTACATAGAGAATAAAATAGGTATTAATTATATTCAATAATTAGACACTGCTTAAATAAGTCGGAAGCAACGTCCATGAATGGCTGTGTGACTGGACCTTTGAAACAGGCGCTTAGAAACCATTATCATTATAAAAACCAGACCACGGATGGAAATCTAGAGGTAGTAACGTAAGTTGACTACGAATGCTATACAACGAAGCTTATTGCAATGAAACTGCACTGTAGGCCTATTGTTAAGATAACGGTCGTCGTAAAACGCACAGCTGGAAATGACGAAATAAATTGTAGTGACGTGATGAGGCTCCAGAATTGTTCTATAAATACAACGTATTCAACCTCTGTACTTCCAAAAACTAAAAAAAGGTACTATCTTCAAGGGAATTATGTAATACAAGTTCCTTTTATAGCATAAAAGTAACGACAAGTGCCGAATAATGTTATAATCATTTGTTTGTTACAAACCAATGCACAACAGAATATTGTCCAAAAATTCAAGTTTGGTTTCTTTACACCGAAAGAAACAACAAATACGTTACACTTGCGCCTAAATGTGCCTGCTTTTCATCGCTGTTTAATCCCACATCATCGTAACCTTGTTTATTTACTAGTTTCTAGCTTTTCTAGAAGACATTCATTACTCACCGGCCTGTTTGTATCAAATAATCTTTTGCCAATACCGTATTTAACATTTTAACACATTGGCTCCCACCAGTGAGTCATGCTCCATTTTCTTTTTAAACGGGACATTTATTTACTGGCTTGTATACAACGGATACATATATAGATGAGAATGTTAGCTAGCATTTCTGTCAAGAAAAGGATATGAAGGGTACGAATATAAAATTAATTTGTGTTTTGTGTATATAGATGAGAGTGGGACATCATTTCTTTTCCAAGTCCACCTACTTTTTCTTCAGTTTTTGTTTTATTAACCTGATAACTGTACATAGTATATAAAATTAGACTAAGCAAATAACTTTATTTTGACATAAATGTAAAAAACAAAAAATGAATTTTGCAAAAACAAAATTATTTTGACAGAATGGATTAAAAGAATAAATAAAAGAAATGTTATGTAAATTTTTCAACATGCCGTTTCCAAACGCGATTAGAAAACAAATAAATCAGTTCACCATAAAAATAAAACTAATGAACAGTAAGAAAGCAGTACAAAGTGACAGTCATTATTTAGATATAATTTGAAGTTATATGACCTAAGGTATTTTATTGAAACAAGTAACGCATAGAGCAGGGTTACCTTCATATTCATCATAGTATGTGTGAATTTTTCTTGTCTTTCTGTCCGCTTACTTTGCAGTCATTGTTTTTCTTATTTCACTGTAACAGCCATTGCATCTTTTACGAATTAATATGTTAGACTTTTCTCTTTCAGTGTGAGTTTTCATTATGTGCCATGTGTTGGCTCTTCTTGTGGTCGTCTTTGGTGTTACTGCTACTTGAGAATTTACTTGACACAGTGATTCAATGATTGATTTTCGAAAGTCATGAATCTGTAGTTATTTGTTCTTTTTTGGTGTGTTTTATCGAATAATACCAAAACATTTACCGCTGCTGTCTTTAGCAAAAACTCAAAGGCAAACTTAAGATACCATCTAATACTCTTTTCAAGCAGCGAGATATCACTAGACATTTGATCGAATATAAAAATCTGATCTACTTACTGGTACATCAGATTGGTTGAAACTCATATTTCAACACATAAAAATATAAAAAATGTTAGAAAGAGAGACAAATTATTATGCACAGATTTATATGTCAAACATCTTATTTTTCTGATATTCCAGCACGTCCCGCGGATTGGTCGAGTGGTACAGTAAGATTAAATGCATTTTTTGGTCCAAAGTGACTCAAGCGTGTTTCATGGGTCAAAAATGGCCTTTACAACGTCTTTGACTCGTACCTAACATGCTATAAAAATTTTACACTCTACCTAAAAAAAAAGTAATTATAAAATAACTAATGTGACGCTGGAAAGTTTCGGCAAAATAGGCTTGGAAACCGTGTTAACGATGTGATATAAAATGAATACATCTCTAACGTAGTTTTGCACAACTTTTTTCTCGCCCCCTCTCTTTTTAAATTATGCATATTTTTAGTGCAAGTTTAAAAGTGTAAAGATAGTGATAAACAAGTTACAAATACCTTTTATATAAGCTCCCTTCATTAAACGTTGTCATCAGACTTGTTATTCTCTTCTAAATATGTATAAATATTAAGATGTCAAGAACAGTTTTGCAAAAACAGTCTAATATTGTTTCCTAAAATTAAATAGGTTAAAAATATACAATACTGGACAATGGTGACCTATCACCTGCAGTGAAAACTGGAGTTATAACAAAAGTATCAAGACATTCTTAGCTAGTAACATGCTCGTTCCTATTGAATTTATACGGAACGTTATGGTGTTGGAACTTTTTATTCAAAATGGCAGTAGATGTCACAACCAAATGAAGTCAAGATGCACATATTCTCTAAATTTAGAGTTACTATACATAAACAGTGGTGGTCTATTCTATCAGATGCATACCAAATACTGGTGGTATTATTAGTATCAGAAAACAGGTTGTGATTATTGCGAAGACAATTTTATACCAATTAGGCCCAGTAGCTACGCTACGTTTCCTATTCATTGGGTCCATGGTTCGCAAATTGCAGTAAGCACAGCTATGGCTATAGTATATAAATTACAACTGAAAGCAAAATCTTAAAAACAGAAAATTTTATATTTACATTACAGATATTAAGTGTTAACTATCAAAGTATTATTTGTTTCTTTTAGAGCAAAATCACATTGGGCTAACGTCTACCGCGGGGAATAGAGCCTCCTGATTTTAGCCTTGTAAATCCGTAAATTCCCGCTATTCCATGAAGAGACAGCAATATTGTAAAATCAACATGAAAAAATAACATGTACAATTAGGTTATAGGAGAGAATAAAGGTAAATTAAGTTATTACTGCGTTAATGTTATTACTTTAAATTTTCACATCTACAAGATTACATATATATTTTAATAATACATTCTACCCTCACCACTTATGTACACGCCATATTATCTAAGTATGGTAGGAAAGAGTGTGTGATTTTTCTTATAGCAAACCACATCGGGCTACCTGCCGAGTCCACCGAGGGTGGTAGGAAAGCGAACATCACTGAACTCCATAATGTTCACTTTACATTCACATACTCATAAAATGTGCATTTCAAGTCTTTACTTCTAATATTACAGATAATTAAAATGATTTTACAAACATGAGAAAAAACCTCAAATAAAAATAGCGAAATATTAGTTAACTATCAGTGAAAATAAAGGCGATTTTTGCATATCTTGTTGTAAATGACAATTTACATGTTGTGTCAATTTTAAAATAAATCCATGTAGCAAATCGTTAACCTTAATTAGGTCTCATTATAAAAAGAATTCGAAAATCTAAAATTGAATATATAGATGCTTATGCTAACCAATCCAATTAGATAACGATGTCAATTCTCAAACAAATAAGAAATTTATTACTATACTCTGTAACTTGAAATCTTAGGGTAAATCTGGATTTAATTTACAGTTTAGAATATTACTATATATGTTGATATGAATGTAAGTTTAGTCACAATTGTGTCCCAAGAATCATCAAACCTCCATTTTGCTCCCCCCCCTCGACTTTTCCTAAAAATTGTTTTTGTTTGTGTATTACAAGATCGCACCCAACCCTCAACTCTTTACTTAAAAACTGTAGGAAGAATAAAATTCAGGTAAACACAGATATGTTTAAATAAAAGAGAATTATCTACACATTGAAAAGTAACTTAAGTTACATTAATTAAAAAAATAAGTACTATATATTTCTAACATATATAGTAACAATACAAAACTATAAAAAAACGATATTAACATACAGCAATCTCAAATAAAGCTGTATAACCAATAAGCATCTTGCAACAAGACGTGACTATTACAAAGAAAAAAACATGCATACTTCTTCAAAAATAATGTTGAGTATGACATTATAATTAGTATCGTACGTTTTATGAATTTTTTAATCATGGTGGTAATTATGTAATATGGGTGAATTAATCGTATCTGTGATGCAGTTTTTAAACAGTTTACAACTGCGAACATTTTAAAATAAGTACTATATAACTTGTAAAATGGTGCCCAGAAACAATACGAAAATACAACAAAAATTACACATTGTCATCAGATTTCTAAGACTTTTTGTAAGTCATTTATACATTTCACTAAAATTTTTTTCATATATTGTAATAATAGGTTTGGATATTATTTCTACCTTTCAAAACATAACAGAAATGTTTCAATTGTAATACCATGTCATTATATGAAAGGTGGCCATTTTGTGTTTATTTACCAAGACAAACATCCATGCACAAGCTGGGTTAAACAATCAGCTGTGTCAGCGATCTACTTGTTTAGGCATATCCAATAACGGGAAACTAAGGGAAGGCAACTAGTCTGTAGTATCGTCACCTGAAAAATACTGAGACAAACTTTCACTGGTAAACAAAACCGAACGTTCAAAACGTATTTAAAAATATGACGTCTCACACCCCCAGTCCGATACGCTAACCACTATGCCACAAATGTATAGAGCTTGAAAACAAAACAACAAAAAATCACCTTGTATAAACATGTTCACTTTGTGGATTAGAACGTAGCAAATGAAAAGCCAGCAATTGTTATGTGTTTCCACTCCCAGTCATTAACATCTTTCCATCTTCAATGGATTGTAACTCTCAACCCTTGTTCACAAAACCATTGTTTCTTTCGTAGTAATTGTGTTTCAAATTTTGTGGTTCAGTATATATAAATGCTTCCGATCACTGTAAAAACTATAACCAAACGATATGTAAACAAAATGCGTTAAAAAATCCCTATTTCCTGGTTACAATTGAAAAATTTCAATCTGCTGTTCTTTTTATTGAAAAAACTACTACATCCCGTTACATACGTTAATTTCTGAACGCGCTTTTAGGAACAAGAACGTTATGACAATATTCTCAGTCAAATTGCATTTTACTGAGAGGACTAATAGATAAGGTTACAGGCATTAATAATTGCCTTGCAAAACTGAAAATTCTATGAGCATAATTTCAACCTAATACCAAGTAGGTGATGTTACATAAAACTGATCACTTTCGGGAATGGTATGTAATAGTCCTTCCGCTGCAATATAAGAATCTTGGCTCATAAAAATAGGCGTATATCAAGATTTAGAATATTCAGTTATTGGCCCTGTGAAAAAAAAAATATAGATCAGCTTGGATAACTAAGATATCCAGTAAAAGACCTGAAACAAATCTTACCCTGACCGCGGTAATCAAATTACAGTCTTGAAACATGTAAAAACATCAATGAAATGTGACAAAAGCCGTCACATTCCCCAGTAAACAGTAGACAATACAAGCCAGAAGTATCTCTGCTTTAAAGAGCGACACAGTGTCGCATGTACAAGTTGCTTTCTTGACTGATCCGTTTCATTGGTACATACTGGAAAATTCAGCATTAGTGTCAACTGCAAAATTTTCATGCGATCGGAGTGTTGAAACGAGATTTCGGAAACCACTGCTTTCATTCATCAAATGAATCATGAAAAACATGGAGAGAAGTGATAAGCTTTGGACACAACTACCTTACGATGGACTGTTTTTCCATGAAACTACACTTCAGAGCTATTGCCAAAATCCATGGTGGTCGGATAGGGTAAGACTAGACGTGGTGACAAGACGCTAATAACATGAACTGGTATAGGTCAACAATCGTCATAATAAAATGCACCTAATATCTGTACACTACTCATTACCTTTAATCTTGCAATCTTTTGTTTTTCTAATTTTCAAATGCATAGTATTAAAACAATTGTTTTATATGTTTATTTTAAAACATGTATATATGAAGAATAACAAATATACATACGCACGTTCATCTGCATTTATTTATAGACCAGGGGTTTTAAAACCTTTTAGATAGCTCTCTCCCTTATCTGTGGTACTTCACGCTATCACCTCAAAGACATGTACAAAAACAAAATTCTACAGGCATAATTTTCAATATAATAAAAACTGCATGAATTGGCCCACATGTTCAATCATACATACATATGTAAGTATACAGGAAATATGTTGTGTTTGGGATAACGCTCACTTGCTCTTGAGAAGATTGTGCCTTTTTCATCAAAGTAAAACAGTAGACATGCTTCTATGTCTGAAAGGAGATTTCCAATTTGCGAGATCAAAAACCGAAATGAGTTGTGTGTATAAAATACACTATTATATCAGGGGGTGTTAAAACATGCGATTATTTCAAACCAAAAAATGCTAATGCTTTATCAGAGAAATGTGGACAATGTAGAAAACGTTGAATAACACAAGCAGTTACATTATAACTATATAATCATAATTTTTCTACGTCATAAAAATAGGGAATTCGGCCGAACATCCTCTGCGTATGTTTGTAAACGCAGATAGACACCCTCACGATATATTTGAAAACCGCTTTTCTAGACAAGACGTAACGGATGAAAGTTGAAATATTCAACAAAGAACTTCCTGATGAAACAAAGTCAAAGAAACGTCACAGCTTCCTTGAAAACATTACGCCATAATAACCTCAACATGGAAAGTATTTATTTTGGACTTATGATTTCCGTCTCTACGTTCCGTGATTTGTTCGCGTTTACCGCAACTCTCGCATAGTATTCTAAAAAGCGGAAGTTTTAACCAATGACGTAGAACACGTCTTTTATAGCGGATATGACAATAACTAATTTGAGTATCACGTCAACGGGTTTGAGATCTTCACAGCATTTTGGATGTTGGAAAATATCCCCCCCCCTCAATGGTATAACCTAATACTTTCCGAAAATAAGATTCTAATAAATAGTTAAGGCGCCTGTTAGGTTTATCATCCACATTTTCCCAAATATGGACTGTCATTTTTGAACGAGAACTGTACTTTCAGTTACATCTCCTCACTGTATCAGATAAATGGCACAATGAACACTCACATGTAGAGACCAGTTCCATATTTATTAAAAAGTGTTATGGTACAGTCGATTATTATGCAGTCAGCTTCAAAATGCTTCTCGCCAACTTTTCCAACACTAGATGGCTTGTTGCTGAACAAAAAGGAGAATCATATTCCACAAGGACAAAATCTCTGGAAAAATGTGATTTGCTGGAATAGTAATGGTTTGATTATTTCACCAAGTGTTTGATATGCATCTAAGAAGGCCGTATTTCTTCTCAGCGTTGTTTCTAATTTTCGTTCCATACTCAGTGATATATATGGCCTTTTTGAAAAGTATATAACCAAGATATTTTACATATTTGAATACGTTAGTAAACTGATCATTTGTTTTAGTTTTCGATCTTTGATTAACTGAAAACGGTCATGCATTGTTAATATGCATTTTTTTCCCTCGCCTAAAACAAACTGTATAACAAAGTATGTTTTAGCACTAATAAACTACGTTTTCTCCTTGCCCAAACATTTATCTTCTAGAAATTACAAATCATGAATGTTAGCAGGAATTATAGATATACATACACGGTAAATAACAGTGGGTTTGGCTAACTGCCTAATAGAACTTCACGAACGATCGTCCTACTAAACATAGAATTGTTGTTCAGTCCATCTGCAAGTTCACATTTTGTACTTGTATGCTACAATAAGGACGTCGGTGCTAGAAAATACTCATAAAAAAACAAACGTTTTTAACGATGACTATATTCTATAATCAGTATTTCCAAACTCGATGAATAATGTACTGGTGGAAAAGATTTTAAAATATAGGTTAGAATGCCATCTTGCCCAAAGATTCAATATTATGTGTTGTTTTAAAGCAAAGGTACACAACTGGTTATTTGCAGTTTTCTCACCCATGGAACTAAACTGCAGATTTTACGGTGGGAAGGAAGGATCAACAGCAAGACAAACAAGCACACAGTCAACGAAGGACTGTGATGCAACAATATTACTGTAAAGATTATTCATTACACGAGTGTATTAGCATCCATCACTCATATTTGACGAGGTGGATTACTGTAATGTTTGTATGGCAACTGGAGATTGCCCGATGATGTTCATGGGAAGAGTTGCCAGGTGATTTTCTTAGATTTTACCAAATACTTTTCTAAAATTTACCAAAAATTCTTCGATTTTACTGAATTAAATAAAAAACATATAACCCTATTTTATTAAAAACTTGGTGTTTTCTTCTTCTTCGTTGGTATACAGTTTAGTTTCCTTCATTTTCTGCTCAACTTTTCAGACGGTTGCCATTCTTTACATGTGTTTTCTAAAAGATTTTTTGCCATATAATAAGACATTTAGTGTTTCCGTACTTAGCCGAGAACAAGTTTTTACCTTTATATTGTTTACCAAAGAAGCCTTTTTGCTGCAGCTGAAGAATGAGGCAATGACAGAAAGTTTATCATTAATTTAGAGATAACTGGGAAACGAAATTTATCTCCACATTTTACTTGATAAATATAATACCAGTATTTCTCTGGTTCTGAAATTTCATTCTCTTACAAAGTTAACTCTCGACATTCTCTGTTGATATCTTCATACTCTTTTTTTTCCTCAATAATATTAAGAAATTCCATGGCCAATGAAATAGCTGAATGTGGCTGTCCTTTAGATCCAAAAAATGTGTCTTAAGTTTCAAATAGCTGTAAATACATGAATAGACCAAATGATACAATCCGTTTGTATTTTTCCTTGCTTAATTTTACATAAATATTCATTGTTTGAAGCTAAAATAACTTCAAATTCTTTGGTTTGGATTTTGGAAGAATATTCTAGAAAGATACTTTTAGTTCTTGTTCCACAATATAGTTCATTTCTGAGAAGGTAAACTGAATAATCATTGATGTTAACCTTTGATATATCTGCATCTTTTAGTACTTTTCTTTTAATAAAATTACCAAGGATACCTTTTATACTATTGTTGATGGAGGTACATAGCCTTTGAATTCTGAAGCTCTCAGCTTGAAACTAAATTTATTTTATTTACATATGGCAAAATAAAAATTATAAATGCAAAGTGCATTTTTACAACTGGATTCTGTAAACCTAGTATTGTAGATGCTAAAGTCATACCATCTTCTAATGTTGCTGAAGCAAACAATAAGACAAGTGCTGGCCATTGATTCAGTAGTCTTTACCACTTGCTGAAGTGATAACCATCAAGTACAGCTATGATGTGAAATCTTTTTAGGATTAGTCTGGGTAACTTCCTAAAATTCTGCATATTCAGGTAATCTCTTTAGGCTGTTTCACAAATATAAATAAATATTTCTAGTCAGTTCCTCTAAGGAAGTTGGAAGGTCAGAACATTCATTGGATCCACATAAATGCATTGAATGGCATACAAAACCTTGTACAGAGAGATAAGGCGCTTTCTGCTTTTTGACCCCATCATTACATTTGCATAGCCTATCAGATTTTTAAATGGGATTCCATGTTTATGAAAAAAGCTTACTCTAGAACTGTAAATGCCTTGGACAGTACAGCAATTTATTTCCAAAAAGAGTTAAAAACTTGTCAACTGTTTTTTAAACATGGCTATTATAAAATCTAGCTATTGGAACAAGTTGCTTTTATTGTAGATATATCTGTACTTTCATTAGTGATTAATGAAAATTTAATATTCTTTAATTGTGCTATAAGAATTTCCAAGTATTCCTCACCAATTACACCACAATAAATAGCTGTTCCTTTTGTTCTTGTACATTTAATTCTCTCATCAATTTTAGAATGAGTGCATGCATTATATAGAAAGCCTGGAAGATGACCTATTATTTAAATAGGGAGATCTGTGTTCTGGCACAAACGCACACATTTTTAGTTCAGCGGAACCTACTTGAAACATGTTATATGAAGTAGAAGGCCGTAAGAAATCAGTTATTTTAAAGTATGAACACCTGCTATAATATTTTTAAATGTTTTTCACAGTTAAGGTATTCTCAAGTATGGTAATACTCCTAGATAAGTCACAACTGCATATTTTACAAAAGGACTATGTTTTTCAAACTTAGACTAAAACAACTAAACTTAGGATCATTAAGCCATTTTTGTGGCAACTGTCGTTTCTGTGCGTAACTTGGTTTATGCAGGCTTTACCTTCTTGCATGGACTTTCTACTAAAATCACTATTCTTATCGTTGCAAAAACGGCTCGTTTGGGTTGAGAAAATATTTTACATAGAAGAGCAAACAACGTTTCGACCTTCTTCGGTCATCGTCAGGTTTTTGCATATAAACTCTCAACAAGTGGGTTTCTCGACATCACTGATTAGTATTGACCAAACGAGGGGGAAGAAGCTTCTCGAGGTGACCATTAATACATACGGTTGGTGTCCCGTGTTCAAGGTCAAGCTGTATGTTAAAACTAACATGATAAAAGTAATAAAATTAATAATTCAGCCATACCCGAGTTTATTTAGACGTAGCTAGCATCCCCACTATCATCGCGTGCAGAATACATTTTTTATACACATACAAGTTTCAGCAGCAACTGCTTTTGATAAAACTGAACGAATCACGAAAAGCGTCAGAAAGAAATTCAACATTATTAACATTCTGGTATGATTTAGTTATCTGTTGTCTACTCGGTAATGTAAGGTGTTATTGAAAGAAATAACAATAATGCACACTAACTATATATATGAATAAATTGATAGATTTACACGTACCTATTATTTTACATAAATACTGGTGTTCAGACAGTGCAACGTCAGTTTTTTTTTCTTTTCTGTTTCTTTCCCAGCTACTTCCGAGCACGGTCTGGGTAGATTATTCGGCGCCCAGGTCGTGAAAGTGGGTTTTCTCGGGGTACTCCCGTTTCCCCCCACAGCAAAATCTCTGGCATCGGACCTGTAGGTCCCAGCCTCATTCTGGAAAGGGCCGTTTACCCAGTCAAAGATATCTAATCAATTACAGTAAATTTTAAAAACCAATTCGCCAGCCGCCAGGGTTCTCCATCCTCGAGCCAAGGTCTGGCTCACTTCACTTTCGCTGCTTTCGTCCAGTTCTCCCGTCCTTCCTCTCACTCACAAATATTTTTGAAATGTTAAAAATAAAGTAAAATTTCCATGGATATTTTAAAACATTTCTCACGTAAGGGGACGAAGAGGAACTACAAAGTTCCTGAACACCCCAGTTGGAGAGAGAACTCTTCTGATTTCTCTCTCTCTAAACTGAACCCCGGCCACGTTAGTTTAGTTTAGTTAGTGCAACGTCTTAGCTTAAACTATAATTTTTCTATATCTCCGATGATAGAGCACCTTACTTGTGGTATGCTTGAGGTTATTCCACCCAATCTGGCATTTTTAAAGTACTATATTGTAACGTTTCTCCTTATTTGGTTTGCAATTATTCCGTATTGCACCATAAAGATAGTTGAAAGTGGACAGACTATCTAAAATGTATTAAAAGAAAACCAGAGGAAATGTTAACTGTTTTAATTCTGATCCTTCTGAAACACTTTTAATTAGTTAAAGTTCCTTTAACTAGAGCAAAATAAACGCTTGTCGATAGTGGATGCAAAAAGATTCATTGACAGAACCGAATGCAGCCAACCAGTGATATCCATCATACAAGGTAAACGTGATCCTCACTGCAGCTCATGTTAGAGGACGAAACAGAATGGGTAGATGTACGGTGAGGAAAAGCGTGGGTTAGAACTTTGAAATTTATAGACTAGCCTCTAAACGTCATTTGTATATCATTTTACCTTGGGAAACAAACCCAAGGCTTTAATATGTACGTCATGTCTTACAAGGCTGAGAAAGGTCGAGTGTGTGCGTGCGTATTTGTATATAATTGCCTGAAGTACTAGTCTGTGATACACAACTGTGTTTTATTATGCTTTGGCAATCGACAGTGTAAATTTACACAAGTGACTAGTTTACGTCTCGCATATTTTATAAGTGTAATCCCTTTATACTTTGTCTCTTTAGAGATTGCTTCTCGACGGTTTTTTTTTCAATTTACACTGATTAGACTAAAGTTTAGAAAATGAATTTCTTGAGAACAAGATATTTTAGAATTATCCTATTAACACGTGAAATACATATATACCATATATTTTAGACATTAAAAACAAAAATACATCTCACATGAACACGTATAGCGTACAAAATCTAAAAAAAAAAAATTTCATACACCCTAAAAGAAACTTGGGGGCGTCATTAAAAATTAGCAGTCAAGTCTAAGATCATTTTTAAACACAAACTGTTTACGAGGTGAACATACCAATGTGATATGAATTCATAAGCTTGACTAAAAATTGTTTTTAAATAATGAAAATACAAACGTATTTGTATTTACTAATATTACCTTAGAAACATCCATTCAAAATAAAAGTGCTGTTACTATAGCCACCTTTCAAACACATCTTCAAATACAAGAAATTCCACTTAATTGATCAAATTAAATAAATATTTGAGTACATCACATTTATATAATGTGATATTTATTAGCTGAAAAACTTGCTTTACTATAACATGAATTCTTCTCACTTGGAATGCAAGAAAAACTTTCCATTCTTAGAATTTTTCTAATGTCATTAGTTTTAGACAGCACACTATAAAATACAAACAAATGCAATTGGGAAGGGACACCTACGTTGATTATTCCTTGTTTCAGATGTATAAAGATTCTTGTGATTTTACACACTCAATCCCTATAGAAAATACTTTAAGGCCCATCATGAAAACAGCTTTCTATGAATATTTTAATCTGTCTTAATATATTATTATTTTTAATGTATAAAAAAGTGGGAAGTTCATTGTTGATTAACTAAAACATTTCAAGAGTTAGCATATAAAACAGGAATGTGCAGGTATTACATTCTGGTGGATAACTGGTACAAAATTTGAAAACTCTTCTGGCTGATACTGATACCAGTAGCTCTAAACTCACTGTGGCCTAAGGCAGGCCTGTTAAATAATTCAAGAAATTCTTCCAGCTTATGAATAACAAATACAGGTTTGCAATTATACAACTCATTTTTCTGACAACTTTTAGTGTAACAACTAACAACTATAATTTTATCTATACCTTCTCATACAAGAAAGTACACTTTGGAATGGGCAAAATTTAGAGTATGAAATATTTATAAGATTATATTTTCTTATGAGATGTCAAACTATTTTTATATTTAATGTTCAGAGCATGTTCATGGCTAATCTGGAAATTAATTGCCATTCTTAATGTACAATTTTAAGATTGTACATGGAAAGTCTCTATATTTATTTATTTATTTATTTATTGTTGTATATTAGCCTATGTACAATTTTAAGATTGTACATGGAAAGTCTCTATATTTATTTATTTATTGTTGTATATTAGCCTATATGAAACATCATAAAAGTTCCTAAACAGTGTAGACTAGGAAGAGAAAATACAAATTCTAGACATTTCTGTTGCAGTGTATATTGTGTGGAAATTTCTGGTAATACCCTATGCATTGTTTAATTGTAGAAAATTATGTCTTTGAGATAGGCCTATTTTACACATAAAACCAGCAGACTCTGCATCAGGTCATCAGTTTGTTTTTTAAGAGAGGCTAATAGCATGATGATGATGGAAAAGGTGGACAACAGTCCTTCTAGCGCTATGTTTAGTAATTTATTGATAAACACATCGACTATAGTGGTATGTTTCATAGTAAAATAAACTACAATCAATTTTGTGAGCACTTTCAAATTTCTTATGTTTCAGCAAAGATTTTTACATTAAGTTTGCAATTATTTGTGAAGTTTTGGTTTGTTTTGAATTTTGTGCAAAGCTACATGACGGATATCTGCACGAGCCATCCCTAATTTAGTAGTGCAAGACTAGAGGGAAGGCAGCTTGTCATCACTACCCACTGCCAACTCTTGGGCTACTCTTGTGCTAATGAAGAGTAGGATTGACCATTACGTATAACACCCCCACAACTGAAAGGGCAAGTATGCTTGGTGTGATGGGGATTCAAACCTGTGCTAGTGAAGAGTTATTTGCTCAACGCTAGCTGATATTTTCAAATTATAGGCTGAGAAACATAATTGTACATCCTTGATACAGTACAAGAGAACTCTTTTATCCCTGGAAAAAGGACACCTACAAACACTTAAATTCTATTGGCTTCACTACTAACACTATATTAAACGGAGCAGTACCTTGATAATTTGAGTGAATTACTGAAAACAATATGCCAAAATTCTCTACTTTAGTTATACTATTGAGTGTGTTCTTACTTTTATTAAATGTGTTAAAGTTACAACATCTTAAATGCATTACCTGGTACTCAGTATAAATAAAGGTCATTTGCCAATTAACCCAAGTCATTCTGTAATGCCTAGAAATATCTAAAAATTAATTTAATCAACAGAATTAATATTTTGCTAATTATGTTCTTGTAAACATCATTAAACAATGTGTCACGATAACTTGTAGAAATTAGTATCACTGGGATAACAGACAAATATATTGCTAATAGCAAGAGTACTCAACAGTGCATTCTATTAAACTAGTTACAGATGTTTGTTTATTACTAAATTGATTTTTTGTTAGTTCTGCTTTATGTTGGTAGCTTGCCTTGATTAGAAGTTCATATTAATTA
The DNA here is from genome assembly GCA_011833715.1 of Carcinoscorpius rotundicauda. Taxonomy (NCBI): domain Eukaryota; kingdom Metazoa; phylum Arthropoda; class Merostomata; order Xiphosura; family Limulidae; genus Carcinoscorpius; species Carcinoscorpius rotundicauda. Next base: position 47,039,887 of record CM022394.1, on the reverse strand, counting down.
ATAAACAAAAATTAAATGTCTCAGCACAGACTACTAGAAAACCTCACTAGTAACTTGGGTACAATTTGATTGGACATAATTAACTACAACCTTCTGCTTTCTCTCAAGCAACAACTCTACAATCCAATTACCTCATAAAACTATTTATAAAAATAAGTACAAGTCAACACTCCTATCATTCAAAAAATAATTAATATACTAGACATAAAGGAAATAGATTAATGAGGCAATATTTGTGTGTGTGTGTGTGTGTGTGTGTGTGTGTGAGTTCATTTTGGTTTTCTTTTATGATACTTTATCTCACTAAAAACTTCCCATTAATTCTTCTATCATACCTCAGAAAAAATTTCACATAAGCAAGATATGATTTACAATTTTCAGGGTAATTCTTACTTCCCTTTTTACAAATATGAATAGTATTAGCAACTCTACAATCCTCAAACACTTGCTCATTGACGTACCAAAAATGTGAGATATGCATTTTAAATCTCCTGGGAGAAAACCTTGTCTGATGCTTTATTGTTATTTATTCCATCTTAATATCCAGATTTTTCAGGTCAATTCCAATATTCCCCAAAATATGCTTGAGATTTAGGAATTTTCCTTGCATCTTCTCTTGCAAAAACAGAAAAGAACATCTAAAACTCAACAATCTCTTTGTCATCATGACAATTTAGTAGTCCAATCCCCATTTAAGAATTTGCTTAACTTTAACATATTTGAAAAAAATCTTTGCTGTTAGTATTAACATTATCAATTAGATATTTCCCATAAGCCCTTTGATTTTTTAACATCTAGATTTTTTACAATGCTATAAATATTAAATGTCAATTTAAATGTAAGTTAGAGCATTCATACCTGATTTTCTCCTGTTTTTATTAAGTCAATTAAGTTGATTTTTTCCTGTTATCCTTTTATTATTTTTAGAAGCATGCCTCATTTGAATAAAAATTAATCTACTTTTTAAGATATAGTAAATCTGTGATCCATCACATTTTAACTCATTTTTCCAATGCACTAATAAAATTAGTTTTCTGAAAATCAGGAGATAAAATTTTATTTCTTTTTATCTAAACTTATAAAAATATATCAAACTTAATTATAATGCAATGCTCACACTTCCTCAAATGTTTTTCACTTTAATTCTGTCAACGACATCTTCATTAATGGTTAGCAAATTTAAAATAGCATACCTACAGATAACTCTTAGATCATTTAGTATGGAAAACTATGAAGAATCACTTTAATCAATGTCTATTATCCTTTAATTACTATGTTAATACCACAATATTAATATATAAACTTTTCATTGATGTTGTGCATCTGATCAGGTGGCATATAAATTCCAATTAAATATTTTCTACCCTTGAAACCCCAAACTGTAGTTCATATAGTTTCAACCTTTTTGAATGTCCCCTTTTTCTCTTCAGTCCTAATATGTTATGTAGTTTATCCTCTCATGTAACATGCCACTCCACTCAAATTTTAATAAGTTTATAAACTTTATAATTATACTATTAATGCTGTAGTCACTTGATCTGCACAGTATGAAGCAGTATAGCTTGCTGGTGTGCAGGTTCTTAAGAATAATGAGGAATTTAATTCTAGAAAAAATGATTAACAGCATACACTGTCAAAATAAGTAATCCTTACAATAATGTAGCTCATGCTGTAACAGTTGTCAAACAATTTGCTCATGTAAATAGCATTTTGAAGACTCTGTCACATCTCAGGGGGGTCTAAAAATTTAAGTATTGCTTGAAAGGTTTCATTAATACTGGATACAGCAGATACACTCTTCTTTACTTTTACCCAATAATTAAATCTTCGTATTTAAATATCATATCTAAAATTAAGCTAAATCACAATTTATATTACATTGTAGATAAAACTAAGAGTAAAGTCCCCTTTTAAATAACACCGATATTATTTACTACTATTAGAGTGGTAAACAACTTGTTATTCCAGGAACTTCAAGCCATACATTAGTTAGGACAGTGTTAATTTTCAATACATACAGTATATCATTAAGGTAAGTTTATAATATTGTTTCAGCAGAACTGTCAAACTTCTGATTTCAGTTTTATGCAAAGTAATGACCCTTAGATGACTGTAAAACATTATCTTTTAGTTGTTTCCAACAGATATTTACTCTTTCTTATGAAAGTTATTACAGTTATTTATTCATACTTTTGGTTTTAACTGAGTATTTTTAAGTTGAAACAAATTATTAAATTCCTCTTTATAAAAATTTATTCTAATTTCAAAATCAACTAAACTAAATAGGAAAGAAGACTATTAATTATATCAAGGCCACTTCACACCAGAAGAGAAATTCTGGTATTAAATACCAGGACTTATTCTATCCTCTATTTGTCCAACTCAAATGCATTCAATTGTATTCTCAGGACGTGCACACACAGACTCACAGAATTTAAGCAATCAATAAATGAACTAATAACATTAATGCTTGTTGGCAACAAAATCATGAGGTTAAGTTATTTAGCAGTTTTGATGTCAGTCATTATTAAGCCAATCACTCAGTCTCATCTGGCTGATCAGCATCAATAAATAATATATCCTAATGACATTTTATTGACTGATATGCTGCAATTAGTACCTGCCACTGGGCATTTATAAATAATTGTGATTATTAAGGTATGTTTACAATTTTTTTTTTTTATATTAGCTGCCTGGTTTTGATGTATTTGTTTAAATCCACTAAAGCACTGTTTTTAATAATCTACTAGTAATTACAAGTTACATGGTCGTATTTTTCATAGCCCATTCAACAGAAATTTAAAAGAATCACCTTAGTGCTGCTAGAATACAAAACAAACAACTTCAAATTTCTAAAGCTCTAATCGTTGTTGTGATTTTCATAAGTATTCTTTTCAACATTCTTTTTAACCTTCTTGTAGCAAATAAATCAAAACTGAACAGTGTTCAAAAGGAGATCTCAACTGTCTGAAGTTCTAACAAACTTCATGGTCTTAAATTAAAATTCTCACAAATTTACCTATAATTTTATTAGTTCTTTTCACCACAACCAAACACTCAGCTGAAGACATGAGCTTTACAAGAAAATAAAAAGATAACACCAAATCACTTCATCTAGGTCAACACTCATACAGCAAAGCTGTAACTGTGCTACTAAATCTTACAATTAAATGCATTACCTCTAAAACTTAAGCTAGTTTGTCAAACATTTAAATTTCACAACACAAATAAACCACAGTCATATTTGCAAACACTAATCCAGCCACCTGTTAGTTCTGTGATCTATGATAAACAAGTCCAAAACTTTAAGCTTATGTTATTACATTAAATTTAGTAACCTAACTCTGCACTATTACCAACATGTTGAAATTATTAGTGTTGTAAGAAGTATAATACTCTGTACACTCATACACATGATTTCTTAAGTGTTTTAAACAACTTTACAATAATCACCTTCTTAAACATGGAAATCTTTATTATAGCTATACATTCAACTGAAGCTTTCACTGTTCTTAACAACCTCACCAAAAACTTTTTTCTACATTACCAAGTGCTTTTAAAATACGAAATACATTATTTTAAAATTACAATACCTTAAGATGCTTCCACATCATGGACCAATTAATAATACTGTTTTTAAGGAAATATTCATTATAATCAGCTCTTTCTAACATTAGTACTAAAAAATTTAAGAGTGCCATTCCTGTATACATGCAGGAAATAAATAGAAATTCCAAAATAATCCCCCTGAAGAAAATGTCATACACATTCTTCAAAATAAAAATAAAAAAGTTACCACTATTTGTATTCTATATTTGATCAATTTATACTAAATGCAAAAACTAGATTACTAATAAGATACTATACATTCACTGCTATCATACACAATCCAATGATCCGTAAGAAAAAAAAACATGACCATTATCTTGCTGAAGAAAATGTACACATCCATTTAGCTTGACACATTATGTGGACAGAAATTAAATAATGCAAACTTGAGTAGAGTTCATTTTCTATTTATATATTTACCTATTAAGGTGAGAAATCTTTAAATGTATATTCTGAATGGTGTAAGACATAACCACATGCAGTATAAAGTAATATTCTAGAGCTCTAATTTAGAAAATATGTTCATGGAGCTTAGAAAATTCATTATTGTAAACACAAAATAAATTAGTTTTTAAAATTTAACCCAAATCTCAATTAGGTTCCATATTTCCAAATTAAGTACTACATACAAAACCTTTCACATGGAAGCTTGTTGCCTCAACACAAGTCTGTGATTTAACTTCTGTTGATTTGAGTCTGTGTGTGCAATAAAGACAACTTTATGAATTTTATCATCAAGACAAAAACTTCTTATGATTCTGGTTTCTATACTACTGAATGATAATAGGAAGAATAGGATAAAGCTAACATAGAACATAAAATTTACATAAACATCTTCACTGACATTGGATGTGAAATTCCAAGCACATGAACCTTGAGACTGTAATAACATTCCTCTGATGTTACAAAATGTTGAGATGGAACATACCTCATTTCTGTCTTCAAAACAAATTTTTTTTTCTTGGAATTTGTATACTGCACCATACAAAATTAGTTATTTTTTTTATCAAGGATTGTTCTAAACAATAAAGTGCTATTTAAAATAAGTACATGTGATAGCAGTGTTCTTAAGCTGATAATCTCTGCTGGGGTTCAGACTTTTTTTTTTTTCTTGTTTCTTTAATTTTGTGCAAAACTACATGAAGGCTATCTGCACTAGCTGTCCCTAATTTAGCAGTTGAACACTAGAGGGAAGGCAGCTAGTCATCACCATGTAACACCAACTATCAGGCTACTCTTTTACTAATGAATAGTTGGATTGATCGTTACATTATAACACCCCATGGCTGAAAGAGCAAACATGTTTGGTATGACCAGGATTCAAACCCAGGACCCTCAGATTACAAATCAAGTGCCTTAACCACCTGGCCATGCTGGACCAGAGTTGAGAAAATTCATTTGCAGTACTTCCAATTCTTTGAAGAAGTTTTAATAAAACAACAAAAAAACACAACTTAGTAATTAGTTTTATGAAACAATATTTCAAGGAAAAAAGGTTCACCAGTAAGTTTGTTTACTTTATCATTTAATTCATTAAGAAAAAGAAACGGATTTTTTTAAACAAAACTCAGCTTCACAAGTGTGGAATTTGTTAATTTCAATTCAAGGTTTAGTTTTAACTTTTAAACTTCAAGTTTATTCATCATCATTGCTTGTCTTTGCACAGTATTAACAAATATGATCGATTCAAATATTAAATACTTTTAAGACTAAAATACTGGTCGTAATTTTACTATTACTTTCCAACTGTAGTTTTGTACTACTAATATTTCCACCACCATTACCTATCGTAGTACCACGAGTATTTTTAAGTACTAGGCGAATAATAAAATCATCAGGGGGCTGCATTAGTTCTTTCAGTAAAAATTCGCTCAAGTAAAATCGACGTGTGATAACTGCAGTCTACATGCAATATTTTTGCATTTAGTATAAATTTGTCATATACAGAACATAGATAATGATAAAATACACCCATCAAAATCCTCCATACAGACTTGTACATATATCTATGACACGACTAATAATATCACTAAGATAAACAAAACAAAAAAGCAACTTAGGTTACTAAAATAAAGATAAAACGTAATTTACTCATATACGTAAAAAGCAACAAAAACTCACCTTTGGCCTGTAAAACCATTTCCGTAAAGAGTACATTGTCCCAATTTCACTATATCTGATACTTGTAAATGTAAAACTTTACAGATGAAATTGAAACGTATAAAACAAATTACTTGTCCCACAGTAGGGTTAAATGTAAACAAACAAAAAGCGAGTACTGTTAATTTACAAATTCCATGCTTTCTAATCTTACGCTTCACAACGACATAATTCTCAACTCTTAATACAGTCCAGTCTATGCCACAGTTAGTATTAAGCTTAAGGACTAACATAGCCCTTCCTGTACTTTAACGCCTGCGCATTGCATCAATGCTGCGAGTGACGTAAAGTGACGATAATACAGACCTATATTTGGGGTTGTGATAATCGCAGCTTTACTCTGTTTGACGTCGTCAAAAAGTGTTTTGAATGTGTCTGTCTGTTAACAACATAACATAAAAATCGCATATTGAGTAAAAGTATAAGCTCTAGACTTTCTCACCATTTTTTTATTATTTAAGTATAAAACTCTTGATCACGATACATGAAAATGTTTTCAGGTTTATGGATAGGGTTACACACTACTGTGCTTTTCAACCTGGGCTAAAGTGTAGTCATTTCTTCCTGCAGTTACAGTCCTGTCAAAATACGTTTGTCAGTGTGTAATCCAGATATCATGCCATATATAATGCAATTAATACTAATATTACGATGTTTCTGAGTTCACAAAAAATATCTGAACAGGGCATAGAATGTGCTCGATTTTATTCATATTAGCAGAATATCGCAAACCACAGTTATATATTTAATGACATTTCACACGTTGCATTAACGTTTTAATTAGACCGAAGAACAGATTAATTATGCCAAATGAATAAAGGAAAAGTTCACAATATAGAGTCGAAGGCGCTTCTCAAGTAAAAGACGTTGATTCATGATGTCAGAAAAACATGTTGGATCAAGAAATCTTGATACCAAAGAATACAAAATCTTTTAACCAGAAAATTTTCGAAACAGTGGCGGTGCCAACATATTTTCGTCGAGAGGGCTGAGGTAAACTGTGGAGGGGCTTCCCAAAAAGCCATCAATATGAAGTATAGATGGTAAATTATAATAATGTAAATACCAAGGTACATTTCAGAAAGGTGTGCTATTTTGAACTGTGTTTTTAATGCAGTTTTCATTGGAAACTCATACTCTGATTAATAATTCATTATTACAAATTAGAAATAATTTGTTTATGAAAATATGCGTTTATGTAAAAGAGGCAGCTCACCTAAATTCCATCCAAGGCAATATATAATAATAAAGAAAATCAAGATTAGCTTAGATTGAACATTTAATATACCATTAAGAATAAAGCTACGAGTGAAAAGAAATATAACATAAAGACATAGTTTACATAGCAGAAACGAATTATCCCATGTGAAGTTAATATACTCTGAGGAAAAGTAAGGTCACTATCAGGCTAGCTATCTTTCATCTTAATGAAGACGTTGAGTTCTATAGATCTATGTCTTTTTGATGTTAATTATTAAGCAACAACGACGATTGTGTTTTCCATATTTTATGAATACATGTAGGTAACAATATTGGGGGGGGCTAAAATCCCCCCTTGGCAGTGCCAATGCTTCGAAAGGCCGACCTTTCTTCTTGAAGAGGTAAAGTGTTTCCCAGTTTACTCCTTAAGAATAAAAGAAGTTGATGATGTTTAAAGACAAGCATCGCTTTTTTTCTTTAACAGTTGAACAAAAAGCTGCACAATAAGGTATCTGTGCTATGCCCATCACGAGTTTCCGAACAGTTACTGGGAGTGTCTAAGAAGCGCAACAAAATAGAGCAAAATGAATGTATTTCAGTAAGGCCTAGTTATTAAAGTAGAGCAGTTTTCATCGAGTTTTTAGCGCTTAACATAAATGCTCTTTCAATTCATATTTAATAGAAATTATTATTTTTAATCTCATAGGTGCTTTGTGATAAAAATTATAGACCTAACTAATAATTTCTAAAGACTCAGTGACAGTATGTACGCTATGGTCTCTATAAAAGAACACGCACTTATTTAAGAAGGATAGGGTACATATTTTGGAAAAGATAATCTAAATCGATTAATTCATAATCATTAGTGCTATACTTTACCATGACTGCAACACCAACAAAAATTTTATGTTAACATAGTACTGGAAAATATCCACACAACGCCAATTTACACGTTATAGGTCTTTTCAGAAAAAATGTGTGCGTGTGTTTACTTATAGCAAAGCCAGATCTTGCCATTTGCTGTGTCAATCTGAATGAGTCGAACCCCTGATTTTAGCATCATAAATCCGAAGGCTTACCGTTGTCCCATTGGGGTCTACTTAGTGTAACTGAATGTAATCATACACTGAGCAGATCCTCTCCAAAGTGCAACAACAAATTACCAAATTATTATAAACTAAAGAACGTACATAAAATTCTTACCTTCAACTGATTGGACAATCTTGCACAGATATATATATACATTTTTGTAAACTACAATTTTTAATGTTTTAAATTTATATTTTCGTTTGCTATACGGAGCTTGCCATGATTTAATAATGGTGTAAATCTAGAAGAAACTTGTTGTAAGCATAAAACGAGTACATTATAAGGGTATTAGACTTAGTAAACTGTTAATGAGTTAAGATGTTCTGTTTAATTAATGAGTTAGACAGTATATATATTCATCAACGATCAAGTTAATCAGTCAATGTGATTGTTAACTATAGATTAGCAAGAAAATTCTGCAAGTGGGCTTCTTTGTGAGTTATACATTAATACTACTGGTCTCGGATTTTCTCTTCGTAGGTTGTTTGTAAAATTAGGCCTACCAGTGATGCTAACCTCTAGCTAGCTTATTGATGGAGTAAATTAAATTTATTATCATTACGTTAGCTAGATTTTGTATTATTTTTATCAAGCTAACAAAAATAATCTACCCAATGAAAGAATATGTTACGGTAATAATGTCAGAAATAGAATTAAATTAGTTAAAATAAACAAATATTGTTGACTAAACTTTGAGATGGCACCATGAGTGTGAAGAATTTGTTGGATGTAAAAAAATAGTAGAAAGAATAGCAAACAGAAAAAAATAATAGTTGTTTTCGTACGGCGAAGCTACACAATAAGATATCTGTATCCTAACCACAAGAGAGCATAAAAGGCAGATAAAAAAAAGAGAGACAGAAAATTAAATCAATCTAGTATTTACATGTGAACTGATTTCTCTACAAGTATCACACAGATAGATCCGGAAATAAAAGCAGATTCGATAAGGAAATATTGCAGTACTGTATTTAATATCATAAGCATTTGTGAAATAAGGAAACTGGAGAAATGTAAAGAAATGAAAAAATCTTTATTTATACAATAAAACAAAAGAGAACTCGTTGTAGGCACGACATAGTATGGTTTTTAGAACCCTCGACCCTCTGTGCATAGTTGGTTTTTATCCATGTCACTGAAAATGTTCGCTATTTCAACAGTGAGGGCATTATAAGTACGTTCAATCCCAGTATTCATTAGTAAAATAGTAGTTCAAGAGTTGTTGGAGTAGCTGCCTTTCTTCTAGCTACTCGAGGGCTTTCTGTAAAACAAATTGAATGAACTCAAAGTGTGTATTTGCACAGACCAGATCACAATTGATATTCTTACTAAGCTACGTTTGTTTGCTTTTAAGAGGTATATGCTTAATTTGCGAACAACAGTAAGTTTTTGAAACAGCTATTTGTGGGATAACAGACTTATTTCTGCGCAACATATTGTCTCTAACAGTGAGACATAATTACGTAGAACATTTAAAGTGCAAGTAAATTCAAAATTCAAGTACATCCAATCATATTACTGGGCTAATTATACTAGCTCATTCTGGTTCCAAACGTAATTAACTTAATACAAATTTAATGGTGCTCCACATGTTCTGTTAATGTTGGCTTTTAAATTTATGACTTTGTGATTCCAGATTTTATCTTTTGCCTGGATTTTCTCTTATTCAATATTTTAATACTTCAGAAAAAATTTCACATTGTTTTAAATCGTATCTAATTCACGTTTGACTCTTTTTCAGTTACAGATAGCCCTCGAATAGCTTTGTGCGAAATTCAAAAACAATAAAAAAATATTTTACAGTTTTCATGTTTTCGACATCAAGTCGTTATTGGTATATCTGTCTTTCCTAAGTTGAAACTTTATCAATTCTAATAATCTTTTGTAAACACTGTGTTGTTGCCATATTTGTCGTTATTTTATAGATTAGGTGAAACTTTTAATGTCATTCCCTGGTTTAATTACGATTTTAGTTTGACGTTTGATTTGAGTTTTCTGCTTAATTTATACTGTTACCTAATTAATTTTTCACTAATAGCACATACAAATAAGATTTATTAATAATTATCTTTCTGCTTGGGTATTTTGGTCAGTTCTTAATGAGGGGTGTTAACACTGTATGAAAAGGGAAGCACGTGATATAAAAGATGACCAACTTAAAGTACAGCAAAATCTACTCCAAGATGTGGTATCAATTAATGAAGATGAAGAACTGATATGGTCTAACAGCAAACTATAAGTTGTTCAAGCAAAATATTCGAGTTTGAAACCATTTATTCAATGAATGAAAGATATTACGTAAAGATTCGTGATAAAAAAAACACACTTTACAGCTCCAAAACAAAAATGAAATGGGCAATCTAGGATTTCTTATGTTTACAAAATAGCTTATTACTCCGTGAAAGATTGATGAATTCTGTCGTGAGTGGTAAGAACCACAACAGAAACAACACTGGTAGCTACTGGAGAAAGTTGTTGATGTCCTTGGTCTTCTTCCATCTGCAAAAGGTACCAAATGGTTATGGTAGACTATATAACCCAATAGCCAAAAACATATGCTCTTTTTAACCATGAAGCAGAAAGTCTTGTAAATAAATTAATTAACGAATACGTTTCAATATTTGAGGTGTGCCATAGAACGTTTCTCAGATTACGAACGGAATTTTGAACTAAACTTTGTTTATAGATACGTGTCAGATCCTTGGAGTGAATAAGACCAGAACAACAACCTTTCATTCATCGTCAGACGGCATGAAGTAGAGATACACCTACACACTGTTAAAACAAATCAACATGTAAATGGGTGATTGAAACAATAACAACAACAACATAGAACCATGATTTTCCATTGTTGCTGTAGACTTATCATATTGCAATATACGAAGTTACTGGCAAAATACCATCATTGTCGATGTTTGGAAGAGAAATGAAAGTGCCATTGGACCTTCTGTATTCTCATCTGCAGAAAAGGCACTTCAAATAGTTTTGTAATGATAGGTAGAGAGATTGAGAAACACAATCAGTGACATACATGCTTTTACTTGAAAAACACTAAAATCAACAAGTAATAAAGTGAAAAGTCACACACTTTGTCTGTGTAATTTTTATTGTAAGAAAAAATGAGCTTTGAAGTTAAGCAGGAGCTCAAAGGGGTTATATGATGTGGTTTACAAAATCATCCATCGTGATAGGTTGTGAAATTCGTCACTGGTAGTGGTAAAATGATATAGCCGTACAATAATGAATCACCTATGAGAATGGTTAAGATAAATAAAATATGATAATAAAACACATAACTTTTTACTTTGTTACAACTGTTTTTCTCGTAACTGAAAGATCTGTTAAATCGTTTCTTTGTCTGATATTTAAATGACAATAAATTCCAACGCCCATACTATAACTGGCACTGATCACGAGTTTGTAAGTGAGAAACTGAAGTCAACGTTTGACAAGACCAAAACACAATAACTTTATGCCAATGCTAACGAGTTTGTTTTCATAGTGTTGATATGGTATTATTACATATCTAGAGTAAATTAAAATACCGATACATCACATGCATTAGTGTCAGTTTTTGAACATTTTTTGGAAAGAAGTTTGTTAAGTTTGATATCAAAATTATTTACTTTTTTCTGTCTGAATAATAAAATGTTAATCAAATATAAGTTCAAGATACGCTCAGCATTATATTATATTGTATTACATTAGTTTAATACTTTATGTAGGTCACATAACACAAGAAAAAACATTTATATGAAATTAACTCTTACAAAACTGCATATGAATCCTTCAACTCTGCTATTCTGTGTATATTAATAGCTGCTCCCTGTATCCTTGGGATCAAGCCAAAGTCTACTGTCAAGGTCATGAATCTAGCAAACAAATTAACCATCGCAAAAACTGTTTACTGGAGGTACTAATTCTATGTCATGAGGTTGGCATAAACTTTTGTAATGTTTTCAGGGTGAATTAACAAGTTGAAATGGTAAGTATTCAACAATATTATTTGTTTCAGACGGGCTTGTATATTTTTTCCTTCTTTACAACTTCTCAAAAAGCCTTAGAGTGTTATATTTATGTTCGACATATATAAGATTTGAGCTTTTTGTTAATTTTATTCGTATTAAAACAGTACGAAAGATGTTCAATACCATAGTATTATATATATATAATTTTAGGTTTGAAGTTTCGCGAAACATACTATAGACTACAGAACAGCGTGAAGTTGTATATATTACATAAAATGTACGTTTTAAACACGAAGGTCAAGAACATACAATTGTGGGATATTTATTCTATTCTCTGTACTAATTGATTTAGTAAGTTATACATTTATTACTTTAGAAAAGTTGGCCTAATCAGAATAATTGAAACAAAATATTTTTGAATGATGCATTCTTAAATTGTTTTCTATTTATTTCTCTCACATTATTTTTTTAGATGTCACCATTAATATTTTGTATTTAACTTTTAGTAAGTATCTCTAGTTACTATTTTATACGATGAAATTTACACTTCTACTAATTTGAAAACTACTCCAACTAATTAGAGAAGTTTGATGATTAGAGTGTTGTTATCCATGTATCTATGTGTGTTTTTTTTTCTTTTAGATTAAAATATTTGAAGGATTGTTATCTGCCCCTTTCACGGCTTTTTACCAGAATGGGTGAGTTTTGTTGTGGATAGAAAATAGTCAGTTGATTTGATACTACATAGAGAATAAAACTTTACGGACAGAAATGCTATATAACTTACTTAGTTCAAAGAAAAATGCATTTAGTAACAACATAAGATTTTTTAAGAATATCTGAAAGCTATTTGAAAATGAGAATTGTGGTAATGACATAATATTATTTATTTATTTCATCATCAGTTATTATTATTAAGAGCTAATAGCATTATTTATTTATTTATTGTAATACCAAATTGTTTATTTACTCGCCCCCCAGTGGCTTAGCAGACATACGTCTGCGGACTTGCACGCTAAAATCCGGGTTTCGATACCCGTGGTGGGCAGAGCACAGATAGCCCATTGTGTAGCTTTGTGCTTAATTCAGAACAAACAAAAAAGTTTATTTACTTTTGCTTGAATTAATTTTAGTCATCCCATTAAATTAGTTCTTTTGTTTTTAGAGCGGGTCGAGCAACGCATCGTCAACGAGAGAGAATTGTATCAACAATTGTACAAATTTATTAAACGAAGTAAATAATAATTCAAAACAATGAATTAACCACATTATGTTTAATATATCATGCGAGATCTTTCGTCCAATATTTGTTTTGTTTTCATTAAAATGACATTATTCTTTTTACCTCATAATAAAAAAATAAGTTGAATTATTGTTAAGGCTATTCTAATTGAGAGGACTAGTTATTTGGAGGTTTACTCATTACAGTATTAGAAAAAGTCTAAAATTGGGTGTTAGAACAATTTTTGAAAGAACTTGTATCCTAATTATTTATCCACAAGTGACTACTGTAGACACTATTGCATAATGTCAAGCAATTAAAAATAACTGTATGGATGGTATTTTAATATACGATGAAAATCTGAGCTCGCCTGTAAATACGCTATAATTTCGGGGAAAATTTTGCATTTGTATAATTTGCATGTTATCAACATCAACATTAGTATAAGACTTATTATATTTTAAGACTGCGTTCTATATGTAATAAGTTGAGTATTTTCAAGAATTACAAGACATTTTAGTATACAAGACTTTTTTTTAAAATATAAAACTGACTAGTTAGAAGAAAGGCTGTTATAAATTTCACTCAGATTGCATTAATGTTGCAAGTGGAATGCCTCATGCTCATTATTAGGGCCATTGCTATTTTTAATTTATGTCAGTGACATAGGTGAAGGATGTTTAATAAATTATATACAATTTTAATTGTTGCTGGATGTAAGGAGGACTCTACCGTTTTACCTAAAGGTGTGGATTATTTAGTTTGTTGGGGATACAAATGATAATTTAATTTTAATTATAATACATGCAAGTTATTTCATATGTGATGTTACAGTTTGAATTATAATTATTATTTTGATGGGGATAACTTTTATGGTTTTACGGAAGATAAATATTTCAATGTTCTGGGTCATCAGTTTCTTAAGCCACTTAAGCAATGCGCTGTTGCTAGTGGATTGTACGTATGGAAATGCTGAATATAGGTCTGAAAAGGTTATTATATCATAGTACAGGTCATTGGTTAACCATATTTTAAGAACTAGATTAAGTCTTAGGTTCCGTAACTAAGAAAGGACACTGAATTGATAGAAAGGGTTCACAGGAGACCAACTAAGATGATAATCTGGAATATAAAGAGTATTATACAAATATAAGTTAATATTTCTGATCTAATTTTTGCTTGTAAAAAGAACAGTTAAAAGGTTCTAATATATATGTTCAAGATTATTAAGTGACTTGACAGTTTGGATCATCATTTTTTTCATATTTAATGGTAAAAATGGTGATAGAAATATAGATTTTGGCGGAGAAAGACTTGTCTTTATTTAAGCCAGCTTTATTTTTCTAAGAGGATGGTTAATTTTTGAAAGGAATTGCTTTAAGATGTGGCTAATGCTGTTAATTTAAGGGAATTCAATTCGTAAACGGGACCATCATCAATTGATACTGCTACCTACAACATTCCCGTGCTTAAGGGTTAAGCACTGTTACGGATTTACTGTCATACATTTATTTTAATATATGCGTTTGTTTTAATTAGATGCATGTGAGGTATATTATTGTATGTTCTTTAAATTTGTAAAAGATTCTTGAGAGTGAAAATCCACATATATATATTTTACGAAAACGCTAGCGTATCTTTGAATATTGTTGAACTTTCGAGAATCTCATTGTAAAGTTTATAAACCGACACGCCGAGTGTGGTTTTTTTGTTTTGAATTTCGCACAAAGCTACTCGAGGGCTATCTGCACTAGCCGTCCATAATTTTGCAGTGTAAGACTAAGGGGAAGGCAGCTAGCCATCACCACACACCGCCAACTCTTGGGCTACTCTTTTATCAACATTACAACGCCTCCACGGCTGAAAAGGCAATCATGTTTGGTGTAACAGGGATTCAAACCTGCGACCCTTGGATTACGAGTTGAGTGCCTATACCAACTGGCCATGCTGGGTCTACAGGCCGAGAGACAGGACAGATTATTGTTTGGTCGCAACAGTCAGTATACTAGAAGTTTCGGAAACTATAATAGTGACAAATGTTTATTAGTCGGAAAACTACAGATGTATGATCAAGAACGTTTATGGATTTCGAACATTACAAACTTCAGTGAATTACTTTCGACATTAGTATTTTTACTGGGACATTAAATATTCTCATCGGGAGAAACTCGCGCGTGAAGAATAGAGCTAGCCACTATTCCCTTCGAGTAAAGTATATCGGCATATCAAAATAAAATTAATTTCGTCGTCGTGGGCATAGACTGCCGATAAAATATTCAATTACAGACCAGGTAGAAGACTAAATATGTTGGTGAGATTGTAAAAATATGGTATATAAACAATTATTTGGGAGAAATATTTCTAATAACCATTATTATAGGTTGTATTGTTATTTGTATATTAAAATATATTTGCGTTAAAAAAGAAAGTTATGTATATCAACCTCTTCGGCAAATATCAAAAATGTGATACATATTGACATTTAATCACTTCTAAATTAAAATGTCCCATACCCAGTGGCACAGTGGTATGTCTGTGAACTAGAAACCAGGTGTCGATATCCATGGTGGCCGAACATAAATTACCCATTGTATAGTTTTGTGCTAAATTCCAACCAGTCAATATAATTTAAAATTTTCGGTTATTTAAAATCATAATACGTAACCTAATAAATCGG
The DNA here is from genome assembly GCA_011833715.1 of Carcinoscorpius rotundicauda. Taxonomy (NCBI): domain Eukaryota; kingdom Metazoa; phylum Arthropoda; class Merostomata; order Xiphosura; family Limulidae; genus Carcinoscorpius; species Carcinoscorpius rotundicauda. The sequence goes on along the minus strand of CM022394.1, from coordinate 47,023,962 downwards.
AGACTCGTCCGGGAATAATTTATTATATGTGATAAAATAAACTGGGGCCTTGTCCTCGATGAATTATAACACGTAACATCATAAATATCTAAATAATAAGGAATAGCTCCGAGAAGTTTAGTACTTAGTTTACTATCTAGATGGTTTGTTTGTTATAATTAAACACAAAGTGTTATATGTGGTCTGACCATCACAGGTATCGAACGCCTGTTTCTGGCAGTATGAGTCCGCAACGTATCACTGTACCAGTGGGGGCGTCGAGATTGACCAAATTGTTTCTTTTGTTCTTTACTGTTATGTTATATACTATATTTTTGTTTTTGACGAACTAGGAAGGTGAATTTGGACATCATACCAAAGTACGTGGACTTATTATGTAGAAACAACGTTCGTGGAGCATTTGGTAAGAGAATTTTAGGTTATTGCGATGGTGTTACATTAGTCTACATAGTTTTTGTCGTTATTTTGTGGTGCAAACAATGAAACCAAAGTTTCATTTTTAACTTAACCTATATTATATTTTTTAACTTTTCGCATAACCGTTATCTGTCTTGTAAATGATTTTGTAGAGATGGTGCTCTACGCATTCATTGTTGTTTGGTAGAAATTCTGCTGTGAACTGTTTGGATTGGTGTCGTTTGGTAAATCTTATGAAATAGATGTTGTTGTTTTTCTAAATTTGGATTTGGGATCAGTTTTAATTAGGAATTAAATATCTAACATAGTTAGTGGAGTTTTGAAAGTTTGGAAGTCTACTTCGTAAGTCTTTCAAAAGTATGATATTAAAAAGGAAAAAAGAAAAGTTGATTGTGTCACCTACAAATTGGGTAGTTATGTTTATAACTTAACTGTTTAGCCTAAAAACTACGTTATTAGGCCGACTACACTATTATTTGGGAAAGTGAAAAATTTGTGTAATTGGTTAATACCTTACCAGAGATGCTAACTATTTCAAATGACTCAGCGTAATGATCGTAGACAGAGCCCTTTCACAGTTTTAGTCCTCTTAGATTTCCCAGAAACAAGATAATCTGGTGAACAAAGCCTCTTCTTTTTCCAACTTGTGAACGATCGTATTGGTGTTTCTATGCCGCTTATAAAACGAGAAATACCCATCTACGCGAGCGTTGATTGGCTGACAAGCATTGATGACGTAACTATGAATTTCCCCACTTACCCAGTATGGAGAAGTACCGCACTCAAACTATTGGTAGACGTCGGAGATACAAATATTTTATATTATTTCAAGCACAAACACGATTATCGCAAGTAGCCATTTGGACTGTGTCTTTTATTTATTATCAAAATTTATTTGTATCTCACAAGAAATTTTCTTTTCACACCTTTCAAGCCCTGGGGGAACAATTTATCACTTTATTGTATAGGCCTAAATTATATATAATAATTTTGGAGTTGCAACAAGTAATATTTGTCTGTATGAGCGTGTAGTTGTAATGTATACACCGAAATCGTAATGGTTGGCATCTCTGCGTTACTTACTTAAGTCGTTACACGAATCGTTCGACGTTGTTTTAATTAGACCAGCACGAAGTCCAAAAAGGACTACGATGAATTACAGTTCATTAAATTATTGTACTTAGTAGAGAAAAGGGCAACAAATGGTAAATAAAGTACGTTTTGAATTATAAACTTACATGGAAATGAAGTAGATACTTTGGTCGTTCATAGTATTAAAGTGGGCAGTATATTTCATGCTTTTGTTTCTGATGAGCCAACAATGTGATTGTTATAATAATGAATACTTTTTAATTTTAAATATTACCTTTAAATTATTTTTGTGAATCTCTCAGTAGCTATCTTGTTTGATTTTTTACCCTTTTTTATGAATTTTGTGAAATTTAACAGTATATTTTTTGTGTGTAAGTCGAGTTAAACGACGAAGTTGTATCAATACATTTTTTATAGCTTCCGACAAAATAAATATCACCTTAACGAGTCAGAATATTCATGTACCGAATGAATTAAGTTAAATTAAAAATTGAACTGGAAAAACATTGTTATAATTGAAGTACGCGATGTTATTAGCGGACTTTATAAACGCATAATGATAACAAAGGATTTGTGAGGTATCTATAATAATAATACTGCTAAATTAAGTATCCTGTAGTATATATCGTTAAAAATAATGTATATGGCCAAATAGAAAGTATAAATATATTGTATTAATTTGTGTATAAATAAATGTTTATTTTATGATGATACTTCTAGTTAATGGTACAACAGGAGAAGGCCCTTCTCTGACGGTGGAAGAGCGGAAGTTGACAGCAGAGAAATGGATAAAAGCTGGCAAGGGGAAGTATGTAACCATTGACGTTTCCTATGTCACTTACTCTATCTGAAGTTTCATAATCATTATCGTCTTTGTAATTTCTAATTATATCTTGGTTACTTGTAGGTGTTTCATATTTAGCATATTGCTTCACTTCCTCGAGAGTCGCACAGAACCCTGATCTTTTATAAAAACGTAATGATGATATTTTTACATTTGCTGTATTGAGTTGTTCTATCTTAAAGGATTATAAATAATAGTTTTAGACAGAAGTTTGTATTGGGGATTTTACATTCATCAGTATTGTTTAAATAAGTAGATTTTGTAATCTTATTACTTTCCTGAAACACAGTCATGTACAACAGTATTTATCATTTTTATATGCAAAAACGGCTGTTCTGGGCCCAGAACAGCCGTTTTTGCATATAAAAGTTCTCAACAAGTGGGTTTCTCGACATCACTGATTAGTATTTATCATTATTGTCATATGTTTCTGAATGTTTCAAAAATGTATAAATGTTTCAGCATTAGAATCTAAAATTTGTGAATTTTACATTTTCATATTGTAGTCATTCTAGTTCCTGCACGGTCAGGTGGTTAGGGCACTTGACTCGCAATCTGAAGGTCGCGAGTTCTATTCCCCGTCTCACCAAATATGCTCGCCCTTTCAGCCATGGTGATGTTATAATGTTACGATCGATTCCATTAGTCGTTGGTAAAAGAATAACGTAAGAGTTGGCAGTGGATGATGATTACCAACTTGTCCAGTGGTGCATAACCTGGGTTCAATCGAACCCCAGGGGTTCGGTGAGTCAGTCTCAGGGGTACGGCGGAGGTCAAGACACACACACTGTGTGTGTGTCCGTTCCGTTTACCCCACTCGTATGATTCGTGACATCATGCTCCACTTGGCCTTCATTGGCTGCGGCTGATCACGTCAAATCACTTGGTCTGAATATCTGTGTTGCAGGGAACTTTGAGTGCTTAGCAGTCGACGTGTGACTTTAATAATCGTGCATCATTTGTGATTTTATCCTAATTTTTTCATCCATTCATACTAACTATGTCGAGCAAAAACAGAAAGTGGTCGAAGAAATACGTACAATATGGATTCACGTATATAACGGAATATGATGGGAGTCAGCATCCTCAATGCATGATTTGCAATGCCAAATTGAGCAATTCTAGTGTAGCACCGGCAAAACTAAGAGAACACTCCGTAAAGCTGCATGAAGATGGTATATACAAGAACACAACGCTTGCTGAATTCAAGGTAAAGAGAACCAGGTTCGATGAAAAGGCTACTTTGCTTGTTCTCAGCTTTGTACTCATCGACAAACCGATCCTCACAGCATCTTACGAAGTTGCGTACTTGATTGCAAAGCAGGGCAAACCACACACCATTGGTGAAGCACTCGTAAAACCAGTTGTGTTGAAGATAGCGAATATCATCCTGGGAAAAGCTGCTGAAAATAAGTTATCCCAAATTCCTCTTTCAAATGACACCATCAGCAGAATAGATAACATCAGTGATGACATCTTGGCTCAAGCAGTTGTAGATCTGATTTTAAGCCTATCAAAATTCAGCCTTCAACTCGACTAGACCACCGACGTTTCCAATCTAAGCCAGCTTGTTGTATTCGTGCGTTATGTGAAGAACGACGAGATAAAATATTTTTTTATTTTGTAAGTCTCTTACAACAACAACTAAGGCAGCCGACGTGAATAGACTTATGGATGACTTTTTAGAAACAACAATCTTTCATGGGATATGGTTTCTGCAGTGGTTATCCCGGGGAAAGGTGCTAAATCGTGTTTTTGCCATGCGTATGGAATTAGCCCTGTTTTTGCGAGAGCACCAACATTGTCATGCAGATTGCTTCGAAAAATCTGATATCATTCTCATTTTGACGTACATGGCCGATATCTTTAATGCTCTCAATCATTTTAATCAACAGATGCAGGGCGATGGAGTCAACGTCATTGAAGCAGAAGAAAACCTGAAGGCTCTTCAAAGAAAACTACCGTTATGGAAACGACGAACAGAGAATGATAACTTTGCAAACTTTCCCCTGTTGGACGACTGTGTAAGTAAGATTGAAGATGTGTCTGAAATCGGAGACATTTCTGTACTCGACGAATTGAAGCAAGCAATTGCTATGCACTTAGATAAGCTCGCAATGTGTTTCGACGAATACTTCCCCACCACAGAGTCGTATCCAGCATGGCTGAGACAGCCGTTCACGTTTAGTGTTGCGACACCAGATGTCAATGATGAATACCTCGACGAAATAAATGAACTTCAGCAGATCCTGGTTCAACAGCAACTTTTCAGAACAACAACGCTCTCAACGTTTTGGTGTCACCAAATCGTAGCGTACCCGCTTATTGCTAAGAAAGCCCTTGAGATATACCGTTTGTTACAACGTTTCTTTGCGTGCAATCCTTTTTGAGGATGGTAGACATAAAAACGAAGAAAATGAGCTGACTTTATTGCGAAAATGATATGAGAGTGGCACTTGCCAAGGTGAAGCCGCGCATTTTGAACTTGTCTCTGAAAGGCAACAGCAAAAGTCACATTGAATTGCAGTAAATATTCATTGAGTTATGTTTTTGTTTTTGTGTGAAATTTGTTGGTTTTGTTCTTTGAACAAAGTGATATTGTGAGCAACTGATGCATGGTTCATTTTGTGCACTAATAAAATATCTACTTATGTTTTGAATTCGAAAAAAAATCATATTTTATTTTTCCAATTACAAAGGGTTCAGTGAATGCAAGTATGAAACTTCCGGGGTTCAATACCTCCAACAAGGTTAAGAACCATTGTTCTAGTCTATCACCGCTAAAATTGGGACAACTAGTGAATTAAGCCATCGGATAGTTTTGAACGAAATTTAAAATAAACCTCGAATCTTATTTACATGTATAATACTAAGCATTTTATGGCTTTGCACAAGTTTCTCTATGAGTCCAACGCTAAAATCAGGGGTTCGATTCCCCTCGTTGGACTGAGCAGATAGCCCTTTGTGGCTTTGCTATACGAAACACACACACACACTCTATGAGTCAGAAAATTAGAGAGTGAAGTTGTATAATACTGTGCAAAAGTGTAAGGTAAAGTAAAAAAAACTATATTTTGCCTTCAAAAAGCAATGGCAGTTAAATCACAGGTAAAACAATATTTTATTAATCGTCATATTTCATACAACAACAACTTGATGGAAGTGCTTGATTTTACCAAAGAGTTAACATTTTTATTATAACACCAGATAATTTGTTTCTTTCTTTTTGAATTTCGCGCAATGCTACACGAGGGCTATGTGCGCTAGCCGTCCCTAATTTAGCAGTGTAAGACTAGAGGGAAGGCAACTAGTCGTCACCATCCGCCGCCAACTCTTGGACTACTTTTTTACCAACGAATAGTGTGATTGACCACAACCTCCACAACTGAAAGAGAGAGCATGTTTGGTGCAAAGGGGATTCGAAACTGCGACCCTCGGATTACGAATCGAGTGTCTTAACCACCTGGCCCCACATAGTCTTTCAGACATTGTTGCAACATATTTAATCAAAGAATCATTTGTGATTTTGCTCCAAATATTTCCAATATATTCCCATAAAGTGTCTTTAAAAGTAACTTTTAATTTGCCAAGTTTTCGATCTATCAAATCTCAGGGTCCGGCATGGCCGAGCGCGTAAGTCGTGTGACTAGTAATCTGAGGGTCGCGGGTTCGTGCCCGCGTCGCGCTAAATATGCTCACACTCCCAGCCGCGGGGGCGTATAATGTGACGGTCAATCCCACTATTCGTTGGTAAAAGAGTAGCCCAAGAGTTGGCTGTGGGTGGTGATGACTAGTTGCCTTCCTTCTAGTCTTACACTGCTAAATTAGGGACGGCTAGCACAGATAGCTCTCGAGTAGCTTTGTGCGAAATTCCAAAACAAACAATCAAATCTCAGATCTGCTCAGTTGGGTTGAGTTTGAGTCTCTGGAAAAGGGGGGCATTACATAATTTCAATGATTCCAGAAGCTTCTTTCTGAGTTAAGTAATTTTACGTAGGTTGGATGAGTGTTTGGGTCATTATCTTCTTGCTAGTAGAATCCTTTACCAATTTAAGAAAATAAAAAAAACGTAATATGTAATAATACGCAATCCACTTCATGACGAATCAGTATCTGATCATGCTTGCTTTGGTCCATTATTCCAACTATTTTGCAAATATCTCCTGTCGTCTCAGCAGAAAAAAAACACCCACAATCTATCACACTGCTTTATTCATGGTTTGTGGCTGATACTGTGTATTGAGGTGTCTCAAAGGCTACATGAACGAAAATATTTAACACAAGTATCGTTTCGTTTAGGCGTTTTGCCTCTTCTTTTCCTGTTTCAGATTTACCTGTTTCGGTATCACGATCTAGGGTGTACTTGACAACGCTTGGGGGGCATTTCTAGTCTGCAGTAATTTGTCGGAGAGCTCAACCAGCATCATGTAAATCTTTCATGCAAACTTTCTGCTCAACTGGCAACTCTCTACGTTATTTTTTGGGCCGTGGTATGACAACAAAAACTTTATATAGTGTTAAATAATGTTTTTTTATATCAAAGTTTATTTATATGGTACTATTAAATCCATTTATTCTAGCATTTACTGGTACCGTATGCTAGCTGTTTGCTAGCTTCTTGTTAAAGAGTCAAGACACTGCAAGGGGTACAATGACCTTTATTTTAGACCCTAAATTTGATCAGTTTTTTCCACTAAAGCAGAACCCTTATGACATTCCCTTGGTACAAATATATTTGAATTCTAAAGAATTATAAGTATTTTCGCCCTGGTTTATTCAATTGTCAACAGGGATCAGTGAAGCCTTACAACGGTGTTGAAATTTACATTTTGTAAAGGCACAGAAGAATTAGTCGTAAAAAATGGATAGAACGACAAAAGTGTTCTCATATCCTAACACTTTTTGACAGTACTGTATCTTTGCCAAATATTTCATTATTCTCATCTGTGTCTGAAACAACTATTAAAGACACATTTTTCTATCTTGCACCTATTGTATAGTTCGTTTTCTCTGTTCACGTGTTCGCTTTCTCTTTGCTTTTCCATATTTTGTCCATGGCCACTTTTTCTTTCTTCAGGAGTGCTGTAATTTCTTACCCATTTACATACAATTATATTGCATGGTGTTATCTTTTTTATTTTTTATTTTTACTTTTACTCTGTCAGAAATAGTTTCAGTTTGCTTTGTAAACGTTATCAAGACTTAATTTCCTATTGCTACATAAATCTCTAGTCTTTTTAACGTCTCCCATAATCCATTAATATAACACTGAGGTATTTTAGATTTATAGTAAAAAGTCAGTCAATCATTAAAATGGTTATACATGAGAGGGCTTTGTTTGTTTAGGAATTTCGCACAAAGCGACACGAGAGCTATCTGTGCTAGCCGTCCCTAATTTACCAGTGTAAAACTAGAGGGAAGGCAGCTAGTCATCACCACCCACCGCCAAATCTTGGGCTACTCTTTTACCAACGAAAAGTGGGATTGATCGTCACATTATAACGCCCCCACGGCTGGGAGGGCGAGCATGTTTGGCGCGACCCTCAGATTACGAAGCGCACGCCTTAACGCGCTAGGCCATGCCAAGCCCGAGGGCTTTTTATCAGCTTATTTTGAAGTTATGATCAAAATGAAATTGTAATATTTATCTGCTTCTGATAAGTATAATAAAATCATAGACCAACTTTGCACTAAAGAGACAAACCTAACGAAATATGAAACACAGTAAATGGTTTATATGTTTTGAATGTTGTGCTTGACTCACAGGTTTTAAATTCAATATCATATATGGACATCTGAAACAAGTAATAAATCTCTGAACAGTTAGCATTCCAAGAAAGCTTATACTGGTTCTGCTCATGTAATTAAAATAATTATAAATATGTTGAGGTATATCTGCACATCGGGTTATAATTTGCTTACCTTTAGGCAAACAAAATGAATCGTTAGAAACTTAAGTAATTCACTAAGTATTTTAGGAGTCTAACACGTGCCTCTGCTCATTCTATGTATAATTTCTGATATCACATTAAAGTTTAGCTTTTCATAATCTGTGTGTTTAAACAGATATTAAAATTTCTGAGTCTACGAATACACTGCATTAACAAGGATATAAAGTTGGATAACTAGTCTTGAATAATGCGTTAAATATTTTAGTATCTTAGCTGATGTCTGTGTGCTTATGATGTTCTACAAATTATTAAACTTATTCTACGTTTTTTTGTGTGTTTGAACTTAGTTTTACATAATATCATACCTATATTCTGTATGTTCTTTAGATTGGACCTGATAATAATGCATATTGGAGGTTGTAATATTAATGACGCAATGGAACTGGTAAGTTTGTATGTGAATCATTTTATTAAAATATTTAAGTGCCTTGTAATGTTTAACGTTGCTTTTTAAGACAATGAAGTTATAACTTTCCTCGTGTGTGACATTTCAAAAAAGATTTAATATAAAACTGACGAAGCAATATCTTTTACTTTTTGTAAAATTGTAAAACTGTTTTCATAAAAAATGTTTACTTTCAAATGAGTTTTGAGAGCTGTCCTAACAATTTACCTCCAGGATATTTCAAATTATTGTTTTAATTAATCTCATTCTAAATCAAATTTAGATCATTGTTATGACAACTAATTCATAGCTCAGAGATTTTACAATAAGTTTCTCAGAAAGCAGGGTTTAAGTAATTTTCTCCATAATTTTGATTGAATTTTTTTTGCACTAGGTACTGTAACGTTCACTCTTAATGTTTAAATAGTTTCAGTGTCAACTTCAACTCAAAAAGATATTTAAGTAATGCTTTTAAAGATTTGTTTTAGGCCCGGCATGGCCAGGTGGGGTAAGGCGTTTGACTCGTAATTTGAGGGCCGTGGGTTCGAATCCCGGTTATACCAAACATGCTCGCCCTTTCAGTCGTGGGGGCGTTATAATGTGACGTTCAATCTCAATAGTCGTTGGTAAAAGAGTAGCCCAAGAGCTGGCGGTGGATGGTGATGGTTAGCTGCCTTTCCTCTTGTCTTTCACTGCAAAATTAAGGACAGCTAGCGCAGATAGACCTCGATTAGCTTTGCGCGAAATTCAAAAAAGAAAAAAACAAGATTTGTTTTCTTCGCATCTCAGCTAATACTAAACATTAATTAAATAGATGCTAAAATGCAATTCAGTTTTTCTAATAAATATTTTTCGTAAAGTACAGTTTTTCAGTGTATAGTCATAACACTGGGGAGTAAAAAAGATGACGTACAATACGAGTATTTATGTCAAACTTGCACAATTTCAGGAAATTAGTTCTAATTTCAAGAATTATGTGAAAGAAATAAAAAACATGTTTGTACGATTAGTATTTAAGTGCACTGAAATAAAAATATAGTTTTTACTAATTAAATACTGAATAAAAACATGTATTACTTTGAAAAGTGAATAACTGAAATTCATTTTATATATAAAACGGGCTGGTATGGCCCAGCGCGTTAAGGCGTGCGCTTCATAATCTGAGGGTCGCGCATTCGCGCCCGAGTCGTGCTAAACATGCTCGCCCTCCCAGCCGTGGGGGCGTTATAATATACGGTCAATCCCACTATTCGTTGGTAAAGAGTAGCCCAAGAGTTGGCGGTGGTTGGTGATGACTAGCTGCCTTCCCTCTAGTCTTACACTGTTATATTAGGGACGGCTAGCACAGATAGCCCTCGAGTAGCTTTGTGCGAATTTCAAAAACAAACAAAATAAAATGGCTTTATTTTTTTAGATATGTTTTTATAATATAAAGTAAACTATTGTTTCAAGACATTTAATAAATGTAGTATTGGCTCGGTAAGGACCCTTTAAAACTTGAATTTTTAAATATATTTTTGTTTTTATAATTTAATATATATGTAAAGAATATAAACATTTCAATGAAAACTTCGATCTATTTAACCGTACATGTTTTACTAACGTACCCGTGAGGATAACAACAGCAGTTTAAATAATAGATACGAATTTACTTTAAACAATAAACATTAGATACTTTTTAAGAGTTTTATTATTAAATCCCTGTTGAAATCAACCTATGTTATATTTTAAGGCGAGACATGCTGAACAACACGGAGCGTCAGCTATAGCCTCTCTACCCCCTTTATATTACAAGCCAACTGAAAACGGTTCGTGTTTACTGAATAGTACATACCTCTTTTTTATTTTATTAACATTAAAACATTCAGCTCGTCGTAATTTTAGACTACACATTATTATGTATGTAAAATCAACGACTCTACATGATGACTTCTAAGTTTAAAGTTTAATTTCTTTAATGTTTTACGAAGTAATTTTTAATACAACTGGCTTAGCTTTATTTTATGTTGTTTTTACAGTTTATTGAAAGTACACTAAAGTAATGATATGGCGTTTCAAAGGGTGTCCTGAAACTAACAGCTTTAATTTTCCTTATGTTATTGGACAATTTTCTTTACATTGCAATGTAATTGCAGGGGATTTGATTAGCTACCTTGCAGCTATTGCATCAGCGGCTCCAAATACACCCTTTCTATACTACCATATACCGTCATACACTGGGATTAATGGTGAGTCTTCAAAATTCGTCGTTGTAAATGATTAAAATTTATTTTTAATTTAAAAATTTTCGTCTGAGATTTTAAACTCGGATATTTTATGCCTGTTAATGGTAAGCTAGTACCGACTTGATTCATGATGAGTTATAGTACTTTACGTGTGATACATTTATTGTAAAGTAAAACGTTCAAGCACCATAACCGATTTCCTTGAAAACAAGGATGAATTGCAGATTAATACTATAGTTACAAACAAAAGCGAAACAAACTGGGAAAATTTTAATTGTTTCGTCATGTAAACGAAATGGCTTGAATCTGTCTTAAGTACGTACAATAGATTGTGTTCGGACGTCAATTGTTTTTTATATTATATTTATTAAAATAGTAAGGCTTGGTAAGTTATTTATCATTAGTTTCGGCAACGAAGCAAAATGTCATTATAATTTAAAAAGTATATTACAAAGTATTTCCGTGTGTTAAGAGATGTTGAATTTATTTAACAATAAGTTGCACTTATTTTAAAGATCTGAACAGATTCCGTTTAATTATAACATTCTTTTGCAGATTATTTATGATATAGCTCGAAAACTATTAACAGAGTTAATCGAAAGGGGGTCCAATGACAAGGCGCGAAGGGACCCGCGAGCGAGAGCTTATGGAGGGGAGGGTATCAGTGTTATATTGGCTTTTTTAGTCTTTTAACCTCTCCGATCAGCATACGGCTGAAGGAATTAGATTACCTAATGAATTCAAACCAAAGATGGACATGATGAGTCTGTAAATACATAAAATGGGTATTTATACATAAAAATAATTATTTTTGCGAAAGGAGCGTCCACCCTAACTGAGTCAACCACTAATCCACTGAACTTCCCGGCCTTTCCTAAGTGTTTATGACATCGAAAACGTAACTTGTTACTTTACAAGCTTTGTATATTACTTAAACTGTTAAGGGCTAAAAACACACCAGTTAATGTACTAAATTCTTTAAAGAATTGTAATTGCTTTATAAGGAATATGTGTATCATTAGGATGTTTGTTCGTCGTCAACAAGTTTTGAATTTCGATTGAAAGACATTGTTTTTTTTTTACTTGTTAATTAAATGGACATCACTTGATTGAATTTCAAGGTTGTTTTGGTCACACGTGAATCTTTCAACAGAAACGAGGTTAATCGGCTCCATGAATAAGTGATAGGAAACTGCTTACAGCTGAAATATTATACACTTAAAAAGAAAAAAAAAAGTTTTTAGCCGCCAATTTTAGTATTTGTTTTTTTTTCTCACATTAATATATCATAAGAAAGCCACGGAGACTTTTTATCGTGACAATTACCGAATAATAAAATCTCCAATATTAATTTCTTCATAAGCTTACTATTTATTTGTTTTGTAGAGTGAGAAACTTATTTTCTCACCGCTTTTCAACTATTTTGGATGATTTTAGGCGACATTAAAATATTCCATGTAAATTCGTTATCTAAAATTACTTGATTTTAAAATATATGCCCATGTCGGTTACATTAAAAAAACCATGTTATAAAACGTAGATTTTATCTTTCAGTGAAGACATTTGTATGTTATCATAATGGAAATGTCTTGCATGTTTTATTAGTTCTGTGGAATTTTACTGTATCTCTCCGAAAGTTATTTTTATTTCTGGAAAGTACATAGTTTTTGGCTGATTAATGATTATATTAACAACTGACTCCTCTATTCATTTGTAGATAATACTTAACATTCGTTAGAGTTATGTTTTTCATTATGTTTCTTAGTTAAATGTAATTTATAGTTAATTATTATAGTATTAATATTTAAATATACAGTTATGAGTTTATAAAAATATTTCCTTACGTTGTATTTTTCAGTTAAACTTGACCAGTTCTTGTGTGAGGCAAAACTTCGTATTCCCACGCTATGTGGTGCTAAATATACATCCTCAGATCTTCGAGACTTATTCCTATGCCAACAGCTAGAGGGCAAGCCTTTCAAACTGTTCCTTGGAGCAGATGAAGTAATGCACATGTCCATTTTGATATTCATTTGTGTGTCAACATTTTAATGTAATTTTATTCAAAAGTTCATATCATTTATTGTACTAAAATTGCAAGTACGTAAAATTATTATAAAAATTTCTGATGGCTTTTATAAAATTAATAATATGTATTTTAATTCTCTAAAGATTTTGCTTGCTGCCTTGCCTCTTGGTGTGACAGCTGCAATTGGCATTACCTACAATTTTATGGCCCCATTATCGCACAAAGTGATTCAAGCTTACAAAACCTGTGACTTTTCTGAAGCTCGCCAGGAACAGGTATAGTGTTTGTTTGTTTTATTGTATTTCTCGCAAAGCTACTCGAGAGCTATCTGAGCTAGCCTTCCTTAATTTTGAAGTGATAGACCAAAGGTTTTGAGTATCATGTTACGGTTCCCCATGTCTGAAATGGCAAGCGTATTTGGTGACGTGATTCACTCCCTCGAACATTAGATTGTGGGTCGAGTACTCCAACCACCAAGCCATGCTAGATCCTTAAGTAAATTAGATAAAGGTTAATAAACAATAACTAAATAGGTCTTTACCTCTTAACTCTATGGTTATTAATATACCTCCAAAATTAGATATATCAATAGCAGTAACAAATCTATAAAAAAATGTTTAATTTCTATCTAATTTATTATGTTACTGTGTTTTTCTCTTTATTTTTGGAGAATGGAATTACAATGGCATTGAAAAAAAGTCAGTGAGTTTTAAGAGACTTAATATTTTGTTTTGTAGGGTAAAATTCTATGAGGGCAGGTACAATCTTTAGAATATTGCCAATTAAATTACAACAGTAATGGCTTTACTGTGAATAAATTACTTGATCGAGATATTTTCTTTCCTGGATTATTTTACTTTTACGAATGAGGCTGGTGTGTTTTAGTAGTAACTATGCCAGACAAGATTCACGATACGGTATCAGAAAAGAAAAAAATAAACAAAGATATTCCCTCTCAGCACTTTGGGACAGTCTTCTTTCTTGCCTCTCAGTTCAAAACTACATTGTACGAATAGAGTAACGTTTGTGCGATTGATACAAACAGATTAAGCTTGTAAGAACTAAATGTTTCTGTGATCATCAACTATTTTTTTTTATTAATTTTGCGCAAAGCTACACGAGGGCTATCTGCGCTATTCGTCTCCAATTGAGCAATGAAAGACTAGAGGGAAGGCAGCTAATTTTTACCGCCCACCGCCAACTCTTGAGATACTCTTTTACCAACGAATAATGGAATTGACTATCACTTATAATGCCCCATGACTGAAAGGGCGGGCATATTTGGTATGATTGGGATTTGAACCTGCGATCCTCAGATCACGAGTTGAGCGCCCTGACCACCTGGCCATGCTAGGCCAATCATTAAGTTTTTTTTTGTAATCACGAGTTTGGTTAGTTTGTTTTGAATTTCGCGCAAAGCTACTCCAGAGCTACCTGCACTAGTTTGGTTTAAATTTCACGCAAAGCTACACGAGGGATATATGCACTAGCCGTCCGTAATTTAACAATGTAAGACTAGTGGGAAGGCAGCTAGTTATCACCGCCCACCGCCTACTCACGAGCTACTCTTTAACCAAGAAATACTGGGATTGACCGCCAAATTATAACGCTTCCATGACTGAAAGAGAGAGCATGTTTGGTGCCACGCGGATTTGAACTCACGACCGTCAGATAACGAGTCGAGTGCCTTAACCGCCGGGCATGTAATGACGAGAAACCTACTTGAAGTAAAATGTATTCTTAAGACGGCTGGTATGAGTATTAGAATTTTAATTAAAATAAGGTGCGGAACAATGTTTTAACACTTCGTCGGTTATTTTCAGGTTAACGGGCTGTCTTGAGAATGTAAGTAATTCTTTGTAAATAAGCGAAATTAAACATTTTCTTTCAGACAGATAACACAGCAATTGATTATGTACTGTTTCTTATGATGTTTGGTGATTAAAAAGTGGTTTTTGTGTTCTTTTCTTCCTTATTCCGTTTTTTATTAATATTATTTTACACTATTTTAATGATTTTTTGAGGGAGAATTCCATGACATAAAAAGTAAATAACAACAGAAATAATTTTTTCAGAGAAAAACTAGAAAAAGCTGGAGAAACTGCACTTTAAATATGTAACATATGTTTTGGAAAATTATGTTTCCAGTTTTACTTGTGTTTTAATTTTAGTTATAAGAAAATAGAACTTGTTAACTTTTTAATAAAAAAAAATGTTTTCATCCTGTATTACATATTTCAAGTCATTCAAGTAAGTAATTTGTAAAACTGCCTTTTTTTTTCCCATAGGGTCGGATACTTAAAGCGGTTGAAGTGGTACTAAAACAAGGTAAGCGTCATGTACAATGGGTTAGAGTTCATTGTTATTTCACACGCACAATTTTAAAATTATTAAAAACTAGCTGGTGTATCAGTTCCCTGGGTGAAAACTATGTAAATTCGTGATAAATGAAAGGGTATCTAAGGGTAATTGATTGACTGTTTGAAATTAGTTCAAATCTGCACAATGGAATATCTGTGATCTGCCCAACACGGTATCGAAATCAGGTTTCTAAAGCATGAGTCCATAAACATACCACTCTGCCAGTGGTTGGGGCAGGTTATCTTAGGACATGAAAAGTTACTTCCCTTATGTATAATTATAACGAAAAAAAAAGCAAAAATGCTCATAAAAAGTGCAAAACACAAAATGTGCATGTATCTCAGGGCACACCCAACAAACTTTTATGCAAAATGTATTGAAGATTCATCAACAAGGAGCGAAGTAGTGGTAAAATACACAAAAATACCTATAAAACCCATAAAACACAAAATGTAATACTTGAAATTTGTTTATATCTTCCCACAGACCAAGTGAAGATCCATCAGAAGGAAGTGAGGTAGTGATAGAAAAATTATAATAAAAATTGTAAAATTCAAACTGGAAAACTAAAAGTTTGCTTGTATCTCTTCATGAACCCATTGAACTTCCAAATTAATATTTGATGAAGATTCATCCACACTTTGCAAAGCAGTAAAATGGACAGGGGCGTAAGTCCTAGGGGATATGGAGGGTATACATCCCCCCCTTCATTTTAGGTGGTGGGTATGGTGTATACAATCACCCCCCTACAGTTTAGTCTGTTGAATGTTTTATTACATCACAGGCCTACAAATTGTGTGTTTTTATTAGGATTCTCTTGTTCTTACCATTCGAATAACATAATTAGGTCTAGATGTAGACTTTCTCAGTAGCCGAAATGTACATCTTTAATATAGGCGTGCTTCTAAGCTTTTCGATCTAAGTTATAGTTCGTAACATCGTAAGTATCAGTCAGTAGGCCTAAGTATACATGCAAGTATCGTGGCAATAAGATTACTCTGACTGCTTGTTTACAGTTTTCAGGTGTCTAAATAATCACATTCTACATAAGCTATAATTTTAAGTTATTTAAACTTGCATGTAATGCTAATTATCATAGAAAGAATAAAGCAACAGTAACATCAACAGCATTTGGTAAAATAAATATATGAGTTAGAAAAAAATGAAATGCTATCAAATGACTTTTATGAAAATCAGTTTTAAAAATACTGTTATTTTTTGAATATATACAATTGGAAATAATTAAGGAAATGCACAGGTTATACAGGAATAACAAAAATTCGTAACTGCAGCTAACTGGTAAGTTTATTATTAGTACAAAACTTTTGTTATAGCAGATGAGAAGTAAAAATCAGTAAGTTTTGCAATGTTTTATAATTTATATTTGCGTTAACTAAGATGTGTTATGTGTCTGTATTAAACAGAAAGCTACACAATAGACTATTTATGTTGTGACCACCAAGGGTATAGGAATTTGTTGTTGTTTTTATCATTATCAGCCTTCACATTTTTGCTGTGCTGCAAGAGGCTGCTTGCTTTAAACAGAGCAGTACACTATTTTCATTAAAACAGTAAGCTGAGTAGTATGTGATTAAGAATAATTTTTCAAATGTCATGTATTTTCACAATTCAACAAAATTATTTGACTGTTGTTTGTCTTCCTAGTTTCGATACAAGTCATATAGCCTAAATAATATGCATACCTGGACATGTGCAGACCAAGCAATGACTGTAAGTCGTGCTCCAACAAACTTTTTTCCCTTCAGCATGTTCTTTTACTACATTCTCTCTATATTTGGGTTCACCCTTTTGATTTAGAGTTGAATATTTGCAGATACATCCGATTACAAAGGTTTGTTTTGTTTGTTCTGAATTTCACGTAGAGCTACGAGGGCTATTTGCGCTAGCTGTCCCAAGTTTTGCAAAGTAAAAGGGAAGGCAGCTAGTCATCATTCCTACCGCCAACTCTTGGGCTACTCTTTTACCAACGAATAGTGGGATTGACCGTAACATTATATTGCCTTCACGGCTGAAAGGGCGAGTATGTTTGGTGTGACAGAGATTCGAACCCGCGATCCTCAGATTACGAGTAGTAACCTTAAAATAAAAATGAAATAGGAAGTTAACACACACAAATATTTACCAGAAACTAGATATTTTCCGAGTTACTTTGTTACAAATGTGTCCACAGCTGCTTTCATTTACACTTTTCCAAACGAGTTTACGTTGCAGCACATTTATTGTTTATTGAGTGAAAGTAATTTAGATTGATTTGTGCATATTGGCATAAATGGGCTGAAAAATTTGATGAAAATCAGTTTGAACTTTTTTATAGTTTTAACTCAAGGCATGACAATAGATGCTATGATCCTTAATTGAAATGTGTTTTTAAGATTATATTTTCAGCATAGTGTGGAGTGCTCATATTTTATAAATAAAATGTAAGTTTATCATTGTCTCATGTAGATAATTTCAAATCTTTGTCTAGGACTTGATTCTTATTAAACTTTTATGCATATAGGCTCTATAAGTAATGGTTTTACCGTCTTGAGAAACGAAAGTTTAATACAGGTAGTTCACTCTCTCAACATATTTCTCAAACATCCAAGCTGATGGTTGGTTGAGAAAGTTTGACTCCGGTGGAAGCCACGTGTTTGTTTGAGGCTAAAACAAGTTTGCTTACTTTTCCACAAAATTGACAGTGAAATCGGAAATTACATTTAATAAATCTTTCAAATGTAAACCCCAACGTTTAGACTTATTAGTTCACCAAAGCATCAAATAAATTTTTCACAAACTAACATAGCTTATAACTTCAAGACATACACTACACTATCAACGTATTAGCTTATAAAATATTGGATTAGCTTCCCTACAAGTTTTTCTACTTTATCTTCATATCACTATTTCAGTCAGTGTATATTTTTCATTTGTGTAACATTATGTTCCAACAAACATTGAATTTATTATTAGGCATTGTACTAAATTCATATCACTTAATAAATAAACGAATAAATGATTCAGTGCAAACTAAACATGTAATGGGCTTAGAAAAACTGATTTATCGACTATTTTAAAACTGATGTTTTCCTCATATAGTTTTTGAAACAATGTTTCATTAGCATGACAAATTATTTTTCACCTACGCTTTATAAAAAGGTCATATATATATTAATCGTTAGTTATTTTACACATGACATTCTACAAGAAATATATACAATGTATACACTACATGGCCCAATGTATGCAGACACCCCTTCTAATTAGTGGGCTCTGCTATTTCAGCCACACCCATTGCTAACAGGTACATAAAAATCAAGTATACAGCCATACAATTTCCATGGACAAATATTAGCAGTAGAATGGGTTGAACTGAAGAGCTCAGTGACTTGCAACGTGGCACTGTCATAGGATGCCACCTTTCCAACAAGCCAGTTCGTCAAATGTCTGCCATGTTAGAGCTGCCCTAGTCAACTGTAAGTACTGTTATTGAGAAGTGGACACGTCTAGGAGCAACAACAGCTCAGCCACGAAGCGGTAGGCCACTCAAGTTAACAGAACGGAACTGCCGAGTGCTGAGACGCCTAAAAATCGTCTGTTTAATTAATGAGTTAGACAGTATATATATATTCCTCAACGATCAAGTTAATCAGTCAGTGTGATTGTTAACTATAGATTAGCAAGAAAATTCTGCAAGTGGGCTTCTTTGTAAGTTATACATTGATACTACTGGTCTCGGATTTTCTCTTCGTAGGTTGTTTGTAAAATTAGGCCTACCAGTGATGCTAACCTATAGCTAGCTTATTGATGGAATAAATTAAATTTATTATCATTACGTTAGCTATATTTTGTATTATTTTTATCAAGCTAACAAAAATAATCTACCCAATGAAAGAATATGTTACGGTAATAATGTCAGAAATAGAATTAAATTAGTTAAAATAAACAAATATTGTTGACTAAACTTTGAGATGGCACCATGAGTGTGAAGAATTTGTTGGATGTAAAGAAATTGTAGAAAGAATAGCAAACAGAAAAAAATAATAGTTGTTTTCGTACGGCGAAGCTACACAATAAGATATCTGTACCCTAACCACAAGAGAGCATAAAAGGCAGATAAAAAAAAGAGAGACAGAAAATTAAATCAATCTAGTATTTACATGTGAACTGATTTCTCTACAAGTATCACACAGATAGATCCGGAAATAAAAGCAGATTCGATAAGGAAATATTGCAGTACTGTATTTAATATCATAAGCATTTGTGAAATAAGGAGACTGGAGAAATGTAAAGAAATGAAAAAAAATCTTTATTTATACAATAAAACAAAAGAAAACTCATTGTAGGCACGACATAGTATGTTTTTTATCCATGTCACTGAAAATGTTCGCTATTTCAACAGTGAGGGCATTATAAAGTATGTTCAATCCCAGTATTCATTAGTAAAATAGTAGTCCAAGAGTTGCAACACTCACTACCGAGTTCCAAACTGCCTCTGAAAACAACGTCAGCACAAGAACTGTTCGTCTGGAGCTTCATGAAATGGATTTTCATGGCCGAACACCTGGATACAAGCTTAAGATCACCGTGCACAATGCTAAGCGTCGGCTGGAGTGGTGTAAAGCACACTGCCATTGGACTCTGGAGCAGTAAAAATGTGTTCTCTGGAGTGATGATTCACGCTTCACTATCTGGCAGTCTGATAGACGAATCTGGGTTTGACAGAAGCCAGGAGAAAGCTACTTGCCTAAATGTATAGTGCCACCTGTGAAGTTTTTTGGAGAAGGAATAATGATCTGGGGCTGTTTTTCATGGTTTGGGCTAGGCTGTTTAGTTCCAATAAAGGGAAATGTTAATTATACAACACACAATGACATTTTAAAAAAATAAATGCTTTCTACTTTGTGGGAACAGTTTAGGGAAAGCCCTTTTTTGTTTCAATATGACAATGCCCCGGTGCACAAAGCGAGGTCCATAAAGACATGGTTTGCTGAGGTAATTGCGGAAGAACGTGCCTTGCTTCACAGAGCCATGACCTTCACCCTATCAAACATCTTTGGATGAATTGGAATGCTGACTGCGAGTCAGGCCTTCTCGCCCAACATCAGTGCTCGACCTCATTAATGTTCTTGTGGCTGAAAAGGAGTAAATCCCCGCATTCATGTTCCAAAATCTAGTGAAAAGCCTTCCGAGAAGAGTGGAGGCTGTCACAACAGCAAAGGGAACCAACTCCATATTAATGTCCATGGTTTTGGAATGATATGTTCAACAAACACACATGTATGGGTGTGATCGTCAGGTATTCACGTACTTTTGGCAATTTAGTGTATTGTATCATTGTGTTGTAGGTTAGTATTTTGTAAATTCGGATGTCTTTGTGAATAGTGTATATTTTTCTTGAAGTCTTGTTATTAAATGTCTTAGTATATGTGATACCTGTTAAGTTTGTGATTTTACTTACACATATTAACAATATATGCTTAAAATGTATTTAGTTGTGAGGAAACGAGTGTTATAGAAGAAAATATAAATGAAGGCTTGCATTAGATGTTAAAACATGCGTGTTAGAAACTGATATTCATGTAATGCAATTTATTGTAAAATACTAAGCTAGACATATAATTTCCTGGCATTTGAACTTTCGTCTGAACAAAATAAAGTGAAGTTGCTAGTGAATTATCAACGTAAGATGAGTGTAGGTTATATTCTCTGACTGACCCTGTCTGAACTTTGCCAGTTTTCGTTATGTCGAAGACATTCTGTTCTGATTTTTTCAAAACATCAACTGAGGATTCGAGGCAGCATTAAACAGAATTGAGGCACAGACCCTATGTGCCAGTGTTTGACAATGCCTCTATTTATAACTTGCGATTAACTCAGTGAGCTACAAGTATCATACATCGACTTTTTCGTTTACAAACTATATTAAAAATCTTCATACTGAACAGTTAGTAATATGTACATAATGTACAAAAGTTACATGAAAGTTAATTAGCATTTTGTACACTAAGATGTTTACATAAATAATATATCAGTGTACCTTGAATTTTTCTTAATAAATGTTTCGGTGTGTTTGCAAAGTTTAATTTTACATTGTTATTGTAATGATAAACTGTAAGTCAGTTGGATTCATAATCGTGTTACCAAACCACACCGGCTTTCTTATATATTAGAGGTTGCTAACCTGAACGATTTGTTCCAGTAGTTATTCTATAAATATGTCAGGAATTCATTTCGTGAATGATCTTAATTTTGATTGGCTCACAAATATATTTACTCGTGTTTCATTGCCTTGACCACACTTTTCTGCCTCTTTGTTGGTCAAGCTTGATTTTGCAAAATTTATTTACTTCAGTTAGATGTGAAATTTGAGGTTAGGGTATGCTGGAGGGTGAGAGTGGTATTACGTATTGCTTGCTCCGTCGTCTTTGATGGGTTGTATGCTGGTGTTTATATAAATGATACTCTGCACTTGGGATCATTGGACTTATGAAAAAGTTGTAAAACTCCACTGAGAATAACCAAGTAGTTTATAATTAAAGTTCCCAATAAGAGTGATTGTCAACCTTTTTCTCAGTTACTTACTGTTCATTTGTCATAAAGGTATTTGATATTTGTTGAACTTATAAGGTTATTGTTAATGTAGATGCAAAGAAATTTTGAAAGTTTTTTATATAAATTGAAGCATTACTTATTTCAGTCTTGAGTGAATATGTCACTTAGTTTTCCATAAGGATAAACTTTTCTTAATTTGTTATTAGTCAGGATGCATCAGTATTAAATTGAAAGAACAAACGTCTCTTTTTTTCGAAATGGTAATAATATTACCCATCGATCCTATTTGCATAAAGTTTCAATCAGCAAGAGACAAGCTCTAGACTAATAGTTGTAAAAGTATCTACAGAAAAGTAAAGAGTTAAACATAATATTTATGTAGATCCTTCAAACCTTAGTGGAATAACGCAAGTGAAGCTAAAGAGAAAATTATTGTATATTATCTAGAGCAGTAGTGCTTTCCGAACTTCAATCATTCGGGTATCACCTTCACGAATTTTGACATGTTTGTGTACCATCTATACTATTATTTACGTTTTACTAATATATTTTCTTTAAATCGACCCACTGTTTCACTTAAATAAATTCATTTTGAAAGAAAATTTCATAAAAGTAGGGTAAATTGAAAACCATTATCACTTACTATACTATTTATTTCAAGATATTATTTTTCTCCTCTCAAAATGGTACCTCTAATGGTACAGCAGCCACTAGAAACCGGGTTTCGATATCCGTGGTGGGCGATGTACAGATAGCCCATTGCATAGTTTTGTGTTTAATTTCAAACAAACCTCTCAAAATGACATTTTCATAATAAAGTAAAAATAATTTCGGAATTCTTGCTATACGTAATAATAAATATAATCAGTTTAAAAAATTCATTTCTGAAAATAAGTCCTTCAATAACAAGAACGAAACCTTACTGTAAGTCAGTAGTAAAGAAATGTTCAGTTTAATGCTGCTTTAGACGAAGATGAGGGTCTGCTACATCAATAAGACGATTCTATTTTTTCTTTTAGTTCTGAATAATAGCCAATGTTTAATTGTCGGCAGCTAATATAATAACAGCGTTAAATTTATTTTTTCTTAGAATTTTTTGTTCTAATACACATTAAAGTAAACATTAAAATAAAAAAGTCGTCCATGTATCACATAGAATTATCTCGTCTGTCATCAGAGGTACGCGCACTTTGGGAACCACTGATTTAGAGGTTTAAATAAGCATCCTTTTCTGGGTAATTAAATGTTAACAATAAATATTTTCCATGCAACACACCAGGAGGTGCAAAACGCGCGTCATTCAGATTAAATACAGTGAAAACTATAATCAGAACGTTAAATGTGTACTGTATCTATACTTAAAATGATCTGCTGTACTTCCAATTGCATTCAGTATTTATAAAAGTGATACTTTATGTGTGATAAAAATCTTTCAGGACAAATGATTGTAAAAGTACGTAAAGTTAAATTATTGATTATAGTACTTGCCCTATGCAGTTAATTCATAAATTTAAATTTTATTTGTGATAAGAACTGAGATATATAACAGTGCTATAATAGTTTAGTTAAAATAATAGGTTTTACTTTAAAATTTTATTGTATTTAATTAAACCTACACTTAGATGTGATCATATGTTCAAGCACATTGAAAATACTCTAGGATGAGATCACCATCCTTTTGTGCATGTGTGTGTTTTCTTATAGTAAAGCCACATTGGGCTATCTACTACGTCTGCCGTGTGGAATCGAACCTCTGGTTTTAGTGTTGTAAATCCGAAGATTTACCACTGTACCAGCAGGGGGGCATCCTTTTGAACTCTCTGTTTATAAAAATATCATGTGCCAAAGCAGTACTAACCTTAATAACACCATCTCTGATAACACTATTTGTTTATAAAATCATAGTAATATAATCCACCTAATAACACTTCCCTTTCTAAAATACGTCAGTTAAATATATAAATCAAAACTATAAAAAATAAGTTGAGACAAGTTGAAATTTATATGCAGTCCTTTGGGAATATAGTAATACTATCTGCCTATAGAAACACTCCTCTAATAAAACAAGCACAATACGCCTGATGACACTATCCACCTATAGTAACAGGCTCTCTCTTATCAAATTATGGTGTCATCCCCTTCCTCTAGCAACACGTCCTCTGGACGTAACACTAAGTATGATGTCACCTCTCCCTCAGAAATGTGTTCTCTAGTGTCAGTTCGTGAAATTTTGATGCCATCTTCTCTACCCTTCCATTCTGAGGCAGCAAATCAATGCGTAGTGTGTATAATGTTGCTTTATCTTGTCATTCTTTTAATTCCTCCCTAAGCAGTGACTTTTAGTGATACATCATTTTAATATGTATTTTTGTGTTCTTGAGGTAACATTCACATTTGTGCTTAAGTCTAAGCTACTGACCAGATCTATACTGAATTTTGTGCATTACATATGAACATGCTGCTTGTTACTTAAAATCGCTTTTTAAGAGCTTGGCCGTTTGGTCTTGACCGATTTCATTCATCAACTGTATTGTTTTCAAGTATTCCCTGAATAGTTTCTGTACTCTGCCAGCTTGGTGTGGCCTGATGTGCCTTAGTCCGTTAAACTTATAACATGCAATTCGGGGTTTCGTTGAATATGCTCCTCCTTACAATCCCATTACTTGTTGGCAAAAAAAAAGTGTTGTTGGCTGGTGTTGCCTAGGGTGCTTTCTCACTAGCCTATCATTTTCAACACGTGACATAGAATAACCTTCAATAACGTTGTTTCTACACCGTTGTACCGGAAAATACGAATGTAATGAATACTCTACTACTGTAATGAGCGATTCTACTTTTTGTGTATTACAGTCACGTGGCTCTGCCTGATTGGTTAGATGACAGTAAGTCACATATCAAGATGTGACTGTACTCTGGTGCGCGTTATTATTATGCACTAGAAGGGGAACCATCTATAGCTATTTTCACTGTATAACCAGTTCTATTCATTGTTTTAATATAATTATTTTTTATTGATATATATATTTGAATAAATATATGAATATTTACACGCCACTTATTCTGTGTCTTTGTTTCTAAAGAACAATAATTTGTTGGAACTTTGATATTTGCCTTTTATTTTACAACGTTATTTTATTTTGGGATTAATTGCAAATAATTGGCATACAATGATACTGATAGTCTTTTTACATTATGTGTTGTCCCCCGCTGATACAACGGTAAGTCTACGGATTTACAGCGCTAAAACAAGGGGTTCGATTCTCTTCGGTGGACTCAGCAGATAACCTGATGTGGCTTTGCTATAAAAACTACAACACATTATGTGTTCTCTGGGCTTGTTTGTTGGCTGTCTTACAAAACAAGATATTGTAATTATAACGTTCTATAACTGTTTTTGTATGATTAACCACGTTATTGGCATTAAATATTTTGTTCATTGAAAGGATGTTTCGACCATCCTTCTATTGTTGTTATCAAGCTTAAAATTAAAGTTACATAACATCCTATATTTATTCAGCTTGTAGCTGAATGTCCAGCTAACTCTTCTCACAGGCCTGAAGCTAGCATGGCCAACCTAACATCCCTAAAGGTCATTAAAGCATGATGAGAGTGTAAGAGCTAGTTTAAAGTGGTATCAAACTCTAATCTAGCATCGGGTTTTATGTTTTTGGATCCCTTTTGGATACCAAAGGTCAAGGCCCGGCATAGCCAGGTGGTTAAGGTACTCGACCTTTAATCCAAGGGTCGCGGTTTTGAATCCACGTCGCACCAAACATGCTGGCCCTTTCAACCGTGGGAGCGTTATAAAGTGACGGTCAGTCCCACTATTCGTTGGTAAAAGACTAGGCCAACAGTTGGCGATGGGTGGTGATGACTAAATCCTTTTTCTGTATTCTTACACTCCTAAATTAGGGACGGCTAGCGCACATAACCCTTACGTAGTTTTGCGCAAAATTCAAAAGAAACCAAACCAGAGGTCAATGTTTGAAACTGTGTTCTTACCTCAACTTACTCATTTCCAAGCTGTTGGGACAAATTTACTACACTTGCTTAGGTAGGGTACTGTTGGCTGGGAAGTCACGGACCCCCTCTTTTATGCCAGATAAAAAAGTAATTGAGAATAATGGAAAATATTGATTGGTACGCTAAAAGGTTTGTAAATAACGAGGGTATCTTTGAACCCCGTAGTGGAGCGTGGGTAATATATGCTGGTATATTTAAATAACGAGTCACGTGTTTCTTTACTGCATTTAAAACAATGTTTTTCCAATGATATAAGTAAAGAGTTCCAGTGCTATAAATTACATCAGTTGTATATAGGCGATCAAATCAGCATTATGAAAAAAACTGGTGGAAGTTACTACGAAACCAAAACCAAGATATCTCTTATGAGATTCTAAAATAAGAAAAAACAAAACAAAATTTACTATTAGTCATTGTCATTATTCCTTAACTTATAGAGAAAAGTATTGGTAATCCTGGCAGTAAAATATGTTGGCAAATATTTTCTCTATCAGATGTGATCGAAACGTAAACTAGGAAGTGGCTGTGGAAGATCAAAAGTTCAGAAAAAATTACCTTTGTACTGCAGACATCCTAACATTCTTAGCAGTTTGTTGTCCATATAGAACATAGCCTTCATGAATATTTGTATTATGTATCTTTATTAGATATACGTTCTGTCCTGCCAGAATATGCGAAATGACGACCAAGTGATCTAATTGGTACTCCAAACACAGAAAAAAATTTAAAGTTTGTATCTTACAAACAACCAAAATATTTTAAAAGAGCGAAAATGTATGGAAGCTATATTCATTCACGAGAAAAAATCTAAGAATGTTGTATGTAACTGAATAACCATTTAAAAGACAATACATGATACTTGACACCATTATTTTCAAGATTTTTTAGTCTTACAAGTTTTTTAACAATGCTTATTACCTTTGCATCATTTCCGCTTATTATTGCTTCTTAACAGTTTCTGTTTTCTGTCAATGTATTTGGTAGCTAATCATATATATCTATATATAAGTTATAAAATACTTATACATCTAATATGTTAGTATAGCTGTATAGCTAGTATTATAACTATACTACGATATTAAAACAATAATGAAACAATTGTAATAATTTAAATACTGTTAGACGCACGTTACAGCAAACTCGAGAAATAGGACGTTACAAGCAGTTTTGTACATTAACAACTATTCTAATATTAATAGTTGTGTATACTAACCCTGAAGAATCCACATTAGCGAAACGTTGGTTAACATTATATATATAGATATATTTCGAGTGTAAAGACTGTTTTCTGTATAAATTTAATAAAACACGACAAAATATCTCACATGACATTGTTATAAATGCAATGACAAAACATGAGATTCTTTATTTCAATGTATTTTCTGAAACGTCCATTTCAAGCCTGACGACGACACCAACAAGACCGTAGAAACATCATTCTAATAATAATTTATTTCATGTCATTGATGCGGGTTGTCTCGCTGATTAAAGAACATAATAATTTTTGGCTATGAAAAATATTTTTTGTGTAGTTAGGGTAAATTGAAAGTTGAACTAACTTTATTAATTATCTTGTATTAAAATTAGGACCTCTGATCAGCATGACTAAAGCAGTTATGAACAACATCGGACCGTTAGATTTTGGAAATCCGCGACCTCCACTTCGACCAGCTAATGAACAAGACGTGACAGCTATAATGAAAGAACTTCGAGCACTTAAGGTAGACCATCTGGTACAAGAGTAATGAATTTGTTCTGTATCTAGTCGACGAATAAATAAAATTCACTTTGCAGTGTGCCAGACATTAAAAATTCTCTTTTAGTTTTTACCCGAGTAATCTGATATTATATCAAAGCCTGTATTTTATCACTATTATTTTATGTTACTTTTGCATTATAATTTTGTATTATGATATAATTTCAATTAAGCTAACAGTTGTTTGTTTGTTGTCTTTAAAGTAAAATTGGTTTTGAAATATTTCAATATAAAGTTGTCATCTTCTACCTTTTTTACGTAGACAAACTTTATAGTAAAAATAATAACAATAAATCTTTCTTTTAACTTGGGAACAGTCCAATATTTGTATTACTTATTATTCCCTTAAAATTTTGGTTATTACTGGATCATGCTATTTTACCAATAGTTTATTCCTTATTATATATTGCAGTGTAGTGCAAAGAATGGTTTGTAAAAATAAATTCGTGTGTATTGTAGTTTGAATAAAAGTTTTCAAGAATAAAGGAACGTATGGTGTTTTCTTAAGGTTGCATACAATGTACAAACTTTATTTCCATTTCATGAAATTCTTGCTTTTTTTCCTGAATTTACAAGGAATAAAGTTTGTATTTCGTGGACAATTATTTAAGTTCTTTAAAGTTAAGCACAACGCGATGTAAGTCTACAGACATAACAATGTGCCATTTGAGGATTTTGTTTGTTTGTTTTGGAATTTCGCACAAAATTACTCGAGGGCTAGCTGTGCTAGCCGTTCCTAATTTAGCAGTTTAAGACTAGAGGGAAGGCAGCTCGTCATCACCACTCACCGCCAACTCTTGGGCTACTCTTTAACCAACGAATAGTGGGATTGACCGTCACATTATAACGTCCCCACGGCTGGAAGGGCGAGCATGTTTAGCGCGACCAGGATGTGAATCCGCGACCCTCAGATTACGAGTCGCATGCCTAAACACGCTTTGCCATGCCGTGCGATTTTAGGATTAACTTTTTTGAAAATAATTTCTTCCCGGTCATATTTTTTTATAAGTTATTAAAATTTTAATATCTAGTGACGTTTTTTAGATCATAGATGGCTAACTGGCCGCCCGCGAAGGCATTTTATACGGCCCATGTATTTTCTTAAATCATGTTTTTACCAAATTGACTAAACGAAAACAGAAAATGAAACCGTCTGACCAACCAAATTCGTCCCATGACAGTTCTGGGAGTTTGTTTGATTTTTCAAATGTCAACCCAGCTTTTGACTGAAAATTATATATTTCACAGATGGTCTATTGCAGACAGTTGGACTTTGAACGTACTTTACCGGTAGTATAGTTTCGTTCTTCAGAATACAATCAAGGTAAGAAATTGGCCCAGAGGAGCATAAATAACCTGGCCATACAGGTATAAAGAAGCTGACCATTTCTGGTTTAATTATAGGTATAAAGAAGTTGGCAATTTGTGGCTTGGATACAGATATAAAGAAAATTACCATTCATGGAGACAATAAAACCACTTGAAGTAAAAATATATTCTGAAGATGGCTGGTATGGGTATTAAATTTTCAATTAAAGTATATAGCAACGTTTCGATCTTCTTAGGCCACATTAAGATGACCTTAAAGGTCGAAACGTTTTTTTGTACTTTAATTTATGGTTTAATTTCCATACCAGCCGTTTTGAAAAGCCGGCCATGTCTTGTTTAGATACAGGTATAAAGATGCTGGCCATTCCTGGCTTCGATACAAATATAAAGAAGTAGGCCATGTCTGGTTTAGATACAAGTATAACGAAGCTGTCCATCTCTGGTTTAGACACAGGTATAAAGAAGCTGGCTATTGCTGGCTTAGATACATTTATGATCCTCAAGTCGATACATTTTTTAAAAACACAGAGTTCGAAAAAATAAAGTAGGATCGTAATTACTTTCAGTGTTTTAAAAGTATGTGCACATTTATCGATTCTTGTTGTTAGGAATTTGTGATTGATGCGAAGTTTTACGTGCAAGCAAACAAATACAGTAAAGTATTCAGATAAAAGTGGACAAGAGCTCAACTCTTCAATGACCATGTATCTTAAGTGTTTTGTTTCCAATATAAAATAAGTTAAATTCCATTTTCATTTGGTCATAATTGTTAACATTTGAGATATTACTGTCTGGGGAGACAAAACAGCAGCATTATCTTTAAACACTATTAAGTATTGTTTTGAATTTTGCGCAAAGCTACTCGAAGGCTATTTGTGTTAGCCGTCCCTAATTTACTAGTGAAAGACTAGAAAGAAGGCAGATAGTCATCATTACCCACCGCCAACTCTTAGGCTACTTTTTACCAACGAATAGTGGGATTGACCGTAACTTTATAACTCTCCCACTGTCACATGTTTAGTGTGACAGGGATTTGAACCTGCAAACGTTGGATTACGAATCGAATACCTTAACCCACCTAGCCATAGGTGGGTTGCCGAGCCGCAAGCGAATGCAACATGTTCCGCTACACAGTCCAAACATGGTCAGTTCTGACACCAGAAAAATACAGACGAATGAAAAGCTGTCTATGTCATTCGGAATTTGCCAAAATATATCTTTGCACAGATTTCCATAATATTCAATCATTCACATCCACTTAGGAGAAACTGTCTAAAGCATGGTTCACTTCATTCTGTTGAGGTTTGCTGTTTAACATTTAATAATTTTTACCCAACATTGACGTGCAAATAATTATTCGTTTTCCGTAAAACTTATTAAAATTCTCACTACAATACCCGAAGTGGGGTTCGAACCCACGCTTTTTTCCAAAGACCAGATCTTAGGTCTGGCGCTTTAATCACTTAGCCATCCTGGGGATTAAAAAAAATATTTTTCTTTTATGAAAATCATTGTTAAAACTATATAATGTTTCCAATTCGTATAACAACTTTCTATAATGGATAGTTCGTCAAGAGAAAAATATAACAACAAAGGAATGCATGATATAGTTAACACAGTAACTTCTTTGTGCAAAGGGGATTTTTAAACTATGTTAAACAATACAAAAACTGAAATCAGGCATGTATAGACGACGTAAGCACATGCATTAGGGGTGGGAGGGGGAGATAGTAAAATGCGTTACCAAAATAAAGATAACTGAGAAATAAATTTATCATCCTTCAGAGCCTTTCTTGAAGAGCCATTATTGAAGCCAGGACAACCTGTGACTTTGCACACACTAAAAATCCTCAATCCTCTGACCATGATGAATTCTTTTATGGACATCAGATGGCATCAAATTTCCCAGCAATTTTAGTGATTCAATGTAAAAGTTTCCTTTGATCTAAGCTTGTAAATACACAAAGGGCTGTTTGATTTTCGTCCACTGCGAGTTTTGAACTACGATTTTTAATTTTTTAAGTCTTTAAGCTTATTGCTGGTCCGCTGGAGACTTCACGTTGAAAAGAATATCTGGTTGCTAATTGTAAGGATGATATATCGAATAAGAGAGAATTGTGTGATTATTTTTGGTGACCTGGTAAAGTGTATTATCCTCTAATATGAAAAACAGTATTTTATGATACATGTATAAATATGTTGAGAAAGTTTACCTAATCAACAAATACAAAAAAAATTATTGTTTGCGAATATCCTGCCAAAAACATTTCCATGAACTCATTTTAGCTAATTTAAATATGCGTTTTCATTGAATTAGGTGGGGCATGGGAAGGTGGTTAAGGCACTCGACTCTTAATCCAAGGATGGCGGGTTCGAATCCCCTCTACACCAAATCATGCTCGCCCTTTCAGTCATGTGGACGTTTAATGTGCAGTTAATCCCACTATTCGTTGGTACAAGAGTAGCCCAAGAGTTGGCGGTGGGCGGTGATGACTAGCTCTCTTCCTTATAGTCTTACACTCCTAAATTAGGGACGGCTAGCGCAGATAGTTCTCATGTAGCCCTGCGCGAAATTTAGAATAAAAAACAAATCACTGAGTGAAGGACCAAGCATAGCCTAATGGCAGCTAACTTGCTGGACTACTAATCAACGGAACCATCGTTTGCATTTCGTTACTACAGAAATAATAACCACGACAACAGAAACAAAAAAGGGATCCGTATTTTGAGGCCATGAGTTTGTTATAAAAGTAACGGTCAAGGGTCATTATTATGTAAGAAAATTGGCGATGGTTGTAAGGGATTTTGCAAAATGAGAATGCATGAAAGACAAACAGATTTTATAATAAGAGACTAAAACTACTAAATGCAGCTCTCGTACTGTCAAAGAGAGATTACAAGCAAGTTTATCTCTGGCAGTACGAGAACTGGTTTTAACAGCTCTTTATACTTTCCATATTTTATTTATAATCTGTACGTCTAACTAATCATCACTACTGTATAATAATATAGTATACAGGTGCTACATAAATAAAGTTAGCAAAAGTGGGGGTGTATAGCTCCGCTTGTTCTGACGTCTCTGGTCAGTAGTGACTAATTGCTTCCCACATTGTCCGTCAGTTTAAAATTAAGGACGGTTAGCACAGATTAAAAAAAACACACTAAACAAACAAATTAGTATGTGGCCGTACTATGTGTTTTTTAGTCTTTACGTTATTGTGTAAACTATCTGAAATTATTTTCGCATGGTTCTCAGTTTTAGGTCAGTGTGGTGCCCATCTAAGTTACTCGTCATTCCTCTATCGTGTTTATTAAGTGTATTCAGAGTCCCTTCTCAGCAGGATAATTTTTTGACAATCGCGATAGTTCCAGTTTGCATATGATGGCGCGATATTTTTGTTTGGGTATTACTAAACACAAAGCTATACAACGAGTCACTTGTGCTCTGACTAAGATGACTATAAGATTCCGAATTTTAGCGTTGTGACTTGTAAGCTTTGAGGCTAATCACTGAGCCATAGTGATCTGATTATTAGCTCTCGACATATCACAAGTAAGTGTGAGATTTGTAATAATTAGTATCATTCCATTAGTTTTAAAATTAGTTATTCTACAAATTTCTATTAATAGTCATAACTTGAGACCTACGGATTAATGTGAGGTTCTGAGCTTTAGCCCAGTAAGGCCATGCCTTAATCCGGGGTTGCTGAAAACTGTTGTCAGCAACAATTATAAAGGTTTTTCATTTATGTTATGAATTTGTAATATTCTATGAAATTGGTATATGTATACATATATGGGTAAAAAAAAATTGTAAGACCTCTTTCATGGAATGTTTGTCATGGAACTGGAATGCAGATGAAGGAGGTGCAGATTAACGAGGTTCCGATATATTGATTTATGATTATAGATAAAACAAGAATACAAAATTCTTGAATAAGCTTTCTTAAATGTTTTAACCTAAGAAATAAGCATTGAATGTTATTTAAGCAGGTATCTTGAAGGTACTAGGAAAACAGGGTAGGGTATTTCACCCAGCTCAAGAGTTTTACAGAAAACATAATAATAAGGCTTTAATTTGCAAGTTCTCAAAACGATCTTGCTTTTATATAATGCCCATATTTTGGTTCAAATTTCATACTTCTATCAAAGTTTGAACAATTTTTTTTTCACATTGAGAGCTTATCCTCTGAATTATAAAAAAACAAAGCAATAAGTGGATAAAATCGCAGGTATATTCAGCTTGTTTGTTTTTGAATTTCACGCAAAGCTACATGAGGGCTATCTGCGTTAGTCGCCTCTTCTTTGGCAGTAAAAGACTGGAGGGAAGGCAAGTAGTCATCACCACGTACCTTTCAACTCTTATGCTACTTTTTTACCAACGAATAATGGAATTGATAAACATGAGAAGCCCCTACAACTGAAATAGTGTCACGTTTGGTGTGATGGTGATTCAAAGGCGCATCTCGTAGCTCAGTGGTAGAGCGTTTGCTTTGTATATGAAAGGTCCCGGCTTCGATCCCCGGCACTTCCACACGTACGTTTAGTTCAAATGCACCTGACCCTCCCGGGTATACACAGATATATACCCAAACAACAAGAGAGAGAGAGACTCGAACGCCCGACCAACCTGGTCATGTCGAGCCCGCAAAGGAAGCAGCAGTCTTAGCAGAAGTTACCTGGTACGAAACAAACGAAAACTAGTGTATTTGCTCAAGATCTTCCCTTTTGTAATGATAAAATACGATTTTGTAAGGAACATGGTAGCATACATTCTCGCGTGAAACAAGGAAAAATAATTAGAAATTCTACATAATAAAAATTTCGCATATTTTTATTAATAATTTCTACTTTGAAATATTTCATTTATAAATTTTATAAAACTGCTAGCAAGCATCTATACTTCTCTCAACTAGCAATAAAACCTGAAGAATTATGATCAACATTGCTAGATGGCGTAAGAGAAAAAGAAAGCAAGAACCGCGAATTTAAGAGAGAGAAGAGTTGTGCTATTTTTCTCTTGGATTCTGAAATAAAATGGATTTGTTAAATATTGATGAAAATTGTCACAGAAACAAATTTTTATATTCTGAAATTCCTGAACGAGCTAGGTATGAACCATGTATGTTTGGTGTAGATGAGGCTGGGAGAGGACCTGTCTTAGGTAATTTTGTTATAATTTTTATCTTTGAAAAGAATAATATTACTAGTAGTACTACTATTAGCAGTAATTCACTAATTATATTAATTATTATTATATTTTGACATAAATGCAAGTTTTAAGAAGTATTAATCTGAAAGATCCAAATACTGAAATAGAAATAAAATTGCGTTAGTGGATTTAAATATTAAATATTCTGATTATTTTATTAGTTACTTAGTTTTCAATTTCATTGAGTGTGCCAGCCAGTGTTGAACTTAAAGAATGCTGTTTATGTTTCACATCTGGATGGGCTTTGTCATTGTAACAATATTCATCGTTTTTATTTCATTGGGAATTTATTTATTCTGCGATTGCGACAGTTATAATGGAACTGTGTTTTTAGTCGTAGTTTTTTGCTTTCTCCATAATATTTTGCAGTGTGTTGTCTTGGATAGTATGTGCTACTTATTACCCAAATCAACTTGCAATATTAGACTGGTCACTTAACCTCTGACTTTTTATGTTGTTGATGGAGTTTTTCAAAAACTTGGTCTCTTTGTTTATTTGACTTTTCATTTGAATGATTAGACAGTGAAAAGTGATAAAGGCAATTTAGATCATCAGGTCACATATTTTTTAGGCTTAGACTTATGATTGACATCAATAAATATGACTTGATTAAAGAGGCTTGGTAAGTCTCTGACTCTCCAAATTGGTGAAGAGAGATAGCTCTTCTCTGACTACCAAAGGAGCAATCTTCTTTAAGGTGTGGTGAACAAATCGCCTCCATAAATAAAATGCTACCTAAGAAGCATTCTCACCAATTAAAAAAAATATCGTACAATGTATAATAACAGGATAGCATATTCCAAGAAAAATACTTGTGCTGCCTGCAAGTATGATTAGACCAGGTGGCCCTCATTGTCATCCAACAAAGAAAGCAATTTTACCTATACATAATGTATCACATTCTTAATATTGTGCAACAAAACCTTAACATTATAATAGTATCAACTGATAATATCTATCACAATGTTACACCGTCACTCCACAACTTGAGTGAAGAGAAACAAGCAGTATCTATAGCTAACGTGATAATTTTAACTTTTTAATTCTTCAGTGTTTTATCTTGTGTTGAAAAGTGGACACCCTACTAACATGAACCCATTTGGTTGTTTGTTATGTTAAAACTGGGCTTATATTCACCAGGATGCTTGTTTTCTGATAAAGCCATAAGGCAAAACATTCAGGAAATAGAGAATTTTCAGTGAATACTGACTGTTTCTCATTGTCAAATATTTTTACATTCCAGTGTGAACTAAGCTACCTGAGATTCCACTCCATATTAACAACAATAAAAAGGAAAAATAATTTTTCCTAATAGTAACATTCAATATATTTTTGAGCTTTAAAGATTTATAGGTTACACTTATTTAATATTTAAGAATTTATCTCCAGTCTTGTTTTTGCACCAGCGCAGCAATTATTACATTAGAGATTTATCCTAGTTTCTTTGTTCCAGAGCCTCTCTTTGTAGATTAAATTATTGGGATAACACATATATCATAAAAAATGAATACTATTTTAAATGATTATTTCATAATCTTGTATCATCTGTTTTTAGAAATTTGTGTAATCAGTAATTGTATTTGGGTGGTGGAGAGGGGCTTGAGTTAGTTGCCTTTTCTATTGAACTTTTTATTTTGTACATTGTTATTGAGCCTGTAAAATAAACTTGTCAGACGAAAGAATAAAATTGCTTGGGGGTCTGGTGGCTACCATTTAGGCTGAAACATTCTTTATTTTGCTGGAATGCACTTGTTGAATGTAATTCTATGATTTTAACATGGTGTCTGTAAATTGTGATATCATTCATTTTACATTACTATAATTTTCATTAGAGTGTACTTTTTCACTAAGAATTAAAAAAAAACTAAATCCAAAACTTTGAAAGAGAATAATAACATTTCTAGCTAGTAAGAAGCTCACATTTTTGTATCTCAACATAGTTTAAGTAAGATTTGGCCTTCATGAGTGTGCCCCCCCAAAAATAAATTTTCTATGGCCAATGGTTATGATCATTGTTTTTTTTAATCTGAGTTCACAGAATTATCCTTCCTGCTTGGAGTACCCCATTTCCCTTCCTTTATTTTTCATATCCTTAATTTGCATGCTTTTGTTTTACTAACATGCAGCTCCACTGTTTCTCTTTGTTTCACCCTTTCTTGGAAGTTTTATTTGTGACTCCAACAGTTTTGATGGAGACATTCCTATTTATTTGTACCTTGGCATTCATTATCTCTACTGCTGTTTTTGTTAAGTTTCTTTGTTTTTAGGTTTTACATGATCAGTATTTCTCTCTCTTAGGTATATTACTTCTTCCCCTTATTTCCAAGACCTCCATTTTGTTCTTTTCTTGTGTGATGAAGGTTTTTGGAGGTATTTCCAGTAGTTTTGAATCTTATGCTAAAGATGTTTGTCAACAGTTTTTTCTTCTCTCTTTGAATTCCCTCTACATCAGATTGTGAGTACCTCAACAGTTTCTCTGTCCTTAGGAGTTGCATGGAATCTCTGTTTCTTCCTGTTTATTGTTCTGTTGCCTGATCTTTCTATTCCCATATTTTGTAGGGCTTGCTGTAATGGTTCACAGACATGTATTGTGCCACCTTTTGGTTCAGTTCTTGAGGTGCTTGGCTCATCATATTTGTGCATTTGCGGGACTTCCTTTGTCAATGATCTTCAGATCATGTGGGTCTTTTCTCTTGGTTTGTTCTTGTATTTCTTTCTTGTCTGATTTTTTAACTTCTCTTTGTTCCTACATATCTTCAGCTTCTGGAGGAGACTGTATCCTCTGCTAGTTATGAAAGCTGTAAAACTGGTTTTCCACTCATTCAGAATTTTTATTTCTGACTTTTTTGTTATCCTTTTGGTGTGGATTGCTGTACATGGTGATGGGACCTCACAGGGAAGGTTCTTTTCTTTCATTTTACCTCCTCTGGGATCTAAACATCCACCCACGTGTTTGCCCTGCATGGCAACCTGTGAAGGGGAGGAGAAGATCCTGGTGGTTGAAGGGTCCAACCCTAACATACCACTTTGGTCTTGAATTTCTATAGACGAGCAGCCTTGGGGTGGCTCCCCTTGGGTCAGTTGGCTGATCCATTTGTGCTAGGGTCATCCAAGTACCAGTGCTGGGTGTTCTCAACAGGTGTTGTGTACATTGTATCTGATGCTGGTGTTTTTTCATATAGTGCTTTTGAAACCCTGGTGTTGCTGCAGTGTCCTTATTTGGCATTACAGTGTATCCCTTCATAAAAATCCATAGTGGGTGGGTCAGTGGGCACTGAAATATTCCTTTTTTATTGTGGATCCTTGAAATAAAAACTTAAATAAAATAGTGAAAAAAACAGTTCATAGATAAATGACAGTGTCCTGATGATTCTGAGCAGCAATCTTCAACATGTGTAACACCTGTTGTGCTTCATTTTCTTATACTACATTCTCTTTCAGCCAAACCTTTAGGGCAGATGTCTCCCTTTTTCATTCAGAAAGGACTAGAGGGACTTGCTGGCTTTCCAGAGTCTGTAAAGAGACTCAGTTTGGTGACATATTGGTGGAAACATCCACATCTCAACACAGTAAACTCTTATTATCTTAAAAGGTGATTGAGGATATACCAATTGAGGTTGCACCTCATGCTATTTTGAATTCATCATGAGGAGTTATTATTGAGAGGGATTTGAAGAACATCTTTGAGTCAGAGACTCTCGCTGCTTTCTCCACCAAAGGAGTTTCTGCAGCGAGGCGTATCTCTATTCGCAAAGATGGAATTATGGTGCTGATTAATGTCCTCATTATGACATTAAAATCACCATGTACACCTGCCACCATCAAAGCAAATTATCTTAATTGCAGGGTATGGCCATACATTCCAAACCCTTTCAGATGTTTCCATCAGCAGTTTGGTTACTTGAAGATGTCATGTTGTGGTTCCTTGACATGTGCTTATTGTGGTTGCAAGGACCATGATGCTTATAAGTGTGAAATGATCCCTTATCGTGTCAATTGCAATGGCTCTCACCCATTCTACTTTTGTTCTTGCCCTAAATGGTTGTAAGAAAAAGAGGTGCAGCATATGAAAAACCATTCAAAACATTACATACTCTGAGGCTCAAAAGTTGCTGTCCATCACTTTATCTCATACATATGCTGCTAAACTTTTTTCCACTACTACAGTGGGAGTGCAGATGGATCTCTCTGTGCTTCCAAAAGAATCATTCTCAAACCAAGCAAAAAGTCTTTTGACCTCCATGATTAAGAAAGTTGATGAATCA
Organism: Carcinoscorpius rotundicauda; assembly: GCA_011833715.1. Taxonomy (NCBI): domain Eukaryota; kingdom Metazoa; phylum Arthropoda; class Merostomata; order Xiphosura; family Limulidae; genus Carcinoscorpius; species Carcinoscorpius rotundicauda. Next base: position 46,985,518 of record CM022394.1, on the reverse strand, counting down.
ACTATAGCATCCATCTCTGTCCCTATCATACATTCCAGCAAATCCCAAGATCCACTTCCTTTAGTTCTAGATACAGGCATTTCCTTGGATACATCTTTACCCACTCCAAGATGCAAAACAATTATTTGTTCATGTCTTCAGTCACTGGAATCTTATTCCAACAGCAAAGACCTGTCCAGTCAATTCAGGATAGGATCCATGGAGGTCGATAGACCTCCCTCGAGTAAGGACACTTAAGAAAATGACATGATTGTAAACAGAAGGGTTCTCCATTCAATTTGCCTACACACAAATAAAAATGGCTACCTTGATACAATGAAACTGTTGAGGGTTACATTCTAATCTGAATGACATCAAAATACTTACTGCTTCCTACCATCCAGAATATCTTTTCTTACAGGAAACGTTTCTGAAACCTGCTAATACAGTCACCTTTTGGCAGTTTTCTTTGTACAGAAATGACAGGCTGTGTGATGGATGTCTGTAAGGAGGGGTGGCACTGTTGGTTAATCAGCATATGCCCACCCTGTTTTTGGTACTCAGCACACTCTTGGAAGCCATAGTCATTTGTGTTTCCTTGGGTTGTACCATCACTATTTGTTCTCTGTATGTTGCTTGGAGAGACATATGATCAATCAGACCTTGATACTCTTGTTGAACAGTTGCTGTCTCCCTTTTTAATTTTGGGAGACTTTGATGGACATAATCTCTACTGGGGAAGTGCTAATATTGATGGGATAAGTCACTTCATAGAGCATACAACCTTTCTCTTTTCATTGTCTCCTGGTGGTACAGTGGTAAGTCTATGGATTTACAGTGCTAAAATCAGGGGTTTGATTCCCTTCAGTTGACTCAGCAGATAGTCTGATGCAGCTTGGCTATGCAAAAATGTGCACACTCATACTTTTCAATACATGCTTGGTGGGTAAGACATCAAAGCCAGAAGGAATCTGGTATTAAGTTCACAACTGGCAGATCTTTTACCACCAGTTCCAAAGTTGTATGGGACAAGATTTGAATGGTCAGTGAGTAATATAATTCTGTCCACTTTTCATTTTGCAGTCTGGTCAGGAAGTAGCTGACACCCAGAGCATTGCCAATAATTTAGGTGAAAGCTTTTTCTAGGTATCTGACACTTGTTCTTTCTCCTCCACCTAAACCATTAAGACTAATGGTCCTTTTTCACTGTTGGAACTCGAACTGACCTTTCATCATTCTGGCAGTACATTGGTTGGACCTGGTGATGTATACTATGAAATGCTGTGACATCTATCTCCTGCTTCTCTTGCAATTCTCTGATTGATTTTACCCAGATTTGGCAGGAGAATGTTTTTTATGATGCTTGGCACCACGCTATTGTTCTACCTTTTTCTAAGCCTGGGAAGGATCCCAAGATTTCATTTGCTTTGAGGAGCTGCCTCTGTAAGACCTTAGAGAGGATGGTTAATGCTTGTCTTTTTTGATTCCTCCAATCAAACAACCTCCTCTCACTCATCCAGTATTGGTTCTGACAACAGTGCTCTACCATGGACCTCCTGATTTCACTTGAAATGTCAATTAGAGAAGTCTTTCTCAAAGGGCAACATCTTGCATCAATATTCTTTGATATTTGGAAGGCTTATGAAACAACATGAAGGTATGGCATTTTGTGAGACCTTCGTATATGAGGGTGCGTGGCGATCCATGAAAGGGAGGAGAGGATCTTGGTGGTTGAGGGGTCCAACACTAACACACCACTTTGGCCTTGAATTCCTGTAGACGGGCGGCCTTTGGGTCGCTCCCCTTGGGTCATTCGGCTGGTCCACTTGGGCTATAGTCAACCAAGTACCAGTGTTGGAAGTTCTCAACAGGTGTTGTGGACATTGTGCCTGATGCTAGTGTTTGGGTATAGTGCTCACGAAACCCTGGCATTACTGCATTTTCCTTGCATACCTTTGTAGGGCTCCATGGTGGGTACCAAAACTTTTCCTCTTTTTTATGGATCCTCCAAAAAATTTAAATAAAATTGTAAAAAAACAGTTAATGGGTAAGCGACCACATCTTGAATACTCAGAACAGCAATCTTCAACATTAGTAACACACGTATCTCATTTTCTTATACTACATTCTCTTTCGGAAAAACCTTCAGGACAAATGACCCTTTTTTATTCAAAAGGGACTGGAGGGACTTGCTGGCTCTCCAAAGTCAGTAAAGAAGCTTTGATCTGGTAACATATTAGTTGAAACATCCACATCCCAACACAGTGAACTCTTCTTGAATTCAAAGGCAATTGAGGATATACCTATTGAGGTTACACCCCATGCTACTTTGAATTCTTCACGAGAAGTTATTGTTGAAATGGATTTGAAGAACGTCCCCGATTCAGAGATTCTCGTTGGTCTCTCCACTCAAGGAGTTTCTGCAGTGAGGTGCATCTCCACTCACAAAGACGGAGTTACACTGCCAACAAGTACCATTGTTTTAACCTTTACTTCACCACGTGCACCTGCCACCATCAAGGCAGGTTATCTTGTTTGCAGGGTTCGGCCATACATTCCAAACCCCCTTCGATGTTTCCATTGTCAGAGATTCGGCCACTCAAAGACATCTTGTCGTGGTTCCCTGACATGTGCTCGTTGTGGAGGCAAGGACCATGAAGCCTATGACTGTGACAAGAACCCGCATTGCATAAACTGCAATGGTTTTCACCCCTCGTACTTTAATTCTTGCCCAAAATGGTTGGAGGAAAAAGAGGTGCAGCGTTTGAAAACGACACATAACATTAGTTATCCTGAGGCTCGGAAATTGCTGTTCACAACTCCATCGTCCTTGGTGGAATCCTCTTTGCCACTTTCCATCCTTTCATTCCCATTTATACAGATTGTTCAAAATTAAGTGACTGTGTGAGCTCTGCTATGGTTTGTTGTGGTTTGATGGTTGTGCTCAAAATCCCCTCTGCAGCTACTGTGTTCACTGCATAACTGTACACCATGTCTCTTGTCTTGTATCACATAGAAGCTAAGCAGTACTCAAACTGCACTATTTATACTGACTCAATTCTCTACTGGCCCTGGAATTGTTTCACATTAGTTTACACCTTGTTCTTACTGATATTGAAAACCAACTGGCCCATTTTTTTTAACATCTACTTGCATTCAATTTTTCTGTACACTTGGTGTTCATGGGAATGAGCTCGTCAATACTGCAGCTAGATCTATCTATTCTGGCATAATCACTGCTGTGCCTGTTATATACGTGGACTACAGTACTGTATTCAAAGCTCGGCTCTGTGCCAGTTGGCAGTTGACTTAGAGTGAGCAACATGAAAACAAGCTTTTCCAATAAAAACCCTATATTGGACTTTGGCTATCTTGCTTCTGTAAGGATCAGAAAGAGAAAGTTTTTCTAACTAAACTACAGATTGGTCACAGTTTTTAAGTCGTATTCTTTTATCTGGGACTGATGCACCAATGTGTTGTCTATGTAACACGTCACAATAAACCACATTTTACTACCTTGCTGTCATCATGACTCAGTGATGGCACCATGTTCTGTTGCAAGGTTTATCCATAACTTTAGACAGTGTTATTGGTGATGGTGACACTGTCCACCTAGGAAATGTTTGTAGTTTTTTAAAGGCCATTAATCTTTTTAATACCATTTAAGTTTTTTAGTTTATACATTACACCTTTTTAATGTAGCTCCCTTTTAAAAATCACAGTTCATCTATTTCAATTTGAAATGAGTAAATGACTGAAACATGAAATAACTCAGAACCAGGAGTGGAGAGGCCAACTTCAGGTGACTGATCCTGGTTTTGAACTTATCTGTTAGTCTTCCTGGCAAGTTATGATAATTACAATTATGCTGCAGAAAGTCCTTTACAACTTTAATTACTGTAGTGTTTCTCTTATTGCTGTAGACTGGATGTAAACATTAGTTTTAATGCTATTTATTTTTTTTAAACTTTGTTTTGTTTACCATAATTTACTTTTATGAGTTTTACTAAATTTAATTTTAACTTTTAACTGGATATTTGGTGCAAATAGCCTAGCTGCTTTTGCCATAAAACATCGTATCATCCAGCCAGCTAACCTTTGACAGAACAACTTCTTTTTATCCCTTTTAAAATTAACTTCACTCTTGTGTTCTCTGACTAGTCTTATTTTTTGTGTGACTTTACTTTTTCGCTCTATTTCTGCTTGTCTCATCACTATTATTCATACATCTGTCACTTAAGCCTTCTGGAAATCTCTCTAGCCTTGATATCAATTGATTGAACACACCATTCAGTGACTTTGAGATCAATTAATTACAAATACAAAATAATTAATAATACTACCTGCACTAAAATGTCTTATGTTGTTAGAGAAACCTTTAAGAATTTGCATATATTTAATCTAATTCTAATAATAGAACAAAAAATGCTAAATCAAATGTGATATATTAAAACGGGTCTTATGTGCTTTTTTTATATGGTTTATGAGATGATAGATATTAGTGGTTACCACTTCAGTGGGTTGTTTGTGTGAATTACTAATTTACAATACATACACACTTTGTCTCTCAGTTGTGATAGAAGCTAGGTATATATATATAATTTTTTTTTCATTGATATAAGGTTTTTAGGCATTTCTGTTTATAAAACGTGTTATATATACATTTTCTTTAGGGCCAATGGTGTATGGAGGAGCCTACTGTCCAATGTCATGCATCAAAGAGTTGGAAAAGCTTGGTGTAACAGGTTTGTGATAATGTATGTAGAATTAAAATTGTAACCAATATATTGTCATGGAATTTTCTTGTGGTTTTAATTATATCTATACACTGAATAAATTTCCTTTTTTTATAGTTTGCTAAGAATCTAAATATTTCATCATTTATTTCATTAGTTTGGTGATAGCTCCAGAACCTGTTTTTGTATATGATTTTTGTCGTTGCAGACACACAGTCTTTCCGATATGGTGTGTTACCTATTCTAACATCAATAGCTATTCTTATTATTTTGCTGCCTATATGTAAAAATTTTATAAATGCCACAAGCCTTTTATCTTTCCTCACTGATTCCAGTGTGTTTTTCATGCAGTTCATCATGTGACAATCCTCCACCAATAATGGTGCTATATACTCTCTTGATTCTCCCTCTGTTTAATTCTACAGTAATATCACTTCACATTTTTGCAGAAAATGGAAGCACCAGTTTATAGTGGGGAGGAAGGGTGGGAAATGTAAGAAGGTAAGTACCTATAGGAAATATATTTTCAGTACTCCTTGTTAAGGCTCCACAAGTGTACATTATTGATAACTAGTTTAAATATTTTATTCAATTAAGCTTAATAAATGCCTGTTATTTTTAGTTTACACAAGGTCCTTTTTATGGGTTTCTTAATACTTACTTTTTTTTTTTCAACACAGAACACTACATTCATGTATATTTGATTACACAATTTCTTAACATATCTACTGTAATAATTAAACTATAAAGAAAGACAAAAAATGCCCCTCGGAGTGGATTCCTGTACGTGGTGAGGGGACCTCCCAGGGAAGGTTCTGTTCTGTCTGGTTACCTTCTCTGGGATCTAAACATCCACCCACGTGTTTGCCATGCGTGGCGACCCGTGAAGGGGAGGAGAGGATCCTGGTGGTTGAGGGGTCCAACCCTAACACACCACTTTGGCCTCGAATTCCTGTAGACGGGTGGCCCCTCTTGGGTCATTCGGCTGGTCCACCTGGGCTAGAGCCAACCAAGTACCAGTGTTGGAAGTTCTCAACGGGTGTTGTGGACATTGTGCCTGATGCTGGTGTTTGGGTATAGTGCTCACGAAACCCTGGCATTGCTGCATTTTCCTTGCATGACTTTGTAGTGCGTCCCCTTGTAGGGCTCCATGGTGGGTGGGGTCAGTGAGTACTGAAACTTTTTCTCTTTCCTATGGATCCTACAAAAAATTTAAATAAAATTGCAAAAAAACAGTCAATGGGTAAGCGACCACGTCTTGAATACTCAGAACAGCAATCTCCAACATCAGTAACACACATACCTCATTTTCTGATATTGCATTCTCTTTCAGAAAAACCTTTAGGGCAAATGTTCCCTTTTTTTATTCAAAAGGTGCTAGAGGGACTTGCTGGCTCTCCAAAGTCAGTAAAGAAGCTTCGATCCAGTGACATATTGGTTGAAACATCCACATCCCAACACAGTGAACTCCTCTTGAAATCAAAGGCAATTGGCAATATACCTATTGAGGTTACACCCCATGCTACTTTGAATACTTCACGAGGAGTTATTGTTGAAAGGGATTTCAAGAATGTTTCTGAATCAGAGATTCTCGCTGGTCTCTCCACTCAAGGAGTTTCTGCAGTGAGGTGCATCTCCACTTGCAAAGATGAAGTTACACTGCCAACAAATACCCTCGATTTAACATGTAATTCACCACGTGCACCCTCCACCATCAAAGCAGGTTATCTCATTTGCAGGGTTCAGCCATACATTCCAAACCCTCTTCGATGTTTTCAATGTCAGAGATTCGGCCACTCAAAGACATCTTGTCGTGGTTCCCTGACATGTGCTCGTTGTGGAGGCAAGGACCACGATGCCTATGATTGTGACATAAACCCACATTGCATCAACTGCAATGGTTCTCACCCCTCTTACTTTCATTCTTGTCCAAAATGGTTGGAGGAAAAAGAGGTGCAGCGTTTGAAAACGACACATAACATTAGTTATCCTGAGGCTCGGAAATTGCTGTCCACAATCCCATCTCGGACATATGCTGAGCACTCCATTCCACAACTACAGTGGAAGTGCAGACAGATCTCTCTGTACCTCCAAGAGAATCGTTTTCAAATCAAATGAAAAGCCTTTTGACCTCCGTGGTTAAAAAAGTAGATGAATCGACTTCCACACACATCTCTGTTCCTCCCATATCTTCCAACAACCCTCAAGATCTGTGTCCTTCAGTTTCAAATACAGGCATTTCTTCTGATACATCATTTTCTCCCACCACAATAAACAAAACAATTATTCGTCCGTGTCCTCAGTCACTTGATTCCTCTTCCAATAACACAAACCTGCCCACTCGACCCAGAGCAGGATCCATGGAGGTTGATAGACCTCCTCCGAAGAAAGACAGTAAAGAAAAAAGACGAGGTCGTAAACCGAAGGGTTCTCCAACCACTTCACCTGCATGTCCTTAATAATGGCCACCTTGATACAATGGAACTGTCGAGGTTTACATTCTAATCTGGATGATATCAAAACGCTGATTGCTTCCTACCAGCCTGTTTGTCTTTCTCTACAAGAAACATTTCTCAAATCTGCTGATACAGTCTCCATTCGGCAGTTTTCTCTGTACAGAAATGACAAGTTGTGTGATGGTTGAGTACATGGAGGGGTGGCACTGTTGGTTGATCAACATGTGCCCACCCTGTCTTTGTCACTCAACACACCCTTGGAGGCCGTAGCCATCAAGTATTTCCTTGGGTCGTACCATCACTGTTTGTTCTCTGTACCTGTCCCCTGGAGAGACATATGATCAATCAGACCTGGATGCTCTCGTTGAACAGTTGCCATCTCCATTTCTAATCCTGGGGGATTTTAATGGACACCATCCCCTCTGGGGAAGTGTTGTTATTGATGGGAGGGGTGGATCTGAAGAGTAGATGCTCTCTGATCACAATCTTTCTCTTTTCAATACTGGTTCTTCCACTTACTTTCATGCACCAAGTCAGTCCTTCACCGCCATTGATCTCTCAGTTTGCTCCCCTTCACTATTGTCCCATTTTTCATGGAGGGTTGACAGTAATCCACTAGGCAGTGATCATTTTCCGATCCTTTTGAGATAGACTGGCCGTGGTCGATGCCACCCTACCCGCGTGCCCCGGTGGAAGCTGGATCAGGCAGACTGGTCCACTTTCACTGCTCTCGCAGAACTTGATCCTGCCATCGTAGATCAGCCATCAATAGACGACTGTGTTGCAATGGTAACTGATTGTATTATACATGGAGCTGCTCAGTGTATTCCTAAAACCTCGACACGTTTCCCACGATATCCTCGTCCATGGTGGAATTCTGCTTGCAACTTAGCACGGAAGACTCAAAAACGGGCCTGGGATACTTTTCTTAGATATCCCACACTTTCAAACCGGGTTGCTTTCCAACGGGCCCGTGCACATGCCAGGTGGGTAAGACGTCAAAACCAGAAGGAATCTTGGATTAAGTTCACAACCAGCATATCTTCTACCACCAGTTCCAAGATCATGTGGGACAGGATTCGAAAGGTTAATGGGCACTACAATTCTGTCCCCCTCTTGATCTTACTCTCTGATGGTCAGGAGGTGATTTATATCCAGAACATCGCTAACACTAGGTGAAAGCTTTTGCCGGGTATCTAGCACTTCTGCTTGTTCCTCCACCTTCCTGGCCATTAAGACTCAGGCAGAGCGATCACCTCTTTCCTTTTGAACTGACTGTTTCTTTGACTATAATTGTTCATTTACTCTGGTGGAACTAAAAATGGCTTTTCATCGGTCTGCCAGTACGTCTGTTGGACCTGATGATAGTCATTATGACATGCTGCACCATCTATCTCCTGCTTCTCTTGATGTCCTTCTGATTGTCTTCAATCAGATTTGGCAGGAGAATGTTTTTCCTGATGCCTGGCGCCAGGCTATTATTTTACCTTTCTCTAAGCCAGGGAAAGATCCAAAGATTCCTTCAAACTATCGTCCAATTGCTCTGACGAGCTGTCTCTGTAAGACCTTAGAAAGGATGGTTAATGGTCATCTTGTTTGGTTCCTTGAATCAAACAACCTCCTCTCGCCCACCCAGTGTGGGTTCCGTCAACAGCACTCCATTATAGACCACCTAATTCTTCTTGAAACATCTGTCAGAGAGGCCTTTCTCAACCGCCAACACCTTGTATCGATATTCTTTGACATAGAGAAGGCTTACGACACAACATGGAGGTATGGCGTTTTGCGAGACCTCCATACATATGGGTTACGTGGCCATCTACCCATGTTTATTAACAATTTTTTAATGGACAGGAGATTTCAAGTTCGTGTAGGTTCGGCACTTTCACGTTCTTTTGTACAGGAACTTGGAGTCCCTCAAGGCTGTATATTGAGTGTCACACTCTTCAGTATAAAGATAGATGCCATCACTGAACAACTCCCTCTCACTGTTGCGAGTGGGTTGTATGTCGATGACTTTCACATCTCATGTCGGTCGTCAAATATGAGATATATTGAGTGGCAACTACAAACTGCCCTCAATCATGTATGGAAGTGGACTTTGGCGAACGGCTTTAATTTTTTCTCTCTAAAACTGTATGCATGCACTTTTGCCATTGACAGGGTATTCACCCTGATCCTGGACTTCATATCGGTAAAGTTTTGTTGCCAGAGACCAAGTTCTTGGGCTTATCTTTGATTGTAAACTGACCTTTATACCACACTTAAAGCAGCTTCGGATCAAATCCACAAGAGCACTGAACATCCTCCGTGTCCTCTCTTCTACCAGTTGGGGGGCAGATCGCTGTTCATTGTTAAAGGTATATCGTGCTCTTATTAGATCGAAACTCGACCATGGATCAATGGTCTATGGCTCTGCCAGACCTTTGGCCTTAAAGATGGTGGACCCCATTCATCACCAAGGACTTCGACTCTGCAATGGGGCTTTCCATACCTCTCCAGTTAAAAGCATATACATTGAATCTCATGAACCTTCTCTACACCTTCGCCGTTTGCAACTATCTTTACAATATACTTTGAAACTTCATTCCTTACCAAAGCATCCCACCTGGGAATGTGTTTTCCTTCCTCGGTGGGCAGTACTTTTTCAGAACAGACTATCTGTCATTGCTCCGTTTTGGCCTTCGCATCCGGGTGCAGTTGGATGAATTGGGTCTGTCCTTGGATAACATTGCAGATTCCACAGGTCGGCCCATCCCACCATGGCTTATTACAGCCCCCAAATTTGACCTTTCTTTCAGTCACCTAAAAAAGGCAGATACTTCAGATTGGAAGTACTGTCTTTTATTCAATGAATATTTTTCAAACAATCATTCAATTCCCATTTATACAGATGGTTCCAAATCAGGTAATTCAGTGGGCCCTGCTATGGTTTGCTGTGGGTCAGTGGTTGTGCACAGAATCCCCTCTACAGCTTTTGTGTTCACTGCTGAACTGTATGCCATATCTCTTGCCCTGGATCATATTGCAACTGAGCAGCACTCCAACTGCACTATTTATGCTGATTCGTTTAGTTCTATACTTGCCTTGGAATTGCTACACGTTAGCTCATATCCTATTCTCACTGATATTCTAAACCAACTTGCCCATTTCTTATTAACAGCTACTTCAATCCTGTTTTTCTGGATACCAGGCCATGTTGGTGTTCGCAGGAACGAGGTTGCAGACATGGCAGCTAAATCTGTCTGCTCCAGCACCATCACCCATGTGCCTATTCCGTACATGGACTATGGTGTTGTCTTCAAGGCTCGGCTCCGTGCCAGTTGGCAGTCCACTTGGAGTGAACAACGTGACAACAAACTTTTTCAAATGAAACCCAAAATTGGAGTTTGGCCATCTAGCTTCCGTAAAGTTCGGAGGGAAGAAGTTGTTCTCACTAGGCTACGCATTGGTCACAGTTTTTTAACTCATCATTTTCTTTTATCTGGAACTGATGCACCAATGTGTAGTTTGTGTAACACTCAAATCACTATCAGCCACGTTTTACTTTCTTGCCATCGTTACAATTCTCAACAACGGCAATACTTTAAACATATTTTTTCCCAGGGTCAGTCCTTAGCATTGGACAGAGTTATAGGTGATGGTGACTCTGTTCACCTTAATAACGTTTTTAATTTTTTAATGGCCATTTATCTTTTTAATCTCATTTAAATGTGGTATATTTATCTATTACACCTTTTTAATTGTGGCTCCTTTTTTACAATTTTATTCTCTCTCATTCAATATGACATTAAACAATGGCCAGAACATTAACTAACTCGACACCAGGACTGGAAAGGCCAACTTCAGGTGACTAACGCTTCTGTTTGAACTACTCGTTAGTCTTTCTGTGGAGTTACTATTATACTTTCGCTGCATATCATTTCACACTTTTACAACCTTTTTGTACTGGCCATATTGACTCAAAACCCGGAACCAGGACGGAAAGACCAACTTCAGGTGGCTGACGGTGGTTTATATACTTCCTGTTTGTCTTCCTGGTGGGCTATGATCATTCCCATTCTGCTACAGGTTGTGCTTTACAACTTTGTTGACTGGATGTCATCATTGGTTTTTGCACCATTTCCTGTTTTAATTGCCATTTTGCTTTTATCTTCAATTACCTTTACACATTTTACTCCATTTACTTGACTTTTATCTTTTTACTGGACATTTGGCTACTCTTTATTACGATTTTGCTGAGTGTCTTTTAAAACTTTTATTCCATTACATTTTGATAATAGCTACTATGACACATAACCCGGAACCAGGACTGGAAAGGCCAACTTCAGGTGACTGACGGTGGTTCTTGAACTTATTCGTTAGTCTTCCTGGCGGGTTATGATCATTATTATTATGCTATGAGTAAATAGTTTATAACTTTGAAGACTGAATGTCACCATTGGTTTTTACACCATTTTCGGTTTTAATTGCTGTTTTGTTATTACCTTCATTTACTTTTACAAATTTTACTCCATTTATGTGACTTTTCTCTTTTTACTGAACATTTGGCTACTCATTGTTGCAATTTTACTGTGTGTCTTATAATACTTCTATTATTTAACATTTTGATACTGGTCGCTGTGACACATAACCCAGAACCAGGACTGGAAAGACCAACTTCAGGTAACTGACAGTGGGTTTTGTACCTGCCTGTTAGTCTTCCTGACGGGTTATGATTATACCTTTTTGGTAGAGTAAATACCTTACAACTTTTTACAGTCTGCCTTCTATCTTAACCTTGTAGACTAAGTATCATCATTGGTTTTATACTTTTTTGTTTTACCTTCATTTCCATTTGTCTTTTACTACATTTTTACCGGTTGTTTGGCGCTGATAGCCTCGTTGCTTTGTGCCATAAAATACTAAATCAATCAATCAATCAAGAAATATACTTTACCATTAATTTTATTTAATCTGTACTTTATACTTATTGCTTATTACCATAATTTTGTTTGTGAGTGTCTCTGGGGTCTGGGGCTCCACCCCACCTGCTCCCAGTATTGCTTGTCTTCCTCTAATAATGGCAGAACCCATTTTCATGCTGCCTAGATTTTGTCAATTTTACTCCATCTTTTCATGGAGTGCCTTCTAGATTTTTTCTGCAGAATGTGTCAGACTTATTTAAGTTGTTTTTTTTACATGTTTCCTCCCCTTCTCTACTTTCCCTGTAATTTTTTCCTTCTACCCCACCCATGGGGTTTAGAATATGATGTAGTTGGTTTTTCTTCCTTGTATCCTTGTTCCCATCTTTGTTTTCTGATGTTTTTACTCCTGTCCTGCAACTTTCTTTTTCTTGTATGTCTACCCTGGCATAATTTGGAGGTACTTTGTCAGTTGAGCACTAGACTACATCTTGTATGTTTATCTACCATTCCCTGCTTTGCACAACTGTTTCTTTCTTGTCTGGGTACCATTGTTCATGTGTTGCCATCCCTCACTCTTTTTATGAGACTGTGATCTTGTAAGTTACCTTTTTATATGTACCTCTTTTTTTTTTTCAGAGACATGTCCATCTCTGTCTTACTGGATCCTGCTCTGTAACGACTGGTACCTGACCTAGTATTCTTTATATGGTCCAATTTGTATTGATAAGCCATGCTAACTCATTCAGAGGATAAAACTGATTGAGGCAATGTTTGTTTTTTCTCTTGTTCTTCACTTCAGGGTGTTTTCACTGTCTGAGGCTGATGTTGTATAGTGGGGTGTTTGTCTATTTGAGTGTTATGACTCACCATATTTGGTTGTCAGGTTCATGAATATGTGGTTGGTCAAGGAGTTGCACACATGTGCCCCTTTCATAGATTGGTTTGCACAGTACACACTGGTGTCTTGCTCAGTCTACTTCTTGGGGCACAATCATTTTAGCTTTTCCCACTTTCCTAGTTGTAGATAGTTCTTCCGTAGTCTGTCTTCTGTTAAATTGAAACTCTGGTTTGCTGTTTAAATTCAACTCAAGTGTTTTTTTTTTTCATTTTTAGTTGTGATCCTTCCACTTTCCATTCTGAATGCAGAACATACCTACAAATGCGGAGGGGTCTTCAATATCTGTTCCTCTCCAAACAGGGATCATCATTCATGGGTGTTCTTTGGATACTTTTTTAAGGATAGTTATTTCTTTCCCTTGCACCAGTTCCACCATCTATTTAGTGTGTTATTCCAGCTGTATGTATGAGAAGTACTAATTTATTGTATTGGAAGGTTTTTTCCCCACACTGAAAATAGATTTCTGATAAGAACATAGACTTTCTCACACTCTTTTCACCATTCCTCCTCAGTGCCATATCTCAATATGGTAGTTCAGAAGAATTTAATGGTATCACATGCATCAGTAAGGTGTGTTTCATTCTGTTGATGGAGGGTTATCAAATGAGACTGTTGAACCACGGCTCCGTGGAAATTCAATGCTTATGACATGTGAACATTTTTTTGCATATAGAAAGCACCACTGAGTAAGAATCTATCAGGAATCTATTTCTAGTGTATAAATTTTTTCTTTTTGTGTATATTATTATTGTTACTAGAGGGCTAGATATTTTTTAATTTTTCTGTAGCGTGTTTTAAATTTGTACAGATGCTGAAGTTAAGTGAGTGAAAAGCAAGTAAGTTTGGTAAAGTAAAAGTGAAAAAAATTAAGTTAGAATGTGTGATTGTTAGTTTGTCCATAACAGGCAACTTCTAAAATGAATTAATCACAACTTGTATTGAAATATCAGGTTGTGAAGGATAATTTGTCTTGTCAATTGTGTAATAAAGTAGTGACCCAGCCTGTGTGGAGTTTCCACATGTAAAAGAATTATTTAAAGCTCCTGATACAGCTTAATAAAGTAGTGACCCAGCCTGTGTGGAGTTTCTACATATAAAAGAATTATTTAAAGCTCCTGATACAGCTGTGGTAACCACCATTGTAATGAGTTTTGTTTTGTTTTTTACATAAATTTGAGTTGTTTTTAATGTTATTCTAAAACAAGTGGATTGTATTGCTGTCCACTTATTCTTAAACATTATTGCCAACAATTTGCACATGTTTACTGCAAAGAATCTCAAATCATTTAAAATCCTGACAGTTAACTTTGTTGAATTACCTTTTATTTATTAGATTTGGAACTGTAATGATTTCTTTATTAACACACTGCAGGAACATCCTTTACTGCACATTCTATTAGGTTTTTAGTGACTTAAATTCAAATATAATCAAACTACTTTTTGTTTGTTTTACCAATTAGTATAGTACTCAATTGTTGTTAACAATCCTTATTTTACTAGTATACAAGTTTTAAGCTCTTAATTTCATAAGAAAATATTTAAAAAATTCTTGAAATTTTGTGGTTTTTTTTCCTTTAAAGGGTTTATCTTCTCTAATCACTTCACCATTGTTTTAATAAGTATGGCATTTATTAATTTATACATTGTAAAATTGTTATCATCTAGATGAACTACAGTTTTTATACCCTTCAGTCTTGTTTGGTTAAATCAACTAGAAAATCAGAATCATCTTGCCACATCCACTGGTCACACCCTTTCTTTCAGGATTTGTTAATGGTTTTCTCTTATGTTTAATAATATTGTATTTATAACCAGTAGAAAGCCATTGTTTTTATTTATCAAATGACATCATATTACATTGTTTTGTTAACAAAGAATATTCACTTATGAATTTTGTTCTCATGGGAAACATATCAACTAACCTGGATGAATTTGTAATGGCTCTTGTTGCAGACTTAAAAAGCCAGAATAATTGTGATGACTGTGGAATGCTGTTTGCTTTTTGCATGTTATTATTCTGTGTTATTTCATGTGTTATTTAATTCAATAAAAATTAATATGGTGCATAACTACCATTAATTTTAAATGTATTAAATGTTGTCAATTGTCAACAGCAAAATAAAGAAGACCTGGGTATGTAATTTATTTCTAGTTTATCATATGTATTTATTTATTATTGCAAAAGTAACTGAAATGTATAAATGGGAGTTTTGGTTAATTGAAGTTAGATGAGGCTAAATAAGTAATAAACTATAATATTTCACAAGACATGCACACAAGCATCTAGGACTGGTTCTTGGATAATGTAATTTGAAAGCATGATGCAAGATCCAGGTTGGTAAATGGTGTAACTAGCAATTAGGTAAAGTTCAAAGGATAATTAAAAAATTGGAAATCTGGAACTATTTTTCATATTATTTGAGTCCTAAATCTAACTGTTTTTAGAATTTTAATACTAGACTCAGTACTTGCATATTTTTTTAGGAATGAAGCACTACAGTTGCACAAGATATCACTTTAATTTTCTTCTTTCTCTCAAATCAATCAATCAGTGCATGTGTTTAAACTTAAATGAAACCAAAGGTAGTTAGTTCAGGCAATACTATGAACTTTTGGATATTATGTGATATTTAGCATGCACTAATTTCTGTGAAAGTAAATAAATACATGTAGCCATAATACCCATTTCTCAGTCAAACAGTAGTGATGTGGTTAGGCACACCTGGCTCCTGAATTTTTGGATTGGCTTCCAGAGGTGAAAATATTTGTCAAGGCTTAGTTTAACCCCTCTTCCCTTGAACTTTGTTTCATTTATTATGCTTTATTAAACAGACACTACTCAAACAGTAAAACATATCTCAAGTTCAAATATGCTTCACTACCTCTGCTTGTCACTACATTAGGTAAGGAATGGCTTACCTAAAATAATACATGATGGCTTGCGTACTGTTCGTTACATCTACAAGGAATTAACACCAAGAATTTAGAAACTAAGACTAGTTTCCAGCAAAAGAGTACTGAGGAATTTAACTGTAGATTTGGACTTGTACAGATCATGTTAGCTCATTACTGAACTCCAGTTAAAGGTACATGATCTTGTGTAAAGCGTAGAGTTGGTTGTATTAGCAACACGTACTGTGATGAAGATTACATTTTTGCCATGTTTCCTAAATCTTCATTAGATCTAAAGAACAACAAAGAACAGAAAAAATGACACAGAAAAGGTAACATGGCTTAGGAATGACACACATACCATGAAGGCATTTTCTTTTGGTAAAATAAGTGTTACATGAAAGCAACATTTCACAACTGACTTTTTTAAGATAGATTTGTTGGTTTAGTTTATGGTGACAAAATCTTGACAATACTTTGTGGAAGGGGATAGTGTTAATGCTTACAAACATTGCACATTTTAAGAAACCCAGGGAAAAGGAAACCAAATTGAGACAGAGAGAAAGAAAAAATATCTCATATTATTATTATTCTAACATCATTTGGAATACATATATACAACTTTTCTACAACACAGTTATTAATGTCTAAACTATGTAGAGGAATGGGTAAGTATGGTTTCAGCATTTGTACCTCTCAAACCAGGGCGCATCATAATGCATATTGTTATCCATGGAACATACCATTTTAAGTAGTCCCAAAATTATTTTATGTTCTTGTTTACATAATTCTGGGCCATAACCAATAAATATAAGTATATTTATTTATTACCTTTAATGTTAAATTTCCTACCTGTAATATTCTTATCCTACCATTGGAAAAAATATTTTTTTCAGAAAGTTATCACTTATAATTTTAAATATGGTAATAAAACCTTCCTTAGACGATCATCTCCATTGTTCAAAACAGATCCAAGTGTTTCTTTCCAGCCCAAATTTCCAGAGTGTTTATTTTTTCTATAATAAGGGGAACATTATGGAAGATAATTTATATACAGTTTTTGGAACTCTTTTTTTTTTATTAGGTTTTCATTATAACTAAATTAAACCAAGAGATGTATTAATTTTCTATAAACTCACTGCACCACCTATGTTTTTTTCTAAGGATTTTGTGAAGTTTTTGGTTATATTATGTCTTTTTACCAAATCACATTTTCAAAAATATACTACTTTTCATGGTGATCTTAAGAAGAAGGAAGTTTAGCCTCAGAAATACAGCTAAATTTTTGTATAAAGAAAAAATATCATTAATAAAAACAATAACTTAAAAAAGTTTGCTGACCAAAGCCAATGCATAAGAAAATGATTGTTAAACTGAAACAATAATTGATCACCAACCAATTAACAAAGAATAGTCCTAAAGCTGAAAAGGATTGTACAAAATAAAAATTGCTTATATTGTAACACCTGCTATATGAAATTATAGCATATGCCTTAAGTACTTCGTCAGTGAAATGCTCATATAAATAAATATAGGAAATGCAGAAAATTGTGAACACATGAAAAAATGTGAATTCTCCCATCAAAAAAATATCTTTATTGTGCAGTATATAGTGAGTTTATATATGTATGTTTTGGATTAGTTTTATATCTGTTAAAATGTGTTTTATTGACACACTAACTTAAGACCGTGCAAAAGCATTTAGAATATCATGTAAATTTATTAGATATACATGAAAGTTAACTTGAGAGTTGTTGATTTTATGGTGTGAATAAGATGCTTCATAGTAAATAATGATATTTCTTATTTACTATACTGTTATGAACAATTTGAAAGAAATTAGAGGAAAAATGCTTATCAGTGCTTTTTTGCTTTTCATACATTTTTAAAGGTACAGAGTGTGTTTACTGTGTGTACTTAATGAGGTTATGTGAACTTAATTAGTATTCTGGAATCCAAAATGCTTAAACATTAATGTCTGGTAAAATTTACATTTGTGCATGATCATACTCTGTTGGTAACAGACTCAAAAGCTTTGACAGAAGAAAAGAGAGAAGAACTTTTTGAACTAATCAACAAGTCAAGTGAGTTTATGGGTTGGATTATAGAAGTGCATTCCCCAACAACAATCAGCAACAGTATGCTACGCAGGCAAGTTATTGAATACATATTTAGCATACTTTCTGTGTATGTGTGTGTGTGTGTGTGTGTGTCTGTATATAAATATATTGTAATACACTGAACACCAGTCCTTGATTTCTAACATTTGTGCTTTAAAAATAATTTACTTGTACAAATGAGAGCTTATAATCTGAAGTTTGTGTGTGCTTTTGAAATTTGTTAGTTTTATACAGAGTAGACCTGTGAAGATGAGTGACTACTTTATTATTATGTTTGTCTGTGTATCAACTAAAATATAAAATTTGTAACTTATTTAATTTTTAGAAACATTCTTCATTTAGATTTCATGTATTGGGAACCAATTTGTTGGGTAAAGTTTTTCTTATTTCTACTTCATGAAGATGGATAGATTAAAAAATTAACATTTTTCAGAACATAATTATTGAAATGCTTTTTGCACATGCACACACATATATGAAATTAATTGCTTTTTAATACAACATTTTATTCTTACTGTTTGAAACATACCTCTAGAATACTTGACTTCCTGCACATATCACTTCTGTACATAATTACAAATTCACTTAGCTATTAGTAATAACAGTGCTCAAAGAAGTTAATTAGCATCTTTCTTTTGTGATGACATTTGTATATCTACACAGAGGTTAAGTGTGTTATATTAAAATGAACATGGAACCTTACCATACTGTTAGTCTGTGCCATCATGTATGATCATGCTTTATCAGGTGCACCTTAAAGTAGCACTGTAGCTTATTTCCATTGCAGAAAGCTGTTCTAAAGCTATAATCTTCAAAGCATAGCATTTTTTCCATCAAGCTTTCCACAATTCATATTATGAGGATAATTGGTTCCCAGCACCCTTTTCTCCACTTATGACAGACACTGCATATACTGATCAGAATGTCTTTGCAAGGAATAATTTAATACCCATTTTGATGTGACATGTTAAGTATAGTACAAGTATTAAATTTAATTATTTTTAGAAGAGATTATTTATTGCAAATTTATTAATACAATTGTATGAATTGACAGTTGTATTGTTGCATCATGTCACTAGAATCTTAGTTTTTCTTGTTTTAATCATGTGCTGTTTCATAACATCTTGTGGTGTGTGAAAATTTCTAGGTCTCTGTAGGACTTTAATTACATGTTCGTAATTTAGTTGAAGATAGAAAGTTAGTTAGATGAAGACTATTTGGAGATTTAGCTGTAAAGAGTGTAGAATGGGAATTTTTAAAGTGAAATTATCACAGATTGTATTGTAAAAACAGTGTAGAAGAATAATTTGTCTTGTCAGTTGTGTTTTAAATTAACTGAACAGCCTATGTGGACTTTGACAAAAAGAGAATTATTTACAGCTCTAGTTACAACTGTGGTAATGAGATGAGTAAGAAACATTTGTACATATATTTGCCTTGTTTTTTATAATATATTATTTGGAAACAAGCAGACCATTTGCTGTTTGTTTATTATTGAAACTTATAACCAGCAAATCACAGATACATTGTAAAGAATCTAATCAATATATACATACATAACCTGACAACGCTTAATCCTCTGCATATTTTTAAAACAAGTTTTCAACCTTATTCCGTCAGCTTACTAAACCTTGATTTCAGATGTTATTTAGTATATATTAAAATATTTCTAAAAGCTACTTGAAGTTAATTTAAATTGTAAGAAGTATGATTTGTTTTGTAATCTGGAGGCTTGTTTCCCATTGAGGTTGTGACAGCCATTGTTTAAGGAGTTGAGTTTTCTCATTGAGCCTCTTCCTCCCGTCTTCTTGGCTAACATTCTGTTTTCCCAATTCGAACATGATCTAAGTGATGATTTTAACCAATTGTTACCCCCATCAGGATTTGCTCTAACTACTGCTTTATCTGGAGGAAAAAAATTCACACCCTTCTAATTTGTATTTTTTTTTATACATGATTTTGTAAGTGTGTGGTTCTTATTTCTGGTCTTTCATTTTGTCCCATTCTTACTTAACAAACAAATTTCATACTAAAGATTACTTTCTTTCTTCCTTTGCTTGATATTAGTCTATGCAGACTTGTTTTTTAGAAACTTGAGCATCCATATTCACATGGTCATCCATGCCTATTTCACTTTTTTTCCTAGCTTACATCCATCCTACATTTCCAATACTTGATTACAAATAATTGAAGTATCTTGTGTCATTAGGGATAAGACCCCCTTCTGTGTCACTTTCTAGTGCCCAATTTTCAACTCTTTTTCTTTTTTACTACCTTCCTACTTTAATTTTTATCCCTACACCTTATTTTTGAGGCCCTTCTTTGTGCTGTGGAAGGGATTTCTGAAGATATTTTCACCATTTGAGCTTTTGCTATTGCATTTTCTTTATCCTTCTTGCTAGTGATTTTGATCTAGCAAATGTTCACCTGCCTCATTGTTACCTCTAATCTTTTTTTTGGGGGGGTGTTCCTTAATGGTCTGGCATCAGTTTGTATTGTATACAGGCCCTTCTGTTTCTGGGCCTGCTTGTCTCTACTTCCCATTCCAATTTCTTGACATTTTTGTTTTCTTCCTCTCCTTCCATCTCATGACATCAGGGCCATTGTTCATGTTATTGTGACTATACTGCCAGGTCTTTCTCATTGGGAAAAAAACTACATCACGTTACTGGTATTTGGTCTTGGTTTGGCTGATAGATGGATTTATTCAGGATCTTATCCTTTTCTGTTTCTTCTTCTTGCCCCTCTCCACCTTTTTTGTTTCTTTTTACCTCCTTCTGATCCTGTTTATCTTCAAAGTCTAACGGTGTGGTCTCAGATCTTTGGGCCAAAAATACTATCAAGAGAATATTTACTATTGCTCTGGAATATTACTTTTGTTTCTTTGTGGTTGCCAAGATGTTTGGAGATCAGAGTTTGGTAATCAACCTGTTGTCTTTCAATGAGTTTAACCATTTTGCAACATGTCATGTGACAAAGGCATTGTCATCGCATTTGTTGACTTGCATTCAAAATTATATTCAACTACTATTTTATAAGTTTGGAATCAAATTGTAGATTATAATTCAAACAACTTTAATATTATATGAGTTAATTTTTTAATTTAAAAGTCAATATTAAAAGAATTCACCTAAATAAAGATCTTAATGACTCGTGGTATGTTGAATGCAACACCAGTTAAAATTAGATGTTTGTGATATCAGAATACTAAGTCTGTAGTTTTGTATGAATTAGGAACTCAAATTACCAATATTGACGAACTAGAATATAAAATAAGAGCCTTGTAGCTTTTTATTTTGCTGAAATGTAGTTTATGTACTGAAAGAAATCCAGTGGCCCTGCTCACCTCTTTTTGTTTTTAGAAATAGTATTATATACTTGTACTAATGATGTGAATAACCATTTAACAGCTCCAAATGTCCCCCTATTGCTTTTCTTAGCCAATTTAACCTGTGAAAGGCTATCATTCATTCAGTCAATGATTTCAAGGAGGTTGGTTGTATCTTTTGCCTACTCAAAGTTTCGTATTTTTTAAAATCTAAATAAATATTAGTTACTAAGCTCAATAAATTATAGTGGAATTTTACAGTATCATTGTAGTTATTTATGATTTGCTTGGTTATTCAATTGTATATATGTAAAACTTGAAATAAATTTTGATTGATATCCTTTAAATGTGAAATTTTAAAAAGCTTAGCAACCTATCTCCTGCAAAAGTATAGTTTAAAGGTCCTAGCTAGAAGAAATAATTGTTTATTTCTTTGTTGTTCTATGTATTTAAAAAAAAATTCTTTATTTAATTGTAAAAGCAACATATAAATATACACATACATATTTAATATGTAAAGTTACTGTATAATACAAAATATTAGTCCACTTAAACACAGTCAAGACTGTGTCAGTTTTATATTATTGGATATGTTAACATGATTGTGTGTATGCCATGTGAATACAAATTGTGTAATGTTAGTTAGGCATGACTAGAAGGTCAATAAAATGAAAATAGTAAGCAAATATAAACATGAAATATCATGAGAGTTGTACTAAATATTTGTATTCTCATGTTATGATGTGTAGTAAAGTCATTTTAGTTCAAAACACACAATTTAGAGTTATTTTCTAATTTTTTTATGATGGTTATGAGGTTGGTTGGTTAACAGGCCTCACATAAGGTAGAGAAAATAACATAAAATATACGAAATCTTACTGAGAAAGAACTTTACAAATGTTTTTTGGAGGTTTTAGATATTATGAAAATAATATTTGAGATATTTGAGACAAAGAATAGTTTTTAATCATAACATAAAATCACTTTGCGCATGGACTAACAACCCAACAGATTCTTTAGTAAAA
This sequence comes from Carcinoscorpius rotundicauda, assembly GCA_011833715.1. NCBI lineage: Eukaryota > Metazoa > Arthropoda > Merostomata > Xiphosura > Limulidae > Carcinoscorpius > Carcinoscorpius rotundicauda. The sequence continues at coordinate 46,963,177 of CM022394.1, read as the reverse complement.
ATATTTTATTAAAAAAACATTTTTGTTTTCTACAAAATAGTTGTAATCTTTACTCAAAGTGACATGGATGATTTGCTTCTCTGCTTCTTTTGATGAGGGTTCCTATCTTGCATTTACATGAAGAGGCTGCTTCGCTGGGCTTGCTTGTACAACATTCCAGGTGTTTTCTCATGTTTGTTCAATATTTGATTTATCTTCAATGCTTATCTCAATCAGTCTCATCTATCACCATTTTACCTGCTAGCAATGAAATGTCTTCTCATTAAGATTTGCACTTCTCACTTACACTTTGTATCCAAAGTTATTTTGGTTTGAGGGACTCCAACTACTCATTCCCTTTGTTTTGCAGTGTAGAAGAGATGAGAATAATTTATCTTATGAAAAGGTGTTCTAAAGTAATTAAACTTGTCTGTAAAGACTGACGAAAAACAGATAATCATTTAAAGTTCTAGATATAAATTTGGTAACCCATGGGGTAACAAATGAATTATTCACTGATAGTACTCTGATAAGAGTAGATAAAAATAATTTGCTTTGTCAATTTGATTCTAATGTAATTGAATCAGCTTATCTGAAATTTTGACAAGAAGGAGAATTGCTTAGGGCATTTGGAATAAATATGATGCCCCACAGTGTAATGAATTTGAATTTGTGAACATACATTTGAGTTGCTTTGAATATGTGTGGGTGTATTTTAAAATGCTGTATTCTGTGGTGCTCAATTAGTGTTTGAATTTATTGCCAACAAGTCACAGACAACTACTGCAGAAAATCTTTAGTCAACTTAAATGTACATAAAACTCTGATAACAATTGTGAGGAATATCCATTTGTTGGAATTGTCTTGGTGGTTCAATCATTCCAGTATATTAATGTGAACATACCCTTGCTTGTCCCCAACTGGATCTCCATCTTTTAAAAAATACTTCTTTGTTGGGTTGGGACACTTCTTTGAACAAATTTTGGTGTTTGGGCTTTGAAGAAAAATTCATTCCTTGTCAATGTTTTTTAAACTTCTCACAGCCATTGGGCACATTCCCATATTTTTCCTCTTCTAGTTGATTAACTTACCATGATTCACTGTCTGTTTCACAGTTTAGGGAGGGTAGTTCCAAAAATCCTTGCTTCTATGAATTACACCTGTTTTTTTTTCACTCATTTCCATTTGGTGTATTTTATAAATGTGTCTGGGCATGTTAAACCTCAGTTGTAAAACTTTTAGCCAATCCTAGTTGAAGACCCCTAGGTGTGGATTCCTGTACGTGGTGAGGGGACCATTCAGGGAAAGTTCTGTTCTGTCTGGTTACTACCTTCTCTGGGATCTAAACATCCATCCATGTGTTTGCCAATCTTGGTGACTCATGAAGGGGAGAAGAGAATCCTCGTGGTTGAGGGATCCAACCACCACTTTGGCCTTGAATTCCTGTAGACGGGTGGCCTTTGGGGTGGCCTCCCTTGGGTCAGTCGGCTGGTCCCGTGTTGGAAGTTCTCAACGGGTGTTGTGGACATTGTGCCTGATGCTGGTGTTTGGGTATAATGCTCACGAAACCCTCACGTTGCTGCATTGTCCTTGCATGACTTTGTAGTGCATCCCCTTGTAGGGCTCCATGGTGGGTGGGGTCAGTGGCTACCAAAACTTTTTCTCTTTCCTATGGATCCTCCAAAAAATTTAAATAAAATTGTAAAAAAAACAGTCAATGGGTAAGCGACCACATCTTGAATACTCAGAACAGCAATCTTCAACATCAGTAACACACGTACCTCACTTTCTTATATTACATTCTCTTTCGGAAAAACCTTCAGGGTAAATGTCCCCTTTATTTAATCAAAAGGGACTAGAGGGACTTGCTGGCTCTCCAAAGTCAGTAAAGAAGCTTCGACCTGGTAACATATTGGTTGAAACATCCACATCCCAACACAGTGAACTCCTCTTGAATTCAAAGGCAATTGGGGATATACCTATTGAGGTTACACCCAATGCTACTTTGAATTCTTCATGAGGAGTTATTGTTGAAAGGGATTTGAAGAACATTCCCGAGTCAGAGATTCTCGCTGGTCTCTCCACTCATGGAGTTTCTGCAGTGAGGTGCATCTCCACTCGCAAAGACGGAGTTACACTGCCAACAAATACCCTCGTTTTAACATTTAATTCACCACGTGCACCTGCCACCACCAAGGCAGGTTGTCTCATTTGCAGGGTTCGGTCATACATTCCAAACCCTCTTCGATGTTTCCAATGTCAGAGATTCGGCCACTCAAAGACATCTTGTCGTGGTTCCCTGACATGTGCTCATTGTGGAGGCAAGGACCACAAAGCCTATGACTGTGACATGAACCCACATTGCATAAACTGCAATGGTTCTCACCCCTCTTACTTTCATTCTTGCCCAAAATGGTTGGAGGAAAAAGAGGTGCAGCGTTTGAAAACGATACATAACATTAATTATCCTGAGGCTCGGAAATTGCTTTCCACAACTCCATCTCGGACATATGCTCCTGCACTTCATTCCACAACTACAGTGGGAGTGCAGACAGATCTCTCTGTGCCTCCAAGAGAAGTATTTTCAAAACAAATGAAAAGCCTTTTGACCTCCGTGGTTAAAAAGGTTGATGAATCGACTTCCACAGCCATCTCTGTTCCTCCCATACCTTCCAACAAACCTCAAGATCCACGTCCTTCAGTTTCAAATACAGGCATTTCTTCTGAAACATCTTTTTCTACCACCACAAGAGACAAAACAATTATTTGTTCATGCCCTCAGTCACTGGATTCCCCTTCCAATAACAAAAACCTGCCCACTCGACCCAGAGCATGATCCATGGAGGTTGATAGACCTCTTCCGAGTAAAGACAGTAAAGAAAAAAGATGTCGTAAACCGAAGGGTTCTCCAGCTACTTCGCCTACTCGTTCTTAAAAATGGCTATCTTGATACAATGGAACTATTGAGGTTTACATTCTAATCTGGATATCAAATAGCTGATTGCTTCCTACCATCCTGTTTGTCTTTCTTTACAAGAAACATTTCTCAAATCTGCTGATACAGTCTCCATTCGGCAGTTTTCTCTGTACAGAAATGACAGGTTGTGTGATGGTCGCATACATGGAGGAGTGGCACTGTTGGTTGATCAGTATGTGCCCACCCTGTCTTTGTCATTCGACACACCCTTGGAGGCCGTAGCCATCTGTGTTTCCTTGGGTCATACCATCACTGTTTGTTCTCTTTACCTGTCCCCTGGAGAGACATATGATCAATCAGACCTTGATGCTCTCCTTGAACAGTTGCCATCTCTATTTCTAATCCTGGGGGATTTTAATGGACATCATCCACTCTGGGGAAGTGCTATTATTGATGGGAGGGGTCAATCTGTAGAGCGGATGCTCTTTGATCACAATCTTTCTCTTTTCAATTCTGGTTCTTCCACTTACTTTCATGCACCTTGTCAGTCCTTTATTGCTATTGTTCTCTCAGTTTGCTCCCCTTCATTATTCTCCCATTTTTCATCTAGGGTTGACAGTAATCCACTAGGCAGTGATCATTTTCCGATCCTTTTGAGAGAGACTGGCCGTGGTCGATGCCACCCTACCTGCGTGCCCCGGTGGAAGCTGGATCAGGCAGACTGGTCCACTTTCACTGCTCTTGCAGAACTTGATCCTGCCATCGTAGATCTGCCATCAATAGACGACTGTGTAGCAGTGGTAACTGACTGTATTATACATGCAACTGCTCACTGTATTCCTAAAACCTCGACACACTTTCCACGATATCTTTTCCTGTGGTGGAATCCTGATTGTGACTTAGCACGGAAGGCTCTAAAACGGGCCTGGGATACTTTTCTTAGATATCTCACACTTTCAAACCGGGTTACTTTCCAACGGGCTTGTGCACATGCTAGGTGGGTAAGACGTCAAAGCCGGAAGGAATCTTGGATTAAGTTCACAACTAGCATATCTTCTGCCACCAGTTCCAAGATCATGTGGGACAGGATTCAAAAGATTAATGGGCACTACAATTCTGTTCCCCTCTCGATCTTACTCTCTGATGGTCAGGAGGTGACTGATGTCTGGAACATCGCTTACACTTTAGATGAAAGCTTTTGCCGGGTATCTAGCACTTCTGCTTGTTCCTTCACCTTCCTGGCCACCAAGACTCAGGCAGAGCGATCATCTCTTTCCTTTCGAACTCACTGTTTCTTTGACTAAAATTGTCCCTTTACCGTGGTGGAACTAAAAATGGCTTTTCATCGGTCTGCCAGTACGTCTGTTGGACCTGATGATAGTCATTATGACATGCCACACCATCTATCTCGTGCTTCTCTTGATGTCCTTCTGATTGTCTTTAACCGGATCTGGCAGGAGAATGTTTTTCCTAATGCCTGGGGCCAGGCTATTATTTTATCTTTCTCTAAGCCAGGAAAAAATCCGAAGATTCCTTCAAACTACTGTCCAATTGCTTTGACGAGCTGTCTCTGTAAGACCTTAGAAAGGATGGTTAATGGTCGTCTTGTTTGGTTCCTTGAATCAAACAACCTCTTCTCTCCCACCCAGTGTTGGTTCCGTCGACAGCACTCCACCACAGATCACCTAATTCGTCTTGATACATCTGTCAGAGAAGCCTTTCTCAACCGCCAACATCTTGTATCAATATTCTTTGACATAGAGAAGGCTTACGATACAATATGGAGGTATGGCGTTATGCGAGACCTCCATACATATGGGTTACGTGGCCATCTACCTATGTTCATAAAATTTTTTTTAATGACAGGAGATTCCAAGTTCGTGTGGGTTCGACACTTTCCCGTTGTTTTGAACAGGAACTTGGAGTCCCTCAAGGCTGTGTATTGAGTGTCACACTCTTCAGTATAAAGATAAATGCCATCACTGAACAACTCCCTCTCACTGTTGTGAGTGGGCTGCATGTCGACGACTTTCACATCTCATGTCAGTCGTCAAACATGAGATATATTGAGCGGCAACTATAAAATGCCCTCAATCGTGTACGGAAGTGGACTCTGGCGAATGGCTTTAATTTCTCTCTTTCTAAAACTGTATGCATGCACTTTTGCCGTCGACGAGGTATTCACCCTGATCCTGAACTTCATATCGGTGAAGTTCTGCTGCCAGTGGTCCCGGAGACAAAGTTCTTGGGGCTTATCTTTGATCGTAAACTGACCTTTATACCACACTTAAAGCAGCTTCAGGTCAAATGCACAAGAGCACTGAACATCCTCCGTGTCCTCTCTTCTACCAGTTGGGGGGGCAGATCGCTGTTCATTGTTAAAGGTATATCGTGCTCTTATTAGATCGAAACTCGACCTTTGGCCTTAAAGATGGTGGACCCCATTCATCACCAAGGACTTCGACTCTGCAATGGGGCTTTCCATACCTCTCCAGTTAAAAGCATATACATTGAATCTCATGAACCTTCTCTACACCTTCGCTGTTTGCAACTATCTTTACAATATACTTTGAAACTTCATTCCTTACCAAAGCATCCCACCTGGGAATGTTTTCCTTCCTCGGTGGGCAGTACTTTTTCAGAACAGACTATCTGTCATTGCTCCGTTTTGGCCTTCGCATCCGGGTGCAGTTGGATGAATTGGGTCTGTCCTTGGATAACATTGCAGATTCCACAGGTCGGCCCATCCCACCATGGCTTATTACAGCCCCCAAATTTGACCTTTCTTTCAGTCACCTAAAAAAGGCAGATACTTCAGATTGGAAGTACTGTCTTTTATTCAATGAATATTTTTCAAACAATCATTCAATTCCCATTTATACAGATGGTTCCAAATCAGGTAATTCAGTGGGCCCTGCTATGGTTTGCTGTGGGTCAGTGGTTGTGCACAGAATCCCCTCTACAGCTTTTGTGTTCACTGCTGAACTGTATGCCATATCTCTTGCCCTGGATCATATTGCAACTGAGCAGCACTCCAACTGCACTATTTATGCTGATTCGTTTAGTTCTATACTTGCCTTGGAATCACTACACGTTAGCTCACATCCTATTCTTGTTGATATTCGAAACCGACTGGCCCATTTCTTATTAACAGCTACTTCAATCCAGTTTTTCTGGATACCAGGCCATGTTGGTGTTTGCAGGAACGAGCTTGCAGACATGGCAGCTAAATCTGTCTGCTCCAGCACCATCACCAATGTGCCTATTCCATACATGGACTATGGTGTTGTCTTCAAGGCTCGGCTCCGTACCAGCTGGCAGTCCACTTGGATGAGCTATGCAACAACAAACTTTTTCAAATGAAACCCAAAATTGGACTTTGGTCGTCTAGCTTCCGTAAAGTTCGGAAGGAGGAAGTTGTTCTCACTAGGCTAGGCATTAGTCACAGTTTTTTAACTCATCATTTTCTTTTATCTGAAACTGATGCACCAATGTGTAGTTTGTGTAACACTCAAATCACTATCAGCCTCGTATTACTTTCTTGCCATTGTTACAATTCTCAACGACGGCAATATTTGAAACATTTTTTTCCCAGGGTCAGTCTGTAACATTGGACAGAGTTATTGGTGATGGTGACTCTGTCCACCTTGATAACATTTTTATTTTTTTAATGGCCATTAATTTTTTTGATCTCATTTAAGTGTTGCATATTTATTCATTACACCTTTTTTAATTGTGTTTCCTTTTTTACACTTTTAATCTCTCTTATTGAATTTGAAATTGGACAGTGGCCAGAACATTAACTCGACACCAGGACTGGAAAGGCCAACTTTAGGTAACTAACACTACTGTTTGAACTACTTGTTAGTTGTCCTGGCGAGTTGTTATTATACTTTTGCTGCGTATCATTTCACACTTTTACAACTTTACTCTTTAGTACTGGCCATATTGACTCATAAACAGGAACCAGGACTGGAAAGACCAACTTCAGATGACTGACGGTGGTTTTTGTACGTACCTGTTAGTCTTCCTGGCGGGTTATGATCATTACCATTTTGCTAGAGTAAATACTTTACAACTTTGAAGATTGAATGTCACCATTGGATTTTACACCATTTTCTGTTTTAATTGCTGTTTTGTTTTTACCTTCATTTACTTTTACAAATTTTATTCCATTTACTTGACTTTTATCTTTTTACTGGACATTTGGCTTCTCATTGTTGCGATTATCCTGTGTGTCTTTTAAAACTTTTATTTTTTTACATTTTGAATCTGGTTGCTATGACACATAACCTGGAACCAGGACTGGAAAGACCAACTTCAGGTGACTGACGGTGGGTCTTGAACTTATCTGTTAGTCTTCCTGGCGGGTTATGATCATTACCTTTTTGCTAGAGTAAATACCTTACAACTTCTTATACTCTGCCTTCTATCTTAACGTTGTAGACTAGGTGTCAACATTGGTTTTATACTTTTTTGTTTTACCTTCATTTCCATTTATGTCTTTTACTGCATTTTGTTTTTTACATTTTTACCAGATGTCTGGTGCAGAAAGCCTCTCTGCTTTGTGCCATAAAACACTTAATCAATCAATCAACCTAGTTGATGGAGTCAATCTCATCACCATTTTTGAATTGCTGTATTTCATTCTAAAAATATATGATGAAACATTGTGCCTTGGATTTTAATGACATGAATGTGGTGTTGCTTATTATAGTCACTGCCATTTTTATGTAAAGGTTATATTTAGTGGTGGTCAAAGGTACTTTTTTTTAATAAACTTGTAAAAACTTGCTTTTGAAAAAAAAATGTAAATGTTGCATGTTACTTTTACTGTACTTCTATGTATAATAGCTTATCATGTCACATCATATACCTACTTATATTAATTATTGCAGTGAACAATTAACTCAAAATAGGTATATTTTTAGGAAAGAAGTTGATCTACAAATGTTAGAGTTAAGATCTATTGATTGGTGAGTGCAAGGGCTTTATGTGAATTAGGCTTAGCACTATGAACTGAAAGAATTTGTAATTTTTATATTCTTTTGCATTTAAATTAACAGCTTAAATTCAGTAATTTAACTTAATTTTATACTTAGTTCACAATGAAAATGAGTCAATATTTTGAACAATAATTTTGTGTGATGTATGTATAATTATTACCTCTTAAGATTTCATTTTTTCCTTTTTTCTTCTGACTACTTTGTTGTAAAACCAACACTTCTGTTGTTGCTTGATAATTAAAACAGTGACTGATATATAAGAAATTTATTCTGATATTTTGTAAAGGGTTTAAAACTCAGTGTACAAATTATAACAGTAAAATCCATCTGTTGGTTGTAAAACAGATTACACACTTTAATCTGAATAATATAGGGTAATATGTGGCATTTTTACAGTTGGGATGTCAATACACTGAAATGCTTAAGTTTTGAATTCCAATATAAGTTTATAATGTGAGGAATGTGACCTGAACTAATCTTTTAAGTGCTCCAGAGTGATATTTCTTTGTAATTTATGGTATTTGTATCATTTTGTAATTTTTCTTTAATGGGATGTTTCATACAGTTGTGGTCAGATAGTGTGATTCAAACCATTTGTATGATAAGCTAATACATATGTTCATTAACAGTGGCAATTAAAGTTTTCTCTATATACTGAAACAATATAAAAAGACATGCATTTAAAAAAACTTGTTTGAAAGCTGAAATAAATTATTTTCCAGTTCTGAAAAGCCTTATAATGTGTAATTTTCAAATGTGACTCCACTGAACTAAAGAAAGTGACCCCCAGTAGGTATGGTATTTTGTGGCAAATGTACAAAGTTCACACTGGTAACTTCATGGTTTTTGGCACATTAAAAAGCATGGCTGCAATGAGTCATAAGTGTAAAATAAAAACAGTCATGAAATAAAATTAAAATGTTTTATATATATCTATAAATGTGAAGTGCTATTTAAAAATATAATTATTTTTGTTTAATTTAGGTTTACTTAGAAACATTATATTTGGTCTTGTATATATTACTTGAAATCTTAATAAGAATATATAATTATTAAAAAATCAAAGTTTTCATGTTATGGTTGATAAGAAGTTTTTAAAGATTACAAAATAATGTACTAAAACATAAAAAAGTAAGAAGTTCAACAGGTATAAATATTGTAATCATATCTTACTATTATATTTAAAAATGCATCATTAAAAGGCTTAAAAGATTTTCCCAATACACATTATCCTTATATCCATTTTCAAGGTTTATAGTACTATACTGTGAATAAAAATTTTGCTGAAGGGTTGTGTATGTCTTCTAAAGAAATGGTAACATGCTTTTAGGTCACTGTTGAATTGTTAATTGGTAGTAAAAGACAGGAACAACAAATAAAACATTAACAATTAATTATATGTGAAAAGACTTGAAATTACACATTTGACCAAAGAAAATGTCTTTTAAAGATATTCTACAAAAAACTACATATCCTAATTTTAATTATTTCATTGCATTATACGTTTATGCTAATAGCTGACATTTTTCACTTTTACTATTCATTCATTAATTTTTTTTATCGGAGGAGATGTGTAAAGATTTAAAGTAAAAATGTTAATGAAGTTTGTTTGTATGTAGTTTTTGTTGTTGGTTTTTTTCATTGGGTAATTTATTACAGGGTCTTGATATCAACCCATAAGGTTTGTTGTTTGTAACCCAGCGTGCACAAGAGAATTCAGTTAAACTACAATTTCATTAATGTAACGATAACCTGCTGTTGAGTTTTGTTCTGTTCTCTCACCCTCCTCTCGTGAGAACACCTGTGAGTCACAATAATTTTTTTTTTAATTTTGCACAAAGCTACTTGAGGACTATCTGCACAAGCTGTCCCTAATTTAGCAGTATAAGACTAGAGGAGAGACATCTTGTCATAACCACCCACCGCCAACTCTTGGGCTACTCTTTTACCAATGAATAGTGGGATTGACTGCCACATTATAATGCCCCACTGCCAATAGGGTGAGCATGTTTGATGGGATGGTAATGCGAACCTGTGACCCTCAGATTATGAGTTGCACACCTCAACATGCTTGGTTATGCCAGGCCAACCCATAAGGTCTCAGTCTGAAACCCTCAGGTCTTGGTTTAGATCTTGTTTTTGGACAGGGAGATTTTAACACTTCCTGGTAGATGACTGGTATTGCATCCCAGATTATGCTTATTTTCAAAAAATCCACATTGGGCCAAGAGTAAGAGAAAGTGCTCAACTCATCTTCCCTGTGGCTCTACCATTGCCCACTTTTGAGATGGCACGTTCTGTAAGACCACTATAGGTATTTCAGTGGTATTAAAATGACCCAATTTCTTGGTCCATACTTTATTTTTCATGAATGGAAACAGCCAGCACCAGGGAATTGTCTGATCACTTCTTTGCCTTTCATTTGCCAGCTTTTAAAAATAAGGTTTCGTGATTACCCATTGTACTGTGCCCTTTAAAAGACTTTTTTGGCTGGGATGGGATCCAGGCAAATTCTATAACCCAGTGCAGATTCTCACATACATCCCTTTTCAAGTGGAGCCTAGAAGACCTTAATCATTTAATAGTTACTAGATGCTGGAGTAGTGGACCTTGGAAAGTTCCTCACTGATGGTGTACAGCATAGTATGATGGAAAGTAGGGGAGTGGTGGAACTCTTTGTGTGGTGGGAGTCACCCCTTCTGCAGGAAGATGGGTTCTTCATCCTGTCTTTGTGTGTCTGTGATTAGAACAAGCTCAGACACATGCCATATGGTGTGATTGCACCCAAACCACATAACATTCCTTGGCTTGTCAACCATGTGTGGGTGTGGGTGCTCAGTTAGGACTGGCATTTTGCTTTTCTCTCTTTCCTTCTGGTTAAGACAAGATACAGCCTCTCATGGGTGTTTCCATTTGGAGCTCTTGCCATCAGTTGTCACACATCATACACTTTCTCTGTTTGTACTGTGAAAAGGAAGCTTATCCAGGTATAATGTTTGCACTAGCCTCTTGATATTCAAGATATGTTTCGTGTAGAGGTGAGTTATTGTCTCAGAGCTTTATATTTTCTTTATTGTAAAATGCATTTCTGATAGATATCTACCTCTTTACACCGTCCAACCTGTCCTCTCCAATTCTGCTGCACTTTATTTTTGTCTTGTTTAAGAAAGAAGTTATTTCAACCATTAATGCTTAGGGAGAGATACTGTGTAAGGAGGTTGTGTTGCTGTCTTATTGGTGCCACCACATGATGGTATAATCATGCACTAGCAAGGGTCACATTAAACATGCTATGTAGTAAGAGTTGTCTCTAGGCTTTTGGCATGTGAGTGAGGGGTGAAAGTGTTTTGTATTCAGAAGTACCTTTCAGAACTATATTGTCTGGTAAGGAAAATTTTAACTTCCCACTATTGTTATTGGTCTGGAGTAGAATTCAGCCTCTATAGAATGTCAAAGTAATTGGTAAAAATGGAAATTCATTAAGTTTACATCTGCTTTAGGTCGTACATAGTTATTGCCATCAATAAATATTTTATTGTTACCTTGAAAAATATGAAATAAATATTAGCCATTCATTCTCACTTTTTGATTTTTGATACAAAAACTAAATATAAAAATCACATTAAGAAATTGTTCTGAAGTAGTGATTGATCTAAGTAGCACTTAAGCCTAAAACAAGCTTTCTTTATAATTAGAAAATAAAGTTCATTACTATATTGCATATATTATTAGAAAGTTTTGTGCTGCTGAGATATATATAGTAAGTTTTATTTATATGGCTTTATATATTTTTCTCTGTAGGTGTAAATATAATCTGAATGCAGTGTCACATGATTCTGCTATCAACCTTATCAAGCATACTTTGAATCAAGGGGTGAATTTGCAAGAGGTAAGAGATTAGTAGTTTTTTGTAAAGAAAATGTAATAAAAGCTTCCACAATTTAAAATTTAAATTTTTATGCTTACAACAGTTAAAGAATAATCAGGGATTTTTATGTTCTAGCTTTTTCAAGGCAGAAATGTTGTTATTAACAGTGTCTTGGATAACCTGTGACATAGTAACCTGTAACCTTGGATAAAACATGACAGTTATCCATGAGTGAATTAATAAATTACCAATTTCAGTGCTTTAATTATTCATACTGCTTATCATTTTGGAAATCTATATTTTCAAGTAAATGAATAACTTTTCTTTAATAAGATGAACAAAACTGAACACATTTCTCATAGTGATGCTTTACCGAATTGAAGATGATGATCAACGTTTGTTTCATGCAGTCAAACTTTCTTTGAACAGAGCCCACAATCAAATTTCCTCTTTTCATCAATTCCAGAAATTAATTCAAAGTTGTGAGACTAATTATTGCACTTAAATCATACTTGTATTTCTCAGCCCCAATATTTATCTCACACAGGAAATATTCAACACTTTCTGATGTTATCAAGTATGATTTTATCCATAAAGTGCCATTGGTATGTAAAATATTGTAAAGTGGGTCTGTATCAAAGTGTCTATATTTTAAACAAAAGTTTAAAATTCATATTATTTATTTAGGCATAATTTCAATACTTTTACTGTATATAGTAAGCTCACACAGCAAAAACATCTTATTGTGGGCCAATTAACCCTCTCTTCATGGATATTTTTCTCTACACATATCACAAGATTTTAGTGAGCTATTTTCAAAATTGCACTATTTTTTTTTTCATAGTATACCAATGAATATTGCATAAAAACATAGCAAATAATCCATTTTTAATAGTATGTAATTAAGTTCTTACTTCCATAAAGCAATATTTAAAAAATCTAGAATCTACTTTACTATAAGAATTGTGACATTTACTCTAGGCATCTTCTCTAATTTATTTACCACCCATCAAAGAAGTATGAACTTTAACATAAATTACCTACCATAATATCTTTATCACTCAGGTAAACCATATTTGTGGTAGTCTTCTATATTACTTGGTTACAGAGGCATGAAGTAGACAACCAAACCCTTCTTCCCATGCTCATCTGTTACATAATTTCTTTCAGAAATTGTCAGTGCTTTCCTCTGCCCCTTGGTGTGGATTCCTCTATGTGGTGAGTGGACCTCCCAGAGAAGATTATGTTCTTTCAATTTACCTCCTTTGGGATCTAAACATCCACCTATGTGTTTGCCTTTTGTGAGGATTTGTAAAGAGGAGGAGAGGATCTTGGTTGTTAAAAGGTCCAACCCTAACATACCACTTTGGCCTTGAATTTCTGCACCTTGGGGTGGCTTCCCTGGGGTCAGTTGACTGTTCTACTTGGGCTAGAGTCAACCAAGTACCAGTGTTGGATGTTTTCATGTTGTGTACACTGTTGGGTATAGTGCTCAGGCAACCCTGGTATTGCTGCAGTTTCTTTGTTTGGCACTATAGTGTATCTCCTCGTTGGGCTTCATGGAGGGTATGGTCAGTGAGCACAAATGTAGCTTCTTTATTATACAACCTCTTTTTTTGACAAAATAAATAAAAATGAAAAAAACTGAATAAAACAGAATTGTAAAATAACTGTATGTGGATTACTATTGTACAGTCAATATTACAGCCAGATTCTGCATCTCAATTTCTGATCATCCATTCCTTATCTGAGAAATCCTTGGGGCAGATGTTTCCATTTTTCTTTTCATTCAGAAGGGAATAGAGGGACTCGCTGGCTCCTCAAAGCAGTAAAGAAGTTGCGCACTTGAGACATTTTGGTGAAAACATATTCACCACAACATACCAAACTCCTCTTGAAATCAAAGGCCATTGGGGATATACCCATTGAGGTTACTTCTCATGCAACTTTGAATTCTTTCAGAGAAGTTATAGTTGAGAGGGATTTAAAGAACATTCCCTAAGCATTACTGTGGTGTTTTGCATCTTCACTCATAAAGATGGAATAATGGACCCTACCAGTGGTCTGATATTAATATTAACATCACAATGTCCTCCTTCTACTGTCAAAGCAGGTTATCTGAACTGCAAGATATGGCCTTACATTCCTAAACCTTTCGGGTGTTTTTGGTGTCAGAGGTTGGTCACTCAAAAACATCATGTTGTGGTTCTTTGATATATGCTCGTGGTGGTGGTGGTAGTGGTAAAAACAACGATGCTTATGAGTACAACCTGAGTTAACTGTAGTGACCCACAACCATCTTACTCTATTTCTTGCCCTAAAGGGGTAGAAGAGAAAGAGGTGCAATGTTTAAACATTGTTAATAATATCACCTCCCAAGAGGTTCAGAAGTTATTGTCCCCAACTTCATCTTGGAGAGATGCTACTGTACTCCATTCCACTACCACAGTGGGAGTTCCGACAAATCTTTCCATGCCTTCAATAGAGTCGTTTGCAAAACGTTTTAAGAATCTTGTGCAATCCTTAGTTAAAGTTGATGCATCTATGTCTACTTCCATCTCTGTTCTTACAACTTTCTCCAGTAACTGCCCATTTTCACTTTCTTCAGGTTCAAGTGTTTTCTCGAGTTCATCCTCTTCTGCAGTTACAAAAAATAAATCAACCATTTGTTCACATCCTCAGTCATTGGAATATTTGTCCATGGACAGAGACCTGCCTACTTGACCCAGGGTAGGATCCATGGAAGTTGATAGATCTTCATCCTGCAAAAAAAAGTGGTTGCAAACAGAACTCTCAGCTACATTGTCCTCCACATAAATAATAATGGCCACACTGATCCAGTGTAACTGTTGAGGTTTTGATCAAATATAAATGACATTAAGGATGTGAATGATACTTACCATCCCATGTGCCTTTCCTTACAAGAAACGTTTTACATACCTACTCTCTGAAGTTAGTTGAGAAGTTGCATTCTGGACTGGAGACATCTTGGTTGAAACATCTATGCCACACTCTCCCCTGGTGAGGATTCCTGTATGTGGTGAGGGGACCTTCCAGAGAAGGTTCTATTCTTTCAGTTTACCTCCACTTGGATCCAAACATCCACTCGTGTGACCAGTAAGGGGGAGGAGACGATCCTAATGGTTGAGGGGTCCAACCCTAATACATCACTTTAGTCTCCATGGTGGGTGGAGTCACTGGGCACCGAAACATTCTTTATTATGGATACCCATGATCAAATTTTTAAAGTGATAAACCAGATCATTGGTAAAGACCACACTTGAAGATTCTGACATCAATCTTCAAATTCTTCAATACCTGTATCTCATTTTCGAATATTAAGCTTTTTATCAGACAAATCTTTAGGGCAAGTGTCTCTCTTGTTTATTCAGAAAGTACTAGAGGGACTTACTGGCTTTTGTAAATCACTCAGAAAGCTTCGTTCTTGTGACATATTAATCAAAACATCCACTCCTAAACACAGCAAATTCCTCTTGCATACAAAGGCCATTGGGGATATACCGTTGAGGAATTTCTGCAGTGAGGCATATCACCACTAACAAAGATGGAATTTTGATGCTGACTAATGTCCTAATTTTGACAGTTATATCAACATCCACCTACCACCATTAAGGCAGGTTAACTTAATAGCAAGGATATTTCCAGTGTCAGTGGTTCTGTTACTTGAAGACATTACTGTATCCACTGGATACACTTGGAAGACCATGATACCTGTGCCAACTGGGTCCTCATTATATTAATTGTGATGGTTTCCATCCCTCTTATTTTCAAGTATTTCCCTAAGTGGGTGTAGGTGAGAGGTACAGAGTTTGTACTATAAACATTTCTTATCTAGAGGCTTGGAAGTTGTGTTGCACACTATCTTGAATATATGCTGCTGCACTGTGTTTACTGCTTAGTACAAATGTAGATGGATCTTTTCATGCTTCCAGCAAGAGTTGTTTTTGCACCAAGTCTCTGTCCCCATTGTTCTATCTGGTGTTTCTTCAGGTCTCTCTCCTTCAGCCTTGGCTTCTGGTGACAGCTTCAGTCCATCTTCCTCAGCTGCACGAAACAGAATGGTTTTTCTTCATATCTTCAGTCACTGTAATCTGCCCAAACTGACTTAGATTTGCCTAATTTATCCAGGGTAGGTTCTATGTAGGTTGAAAGACATTCTTTCACTAAAGAAAAATGACATGGTTTGAAATAGAAAGGTTCTCTACCCAGTTCTTCTCCACTTTAATAAAAATTACCATTTTGAGACAATGGAACTGTTGCGGTTTGTGTCCTAATTGGGATGACAGTAAGGCTTTGATTGATTCCTATCATCCTGTGTGTCTCCTTACAGGAAACGTTTCTGAAACTTGCTGATACAGTCACCTTTTGACAATTTACTTTACACTGGACTTCAGTGGTTGTGTGATGGACAAATTCATGTAGGGGTAGCATTGCTGTTGACCAGCATATACCCACTTTGTGCCACTTGATATAGCCTTTGAAGCCATAGCCATCTGTGTTTTCTGGGGTCATACCATTACTGTTTGTTTTATTTAGCTATCTTAGAGATTCATAATAAGTCAGACCTTAATGTTCTTCTAGAACACTTGTCTCCCTTTTTCATGTAGGGTGACTTTAATATTGATGGGTGAGATCATTCCATGGAGTGTATGTGCCTCTTTTCATTGATGTTATTTTTACTTATGTTCAGTCTAGTCAGTTTTTTACTGCTGTTGATTTATTTATCTCTTTCCCCTAATTTCTTTCTCCATTTTCTTGGAGGGTTGATGGTGACCCCAGGGCAGGGATCCTTTTGAGAGAGATTGGCTATGGCTGATGGCTTTCTTTAACCTTTCTCTTGGAATTGAATGCTGCTACTGTGTGTCTTTCATCTATCAATGACTGTATGAAGGCAGTTACTGATTGTATCATTGAAGCAGCTCTTTGCTCTATACATAAAACCTTAACATATTTTCCATGGTGGTCTCCTGTCTGCCAGTAGACATGTGAGGCTCAGAAACAGTCCTGATATACCTTTCACAAGTATCACACTTTCCAACTGCATTGCTTCACAGCAGGCCCATACCTGTGGTTGGTAAGTGTGAAATCAAAGGAATCTTGGATTAAGTTCACAACCAGCATCTCTTATACCACTAGTTCAAAAGCCATATGGGACAAGATTCAGGTCTGTGATAGGTATACTTCCAATCTCCTTTTAGGCTTGCTTTCTGATAGCCAGGAAGTTGCTGATGTACAGAGCACTGCTGAATATCTTGAGAAGTGCTTTGCTTATCTTTTCAGCATTTCTACCTCTTCCCTCACCATTTTGGGCAGAACAGTTTGTTTGAATTTTCCGCAAAACTACACGAGGGCTATCTGCACTAGCCATCTCGAATTTAGCAGTTTAAGACTAGAGGGAAGGCAGCTAGTCATCATAACCCACTGTGAATTCTTGGGCTACTCTTTTACCAATGAATAGTGGGATTGACCGTCACATTGCTCCCACAATCACATCTTTTATTTCAGGATGATAATCTCTATAACTATAATTGTCTGGCAGTGCATCAGTTGGACCCAAAGTCAATCACTACTTTTCTTTTTTGCTTCTTTCTTCCAGTTGTTTTTTACCAGCTCCGGCAGGAAAACTTTTTTTCTGATGCTTTGTGCAAGGATCATTCTTGTCCTACCTTTTTTTTTTAAGCCTGGAAGGGATTCCAAGATTCTTTCTAATTATTATCCAGTTGCTTTGACAAGCTGTCTTGGTAAGGTCTTAGAGAGAATGATTAATGCTTGTCTTGTTTGATTAACCTTCTCTCACTTGTCCATTGTGGGTTCCATTGAGAGCTCTCCAATCTTGACCACCTGATTCAGTATCAAACCTTGATCAGGGAAGCCTTTCCCTAGAGAGAACATCTTGTTTCTGTTTTCTATGGTTTAATGATCAAAAACATTTTTGAGAAAGCTTACAATGCTACTTAAAGGTATAGCTTTTTGCAGAACCTCCATTTGTATATGTTGCATGACCATTTGCTCATTTTTATTTGTAATTTTGTACTTAGCAGGCAGTTCCAAGTTCATGCGGGCTCAATCCTTTCTTATTCTTTTACTCAGGAACTTTGAGTTTCTCAGAGCTGTGTTCTGAGTATGTGAAAATCAATCTTTTGCATACAGTAGCAAGTGGGTTTCACATCTCGTGAAACATGAGGTTTATTGAGCATCAGCTTCAAACTACCTTCAATCACTTGTTAAAATGGACCACAGCAAGAGATATTACCATTTCATTCTCCAAAACCATTTCATGCACTTTTGCCACCAATGGGGTTTACAGCCTGATCCCAATCTTCATGGTAGTATTGTTATTTTTGAGATCCCCGAGACAAACTTCTTGGGGTTTATTTTTGACAGCGAACTTACTTTCATTTCTCACATCAAGTAGCTATGTGATAGGTGTACAAGGGCACTAAACATTCTCCATGTACTCTCTTACACTTCTTGGAGAATGGATCAATATTCTTTGCTTGGAATTTATTATGCCTTCATTCAGTCCAAACTAGACTAGGGGTCTCTGGTTTAAGGTCAAGGCCTCTTATCTTTAAGACATTGGACCTTATACACCATCTGGGACTTTGACTTTGCACAGGGGTTTTCACACATTTCCACTCCAAAGTTGGTATGCTGAGTCCCACAAACCTCTTCCTCACCTCCACTGTTTGCAACTTTTTCTGCACTTTACTATCAAGCTTCAATCCTGACCAAGGTATCCCAACTGGGGTTGGGTCTTCCTTCCTCATTGCACTATGCTCTTTCATAAAAGATGTTCTTCAATTCTTTCTTTTGGCTGTTGGAATTCAGATGCATGGCTAAATTGAGTTTGTCATTGGATGATGTTGCTGTTTTCAATAATCAGCCCATCCCACTTTGGCTAATTACCATCCCCATTTGCGATCTTTCTTTAAGTCATCTGAGGAAAGCAGATACTCCTGATAGAAGTACTGTATTCTTTATGCTGAACATCTTTCAGACTGTTTTTCTTTTTCAATTTATATGGATGTTTTGAAATTAGGTGATTCTGTGGGCTCTGCTATGGTTTGTTGTGGTTCAGTGGTTGCTCATAGGATTTTCATTACAGTTTCTGTGTTCACTGCTAAGTTCTATATCATTTCTCTTGTTTTGGATGACGTAGAAGCTATGCAGTACATTGACTGTCTTAGCTGTCTACTGGCCCTGGAATTGTTTAATTTTCAGCCAATTCTTGTTAATATTTAACATCAACTGGCCCATTTTTTGTCTATCTTCTGTTGCAATCAAACTTTGATACTGCAGGTAAGTCTATCTGCTCTGGTGCCATTATGGTCATGATTGTTCTACATATGGACTACAAACTTCTGTTCAAGGCTTGGTTTCATGCCAGGTAGTGAGCATGGGATGAACAAAGTCATAACAAGTTTCCCAGATTAAATCTGCTATTGTTTTCTAACTTTCTTGTTTTCATAAGTTACAGAAAGAGGAAGTTGTTTTCGTTAGCATACACATTGGTTGCACTTTTTTAACTCATAGTATTCTACTAACTCACCAAAGTGTAACCTATGTGACACTTAAGTCACAGTTGTGCACATTTTACTGTTACAACTAGGAGTGGCAGCACCATTTCAGATGTGTTTTCAAAAAGTTTATATCTGACATTGGATAGTGTCATAAGTGAAGGTAACACTGTCCAACTTGATTGTGTTTTCAGCTTTTTATGGGCCATAGGGCATTTTAATTGTATTTAAGTTCCTTTTTTACCTGATTTATGGTCATTGTTTAGTTTTTAACTTTATTATTTTACATTTTATTATTTTTACTTTTGACATTTTTACTTGTTTGGCACATGTAGACAAGTTGTTTTCTACTAAAAAGAAATACCAAACAACTAAACAATTAGAGCATAAGGTAAATAACTTAGTTTTTGACATGTTCATATTTTTTTTAGAAATAACTAGTTTGAAGGTCTGGGACAAATTCTATGCATAACTGCCTTTACATTATGATAAACCATATTTGTTTGATTTTATTATTTTAATGGGTACATATAAATATTTCAGTATTACATTTGAGTTTGTCTATTTTTTACAGTTTTCCCAATTCACCTATGTAAACCATTTTAAATTTATTTGTGGCTGCAAGTATAATAGTTTAACTAAATGATATATAAAAAGGGGACAACCCAAGAGTCGAGATGTGTATGTTCACTGAAAAATAGTGTTTCCATTAATAGATGACTAAAAGTGAATGAAAATCGTAAAAACAAAGAAAAAAGGTTTTAATGATTAGTATAAATTATCTCTGTTTCTTCAAAGAAATACAATGTGTGTTAGATTTGATCACGGTTTTGAAACTGTTTTATTGGGTAAGTATGATATGGAGAAACTAAACTGGTAGAGGGGGAATGTTTTTAAAAAAAACAAAGTTTTTATAAACCCATGAAAAAAGAGTTGTAGTGACAGGTTTCTCAGTTCATTAGGTTGTATAATAAGTGAATGTACTATACAAATGTTAAATTAATTTATGACTGACTACTTTTGAATGAAAGTTATCAGTATCAGTTTCTGAACTGAGTTATGTTTTTCAGGTGTATGTAGACACAGTAGGACCATCAGACAAGTATGAGGCTAAACTTTCTGAGATTTTTCCTGATGTTAAAATAACAGTAGCTAAGAAGGCTGATGCTACCTATCCCATTGTAGGAGCAGCTAGTATTTGTGCAAAGGTTAGTTTGTTGTGTTATCATTCCACGTGTTATAGTTTCCTTATTTTCATTTATTTTTTATACAGACATATCCACACCAGAATACAAAAATCTCATCATTATGAAAAATCTTTTTACTTTACATTTTATTTTTATTGTATTTTAATGGTTAGTTTCAACTAAAACAAAAAACCTTACTAAATAGATAAGTTTTTTTTTTAGTGCAGATAGTGAGTGTGGTGATTTTGTGCATTTAAACTTCAGTGAACCTTAAGAACCAACCAACTATTTGGGGCATACTGTATGTACAGTTCATAGAAAGTTATTTATTAAAGTTGAGTGTTATCTCAGTTGGTATAATGATGTATTATAAATACTATTGTATTCTGTGAATAATTTGTTCTAATATGTGACAATTTTTGTTATTACCTAGTAGTTAGTTTATTTTACAAGTTAGACTAAAAAGTGCTCTGTTTCATCTTGCAGTTGTTTTCACTGTAGTTATTCTCTTTAAAATTGACTTCTGATATTTCACATGACTCTGTAGGGATTTTAATTATTCTATAATATCTATATATACCTGATCCGTTGTGTAGAGTTTTAACCAAATGCATAAAGTTTGACTTAAGAAGCCTTTGAATTTCAAAATGCAACATTTCTAATCCAGTAATAAAAAAAGTATGCTGTTTGTGATCTTGTATTTATTGTTACTCAGAAAGTTTATCAAAGCAGTTAACCTACCTAAAGCAACACTAAGAGGGGGAATTTTGTGTAGCTTATATCACTTTTGGACTTGGTTGTTAGCAGATGAGCTTATGCAATGTTTACATTTATTTCCTTAAAATTTCGTTCATCTGTCAAGTGTTCTCATTTTCAATTACAAAAGATAAAATGTGGTTGGGAATTCTTGTCAGGTGGTGAGAGACCGTGCTTTAAAATCATGGAAGTTTCAAGAAAGTGATAATTTCCAGTCTTTGGAATATGGGTCAGGTTATCCTAATGGTAAGTCTATAAGATAACTTTGTGATTTTGCATACTATTTGTAAATATAAAGTTTTACTGATGAACTTTTATGTAATTGAAAAGAAAATATTGCGTGAAATGAAAGATGTATTAAATGTCATCTCCCAGTCTGATAACATGTCACAAGTTTAAGGGAAGAAGTAGTCACTCTGAACATTCTAGGATATTTATGACCATAATCTTGAAGACTGTTTTGTATGTGTTTCAGTTACTTGTATTAACTACTTAATCTCTATCCAACTAATTGAACAGTCCTGCACTAGCACGATGATTAAAAAGTGCAAGTAGTTATATTATTCCCAGCAGAAGTATGGTGAATGCACTCGTGGTTTCCAGGGCAAAAATAACACAAGAAACATGTATAAAAGTCATAGTTTTGAAATAAACTGGGGTATATTCTTATCCATCATGTCATTCCTGTAGGAAGAAATGAACTTATAGGATGAGATTCATTTTCTAGGTAGACAGTAACCCTAAGAATGCAGGAAATATGAAAAAATACCTGTATGGAAAAATTGAGACCAATGAAACATTTGGAACTTTGGCCCACATAAAATATTAATGGGGGAATATTGTTTAGGTCCTATGAGCTTGTACAGAAACTGAGAAGTTCAAAGGTCAAATGAACAACTTGACTGAACTGTGAGAAGTAAAAGTACATTTGGAACAAAAGCTCTGAGTGATTTAATAGAAATAATCAATAACCTAGGAGCAATGATTGTATTGATTAATGTCATGAAAATAATCAATCAATCAAAATTAGAACTTCCACCTATTTACTATTTTTGATTAACTGTTTAATTAATCAAGATATTGCTATCAAGTTTATTTGTTAAACACAAAGCTCTTTTTGGTATGGATACCGTACGTGGTGAGGGGACCTCCCAGAGAAGCTTTTCTCCTTTCAGTTTACCTCCTCTTGGATCTAAACATCCACCCATGTTTTTGCCGTGCGTGGCGACCTGTGAAGGGGAGGAGAGGATCCTGGTGGTTGAGGGGTCCAACCCTAACACATCACTTTGGCCTTGAATTCCTGTAGACGGACAGCTTTTGGGTGTCCCCCCTTGGGTCAATCGGCTGGTCCACTTGGGCTAGAGTCAACCAAATACCAGTATTGGAAGTTCTCAATGGGTGTCGTGGACATTGTGTCTGATGCTTGTGTTTGGGTATAGTGCTCATGAAACCCTGGCATTGCTGCAGTGTCCTTGCATGACATTGTAGTGCATCCCCTCATACGGCTCCATGGTTGGTGGGGTTAGTGGGTACTGAAATTTTCCTTTTAACCCATAAATCCTCCAATAAAAAATTTAAATAAAATAGTGAAAAAACAGTCAATAGGTAAATGACCACATCTTGAAAACTGAGCAGCAATCTTCAACATCTGTGACATTTGTACCTCATTTTCTTATATTCTCTCTCAGAAAAACCTTTAGGGCAAATGTCCCCCTTTTTTTTATTCAGAAGGGACTAGAGGGACTTGCTGGCTCTCCAAAGTCAGTAAAGAAGCTTTGATCTGGTGACATATTGGTTGAAACATCCACATCCCAACACAGTGAACTCCTCTTGAATTCAAAGGCAATTGGGGATATACCTATTGAGATTACACCCCATGCTATTTTGAATTCTTCATGAGGAGTTATTGTTGAAAGGGATTTGAAGAACGTTCCCGAGTCAGAGATTCTCGCTGGTCTCTCCACTCAAGGAATTTCTGCAGTGAGGCGCATCTCCACTCGCAAAGACGGAGTTACACTGCCAACAAATACCCTCGTTTTAACATTTAATTCACCACGTGCACCTGTCACTATCAAGGCAGGTTATCTCATTTGCAGGGTTCGGTCATACATTCCAAACCCTCTTCGATGTTTCCAATGTCAGAGATTCGGCCACTCAAAGACGTCTTGTTGTGGTTCCCTGATATGTGCTCGTTGTGGTGGCAAGGACTACGATGTATATGAGTGTCAACTGCAATGGTTCCCACGATTCCTACTTTTATTCTTGCCCAAAATGGTTGGAGGAAAAAGAGGTGCAGCATTTGAAAATGACCCATTTAGTTATCCTGAAGCTCAGAAGTTGCTGTTTGCCACTCCATCTCAGACATATACTGTTGCACTTCATTCCACAACTACAGTGGGAGTGCAGACAGATCTCTTTGTACCTCCAAGACAATCTTTTTCAAAACAGATGCAAAGCCTTTTGACCTCCATGGTTAAAAGGTTTATGAATCGACTTCCTCCCATACAGTCCAACAAATTTCAAGATCCACATTGTTCAGTTTCAAATACAGGCATTTCTTCTGATACATCTTTTTCTCCTACCCCATGATGCAAAACAATCATTCATTCGCATCCTCAGTCACTGGAGTCCCCTTCCAACAACAAAAACCTGCCCAATCGACCTAGGGCAGAATCCATGGAATAAGGACAGTAAGTGAAAAAGATGTGGTCATAAACAGAAGGGTTTTCCAGCCATTTTGCCTACCTGTCATTAAAAATGGCCACCTTGATACAATGGAACTGTCGAGGTTTACGTTCTAATCTGGATGATATCAAAACACTGATTGCTGCTTACCATCCTGTATGTCTTTCCTTACAAGAAACATTTCTAAAACCTGCTGATACAGTCACCATTCGGCAGTTGTTTTCTGCACAGAAATGACAGGCTGTGTGATGGACGAGTACATGGCACTATTGGTTGATCAGCCTGTGCCTGCCCTGTCTTTGTCACTCAACACACCCTTAGAGGCTGTAGCCATCCATGTTTCCTTGGGTCATACCATCACTGTTTGTTCTCTCTACCTGTTCCCTGTAGAGACGTGATCAATCACACCTTGATGCTCTCGTTGAACAGTTGCCATCTCCATTTCTAATCCTGGGGGACTTTAATGGATATCATCCCCTCTGGGGAAGTGCTGTGTTATTGATTGGAGGGGTTGCTCTGTAGAGCGTATGCTCTCTTATCACAATATTTCTCTTTTAAATACTGGTTCTTCCACTTTTTTTCACACACCTAGTCAGTCCTTTACTGCTATTGTTCTCTCGGTTTGCTCCCTTTATTATTTTTCCATTTTTCATGGAGGGTTGACAATAATCCACTAGGCAGTGATCATTTTCCTATACTTTTGATAGAGACTGGCTGTGGTCAATGCCACCTTACCCACGTGCCCCGGTGGAAGCTAAATCAGGCAGACTGGTCCATTTTCACTGCTCTCGCAGAACTTGATCCTGCCATCATAATCAGCTATCAATAGACGACTGTGTGGCAGCAGTAACTGACTGTATTATACAAGCAGCTGCTCATTGTATTCCTAAAACCTCGACATGTTTTCCACGATATTCTCATCCGTGGTAGAATCCTGCTTGCCACTTGGCAAGGAAGGCTCAAAAAGGAGCCTGAGATCTTTTCTGTAGATATCCCACACTTTTGAACCACATCGCTTTCCAATGGGCCCGTGCACATGCTAAGTGGGTAAGACGTCAAAGACAGTAGGAATCTTGGATTAAGTTTACAACCGGCATATCTTCTACCACCAGTTCCAAGCTCATATGGGACAGGATTCGAAAGGTTAATGGGTACTACAATTCTGTCCCCCTCTCAATCTTTCTCTCTGATGGCCAAGAGGTAGCCTTTGCATCTAGGCGCAATTGGATAAATTGGGTCTGTCCTTGGAAAACATTGCAGAATCCATTGGTCAATGCTTATTACAGCCCCCAAATGTGACCTTTCTTTAAGTCATCTGAAAAAGGCAGATACTTACAAGTACCGTCTTTTATTTACTGAACATCTTTCATACAACCTTTCTATTCCAATTTATACGGATGGCTCAAAATCAGATGATTCTGTGGGCTCTGTCATGGTTTGTTGCAGATCGGTGGTTCCTGAACTGTATACCATATCTCTTGCCCTAGATCATATTTAAGCTGAGCAGGACTCTGACTGCATTGTTTATACTGACTTTTTTAGTTCTCTGCTGGCCTACGACTCACTTCATGTTGGCTCACGCCCTGTTCTTGTGATATTCAAAACCGGCTGACAATTTCTCATTAACATCTACTTCTATCCAGTGTTTCCAGGATACCAGGCCACATTGGTATTCGCAGGAATGCGCTTGCAGACATGGCAGCTAAATCTATCTGCTTTGGCACTATCACTACTGTGCCTATTACGTACATGGAACATGGTCCTGTATTCAAGGATCAGCTCCATGCCAGCTGCCAGTCCACTTGGAGTGAGCAACATAACAACAAGTTTTTTTCATTTAAAACCCTATGTTGGGCTTTGGCCGTCTAGCTTCCGTAAGGTTTCAGTAGGAGGAAGTTGTTTTAACTAGACTACGGATTGGTCAGTTTTTTAACTCATTGTTTTCTTTTATCTGGAACTCGTGCACCAGTGTGTAATTTGTGTAACACTCAAATCACCGTAAGCCACATTTTGCTTTCCTGCCGTTGTTACGATTCTCAATGACGGCATTATTTTAAACATGTTCTGTCCCAGGATTTCTCTGTAACATTAAACAGTGCTGTTGGTGATGGTAACACTGTCCACCTTGATAAAGTTTTTTAATGGCCATTAATCTTTTTAACCTCATTTAAGTGTTTGATATTTATTCATCTCACCTTTTCAATTGTGGCTCTCTTTTCAGAGTCTCAATCTCTCTGGTTCAATTTGACATTGTAAAATGGCCAGAACATAAAATAATTCGACATTGGGACCGTAAAGGCCAACTTCAGGTGACTAACACTGCTGTTTGAACTGTCAGTTAGTCGTCCTGGCAAGTTGTTATTACAATTTTGCTGCATGTCTTTTAACACTTTTATTACTTTACCTTTTGGTACTGGCCATAATGACACACAACCTAGAACCAGGACTGGAAAGACAAACTACATGTGACTGCCGATGGTTCTTGAACTTACCTGTTAGTCTTCCTTGTGGGTTATGATCATTACCATTTTGCTTATAGACTTTATAACTTCTTTTACGCTGCTTTCTCTCTTACCATTGTAGACTAGGTGTCAACATTGATTTTATACTTTTTCTGTTTTTCAATGATGTTTTGCTTTACCTTCATTTCCTTTTATGTATTTTACTACATTTAATTTATTTTTACCTTTTTATTGGACATTTGGAGCAGATAGCCTAGCTGCTTTGTGCCATAAAACAATCAATCAATCAATCAATCTATGAAACACAAAGCTGCATAATGGATGGGAGTGTTTTGTCACTTCAGGAGTTTGAGCTTTTGATTACTACAAAACCTAGTCCTCTTATCTTTGCTATTGTAAAGCTATTAAGACTATCTTCCACTTTCACTGATTATGATCTGTTGCCTAGCGGGAATACAACTGACTGGCTACTTAGGTGTTAAATAAAGTGCACATTTTCTGTTTATTTTTCTTTTACATTGCTTAATTTTTATTCCTTATAATTAGATAAATTGAAATACCCTATTTTTTAATGTTGTATAAGGAGATCTAGGTGAAGATTCAGGTACTTCACTGTTCTTTTTTTTTCAAAAATTATAATTGTATTCTCGAGTGACAGGTTTGGTGTAATGTACACGAGTTGATGCAGTACCTTCACGAAGTTTGATAGACTTTTAGTGAGCACTGCAAGTCTTTTGTACACAAGAAAATGAGATTTTTAATGAAGTATTGTTGCTGAACATTTGTTTACGAAAATATCAAGTTTCTTTCTTTACTAGTCTGTGATATGATTTTCGTATTATGATTAAAAACCATTCTTCATACTAAAATCTCAAACATTATTTATTTAATCTATAAAACATTCTAAACATATTTTAAATCTTTGTTTTCAGTAAAATTTTATAGTTTCTCCATTATTTTCTCTACCCTAGCTATATCGGGTCTGTCAATTTGATTGATATTGTAACCACCATAAAAATTAGGAAATGCATATAAAATATGGTTTCTTCCTTTTGAAATTACTACAAATTATAACACAAGAAGACAAGTGTTTTGTATAAGTATTTTAAATCTGATAACATTATACATTTGTATATATTTATTACTTTTATTATATCTACTTTACAGTCATGCATGGCTAACATTAAAGAAGTTGCATTGACATGATACACATTCATTCATGTTGCAGTATTCAATAATGTAAAACTGACTTTTTGTTCATACAAAGTGACCTGTGTTGATTGTGCTTAGTGGACAAGTATTTAGTTACTTAGTCAGATTATAATTATTGTGTTACATATGTATATAGGTTATCACCATTTACAAGTACACTTTCAAACATCTTTATTTACATTAAGAAAAATAAGTATAGTAAATAATTATATATTATCGTTACATTGGCTTTTCTTTATGTTGATAAGCCTTGTGAAATTTCAAAAATGTATGATTTGAAACAAAATAATTTTTTTAGGTGTTATACATTTGAAGTCATCAAAAAAATCTTAAGTAACCATATTGAAGCTATAGAATTCTATTATAATTTGTGAAGCTTACTAAGTTGTAGTTTTTGTCTTAAAAGTATTTAATTTAGAGTTGACTAAAATCATAACCTGTCTGCTTGAAATCTTGGTTTGAAAGAATGATTTGGCTATTTAGCACTTTAAAATGGTTGAAATTGGCATAGGGGACATTCTGAGCTTTTGATTGGTTATTCACGTTACATATTGAATAAAGTGTGTATAAGGGACTGTTTCCAAAAATGGGAAGAGGTGAATGTGGTTGCTGTGTTTGATTCAGTGCATATAAGCCACATCTAAACAAAAAGAAAGGATATGAGGCTCTTATTTTATATTTCAGCTTGTTAGTATTAGTAATTTATATGAAACTATACACTTTATATTTATACATCAGAAACGAACAGTTTGAACCAATGCTTTGTTCAGTATGGTGCTTGACAGACAAAAATTGATATTTAGGTGTATTATTCCAATTTGATACCAAACTTACTGTCATATTCATAAAATAGTTTGATAAATTTTGAACATGGTCTTTGACCCATATCCCATGATAATAAGGTTAATGTATGTAACTACGTGTGGAGCTTGGATATTTGAAAGCTCTGTGTTGTTTTTTGTTTTCTTGAATTTATAACTGTTGTTTAATGCTGTATAAGCAGATGCAAATATGGGAAGAAGGGTGTAGGAACCTTTCCATTTTTTTTATTTTAATTGATAAATATATTGTTTAAATGTTGTATAAGCAAGGTTTGGTCTAGGGGATTTCAATCACCCATTTCTTATAAACTAATAACTGTTATTTGATGTTGTATCAGGAGGTTCAGACCTAGAAGTTATTGTTTAGGTCCTGTGAGTTTGTACAGAAACTGAGAAATTCAGATGGCAAACAAATAAATTAGTTTTTCTTTTGATAGCTTGGTTAGACAGAGTATTCATGATGAAACTTTGTAGCATGGATAACAGCTAACTGTTGTGGAGACAAGTGTAGAAGACAACATTTCAAAAATCTTCCCTTTTCAGAAGACGGAAGATGGAAGACTTTTGAAATATCATCCTCTGCACTTGTGTCTCCACAACAGACAGTTGCCATCCATTTTACAAAGTTTCCTCAAACAGATTGGTTGATTGTAAGGAGCAATATATTAGGCATTTGGAACTTGAGCTGAATGATTTATTTATCCTTTATTATTTATCTGTTTAGTCTTGTTCTCTTATATAGGATTTTAGCCAAATGTATAAATGAAGTTTAAATTTAAAAAATTGTTGAATTGTAAAATATAGCTTCTCTTATCCATTAATAAAAAAAGTGTGCTCCAGTTTTTAAATGAAATTAACAAGAACAGTCTGACCTTATTCTGAATTATAGTACAAGAAAATAAGTATTAGATTATTAATTACTACAAAACTCATTACAACGGAGGTCTAAAGTGATTCAATTAAAACCTCAAACAGTTATTTATTCTTGGTAAGCTAATATAACAATAAGAAAGTTGAAAAGATGCTGCTGTAGCAATATTTGTGCCTTACATTTGTTTCAAGACACGTTAACAGTGTGTTTAGAATTGTTTGGATCATTGTTAGTAATATTTAGAACACCTGCAAATGTTGTAACACAGGCTTGTTAGAGAATCAAAATTTCGTTTTTTTTTTAAAGTTAAAAGTTCTCATGAAGAACGTTTCAGTTATTGTTGATAAATAAGTGAAAATTAATGGTCTGATTATACAAGTAATGGGTTTGAAAATGTTTGGAAAGAGTCATCTTATTTACCAATGTTATAATTTTCTTTCTAACTATGATTATAAATAATTGTTATATTTAATCATAAAATTTTAAATGTTAACTTTTGAATAGTTGCAATACTAGAAATGAAGGTATAAGCTTTGAAATTGTTGGGTCTTAATCAGAGCTGATTCTTTATAGAATAAATTAACATTATGCTACTTAGTCATGTTAGAAATGTATGGTTAAACTGATTAATCTAAAATATTATATTATAGTGGAAGTCTCTTCTTTCACACAAAATCTTCTAAGAATTTTAAAAATATAATTGTTATCATACCATTGGAAAAAGTAAACATTACTGCAGCTAGTAGGAAGTTAAACGTTGTTTGTTCTTAACATAATAGAATGTTATCTGAATACATAAGTTATAGCATCATTCATTTTTATTCCATAATGGTTTTCAAAGTTAAGATGAAGTTATAAGCATAAAAAAATTTTCTTTTGCAAAATAAGTTGATGTTTTTTAAGTTTTGCGTTCTTTGATTTTGAATTAAGGTTACTTGAAGAATATCAGAAAATACTAGGATTTTACTTTAGCCAAGTACTCATTTGTCTGATAAACCATATGGGTTATGATTAATCATTTTCCTTGATTTGTTACAAACTGTATGATAAACAATGTAATCATAGGCCTCAACATTATTTTAAATTAAAAGTACTAGATATTGTTTATTGTATTGAACTTTTGAACATTATTATATCAATTTAATAAAAACTCTGAGGAACTACTTTTTCTTTCTTGTACAAATATCTTTATACACAACACTGCATATCTTGCTATAATGAATGTAGCATGTATATATTTATCTATTATATGACTGAAATTACTATAATGAATATATCATGTATATATATTTATCTATGAATATGACTGAAATAATAAATAAAATGTAATGCAATATGTTGAATGACATCATGGACAAAAATCCATAAGAAAAATTTACATTTTCGGTATTCATGATTCAGACAGTTCGAAAAATAACTGTGGTATGTGCAACAACCATTTCTTATCACAAACAGTTTGAAATAACAATACTCTCCTTGTAGGAAGAAGATAACTTTTACCAGGAATGTTCATGAGTGTTTGATTATATCTTTACTGCAGTAACCTGTTAAGGTAGTACTAGAAACATTTTCTAAAGAACTTCATTTTATTTTTTCAACAAAGGGTATCATTTTTAATGTGTAAAAACATTTCAGCTTGTGTATCAGCACAGTCTGAACACTTTTCCTAGATTTGAATTTTTTTAGAAAATAGATATTTCTTTTCAAATCTTTATAAATGAGGCACAAATACTATGATTAGTAATAACAACCATAGGGCAGCATTTCTGCTAGTTTTGCAAACTAGTAAAGTGTAAAAAGATAGTGAATACTAATTGCTTCTAAGTATAAGGGCCTGTTATGATTAGATTAAGTGGTAAGCATTAATTGCATTATTACAAAAGTACTATGCCATACTATTGGTGTATATTCTTTCACTCTTAAGGCTGATTACAACCATTTAGGTACTTTAAATGCTGATGAATCATTAATGATTCTTGGTTAGATTTATCTGGTTATATCCACCTGAACTCCAGGTAACCATTCCCTAATTTAGCAGTGAAAGACTAGAGGAAAGGTAGCTAGTCAGCACTCTTTAGCTCCTTTTTTAACCATTGAATAGTGGGGTTGTGGTTGTCATACAGTAATGCTCCTAAAAGGATGAGCATATTCAGTGATGATGATTTGAATTTGCAACCTTATCCACTGGTAAATTCTGAGTCATTAGTATACATTTCACAATTGTTTATCAGGTCTGCAAAAAGGAAGATTTGACAGATTTAGTTTCTTTTCATCAAAGGTAAAGTTGAAAATATAATCTGTGATGTAGAGGTATTACTGTATATAAACTGATTCACTGTAGCTTCTGTTGTTGACTTGGTTTTGCCGATTCAAGTATCATTTTCACAGGCTGAGCCAGCAAAATAAAGAAATACAGTGAGGCCTCTTATAATGATACTGTGTATATCATATTTATAGGAATTTTAAGATGTTTTTTTTTTTAAATCTACATTTAATAACCTAAAAAAATTTGTAATATCGTAAAACCATGGGCCCTCTTTATATTATTGAATAATAAATTTAGTGCAATACTACAGTAGTATTCACATACCTAAATTAATTCAGTTATTAAATAGAAAGTTAAAGATTTGAAATTGTCATAAATGTTATAATTCTTGACACGTGTGCTCAGTACTGTTGCAATAGGTAACTGATAAGGAATAAATCATTTATAATTTGTGAATGTTAACCAATACACTTGGGGTGCTTTTAAGATACATTGTCATGCATAAAATACAGGATTAAAAAATAATTTAATTACAAAATGTTGTGCCTTATGTTGTAAATGGCATGTTCTAATTGATTCATGGGCCTGTTAATTAATTGATTAGAATATACCATTTGCCCAGTTCTATTTGGGAAGACTTGGCATGGTCAGATGGTTAAGACACTCGACCTGTAATCCAAGGGTTACAGGTTCAAATCCCTATCACACCAAACATGCTTGCCATTTGAATTATGGATATGTTATAAAGTGATGGTCAATCTCACTGTTCATTGGTAAAAGAGTAATCCAAGGGTTGCAGGTTCAAATCCCTATCATACCAAACAAGTATGCCATTTGAACCATGGGTATGTTATAAAGTGATGGTTAATCCCACTGTTCATTGGTAAAACAGTAATCCAAGGGTTGCAGGTTCAAATCCCTACCACACCAAACATGCCTGTCATTTGAACCATGGGTATGTTATAAAGTGATGGTCAATCTCACTGTTCATTGGTAAAAAAGTAGCCCAAGAGTTGGCAGTGGGTGGTGATGACTAGTCTTCCCTCTAGTCTTGCACTGCTAACTTAGGGATGGCTAGTATAGATAGCTCTAGTGGAGCTTTGCACTAAATTCAAAACAAACAAACAGTTCTATTTGGAACGGTCTTTCATAATTGTAAATTAATAAACTTGTACAGCATAAAAATAGTGTACTGTTCTGTTAAAATCACATACAAAATACTTGTGCATTATACAACTTGTTTACTTTTTTGTTTAGTATTCTGTAATAAGGTATTGTAGCCAATGATAACTGCATGAACAAACACTTTAGACTTAATTTCTGAGAATTTGGATAATTATATTGCTATTTACTTCTGCACCTAGCTGTTGCAATTCTCCTTTAGTTTTTTAAAATTTAGAATTAATTCAGGTGTTTAACAAATTAATATAGATTTAGACTGTTATTTCAGACCCTGTTACTAAAAGCTTCTTGTCAGAGAATATTGATCCAGTGTTTGGATTTCCTAGCCTTGTTCGTTTCAGTTGGTCAACTGCGGAAAAAATACTGGAAGAAAAAGCAGTTTCTGTTATATGGTAATACTGCATTTTAGTTTTATAATCATAAAATGTAATAATTCTTTATTAGTGTGATTAGCAGTATGGTCCAATGTATTGGAGGGTTTACAATTTAGTAAGTGTTTGTGCTTTTGATTTTGAAATAAGATCAATAAAGCTGTAAAAATGCTGATTTAAAATAGCAAATTCATATAAGAAAGCACTCGTAGGATTTTTCTTTTAATGCAAAAAGTTTGTGGTCAGATGAGAGATGTAAGAATTTATTAATAGGTGTACTGGTAGATCAAAATCAAGGATGAGACTGGATGTCACTTACTAAACAGTTGTAGTGAGTTTCTATGGAATTTTAGTAATATAAAATGATTCTCAAAAATCATTTTATTGTAAGTACTTAATTATTAACAAAAGTTATGGATAATAGACTTTTTTTCTGTGGTCCATCTGAATGTTTAATGTTGTATTTTTCTTATTTATGATTAGGGATGAAGATGAAGAAGATAGAATAGTAACCAAAGCTCCGTCTGTCCTGCATTTTTTTGGAAAGTCAAATAAAAATTCAGAAAAAAAACAAGCAAAGTCTCATCGTTTTTTTAGCGAGAGATGTTTGAAACAAGTGATGACTTTTTAATAAGTTTGTGTAATGTATATGTATCATAAAAATAATGTAACTTTTGGATTTCTAAGTTTATTGTTTTGTTGTGTGTAATAAAACTGTCGGTATCACAGTACACAACTTAAATAAAGATAAACTGAAGAGTGATTAATATTTGTTTTTAGCATTGGTTTTGGGTTGTCTGTAATATTAGAAATATTAACTACCTTAAGTTGTTTTGAGCAGTGGGTATTTACACATTAGTCTTCTAAGTAATGAAGTAGTTGTTTATTCAAATAGTACAGTACAAAGTATTAGCTCTAAAGTGTCATCCACCAAAACTTCAACCCTCTTTATTATATAAAATTTACATTATTGTAAATGATTGTATTCACTCTGTAGATTGATAGTTTAATACTGAAAACTATTTTATTGTCTAGGCTGAAAAAACAGCAAGTGGACAAGACAGAATCAAGTTACCATAGGTAAATTATTTAGGTAGACTGATTTAATTGAATGTATTGTAGATGAAATGGAGGAGAGTTTGTATTTCAGAAATATTTGTTAAAGGTTGAGGCTATAGAAAATTGCTTAGAAATATTGGACATTACTGATACTTGTATTGAATCTGTCAGCTTCACTTTAGTATAAAAATCATTGTACATCTATATATAACATAGTAACAACATTTTATTTCACTTTTATGGACTTTTAAGTCCATACTATGTAAA
Organism: Carcinoscorpius rotundicauda; assembly: GCA_011833715.1. Taxonomy (NCBI): domain Eukaryota; kingdom Metazoa; phylum Arthropoda; class Merostomata; order Xiphosura; family Limulidae; genus Carcinoscorpius; species Carcinoscorpius rotundicauda. The sequence goes on along the minus strand of CM022394.1, from coordinate 46,928,727 downwards.
AACTACAGTGACAAACACAACACCAACATTATTTATAAAATACAATGCAACAACTGCCTCGACTTTTATATTGAAGAAACGAGCAGTAAAATGCAAACCAGATTCAAAGAACAAAAACACATCAACACACTTTTACTCGTTTTTAGAACATTGTAAATCAAATAAACACATCATACATCATAACTATAAAAACACTTACTTACTAAACAAATTCAAGCAAACGCAAAATCAAAGAAAAAACAAAACAATATAAAGGAATAACTTTATACCTATACTGACTAATAACATCTACCTTCAACGCTTCCTATAATCCAGTATCCCGTTTTACTCTCTTGACATTTGTATGGCAATGGTCAGTGAAAATCTTTCTTTATTAACCTAAAAATGACTTAAGTAGATCGAAATGTTGTCCTGTGCTGTATTTTGATTAAAGTTTTAATACTCGTACCAGCCATCTTGAGAACACATTTACTTTACTTCAAGTGGGTTTCTCGTCATCACCAATGTGTTATACTTTTGTTGCAACATGACACAAAAGCTACTGTTACAATGTCGTGTTACTAAGACCTAATGGATTTTCCATATATTATAAAGAATTTACTAAATTAACTTATTTTACCAATAATTATTCTACTAATACACCACGAATAATCTTAATTATGATTGGCTCACAAATGGATTTAATTTTAATTTATGTTTTTCATGTTTAATTGGAAACTTTTTTACCTATAATGGAATGAGTATAATTAAGTCGACTTAATTTGTAGACAAAGCTTCGGTGAAAAGAAACAAAAGCAATTGAAAAACTTGGCAAAGATAGAAAACAATGTTTTTCTCGATAAATTCATTTTCGACTACTATTTCAATCATGTTGAAATGGTTTTCGTTAACTTGTCTCCGTTTAAGTGAAATTTTGGCGTTAAAAATATCTTAAAAGCTTAATAAAATTGTCACAACATCATAAAGGGACAATATATGCCAAATATAAATAATCAAATTTCTGGGGTGGTGTTTCGGAACTGATGTTATTTTCTTTTATATGCAAAAACGGCTCGTTTGGGTTCAGAAAATATTTTAAATAGAAGAGCGAACAACGTTTCGACCTTCTTCGGTCATCGTCAGGTTCACAAAGAAAGGGGTACCTGACCGGAAGCTGACCACATGTTTGGAAGGGGTTGTGTAACTGAGTGTCGCAATGTAGAGGGCGGGGTTAGATGTTTGAATATATGATATAAAATTCTCAACAAGTGGGTTTCTCGACATCACTGATTGATGCTATTTTCAATGAAAGGTTTTGTTTTTGTCTGATATAGATGGCTGACGCTTGTGAATAACTTGTAGATCATGCTTGACAAATGCATTACAGTGGAATAACATACATATTGGTATCTGTATGGGTCTGTGTTATCGAAGTGCAGAATATTATTAATCACAACCTCAACATTGTAAAACTTGTAGTGAAACAAAATTAATTGTTAAGGTAATAATTATTATGCACCATTGAAACGAATCACGAAATTTGATTTCAAGACGAGACCATTTGTAGTTCGTCTAGGAATTTAAGAGAGTCGTTTGTGTGAGATAATTTGAACGAGTTTCGCTTATAAGAGAGAAATAATGAGTCGAAATATTTTTAAATAAGTAAAAAACTGAACAGTGGATACTGTGATATTTTCGGTTAAAGCTTTATTTCAGACAAGTGTGTGGTAGCATTAACCATGAAAACTGGTTATATTACCCAAAATGTTAACTCGTTTTTGTTTTCACCAGCGGACTGCGTCACGTCGAGACATCTCTTCTTTAGAAGTATTGGTTGTCTCTTTCAATCGACGCGATAATCGGTTACAAAAGATATTTCATCTTCAATTTGTTTAATACACGATCGATATACAACAGTGAAATATCCCTATGGGCAGAAGACAATGTTGTTTTTTTAATTTCGCACAAAGCTACTCGAAGGCTATCTGCGCTAGCCGTCTCCCTAATTTAGGAGTGTAAGACTAGAGGGAAGGCAGCTAGTCATCACCAACCACGGCCAACTATTGGGCCACCCTTTTACCAACGAATGGTGTGGTTGACCATCACATTATAACGCCCCCACGGCTAAAAGGGGCGAACATGTTTGTAGAGACGAAAATCCAAACCTACGACCCTCGGATAATTAGTCGAATATTTTAACCAACTGGCCAGGACGGGCCGTGCTGAAGACAACAAAAGATGAAAGTATTGTTAGCAACACTGGAACATGTATTACCACTATAACGATATGTAAACTAAGTGCTTAATCATAATAAAAAAAGTTCATGTTGCTAGTTTATTGGTGACTGCCTTTGGGCAGAAACACGGGTAGGCTAGTGTAAATCATAGCGAATGATAGACGTTATCCAAAGCTTGTGTATATATTTTTTTAATTAATTCTTCACGTATGTGTGCGTACACTGTTTGATAGACTCCAATCTTTGTTCGCTCTTTAGATAGTAAGGGGAGAGAATGATTCGTCTAACAAAGATGACAAACGTGACAAAAAATTAGATTTCATATGTCAAGATCTGGGAACTGCAGTTTCAAGCAGAATAAGAGCTCAGTGCATGGGGTATATTAATGTCGATTAACACGTATTAAAATAATTGATATCTGTTATATACAAACTATGGGTTGTGTATGATGTATCATTAAGTTCTAATAATTATATGTCGCTTATAAAGTAATTACCTTTAGCTATTGACATTACGTATAGTATTGTGTAGAACCTTTATTTGTAGTTTACTTTTTTGAAACTTGAATAAAGCGTATAAAAAGGCATAAGTTAGAGCAGAGATTCTCAAATATTTTATTTCGAGGACCATTTTGGCTGAGTAAGAAAAAAACGCAAACTTCCTGGAAAGTCCTCAGGACCACGATTTGAGAACTATTGAACCAAAGAACAGAGCAAAGTTATATGCGCTAGCGTTAGCACCGGACACATATTTCGAGTGTGGACATATGGACTGGACACAAATTCTACGATAAGTTTAGTTAAAGATATTGTGTCATGTGCCAGAGCGATGTGTAGGTAACATGTTCGCAGCAGGTAAACTAAAAGTCAAAGATACCAGAAATAAGCTCCATTCTCATTTTTGTTTTTCTTTTACAAGTGTATTCTTAACATTGACTGTTAACTCAGGTATCAAACAACAAAATTCGCCCGAATATACTTATAGTGTTTGCACACATTATAAGGAACTTGAACTTTCATAAGTGTTATTATTACATTTATGTGTTTAAAATTTCGAACACGTGAATGTTTCAGAGAATCGCTGCATAACAAGTCACCTTTTTAATACATAGGAAAGCACAGCATGTCGAATATTTTTCTGATAAAAGGAGTTTGGATGTTATTTGCTACTTTACTGCGACATATTCCTTCTAGTAATACAAATTTGTTTTTGCTCTATTTGTCAGTTGCAGTTACACCACTTGGAAATCGCTATTATAAACTTTTCTCCCTTCTCAGAACTACAAGACAAAGAATGAGTCATAGACAAAAACATGTGTTTTTAGTGAACAGTTGGCTATCACGTGCCATACTGATTAGAAATGTGTAATCTAAAATAGGACTGCTCGACTGCTGTATGAAAAACGAAAAAACAACAACACGAATGTGTGGATGTTCTACAGGTGACTGTGCAATTTTATGTATTTTAAAATGGCTGTTTATAGACACATCAGAAAGGAATCGCTCTTGCCAATAACTCAACTGTAGTTATTGAGGTTTTATTATACTTAACAACTAGATGTTATTGTTTCTACTTTACACATTAAATTTTGAATTTCAATTATTGACCAATGAAATCGTGCATTTTAGTTGTTGTTGCAAATATGTAAAATAAACATATTAACAATAATTTGTGATCCAGAATCCTTAGGTTGTTCTTGTTCGAGTTAATTTTGAGCATTTATTTAGCTAGGTGATTAGTGTTTCTGTCTTGTTGGTTAGGTATTTTCAAATCTCATTTTTATGATAAGAGTGCCAAGTGTTAGTGCATTGGTGAGAGGCCTGGCATGGCCGAGCGCGTTAAGGCGTGCACTCGTAATCCGAGGGTCGCGGGTTCGCGCCCGCGTCGCGCTAAACATGCTCACCCTCCCAGCCGTGGGGGTGTATAATGTGACGGTCAATCCCACTATTCGTTGGTAAAAGAGCAGCCCAATGGTTGGCGGTGGGTGGTGATGACTAGCTGCCTTCCCTCTAGTCTTACACTGCTAAATTAGGGACGGCTAGCACAGATAGCCCTCGAGTAGCTTTGTGCGAAATTCCAAAACAAACAAAAACAAACAAGCATTGGCGAGGTTCAAATTGCAACTCTCTTTTAATGTATTGGTGTTCAACAGTTCAAACAAATTTAGAGCTTCCACAGTATCTCTCGAAGAGCGCCCCCCAGTGGCTCAGCGGTATGTCTGCGGACTTACACGCTAAAATCCGGGTTTCGATACCCGTGGTGGGAACAGCACAGATAGCCCATTGTGCAGCTTTGTGCTTAATTCAAAACAACAACTCTCGAAGGTAAACCGCTATTCTGCATTTACTCAGGATGAAAGGAATTATGGGGAGAGCATTAATCAGTAGATAAGCGGTTAATTATTTTCATCAAACATCTTTCGTTTACAAAATATGTTAGAAGTCACCACGGTTTTCAGACTCTAATTAAACTACGTGGATAATTTATTCAGACCAATTATTATTAAGTTACACAAACTTTCGCCTCTATAAAAGTAATTATTCAAATATGAATTTTTATTGTAACTTTTAATAATCATAAACTAAATGTGCAACTGTTTACTGCGACGTTTGTTTCATAAGTACTAAGTGCATTTTTCGTTGTGAGTGTGACTGTATTTGTAAAATGAAAATTTGAAGAAACAAGCCACTTAATATACTTCCCAAAAAAGATTCACATGAATTTACCAGTAGTAAATTAAACCTGTTAGCTAGTCTAACAAAATACCAGGAATGATATGTTGCACCAAAATCAATGAACACGAAATATTAAGGTAACATAATAATTTCAGTGTTGTAAACCAATAGTGTTGAAATACAAAAAACTTGATTTTATTTCATAAAATTGTTTTTATGTGTGAAATATCACTTGACCATTGACTCTTCCTCCAAACTTATATAAAATAACTAGTATACTCAGATTAATAACGTTTATTATTCACAATTTATAAACATATTACGGTGAGTTATGTGGGTTTTATTGTTTGACGGAAAAAAGTTTTTTACGTGTTTTTACAGTTTTCTCCCAAAGCTTCGGAAAGTCGTCCCTACTTTTTAACCAAGGCACTATCGAAGGAAGCTAGTTAACACCTCCATTTTCAACTCTTGAGGTATCATTGTCTCATAGAACAGTGAGATTTGGTCGTCACTCTTAGTACAGTGTAGGTGTACGAAAATAGTAAAAAAAAAAAAACATAATTTATTTAAATACCACAAATAATTAGAGTAATAAAACAAAAAAAATATTTTAAATACACCATCGTACAGCAGGATGCTATTGGCAATGCACTTCGGCCAAAAGTTCGTCGACATTATATGCAGCTACAAGAACATTTTCGCAACTTCTTTATTGCTCGACCAGAGAACCGTAAAACTTGTAAAACTATTTGTGGTGTCAACTGGAATATTCGTCTTAACCAACATTAAAAACACTGAATATATATGCAATGCCACAATATTATATAAGGTGTTTTAAATCTGTATGTGTCATGTATTGTTAATAAATTTTAATTAAATGCTTTTATTTCATTGCCTTACTTTATTATTTATTGTTAAAAATACGTTTTAAAAAATATATTCCATTTTTTGTAGACTAGTGTATGAGGGATGTCACCACACAAAATTTGTGTTGTCAAAACGTAGAAGTCATGTATTGTCAGTTAATAATTGATTTAAAATATTTTTGTTTTATTTCTTTGATTATTTATTGAAACAAAATGTGATTTTTTTCCTAGCCAAAATTGTGACTTTTATATTTTTCCTTTTACTTTATTTCTTTCCACCGCACATACACGGTTCCGAACTACAAAATACGTTCTCCGGGAGCGAGCTGCGAGCCATTAGTTCTCAAGTTTACAATTCGAGCACTTTAGCTAGTAATCTCCACTCTGCTTATTTTATAAAGGGGGTCATATATCATCTGATGCTAAGAAAGCCTAGTTGACTCTAAGACGCAGATGTTTATAATTTTCACAACATACAATATTTTATGTTGCACTAGCATATAGCTCGTAAAAAATAACGGGACAAGTACTACCACTCCGAACGCACAGTATACCCTAAGCTTACATTTCGTAGATAACTGGAGTAAATACCTTTTATGAAATCAGGCTTAATCAAGATAGTGGCATAAAAGTGCAGTTGAGGTAATCCAACGTCAATAAATTCTGTTGTCAGTGAATCAAACTTAAGATCATTATTCATGAAATGAATCCTTCGAATATTCATTCAAAAACTATTGGTAAAAAATAAGATTAACAACTAATATGTAGAAAAACCAGTGAGTTTTGATAACTTTATGTTACAACAATAGCTTTTATGTTATGTTGCTTAGCAACAAAAGTAAAACCTAATATTGTTGCTAGTGTATGTACATAAAACATAAAATGAAATGTACAGACAACAAAACTGGAAAAAAGATAGTTGTTTGACTAACTAGATTGAAGTTTTGCGAATTTATTATGAATTAAAGATTATCATAGGGCATAAAAATACTGCTTCCCTTATATGTAATTGTTGAAAACGTCCACGAAAAACTACAAACCACAAAATGTGAAATTACAAAATTTTATGTATCTTTCTATGGACCCAGTGAACCTCCACACCAAATTTGATGATCCATCCACAAGAGGTGAGGTAGTGGCAAATAACACCCATAGAAATCGTAAAACGAAAAAATTAAAATGTTTATGCGTATCCCTATAAACCTTCATACCAGACAGTACTGTTATATTTATATGGATTTCTTAGCTTAGAGTATTCCTTGATTAAAGAGTTTTATTTAAAACGTTGGCGATATGACATAAAATGGTTTTGTTCAAAAACGACTGAAGTTTCAAACTGAACTGATATTTTTTTACTTTCATGATTTATTTTATGCTGCTCCTCCCTGGTACAGCGGTAAGTCTACGGATTTACAACGTTCAAATCAGGGTTTCGATTCCCTTCGGTGGGCTCAGCATATAGCCTGATGTGGCTTTGCTATAAGAAAACACATATGCATTTTGTGCTCTTTTGTTTGGGCTAGGTGATTTTACACTTCGTTTTTACTTAAGGTTATTATACCAACGTTCACAACACTTATAAGGTTCTACAACATCTCTCCTCACGTCTCCGTCACTAAAATCGTAATGGAAAGATAGTAACAGAACTAATTTATTTGTATAAAGGAATTTTGGCTTTTAAGACTTCTCATATTTCGAGAAATCAAGCTTGACGCAACATACATTGACCTTTATATAGGCTAGATACTTAGTTGTGGAGCGAATTCATTTTGAAGTTGCCAAACTTTAACTTAACAGTTTATAAATGGAAGAACTTCCTGAGATGTAACCTAGTGGTTAGCAAGTCGGACTGGAAAGCTGGGAGTCTAGAGATCAAGATGTGGTGCCGCCAAATATGATTAGTACTTTCAGCTGGCCTGGCACAGCCAGGTGATCAAGGCACGCAACTTGTTATCCGAGGTCGTGGGTTCGAATCCCCGTAGCACCGAACATATTCGTCCTTTCAGCCGTGAGATCGTTATGATATAGTGGTCAATCTCACTATTTGTTGTTAAAAGAGTATCCCAAGAGTTGGCGGTGGGTGATGATTACTAGTTGACTTCCCTCTAGTCTTACGCTGCTAAATTAGGGACGGCTTGCGCTGATAATCCTCGTGTAGTTTTGAGCAAAATTTCAAAACAAATATTACCCTCATGACAAATGTGAAATTACTGCAGGTAATATATATATATATATATATATATATGTATATTACAAAACAATGTAGCATGTTTCCAATCTATTAAGAAGAATTGTTTCGAGATGAAATGCCAGTATTCAACAATGCTATCCCAAAATCTAAAAGGTTAGTTTGTCGGGGTAATTAACGCTAAGAACAGATATGCGTTATCTTCCACGTTCCTCTGTTTGTATGTTTACATAAAATCCTATAATTTTTGCGTGAATAAAGTATATTTTTGCTCAAAGACATTTTGATTGTTGCACCATAATATATTTTCGTCAGATTTGATTTTTAAAAAAGTTAGATGGACAGAACGCTTTCGGCTTAACAACCAATATATTAAACAGTTAAAAAGTGAGAACTTCAGAGGTTTGATACCATACTTTTTTTGAAAATAAATATTAATATTTAAGTCTGTAATTTTAATCGATCCACATTGTGTTTTGGATGTTGAGTTAAGTCAGAAATGATCTTAAGAGAGCAGTTATTAGTTTTTTTTTCTTGTAGATTTGACATCTACACTCTGTTAAGCAGTCGTGTGCAGGTAAATAGAACAGTATTACCTGCGGCACTACTACTTAGCAGGTTTAGAGTCTTTCCCGACGATAAACTGTAAAACAACAACAAGAAACATTAAAAACAGGTTATCAAACTATTTTTTTGTATTCAAATATTCTAAATTAACTAACTTTTGAATAATTAAACAATAATCTCTATTGAAATTGTCAAGTTTCAAATAAAAACAAAATTCAGATCTAAGTGTAATTGTCCTTGACATGCAAACCATTGAGCTACGAGTTAGAGGATATTTGTTTGTGATAAATACACATTAAAATTAAGTTTAAATTACAAATTGGCGGTCTGCTTATAGTTAAGCACAAAGCTACAAAGTGGGTTATTTGTTCTGGGCCCATTACGGGTATTGAAATACGATTTTTAGTGTTTTAAGTCCAAAGACTTGCAGCTGAAAACAAATTGATGGAACAAGTTTATTATTAAATTCAGTGGTACCATGTGGTAGTACAGTGACCTAAACATTACGTATGGTAAACAGTTGGTGTGGTAGTACAATGGGCTGAACAATGAATATGGTAGGTGATGTCAGTTGGCTAAACAGTTGGTGTGGTAGTACAATGGGTTGAACACTGAATATGGTAGGTGATGTCAGTTGGCTAAACAGTAAATATGGTAGTACAGTTCGCTAAACATTGTTTAATAACTGTATTGCCAAATAATCGAGATGTTTAAAGCAATATCAATTTCTGTAACAGGAAGGCAGTACGTTAACCATGAGCCATTTCAAAAAATTCATAGTTACAAATAGTAACCTGTTGTTATTAGTTATTTCGTATTAGAAAAAATTTCAGTATTATCGTCTACTATATTAAAGCGTACGTAAAATACAAATTTAAACTAAATATCGAATATATATAAAATGTCTGGTAATGATAAAAAAATGTACATTATATATTTTACAAAGTATTCATTACCCAGTATTGAATACATGCTAACATTTATACGTTTTCGTCATTCCATTATTTTAAGCAAAATTTTAATGCACTGATTTTATTATTTTTAAATGATAAAATTATGTTTGATTTTAATTTTATCCAAATAGAGACTATGAGTGAAATATGATATCCGTAATCTTAACGAAAGTTGTGATTTTATAATTCAAGAAGTCATTCTCTGTGCGATAGCTTAGAAATTATTTAAAGAAATTGTTTTGTTTGTTTTGGAATTTCGCACAAAGCTCCTCGAGGGCTATCTGTGCTAGCCGTCCCTAATTTAGCAGTGTAAGACTAGAAGAAAGGCAGCTATTCATCACCACCCCCCGCCAACTCTTGGGCTACCCTTTTACCAACGAAAACTGGAATTGACCGTTACATTATAATGCCTCTACGGCTGGGAGGGGGGGGAGCATGTTTGGCGCAACTCGGGCGCGAACCCGTGACCCTCAGATTACGAAGCGCACGCCTTAACGCGGTGGGCCATGACAGGCATCCTTTTAAAGAAATACAATAAAATATATATTAATTTTTTAAACGTATGATAGTGCGATAAAAATGTTATTCCAAAAGCCTTAGATAATGCGACTGAGGTTTTGCATGAAATAATAAATAATACACGATTCAGTGTTAAACATTATGGTACAGATGTAGAAACTAAAAACATTATTTCAGGAATCAAAGTGGAACATGATTGAAGTTTCGCTTCCATTCCTGAACTAAAAAGGAAACTTTATTCATACAGATATCATTATATGTTGTTTGATATCAACATATATTTGTATCAACGTGAAACATGCTGTCCATTTGTAATAAAACAATAATTTTTTCCACCGAGAACTTTACTTTTTACCACTAAAGGGCACTATAGAATAAAATCAGTTATATGGAATATTGGTACGATCGACATTCTTTAGCTAGGTGAACTAAAGATAAAAGCAACAGCTGCTAATAGTCATTAAAACGTCCCCCACTAGTACAGAGGTAAGTCTACGGATTTACAACGCTAAAATCAGGGGTTTGATTTCCCCCGGTAAACTTAGCATAGTCCGCCAGCGAAACAGGTTTATAAAAGTGGCAACAAAGAATAAATATTTATGAACATTCTATATTTCTTTTCTACTGGTGTGTTAGTTTGAGAGCTTATAATGCTAATAAAAGGGGATTCGATACTTCTAATGGGTATTGTACGGATAGACCATTGTGTAGAGGACATAACATTATTATTAAGAATATGAAATTATTTCTGTAGATAGTGTCACAAACAAGCATTATATATTCAAATAACTGTCATATCTTATGGATTATGATGAATACACTTGAGTTAATGAAACACTTAAATGGAAGTTAAAATTTTAAAATTGTTTTCACTAATGGAGAATAATTTCTTACCTTTCGACAGAAATCTCATCTCGATGACGTTTCTATTACTTCAAAAACAAACACTTGGATATGAACGAAACTAAGCAAAGTTTATCTTGCGGATTCGATACGTTCTATTATCGTTTTATATAAAGTTTATGCATAATAAATAAGCAGCTGAAATTACAAAAATATGAGAACGGCTGAAAATAGAAAATAGGTATTATTATGTTAAACAAAGTAAAGAAATATGCTGTTCTATACATACACTTTATTTTCAAATCATTCCATAATTTTAAAACACTCAGTTACAAAACTTTCAGAATAGTAATATAGGAAATGCTTTCCAATTCACTCAGATAGCTATGAGTTTGAATGTATTAGTATTTGTAAATAAATGAATAATAAACATTGGACTTGCAGTTTCAATATCTGAAGGAATATATTTATAAAGTCACATATCTTGTCCGGATCGAAGGTGGAACGTATATGCCACTTGAAAAGTTTATTTTTAAGAGTATAATGGTAAAGCGATAACAAAAAATCAAATTTACAGTTAGCGAAACTCACCATTAGCTTTACGTTAATTATCTCATTAAAAGTTGCAATGCTGTATTGGACAATTTGTGAATTATTTAGTAAATAAGAAAAAAAATAAAGAAAAATAATATTTTGTCCTGTGGCTTCACAGAAAATTTCTGTCAAAAACTTGAAACTGTGGCTGTCTTAAGATGCACGAGAAAACCATTACGTTTCACAGATACACATAATACTAACTGGACAACTGTGAGTGACTCTGTTCTAATAATAAAGCTATTGCTGAGAGGTCATATAGCATACCTTAGGAAATCGGAACTTGGGTGCTTTGATATTCTTAGCGTTACACACACTAACGATATGAGAGTTTTGGGTGATTTTAAGTTCATTGAAGTGCAGACTAAAGTTGATTTTTTTAAAACCTTTTCCAAAAATTAACTGAAAGAAAAATTCTAAGCTATTTTGTGTATAAGGTGATTGGAAGCTCTCAGATATTGTAGTGTTATTTATTAAGCACAAAACAAGAATGAGCGATCTGCATTGTGCCTATCACAGGAACTGAACTATGACTTTTAACGTTAAAAGTCTTAAATTATGTTGATGAACCATCTGGAGGCTTTAAAATATTAAAATACATTCCTATTGCATAAAGCAACAGAGCAGTTTACAGCTGTTTCTGATGATAAGTAAATGAGAGACCAAGCTGGTATTACCGCATTAGAGAAACTCTGAGCCAACCCAGTTGTTAATAGTGTAAAATACTATTTGATTCTTTGTAAAAATTCCGAATTATAAACTACATAGGGTTAAGTTATGTTGTTATTAAATATATCCGACCTCTCTTTCTTAATCCTCCAGTGGAACAGTCGGAGGTCTACGAATTTATAATGCTACAATCGGAGTATCGATTTCCTCTCGGCGGACACAACAGATAAACTGATGTGGTTTTGCTATAAAATTACACACACGCGTGCACTCCCTCTTGTTAAAAAAACAAAAACGAAAAGAAATCAGGACAGGTAGAGTTTGTACTTTTTAAACGGCTAGTAAATGGCTCATTGTATGTGATAAAATCACTCATTGTTACTGAATGGTCAAATGATTTAATCATTACTCTACTCTAAGCTTTTCGAAAGAATTATGTCACACTATAAAAGTAAATCAGTTTAACGATGGAGCGAAAACATTTAGTAACACAATATATCATACTCAAACTTCGAAAACATTTGAAACAAGTTAGGCTTAACAATATGACTACTGTCAAATATTTGCGTTGGCAGGAAATAAGTTGCAATTTGACAATCCTTTGGTTTGTTCTAATTAGCTCAACTTACCGAGCGATGTGCAGTTGAATACAAACCTAAGGAGCTAGCTTCTGATGGGTGAGAACGAGCTCGTGGCTTTTTCTCAACATTTCAATATCTATAAACTTGTATGAAAGCTGGATTGTGAAGCTGGTATCAGTGTCAGAGCTTATGTAGAGTAGCTGTATTTACACAGTATGTAGGACCTGCTTCACACCTGCTTGGTAGGGCTCTGGTATAGCATATTACATCCAGAGATCAACATTCTTTGATTGGCTAACGCTGGCGGGAAACGGCACTTGTGTACCAGTATCTAGCGCCTTTGTTCTTTCGGTTGACTCAAGCGGTTCCAAAAGAATTGTTTGATAAGCTGTGCCTTCCGGATGACGACTAGTAAAGTTGGTTCACCTGTTGCACGCTTTGTGATATTATAAACTGACAGTAGTCGCGTGCCAGAATTAGGACCAAAAATGACCGGTATGGTTCAATAAGATAATATTTTAGTATAAAATACAGGCCGATAGTTTAGTCGAATAACAGCTGAGTTGTTAATTGGGAAAACTTCTATTTTTAAGTGATCTAGTTTATGGGGCAGAAATGTAAGAAAAAAAATATGTATAGACATATAATTCCCTAAAGTGTTTTTACAAAGGAAAGGACCTGAGATCTGAGAAACTTTTTGATTTATTTGTGTTTCTTTTTATTTGATAAGGAATATGCAACATAGATTATCATGTAAGAAAGCACTTAGGCCTGGCATAGCCGAGCGCGTTAAGGCGTGCACTCGTAATCCGAGGGTCGCGGGTTCGCGCCCGCGTCGCACTAAACATGCTCGCCCTCCCAGCCGTGGAGGTGTATAATGTGACGGTCAATCCCACTATTCGTTGGTAAAAAAGTAGCCCAAGAGTTGGCGGTGGGTGGTGATGACTAGCTGTCTTCCCTCTAGTCTTACACTGCTAAATTAGGGACGGCTAGCACAGATAGCCCTCGAGTAGCTTTGTGCGAAATTCCAAAACAAACAAGAAAGCACTTTTTGAATAAATTGTTGCTAGCGAAGACCATGAAAAACTCCAATAAACGATAACATTATGAATTAAAAATTCTATCAAATCTGGAAAATATATATGTAAAAACGGCTGGTGTGGGTTGAGAATTTTTTTTTCTATGTACAGGAGCGAACAACATTTCGACCTTCTTTGGTCTTTATCAGGTTCACTTAATCAAACAGAAATTTACAGTTGTGTAAGCAAGGTAACAAATCTTGTGCTAAAAAAATATAATAAAAACGAATTCAAATTTGGATATTTAAATGGCACTTTAAACGGTTTCTGAGTTATTACGAAACTTATTAAATTTTATATCATTTTCTATTTTTCGTCTTATTTCAGCCAGAAAAACATGTCTTCTTCGCCTCTAAAAAGTCTAAAACTTAGTTTTTTACGATAATTTACGCAATAAAGAAACTGCACAGCTATTTTATACAACTCTTCATTTTAAAGAAAATATATTAAAATAATTGGATTAACTTCATTAACACCAGTAATTTAAAGCTGTACACACACATATGACCCGGCATGGCCAGATGGTTAAAGCGTTCGAATCGTAATATGAGGGTTGCGAGTTCGAATCCCCGTTACACAAAACACGTTCACCCTTTCATCCGTAGGGGCGTTACAATGTCACGGTCAATCCCACTATTCGTTGGTAAAAGAGTATCCCCAAAGTTGGTGGTGAGGGTGATGACTAACTGCCTTCCCTCTAGTCTTACACTGTTAAATTAGGGACGGCTAGCGCAGGTCGTCCTCGTGTAGCTTTGCGAGAAATTTGAAACAAACCATACCACGCACACACCTACAAATAATACATAAAAGATTTATTAAATTTAACGTCAAAAGAAACGGTAACTCTACAACGTTTAATTGTTTTGGACAAATTGTTACATTTCAGCTAACAAATTCAAAACCAAAAAATGCCGTACATAAAGAACAGTCAAATAGAGCTAACGTACAGTAACGCGTGATAGTTATAAAATGTATCCCAGTTGTTGTTGTTCGAAGTTAAGCACTACGCTAAATAACAGGCGTATCAAAAGTCGATTTTTATCACTTTGAGTTGGCTAAGTAGTTGAATAGTTTAACTTGTAATCTGAAGATCGCGGGTTCGAATCCGTGTTGCACCGAACATGCTCGCTCATTCAGCCGTCGGGTCGTTATAATGTAACGATCAATCTTACTATTTGTTGATAAAAGAGTATCACAAGAGTTTGCAGTATGTGATGATGACTAGCTGCTTTTCCTCTAGTTTTACACTGCTAAATTAGGAACGGCTAGCGCAGATAGCTCTTGTGTAGCTTTGCGCGAAATTGAAAAAAAAAAACCGTTCTGAGTTCGCAGTTATACTTCTGTGCCATTGGAAGAGAGGAATTTATCACAATAAAAGACGTGTATGAAAGAGTTTTTTACTTCAAGTTTTAATCTTTGTTGCGGCCACGAATTGAATAATAGATTATCTATTTGGTACTGTGTTAACTTCTATATTATTTATATAAAAAGATCTTTAGTAAAGTATACAGCTGATATTATTCGTCTTGCAGTGTCTCTTCTATAAATGTTCTCTGGTCAATGGTAACTTTAGTGGTTTGAAATATTGAGATGCTGGTATTGTTTCATTTTAATTAGGAACTTATGGTGTTGTTTTCTTGGTGCAAAATGCACGAGCTATTTGCACTGTATCCACCATGAGGAATCAAGTTCCGGAGTACCTCAACTTATAGTACGTGACAAAGCTCTCCACTGGTTTATTTCTGAAACTATTGCATAAAAGTTCTTTTTAGAGAAGATTTTAATAAATAGTATTATTAACAGACTTTGCTGATAGGTAAGGTCAAATGCGTAAGAGGTCTTGGTGTCTGCCGTGTGCTATAAATTGAGGTACTCTAACCTGATGGTTATGTACTTCACATACATATGATTCAAAGTATAATACCGTTTCATTGCTAGCGCTACCGTGAAAAACCATATGAATCCAAGAGCGATATAGGTTTAGAAGGGAGCTTAACAATTAACTTATTAAAACAGTTTTCTTTAATGATGTCATTTATAGCAAAATACATGAAATTCTCACTGGGTCTAACGATAGTTTTATATGTTACAATTAATGCAAATACCAAGAAAAATACTCAGAGATTTTAAACTTGTCCTTTACAAACGCTATATTGTTATCACTTTCTTAATATTTCATCAATCGAATCACATTTCCAAAGCTCTTTATCTTAATTTCTAACATTATAATGCTAAGTTCATATCCGAACTTAATATTCACAGGACTCAGGACTTCCCGCTTTTTTTTACTCTTATTTTGTAGCAGAGTGTAAATACACTTAGCTCCTGAACTAATGAACTAAGCAGTAGATGATACTAAATGTTTGGGTACTAAGGGATCACAGCGTTATATTCAACAAAGCGTTATAACCAATTGCGTTATAATGAGGTAGTACTGTATAGCGGATTACAGAAATTGTAAACACCAAATTATCCAGTGTTTCCTCTGAAAAGATAACTAGACTAAAGTTTATTAATAACGTTTGATTACGTGCATGGTCTAGCGGTTACCAAGTTCAAAGTAAAATTTGAGGTTTCACAGTTCGCAACTAGTTGCTACAGAGACAAGCTTTGGACTCTGGGTTGTAGGTGTGTTATAAAAGTGACGTTCAATCCCGTGGTGGTCGCTGTTGACTAAACGCCTTGAAACTGCTAAACTGAATACTAACGTTACCTATCCGTAGTTTTGAAAGCTAATGGTTCAAAATTTAGACATTTTAAAACAAACGAATGTTCACTGTAATGCAAAACTAGTACTATTTCGTTTTATCCCGTCATAAATATATCTCTTCAGTAATAATAATGTTTTATTAGAACACATTAAATTATAATGTATTTGACACAATCGTGTATATTTACATTCAGATATTGTAAAAGGTTTGTTGGTATGTCTATCCAGTTCCCTTTAGATACCATTGAATCCAATTATATGTCGGTCAGTTGTAGCTATACTATCTGCCTTATTACGAACAAATAAGGATTTTAACTACAATTTTTAGAGTATTAGCCTCATCTCTGGTTTATAGACAAATAATAAACCTCTGACGGTTATGGAAGGGGAGTTAAAATAATCCTAACTACCACTAACGTTTATCCTTCGAGTGAGACTCATGAGTATTCGTTGTCATTGCTAGTCAAACACTGACATATTACTTGCAGAAATTTTTGATTTCCCAAATTTGAGAAAGATTTGTTTGTTTGGTACGTGGATGTACATACACGGATATATAGAAATTATTCAATTAAAACAATTTAGTTTATGTGTCAACAAGTCTTTAATTTGGATTTTTAAAAAAATGTAATGTGACAGGTATATTTGAGTGGTTGAATCTAATTTTTACTATTTAGTATCTAGAGAACAAATATTTTGTGTTAGATTACAGTGAACTCAGGGTAGAGAAAAATAGGAAACGGTAATGCTTGTTTGTAGCACATTTTTTCAGTTATGTTAGTGATCAACCTCATAACACCTTTGTATCAACCACCAGTATCCAGGGAATAATGATATTCGAAAAGAATAGAATGAAGGATACTTCCATTAATCTTTGATAAAAGAAAGCGCTCGTGCGATTGGTCTGCTTTTCTGATCTTGGAACTAAAAGGTATTGCGGAAACGAAGAACTGTGTGAGAGATAGTAAAGTCTCACTGAGGCAAAATCATAGTTGCATGATGGTGTGATACTTACAGCAGGGATAGCTTTTGGGTATCATTTTTGGGATACAACTGGGTATTTTTAGGCTCCTGGCATCGCATGTCTCTTGAGAGTGAGAGTAAAATAGCTTCTAAAACAGACGGAAACTCAAAGCATCATACTTCAATACTTAATACTAGACAGTTTTGTTTATTTTGTATATGGCTTTGAATATAATGGGCCCCCTGAATGACCTCTTAGAAGGGTGGGGTAAATGAGCTATTTTCTCCTCCGCTATCGTCGTTCCTGGAAATCAGGCACAGCTAGTTACAAAAGTCCTGAAATACACGCCAATGACTGGAAAAGAAAAACCGCAGAGTTTCTATCATAGCACAAATGGACCAGGCTTTTTGTATGTTCTCATATTTGCCGTCGAGAAACTTACTTCATTTAAAATATTCAGGATAAGTCAAAAGTTATAGTAGATTTGTCTCAAAAGGGTTTGTTTGTTTCAAATTAAATGCAAACCGACACAATGGGCTATTTGTGCTCTGCTCAACACGGGTATCGAAGCCCGGTTTCTAGCGTTGCAAGTCCACCGACATAGCCTGGTATGGTCAGGTGGTTAGGGCGCTCGACTCGCAATTCAAGAGTCGCAGGTTTGAGTCGCTGTTGCACCAAAACATACTCGCCATTTCATCCGTGGGGTTGTTAAAATGTGACGGTCAATCCCACTGTTCGTTGGTAAAAGAGAAGCCCAAGAGTTGGCGGTGGGTAAGGATGACTATTAGCCTTCCTTCTCTTCTCACACTGCTAAATTAGGGACGGCTAGCGGAAGTAGCCCACGTGTAGCATAGAACAAATAAACAGCTTGCCAGCCTATAGCTGTACCATTAAAGGGGTAGTTGAAAAGTACTTTTTCTTTAGTTGGGATCATTTATCTCATTTTTGCTTGTGGGTAGATAGAATGTCATCTACGTTCTAAGATTTGTATCTCAAACAAGATAAAACACTAAACATATTAATACAACAACAATTTGATTGAAAGACGACGTTTTGAAAAATTTATAATTTTGAAATGCTTTTCAGTTCTGGTAAAAGATGTTAGGATGGTATTTTGCCTGTTGCATTTTAGTCACGGGCCATTTTTTGTTTATTAACGTTAAAAAAGAACAACTTAATGTCAATAACTTTGTTTTATTTTAGACTAAAACACTTGTAACGTCGACATTGACGTATACCTAATCACTAAAAAGTAGTTTAACATAAATTATTTACTTGTAAAAATATATCATTCGCAGAACATAAAGAAGCAGAAAAAATAAAAATAGTTTTACGCAACGTCTATGAAGACAATAAATGGTAAGAAAGGTTAATATGTAACGATTTAAAAAAGGTTGCAGGGCCAAAGTTTGTAATGTTTAAGACGTCGAAGGGAAATAATAAGTTATGTAACGAATTAAAAAGGTTTTGTTTTAGGTTAGGTACAAAGCTACATAAGGGGTTAGCTGTGCTCTGTTCCCCACTCGTATTGAAACCTGATATTTACTGTTGCAAGTCCTCAGACATACCATTGTGCCACTATGAAGACAATTGAAAAGGAAAGAGAGTCAATTACATGTAAGTTATACTTGTCAATGATGAAAGATGAAAAATATGCTAAGTAACGTTTTAGGAAGGAGAATGGTTGAAAGTGTATTTAGAACGAATACATAAGCGGTTATTCTTGTATATATATAAATATAATAGTAGTTTATGAAGATACATATGCATGTAATGTATAAAATATATAAATCTTTGACAAGACGAAAGTTCTCCACCTGTTGGTTATTCTTACAAACAACAATAATATTACCAAAGAGTAGTTCTTATTTATTGCTTCACAAAGAATAATGTTTAAAGAGGTTATTATCGTATTGCTAATGGAAGAGAACAATACAAGACTTACTATAAGAGATTAACATTTAAGTCTCTCTGTTGTGGGTAGCCGTGGTTACTCATCAGATGGCCGCTTGGATAATTGTGTTGGAGCTTAGGTTCTTATACAACTTTTGTCATGCATTCATTTCTTATTCCTTAACAGAGATGAGAAACCTGACTCTTGAGGCGTTACTAGCTTACTGAGTCGTGACCCGGAATTAATACAATCCAAATTTCGACATCTGTGATTGGTTACGGAGAAAATATATAAATTTATTAACCGTTTACATAACAGAAATCCACATGAATATGAGCTGTATTTTGAATTTTCAGCATTTTTATTGTATAGATTAACTAATAAAAATCTATAAACATTCGTTATTTTTTAAATAATTATATCTAAGTTGACATTGTAATCGAC
The DNA here is from genome assembly GCA_011833715.1 of Carcinoscorpius rotundicauda. NCBI lineage: Eukaryota > Metazoa > Arthropoda > Merostomata > Xiphosura > Limulidae > Carcinoscorpius > Carcinoscorpius rotundicauda. Next base: position 46,908,965 of record CM022394.1, on the reverse strand, counting down.
ATAAAACTAAAAAGCTATAACACTGCAGATGAAAAGTGTGAATTGAAACATTCACTTGACAGCACGTCTTTTAAGGCTCTTACTGATCATTTCTGTATGCGATTTCATGTAGAGGTTGTGAGGAAACTAGCATGAAAATATTAAGCACGAGAAAAAAAACGAACATACCTTTTGAAACTCCCCTAATGATTTAATAATAAGTCTGCAAGCTTATGATGCAAAAAATTGAGTCTTTCTTAGTTAATTCATTATAAGCTTTTTTCTTACCAAACAAATATGTCGAAACTGTGAAAATTGTAATAAAAGGTTTCGCTAATAATGCCAAAATATATTAATATATTAAATCGTTTACTGAGTGAGCTTTGTAAAGAAATATGCCAGCATAATATTTCGTACAACAATGATTAATATTAACGTTTCCACCGTTGTAAAAAAAACAACAAAAACAAAAACAGTACGATTTATGATCCTTATTGTCTGCTCGGTATCGCGAAGGTCGTACCTTAACCAAACAACACATTTTTTTCTTTGATACACAGGATAAAAGAACTTAAATGACAACAGTTTTTCAGGTCTACGGTACTCTAAGCTATTTCAAGCAATACAGGCCTAAAAAAAAGTGAAAACGAGAGACAACGTACACAAAATGATAACTTATCAGTTTTACATTTTTGTCCAGTCAATGATAATTTCGCTGTTTAATTTTTGTCTTGTATGTGGCTATTTAGCTGTTGTATCTTTAATTTTTGTCTACTCAATATATCTTTACTTTTATTTAATCAGTGATAAAGTAACTATTTTAACCTTTTTCTTTTGTTTAGGGCATGATTATTTAGTTGTTACAACTTTAATTTCGTCTAGTCAGCAATAACGTACGTGTTCTAACATTACTTTTGTCTAGTCAATGATAATCTATATATTATACATTTACTTCTACCTATTCAGTGATAAGATGCCTGGAACTTACGTTAATAAACTTGTAAAAGAAGAGTCAGAATAGTGGTAAACTGAAGATAAATCATATATGGAGTTTTCTTAGCTCGTAGATACAAGGTATTTCAACTAAGTAATAATGATAGGGGGTTTAGGAAGAACGCTTGTCAACTTAGCCTGTCGTTTGCAATCCACTTACAACGCTAAGCAAATTAATACTTTAAGATACTATATGCGAAATTAAAGCTCAAAATATCTTGTTATAGTGTGGGCTAAGTTTCTATTAAGTTGAGAATATATAGCTAATTAAACGTTACACTAAGCATGAAGTGTCACTTTTGAATAAGACGAACAAAGTATACGGATGTGTATGACGTAAAAACAAAAAAGAATCAGTCGAGGAAAACATTCTACTTGAAATGTTGTAGTTGTGTTTGTTACAAGCATCGCACGTAGCTCTAACCTCCCTAACCTTGAATTGTAACTATAACGGGTCATCGCGTGACATCTATGTTGTTCTAATTAGCAAGTTTACAAATGTCTTTCTACAAAAAAAATTATCAGTGATTAATTTTAACAGAATTGTTCTCTCAATCAATGTTTTATTTAATTAAAACATATTGTTGTATCACCTAGAAATATGCTCAAAAAACGGAATTACATAAAAAATTATAAATTAAATAATTCTTAAGTATATATTTGTAAAAAACGGCTCGTTTGATTTAGTTTTTTGTTTTTTTTTCATGTGCTGAGTCCCAAGGAATGTATGGTCCAGTATGGGTGGTTTTTAGGTGGATTTCTTGTAATTTTGAGGTTAAGAACCTCACCGATACACAATTTAAAACAGAAATACATCGAAAAATCACCCATACTTGACTGTACATTCCTTGGGACTCAGCACATGAAACAAAACAAAAACCCAACATACTAAGAAACCAAATAAACACAGCTATAAAACTATACTCACCAGATAAAATTAACGAGGAATTAGACAAAATAATACAATACTTCATCAAAATCAATACGCTTCCTACACAAACCGTTGTATATAAAATACAACGTGAAAACTGCCACGACTTCTATATTGAAGAAAGAAGTGGAAAAATGGAAACCAGATTTAAATAACATAAAAAGTCACCTTCACATGTTTTCGAACTCTGAAAGTCAAGTAAACATAACATAACCACAGAAAACACTCAAATACTAAACAAAGAAACAAACACAAACAAACGAAAAATTAAAGAAGCCTTACTTATACAACAACTCAAACCCAAAATAAACCAATACAAAGGAACACCTTTATACCTGTATTAAAATAATATAATGAATAATAACTATAAAATAAATTGTATAAAATTATATATTTAAATATCTAAGCGCGCCCTCTACATTCCGACACTCAGTTACACAACTCCTTTCATACACGTGGTCAGCTTTCGTTCAGTTGGCTTTTCCTTTCTTTGTGAACCTGAAGGTGACCGAAACGTATTCGCTTCTCTACGTAAAAAAAAAATTCTCAACCTAAACGAGCCGTTTTTACATATATATTTTTTTCTAAAAAATGGGTTTTCTCGACATCACCAAATTCTTAAGTATAATCGCAACTAGTGAAAGTATATATGTTTATTTAGGCACACCTGAAGTGTGTTTTCTCCACAACTCACTGTGGCTTTGATAGAAAAACGTTTTACTTGCTTACTTATATTTATGTTAATTGATATAACATAACCAGTTATTTTCAGTTATGCACTTGTTAAGTGTTCCCACTGTTTTATACATAAAATTATGAGACATGTTGATGCTTTTTATTCTCAGACAGATAGAATGGAAGTTTTTTTAAATTGTCCCTCATCAGTTAGTATATTAGAATTTTTGGCAGAACGCCAAAAGAATGGGTGAATAACATAAAATACTTCAACTTTTAATTTTTAAAGTACTTAGAATAGTTAAAAATATAGAAGTATTAATTATGCTAAATAGACAAATTAAAATGTAGATTTTTTAGAACATGCTATTGTTTTGTCGACAAAACTGAATATTTATGAAATTTAAAAAAAATACATGTTACAGATTAGACTTCCATGTGTATATCAGAAAAAGAATTGTTACAATAATTAATTTAAATGGAGACTATGTTGCTTTACGACTGTCTATTGGATAGCACACACAACGATCAGTAAGTCTTTCAGAACCAGGCGATTTTTTTCATTGTGTTTAGTTGCTGGTTGACAAACAATTTTGATTAATTGACAAGGAAGGTAGGATAAGAAAAGTGTTAGGCTGAATAAAATTTAAGTAAAATTCGTATTATCGTATCCTCTTTTCTTTTTCTTGACAGCCATGAAATAGTTTATCAATCTAAAGATAACACTCGCTAAAATAACATTAGAAAACTGGTTTTCGTGATCTAACTGCTTTTTATGAAACAGATCATTATGGGTTTTACTCATAAAGCAAAAGCCTAAATTTATTTTGAACGTTTATCAATATAATATAACAATACAATCTGTCTAAGTGAATCTAAAGACAATGTGCATTTATCATAATAAAATGACTAATTTATTAGTCCACACATTTTATCTTCGTACCTAGCTACTTATGTATGTACGACACTGAAATAATCAAAATCAAAAGCTTGTTGTTTAGAATTAAGCACAAAGCTACACAATGGGCTATCTGTGCTCTGCCCACCACGGGTATTGAAACCTGGATTTTAGCGTGTAAGTCCGCAGACATACCGCTGAGTCACTGGGGGGCAAATCAAAAGCTACCTGAAGTATTGTGCAGAACGTTATCATGTATGTAAGTTTGTTGATTCAATGAGTCTGTTATAGGGCTTATGGGCATTTAAAACAATACAGTACTCAGTTTAAAGAATATAAAGAATAAAAAACGGTTAAATTAAATAATTGACATGACACAAGAGGATTTTGAAACGATAGCAACAGAGTTGAAAAGCGTAACGTGGGACATATCGATCTGGGGCCAGTAAACATTCAAATATAAAACTGCTAAAAAAAATTAAAATACAAATAATTTGAATAAATCTCTAGCGGAAAGCGAATGAGTGCTTGTTAATATTAATCCAGAAAAATATCCAATTGAAAAGTGAAGGAAATGGTGTTGTGGAAAAAACACGAAGAAATCTCAATCACAGAGTTATAATTCATATCAAGATAATCGAATAATTTTACTTGGTCTGACTTGACAAGAAAAGTTTATAAAAAAGGTAAGAGGAAATCCAGACCAAGATAATAGTAAAACATTAACTGACACGACCGACTTAGTGGGAAAGGTATGGACTGGTGAACAAAATGAAGTTCATACGAAAGAGATGATATTAAACAAGAGCGTAATGTATAGTAAATATAAAAGAGAATAATGTTCAAAATGTTTGTCTTAATCTCTTTCAGAATATATTTCAAACCTAATGAAAATATTTAAATAATTTTGTGTTATGATTTAAAGAAAATTGAATGATGATTTTAAATATCCTCAAAGAGAGAGTGACGATAAGGTTTTCGAAGGACCGTTATCAAAATAGTGACATTTAAATTTTTAAAAGAAAGCTAAAGGATCGTTAAAAGTTATAAATGACTCTCAAATGTACAGAAAATACAATAGATTTAAAGTATCAATTTGAAAAATTGTTAAAATACCTTATTACTAAAGAAAAGACCATAAATATAAACAGAAGGAAAACAATATATAATTTAATTAAAAAGTTACAAAATTTAGTTTTAGTTACATCTGCTTATGATCTCATTTTTATTGGTAAAGTTTTGTTTCTTATGGCAACCTCTATATAAATATTAGAGGTTGTTCTACATAAATTATTAAACAAATCATAAAAGGACGATATTATGCCCCATAGTACAATATTATTATACTATAAGAAACTAATGCTTACGTTCAGACCCCATCTTGTAGAATTATAATATAATCTGTTTCTATGCCACACGTCAATATGGAAATAAACTATATTTACCAGTGAGTTTATAGTGGAAATATTTTGCATGTATTGATAAGATAAAAAGAGTGAAATTTACATTTATTCAGCATATATTTACCAGAATATTATGAGAAAGCACATAAATGCTTAGATTATATTGTAGAAATGGGTAAAATATAAAGTAATGATTTGATGTCTTTATCTGCAGTTTTAATGTAACACTGAAAATAGAATTAGACCGTGTGCAATCAGGACAACAGAAATATTGCATAGTTGACAAGTTAAATTATTTGATAAATCAGTTTGTTTTATTTTATGCTTTTCGATAGTTTCATAAGAAGGAATATACTTGGATTAAAGAAGAAGCATTTCATTAAAAGCCAGATTGGATAAGTATTTGTTCAATCTATTATCTTGATAAGAAGTCTAGGATTTTCTCATGCAAATACGCTCATCTCTAATCATGCAGTATCAGTTGCAAGTTATATAGAAGTTTTAAATAAAAATAAGAAAGGTTTTGCATTTTGGTGTTTTAATAATAAATTATTAGTAAATACCGCGTACGGAAGTGAAATTGATGAAATTATAAAAGGTTTTTAAATAACAACAAATAATAGAAAACATTAAGAATGTCTGGGTGATAGGGTTGTTTGAAAGGAGTGATTAAGACACATACTTAACTGTTTCAAAGAAAAATTGAATAAGAAAAAAGCATGAGATTAGGCATTTAGAAATAAAATAATCTCAGTTATCTATTACTTGTCATAATTTTTACAATTGTAAGGAAGTCCTGAAAGAACCTTGTATAAATCTGTCTACACGAATATGAGCGAATTCAAAGAATGAAACAAAATTCACATCCAAACATTTTTATATTTTAGATTAAGGCAAACACCTAGTACACAAAAAAAGTGGTATTAACAGTTTTGAGATATAAAAATAGCAGGGTAACTTAAAATATAAATGAAATAACTTCTATAATTACAAATGTCATAAGAGATTATACTCAGAAGGAACGTTAACCTAAAATATAAATCATTAGAAGTGATGGCCTAATAACAATTGTATAGTTAGCAAACTTTTGTCCTACGACTGACATTTCTCTGTTCAAGGTGTTGTAGAAATCGATTAAACGGTTTCTAAAAGTTATTCAATGAACCATAATTTGGTTTTTCATTTCTAGTAAATATAGCAGAGTAAACGTAGCTGAGATTTTATGCAGTATTTGGAAATAGAATAGATATAAAATAGTAAACGCCGAGTATTTTAATAAATTAAATATAACGACATCAGTAATGATCAGTGTTTGTGTAGTTTTATTTACAAAAATATGTGTACCAAAAGCGTGTGTTATCACAATGTTTCCTTTCCAGATCTGTGGTTCAGGTGTCTTTAGCATACCATTGTTGGAAAATTTGGAAGTTTGGCAAAAAATAAGTATAAATAATAGTATAATAACAATAATAATTGAAAATAGAAGTAGAAAACGACGTTTAAATAGAAATATCTTAAAACAAAGAAAATTGAAACATATATAAAACTGAAAACATAAGTGACGACTTTTTGTTGAAACTCAGTCTGATTTTACAAAACAAAACGTATTTCATTTTGAAGGCTGTTTTGAATATTACATCAACGATAACAGTTTCATATAAACCATTGTAAATGAATATTTGCATACATTTGCACACGCATTTTTTTGGTTTCGTATATGTACAAATGTTAAGGTTTATATATATTGTAGTATATGTTTGGATGTGGATCAGCGCTCAGATGTACATTGTAACATGCAGCTGCAAGAAGACCGTTGACAGCTGTTCTCCATTGAACGTGACATCAGAGCTTCACTTATCTTTACCTTTACCCCGACAAAATGCTAGAAATAAAACTTTGTTTTGTGATCACAATACTACTTTGAAAAGGTAACTTGAATTCTGTTTTATAGTTTCGTTCACCGTACTGGTTTGCATCTAAATAACTAATTACTAGACTAACAAATCAATCTAACTTTATCAGGATGACCTACTTATTTGAAATGCTACAATTAAGGCCTGTGAATAACCTAATAATATACTTGCTTGATTGTACTTGTGTACCAGTAGAGTGCAGTCAAAATACTTTATAAATATAATATGTTTGGAGGTGTATTAAACTTCTGATGACGTCATAAATATTTTGCCTTCTTTGAGTTGTTTCGTGTTATCATTAAATAATAACCAAGAAGGTAGTCAAACAGATTTATTACAATGATTATTTTAAAATACCTTAGACAGGAATATTTCCTATGTTCTGTTGGTCTATCTTGAGCATGTAAAAATTTATATTTTTGAAATGATACTCATTTCATTACTGATATTAAAAACTGTTTTCTTATTTTAATTTACATAATATTTCAATAAGTTTTACTGTTTGAATAAATTCATGTATTTTAGTAGTATACAAAGAAATTACCGTAGAATATCCTTTACTGTTGTAGAAAAATAAATAGGATATATTTGTTTGTAATTAAGAATAAAGCTACGCAGTAAGCTATTCGTACTTTGACTACTACGGCTATCGAAATGCGGTTTCTTGTGTTGTAATTTTGAAGACATACCACTGTGCCACTAGGGAGGAGGTAACAGGAAATCACTTAATTATATGTTAACACTATAACTGGTTTATGCCTAATGTCTACGAAATAGTTTACTTTGAATTAGAAGTTAATGTCAGAATCCCAAACGAATGAGAAAGGGCAACTTCAACTTAAAAAGTTCCGAAATTTGGAATAGGACATTTTAAAACGACACCTAAGAACAAAATAAAAAAAAGATAAGAGAACATTAATGTTATGAAGTATACAGCTCCATATCTAAATTTTTGTAACTTTAAACAAAAACTTTTTTGTAAAAGAGTGTTCTTATATACTCTGTATAAAATCCACTAAAAATTGTTATATAAAAATAAAATACAACAAACAAACGTATTTCTTCGCCACAATCACGTCCAGATATTAGTTGGTATGTACCAACATCAGTTCATAATGCTGACATAGTTGTTAGTTTAGAATTTATATGTGGTATATGATTCCAAAAATCAACAACGCTAGACGTTGGACTTGTACTTCTGGCCAAAATGTGAACATTGAGGTCTAAGATTAATAAACATCGAGTTTCTTTTGGGCTTTGCGTGAACAATGATATTTAACAATAACAGTCACCGATCTTTTACTATTCGTAGTATAACCATTGAAATATAATGTTAACAAAATAAAAGATTTACCATGGTCTGAGAAATGAGATCTAATATTAACAGTTGCTGAAATTCTAGTCCTACGTGAACTACGAGATCTGTTGTTAAAATACGCCGAGTTTCTTCTAGTCCTAGTGCGAATAATAAAATCTATTGTTAACAGTCAACAAGACTGGTCACGATGCGGGCACTAAGAACTAAAAGTTTTAAAGACCAAGATTCTTCTGGTCATTATATGGATATTAATTATATAAAGATTTCATTAGCAATAAATTTCATTATTCGCACTAGAACTAGAAGAAACTTGGCGTATTTTAACATCTGATCTCATAGTTCACGCAGGACTAGTCGAAGCTCAGCGATTACTAATATTAGATCTCAATACTCAGATCATGGTCAGTCTTGTATTCTGTTAACATTAGATTTCAATTGTTACACTACGGCTAGTAGAAGATCGGTGACTATTACTATTAAACATCATTGTTTACGCAAGGCCCAGGAGAAAGTCGATGTTTATTAATGTTAGACCTCAATGTTCACGTTTTGATTAGACTCTTTTCTGTTAATATTAGAAACCATTGTTCAAAACAGGATTAGGAAAAGCTCGTTATCTATTAATACTAGACTTTATTTCTTACGTTGTAACCAGAAGAAACTGGACATCTGTTAATATATCATCAGATGTTTTGTTAGTATAACATCTCAATTTGCAGAGTGTGACCAGAAGAAGCAAGATGTCTGATAACCACAGTTTATAATTATTATAAGTATCCACAGCAAATTTAGTTTGTTTTAGAAAATGAGAAAAGAGATTACTCTGGTAATTAGATGATACAGTTTGATGGATGATTTTGAAGTGTAAACTACCCCAAATGAATGTAACAAAAACATCATTGTTGATTAATTCAATTTAATAAAGAAAGAATAACAAATTAATATTTTTATAAATATGTTATTAGATCTGTTAAGTCTTTCTAAATAACCTATGCTAATTTTAGAAATGTAATTTCTGTAAACCAAAAATGTAATACATCATTTCCATAAAGATGTGATCATAATTTACTCCCACGATTCGGTTGTAAATGTTAAGCTATATATATATATTATATTGATCGAATGTTAATTACGTTGATAGTTCACAAGAATAACAAATTTTAAATTTAATATAAAAATGCTTATTCATTGAGATGCTTTGTAAATTCTATGTTAAATACTACAATTCAGCAAGCAGTTGGTAGACAAACGATGCTGGAAAAATAGAGTTAAAAAGTAACAAGTAAGAATCTGTAAAAAAACCATAACATTTTAAGTGCTCTTAAAATAACATATAATAATGAAGGTTCAACAATGTCTTCTTGTAATAGCATCCAGAGGAAGCTATTAAAATTGCAAAGATATTTTTTCAATGTGTTTAGATCAGTTTATACACTAATTGAAACAAATCTTTTGATACAGTTTTTAGTATCCATAGTTAAATGAAAGACTTAATTTCCAAAACATATTGTGCTACTAAATTGCCTCGCTTCAATAAATTTATATGACATCTGCTATATATAGCTTTGCGCATGCGTCAGAAATGTAATAAGAGGTGATATGGTTCGAGGCAGGTACATCTCTTTCTCTCCATGAATGCCATGAATATCATTTTAAACTGCTCGAAACATTACTTGACATTCTTATGTCATCCGATAAATTGATGAAAAGTGTCTTTTATCATTTATTTTGACCGATAAATTTTATTAAACGACATTATTGCAGGTAGATACCTAGCTTACGATGCGCATGCGCTTTCTTTGTACAGAGGATGAAGTAAAATATAGAAAAGGGAGATCCTGGTTTTTCTTCTAGCAGTAAAAGAGTTATTGGCGTCCCAAGTTTGAGTTAAAGGTGAAATGTCACCATCTTGTGACCGTTATAATGGGCATGAAACTTAACGATGCTCGTTTTAACGTTCACAGGGTGGACATTTTCATGATCCTACCGAAATAAAAGTAATGTAACATGTTGAGATATACAGCTAGTCTTCAGTCATTATCCGTGAACCAGTGGTAAGCCTTTCTGTTTCGTCTGTTAATTTTAATGTCACTTTTTGCTGAAGATTAATAATTCATTTTAGTTATTTTGTGTATCTGTAACTGTGTTTCAAGCTTTTTATGTATTTTTTTCTGTTAAAAATATGAGACAAAAATAATGATAATAAAAATGTATTTTATGAAATTATAAAAATGGTTGTGTTTTGAATGAAACAACATATCTTACTGTGTATAACAGTTCTTTCACAATTATGTAATAAGTAACAGTAAATTTGATGAAACTGCTAAAATAACGCTAGCCTCTGTAATAATAATTGTTTATAATAATGGCTTTGATAACTTCTGTACCAGAGTAACGAAATATAGCTTGTTTTCAGTATAAACTTTTAGAGCAGCTTTCCTCCAACAGGGGTCCGTGAATTATGTCCAAAATTGCATAAAACTATTTAAAAATATGATCCATAGAAAAACAAACAAACAAACACTTTTTATAAACTTAAATTCACGTGAATTAAAACATCTAGTTTTGAAATACAGCTTTTCACATATATATATATGGATTATTTTTGTTCTAATCAAACCATCGATTGGTTTTAAGGGTCTCGAAATAATTTCAAGTTAAAGGGGTCTTCGAATTATTAAAGTTTGAGATTTGCTGTTTAAAAGGAATTCTACTAAAATATATAACAATTACATTTCATAACTAACGTGTATGATAGAACACACTATCAAACCGAAACGTGTAAATGTATATTAACTAAACGTTAATACAAATGTGTATGCGTGTGTGTGTGTGTGTGCTATAACATAAGAACAAATTAATAGGGGTGGGTTGAACAAATTAAAAACAAAAGGAAGCAGGCGATTGGAAATGTACCATTATTAATAGATTTTTAATGTTCTCTTTATCGACTCTTATTTTTTCTGTTTAAAATCCATGTGATAAATATGTAGTCAGTAGGACGAAATTATCTAAACTTGGTTGAAAAGTTTGTTTGTTTTAAACTAAGCCTCGATAAAATCACAATTCCCTCATAGAACGATATACAGGTTAATTGAACTTTAGAATAAAACACTCAGCTAAATCTCTTTATTATGTAAACGCGTTGTACAGATTACAAACTGTTTATTTTAAAATAATAAAACGAGAAAAAAGCATTAATTATTAATTAATCACTTATTAAACTATTTACACCGATGGGTGACAGATAAACTTACAAGCTTACAGAACTAAATCCGGAGTTTGATTTCCCGCAGATAGCCCATTGTGTAGTTCTTTCCAAAAATAACAATTATTTGTTTTTTGAATTTTGCACAAAGCTACTCGAAGGCTATCTGTGCTAGCCGTCCCTAATTTAGCAGTGTAAGACTAGAGGGAAGACAGCTAGTCATCACCACCCACCGCCAACTCTTGGGCTACTCTTTTACCAACGAATAGTGGGATTGACCGAACATTATAACGCCCCCACGGCTGAAAGAGCGAGCGTGTTTGGCCCGACCAGGATGCGAACCCGTGACCCTCAGATTACGAGTCGAACAATTATTTTCCTACTTTAATATTTTTAACAATGCCTTAGGAATTTTTGTTAATTCCAAAGGTACATATATGTTTATATATAGCAATAGCATTTAAAATATAAATATTCATTTTTTAACTTTTTCAAAAATGACTGCATGAGAAAGCAAAGTTCGAAACGAGCAAATAAACAAATCTATCTGTCGATTATATATTTATTTACCTGTCCATTAAAAGAGAATATGATATTACTCACACATAAAGACATACATATTTTAGACTCATCTTTTATTTATTTGAGGTTTGATCTGATTTCAGTATGCATATTTTCATACATTATCATAAATTTTAATTAAAAACAAATTATGTACAGTTTTACTAAGATTTCAAAGCATTTTGAAGATTTTTCCTTGATATTTTATTGACCTTCGATCTGTAAAAAATAGTTATCACAGAATTTAAATTAAAACATTGAAGACTTATTTCTCTTTTTATATACATATGACGAGTCTCTGGTTTCTTTTAATTTTCTGTTAATGTTAAAGTACTATTCATGTTTGTGAGAAGGTGAAAAACTTATCAAATAAGAACAACAAATATTTGGATACACTTACACGTTAATGTGTGTGAATTTAACTTATGTAATCAGTTTTCGCCATTTTATCCTGACATTGTTAGGAAAACAATCGAAAATCAGCTACAACACAAAAATAATTACAAATTTATTAAAACTCAATATCCTTTTTTATAGTTAGAAGAAGACAATTATTAGCATCCGTAGTAGAACAACGATAAACCTATAGATTAATATCGCTAAAATCCAGGATTCGATTCCTCCCACTGAATATAGTATATAACCGACTGTGATTATGTTCTACAAAACAAACAACTACTGTTTTATATACATGCTACATTACTTTGCGCTGTTTATCTTAGTTCCGGTATTCTGATCCCATGTTGTACTGTGGCAACCCATATTTAGACTACAAAAAAAAACATTTAGTAAATAATATCAAAGCCAAACTCTTGGGCTATTCTAATGGAAGAGTGAGATTTGACTGTCACTTTTATGATACCAAAGGCGTCGAGGCGCAATGTGTGGATTTGATTCATCATGATGCAGACAACGCACTAAATTCATAACGTGTAACACTTGCCACTAGGTTACGCCAAGCCCCAGCCATAAAAAAAATTTAAATGACAATGCTGGACAAGTTTATAATTAAATACAATACTTATGGAACAACTATTATAGTGATTATAATGTGACATGTTTGTCAATTTAATCAATATTTTTAAAAGAAGTCAAAAAGAAAAGTTAACTATAGACCTTTAACACATAAGGCGAGACTACACCATTTACAGATTATAGACCAGCACCTTTCAACGTCACAGTAAATAAGATATCTTATTCAGTTTGAAAAAGCAATTGTATTAAATGCTAAAGAAGTATGTATCTTGTATTAAGCACTAAAAAGTATATATCTTGTATTAAGTACTAAAGAAGTAAATATTTTGTATTAAGTATTAAAGAACTTATATATTTTGTGTTAAATATTAAAAAAGCTTATGTCTGCAGAATGTTTTAAATATGCGCTATGATATCTTTATTTTATGAATTATTTTTCGTTATATGTATATAAACAAGACTTAGCTATACTTAATGATAAAAAGAGACCATTTCTTCTTACGGCTCATGATACAACCTTAACGGCTTATATATGTATAAACATGGACTTAATGTATTCAAAGATTAACAGATGTATTTCTTTTTCTTCATGGCTCATGAGACAATCTTAACGGCTCACAAGAGGAAGGAGTAGACTCTATTTTAATTTCTCTACTGAACCAGTTTTTGTGTAAATTGGTTTTATCGTGAAGAGAAAAGTACTAATCTCTTTAGAGATTTACGAATGATGAAGTGTAGGAAGCAGTCTCTGCGAATGCGTTTTAAGGTGTTTTGAGAATCAAAGAGTAGTTTGTGTTTAAGATCAAATCCTTAAAAGAGGAATGAATAAAATCTTAAATTATATTATAGTAAGAGAAGTATCAGACGAAGTAGGATTCCACAATGGTGGAGACGCGCCATCTGTCAGACTTAATCTCTCTTCGCAAGCCTTGCATTTCTATTGAGATTGAAATAGCAAAAATAGTATTTTGAAATAAACAATTACAAGTAGATACGTGGGCACAAACCAGACTATTTCATACCTGAATCTACCATTCATGCAATGCGAGAAAGTAGGCGTTAATAACTCAACATTAAAGTAAATTTAGAGAAGCATAGTTGTTGTTGTTTGTTATTAAGCATAAAGCATATTTGACAAATTATCATAAAACTACAGTCTATGCATTTCTATGCTCAGATATCACTCTGTGAAAATATTCAAGGAATTTTTCATAATTTTCAATTAAAAAAACAAAATAAATAAGTAACAAAATAGATAAATAATAAAGATAACTAGTTAGGCAATAGTATGTTAAAACTTAGTTGTGTAATTAATGTTTTGCCCCGAAATGTTTCTCATAGAATGATAGAAGTGATATATATATATATGTTTATCCGCCATGTTAGCAATCTATCAAACTACTCTTTCAGAAGAACCGACACCTGTGAGTGCACGTGGATTCAAGCTGATACTTACAAAACATCACGTGAGATCCAGCTGCTTGAAATCGTTACAAAGTGAGCACCTATGAAAATCCTCGAAAGAAAGACCGTTATACAAAACATGCTTTGAAATAATAATACAGAAACGAAACCACGAATTTGTGAAATGTACTAATTTGCAGCTAAATTGTAATTACTTATTTTCTAATTTTAAAAATAATCTTACCAAAACTATATTTTTCATAGAAAAGCTGGTGTGAACTTTTAGATTATAATAAAATTTACTGAACACGTTTATATCTATCTTATGGTTCGTGTTTATTGAGAAAATTGAAAAACAACAACAATTGTAATAAAACAATAAATAATAGGGTTAACTGGTTTAAATACATTGCTGTGAAGCAAAACTTATGTAATCATTATTTTAGTTCTCATATTAAGCAATAAGCTTAATCCATTTGTATACTTCTGAAGTACGTAATACCTTTATACAGCATTTTATGGTGTTTGGTGTTTCGTTTTATCACGCCAAGTTCACAACGTCACCAAACAAACATTCACTTATAACAAGACTATGAAGGAAGTTGTAGAAATATCTATTATGTAGAAGCAATGATTTTTAGTGCTAGAATAGGAAAGTATGTTATGAGAAAATAAAGTTAACTGTTCTTATAATTATTCCTCTCTGGATTTGTTGATTATTGTTGAGGAGAGACTGGGCAATACGCTTCAGAGATTTCATGCAGTTAAACTTGGAAATGAAAGAGAAACTAAGAAAGACGAACTTGCAGCTACGGACACTATTAAGAATTAATTTTTTTAACGTGTGATGTTGAAGTGGCGAAGTTTGAATATCCCTTGTACTGAAAACAAATTCATAACAAAACATATCAGATGTTGTTGTGATGAAGTTGGCTCGATGGCAGTTAGAGGGTACAACGTTGGTAGCGCACCGTTGCTATGCAACGTTGATCATATCCGACTGTCAGAAAATACTTTCGAAAATGTGACTGTATATCTGTCGTTATCAAAGTACACAATCCATTTTTGGCTGGCCGATGAGAAAGAATATGACCACCAAAGATTTTGTGACTGAATTATAGAACAAAGATAGTATGAAAAATCGGGTCCCATATTAACAGATGTGATTTTTTCAATATTCATGATCATGCTGTGACCTTGGTTTTTATTTTGACCCTCCAAGAGTTAATTAAATTTATGTTGAGTCATATTAAAAAATATGCACTCACTTTTTTACGACTCTATCCAGCATTTTTGAGAAATCATGCTAACAAATACACACACACATACAAATGAACACAAACAAGGGTGAAGACATAACCTCTGTCATATTTGGTGGCTGAAGCAAGGGTCAAAACCTACGTTATGTTTGTTTTTGCAATTCAAAATGGAGTAATATAAACTATTAATAGAGTAAAATTATATATAACACGAACTTTAATACTTCTCGCTGTTTTGTGTCAGCCTTTTTTAAACAACGAGACTATTTATCCATATAAGAAAACGCATTATAATAGCATTCGCGAAGCTTAAAACGTATCCGTAAGAAATTCAGTATTGACAATTTAATTAAATTAAAATTAATGACACAATGCTAGTAAAATACAACAACATCGTAATATAATTCATACTCAGTTTCATTGTTTATAAACTGTACACAACAATATTGTTCACAACATTATTTTTGTGTTATTAACTTGTTGTTTATCAGTTTTTTTTCAATTAATTTTTTGGAATTGTGTTAGGTAAATTTTGTTCTTGAAAATTTAACTTACAAGTAATTAATAACAACTAACATTTTGTCTTGTATTTTTATCGACATCTATTTTAACTTTTAACGGCGATAAAACAGCACTATATTATAGTGCCGGTATAATTTAAACATATTCGTTATATTCGAAGTTACTATTTTTCATGAGCTATCATAATATATTTTTTCATGTTGGTAAAATATTTTCACGATACTATTTTGTAACTACAATATTTTGTTTAGATAATAACCACAAGCAGACCAGTATATCGTTCTATGGCCAGGTGGTTGAGGCACTCGAGTCGTTATTTGAGGATCGCGGGCTTGAATCCCCGTCACACCAAACATGCTCGCTCTTTCAACCATGGGGGAATTATAACGTGACTGTCAATTCCACTATTTGTTGGTAAGAGAGTAGTTCAGGAGTTGGCTGTGGGTGATGATGACTAGCTGTCTTCCCTCTAGTCTTACACTTCTAAATTAGGGACGGCTAGTGCAGATAGCCTTCCTGCAGCTTTGCGCGAAATTCAAAAACAAATAAAACAAACCTACTTCTTCTCTGATAAGTATTTTTTCCAGTTTTATTATTTGTATTAAAAAACTTGTATTTCTTTTCTTTTGCTGTAATTTTTGCTCTCAATAAAAATTTTCAGTCCATTTTTTTTAAAATTTTAATCAATAAAATTGGACGTTTAATGTAGATATCTTTGAATTTTTGAGCATTGTATTCGTTATTTTCTACATGCTAACCAATTTTAACAGGCCATTTTATTGATGAACAGGGTCAGAAGAGGTGTGATATGCACATAGTTTCTCAAAGAGTTTATAATAACTTCTGTTAACTTCTCAGCATTTGCAGATTGAATTACAGGAATACCGATATAAATTATTCATCTGTATTTTCAAGAAAAATATGATTTTTTTCCCTTTTATTTTCAATGAATTTATAATATTTGCATTTGTCTATTAAATTCTGCTCGTTTTTTTCTTCCAGTGAACTTATCATACTTTCAGATAAAACTGTTATAGATTTCTCAATGTCTGTCACTTTCCATTTTTAGAGCAGGCAATGTAAATGATTTTCCATTTATTTCCCTTAACGGTTCTTAAATACTATCGGTATCCTCACTTTTTGTTGTTGTTTTGGCTCTTAACTAATTTTACTTATTTCTTCTTGTACACGTTTCAAGGTGGCATTGTTTTTTTATCTTTTAGTAGACCTAGAGCAAAAAAAAATCCTTATATTTCATTTTCACATTTTTACAACTTGCACACATTCAAGGGGGTATTGTCTTGTTTGGTAACTTCCTATAACTGACTTCAAATACATTAGCACACATTTAATAACCTTTATATTTACCTTTACAAACAATGTACCCATTATTTGCTGGAAGTTGTCCTTTTACAAACTATGTATTTAACGGTTATCATATTCACAAATGAACGTTTTTAACGTTGCCACTTTCTGACCTCTTACTTATTTTAAAACTGATATTAATATTACTTTTGGTTTAACTTTAACTTTAAAGAGTATGTGACAACTGACAAAAAATTCTACTTCTTCCACAAGCACTCAAATTGTCTGAAATTACGAACTCACTTCACACTAGTAAAAGGAAAGCGATAGGATATTTAAAGGTACGTATACTTATGTTTGGCTGTTAATCCAATTAAACAGAAATTAAAAATAATTTGAAGATAAGCATATTTAATTTAGACAAATAAACAAATTATAACATTCACATTAAGGTCAGACAAATCAACTATCCAGCGTCATATGTAAAAAAATAATAGCTGATTCATCAAATTTACTGTACCTTTTATAATCGTAGCAAAATGACTATATTGTATTATATTTAAAACTGTTACATTTGCTTTAACACCACAAAACAGTTAGAAAGCGAAAGTAAAAGGGAAAACTGTACATGCTGAATGTCAAGATGTTATTGTAAAGTTGATAGGGTTAGAGTTTACTCTGAAAACATCAACTCCATATGCTGTTATTAAAATAAAGGTTAGATTATAGTATACGAACACTTTGGGCGTTTTTACAAGATAAAAGATAAACTTTAGTATACGAACAACTACTCAGGGCGTCTTTACAAAGGTTATAGGTAAAGACCTATTATAAAGACGCTACTAGGAAGCAAAAAGTTAACATAAAAACATTATCGTAAGTACACAATATTAAGTTAATATAATGCACTAATGGGATAAAAATTGGACAAGCAGAATACTTTCTAAGAATACTCATGATCAAATAATGACATTTTGCATTGCATATACTCCTTTTTCAAGAATTTTCTGAAAACGACTAGACAGATTTAATTAACTATTTGGATGGTTTGAAAAGGGATATTCAATTGTTGTTGACTTTTATGCTAAGTTGGGTGAACATGTTATCACTTAAGTGGATAAAGAAGACACCTTTTATCTGTTTGTTTCCTTATGTAGTGTTCTTAACCAGCTATTTTACTACTCTTCCATTTTATGTCTCCTTCTCTGGTGTGATGGGCTATTGTAGATAGATCAGTACTACAAAATTTCCTATGGCTGTTGTGCACCAAAATTTTAACTTTTGTTGGTCGTTTTGTTCCTCTTATGCTCTAACTGTTTTCCTTCTTAGCATCTTTTATAATTCAAAGCTTGTTCATTCTGACAACTAGGCAATTTATGATGTATGTTTTTCCATTGTCAAATGGTTTGATCTAATATTCAGATATTTATGCTTATTTGTGAATTTTTTATATATGCCTTTACCCTGTAATGTCAGTGAATGAGAATTTGTTTCATATTGTATTTTTATTGTGACTTGTGTCGCGACATATTATCTGTTCAAGTGGTTCATGAATTCTTGTCTGTTGTTTGTTATGTAAGGCTATAATATGAATGTATCGTTAACATATCCGAGCTGAATCCTAGGCCTCAGAGCGCCTGTTTTGAGGACATTACCTTCTAAATGTTCCATGTCGAAGCTACTTGATACTGACAATAGGGGTGAGCCCATGGCTAGGTCTTATTGTTAATGATAGTATTTGTTTTCATGTTGGAAGAACCTGTTGATAAACAAGGTTCTGAATTTTGTTGTAAAGATCATCAGTTGGGAGCATTATTGACAGCAGTATCATTTTATATATGTTGAAGGAGTATTTGTAATGTTTTAGACGTTGGTACATTGCTAAATAAATCAGATATATCGTATCGTTTAGTTTTTGGATCTTTTCTCAAGATATTGTTACAAGGATAAAAGGTAAAAGTTTAAACTACAAACGCTGCATCACAAAATAGATCTACACATTTCACCACTGGTCCTGAAGCTCTAATATTACATTGAACTGAGGATTCTAGTTTACTCCGTGAAGGATATCTGGGACTAAACCGTATGGTTCAGTTTACACATATTGTCTGAAATGTAGAGTTTAATTTATGAAAACTTCCCCAAAGTATTACTATTGTATCGTTTAGTCTACTGACTCAAACTCTGATTATAAAAAAGAAAATATACCCGAAACTTATGTAACTATACTTTCTCTAAAAGTCGAACTTTAAAAGGATAAAGTTCAAGTTTAAGTTCTTAGAACGTTAGAAGCTTTACGTCAATGCGTTCACTAACAATTCCTTGGTCATTCCATACGTTTAGTAATGCCACTTGTTTTAGTCTGAACACACAAAGATTGAAAGTATTATGTGATTCTGGTAGGTTTACTTAATAGGATTGGTTTTATTAATTATAAGTTATGTTGGAGTTCTGCTTATTATGAGTCAGTGCGTCTTAGTATTCAGCGTCTCCAGACTGCGATTCTAAGCATTTCTAACTTACTTCACGTTGTCACAAAAACAATGTTTGCTCCATAGTTTGATCCTGTTGGCACACAAGATCCTTTATTCAGTCAAACAAGACTAGCTTAAGTTTTAGCAGTGCTTGATTTTGTCTATTTTGTCAGTTCCACATTAGTCAGGGTTACGTGTAGATAACATTGGTATGCCATTGGGGTAATATTGATAACAAATACATAAACTAACTAATCTATCTAATCTATATACTCAGGTTACTTCGATAAAAAATGAGAAATAATAAGTTTTATATTTTTCACGGTTGGTTTTCAAAAAAAAGACTCAGTAAAGTAATCAATGTGTTTGAAAACATTATTCATAGGATGTGAAATAAACCTTTTGATGTTAATAATATTATGATTTTTTCTTTTTTTTCAACATTTGGTCATCAAAATGTATTTTGAATTTTCCTGTTAGAATTTCCTTATTGCCAGATGAAACGGTTGTAAAATCTCTTATCTTTCCGCTTTGTTGAGATAATCGTTTTCCACGTGTTTTAATGTTTAGAATAATGCTAATAATACACAGCCAATAGAACATAGCTTCGCAAAGCCACAGGTGTCTATCGCCTTCTGGCAACTGATCGACCAATACGTATGCAGGAAGTAGTATACGAAACACGGTTAGTAACCGTTGAAGCGCTTAATAGGTGATGCTTTACTCCTTACACGTTATGGTTGGTTAATTTTGTGACAGTCGAATTGATGCGTGGGTCAGCGCTGCTATTAGAAGGGAAACATTCATTATAGATACAAGGAATAAAGAAAATCCGATAAAGTTTTAGAGATTACGTTTACGTGGGTAGATATTTAGTGAAAACGAGAAAGATATAATAACATACCGAACGTATCTACTGCAACATAGTTTAGCCCAACATTTATGCATCACTCCATTCCTCCAGAAACAAATGTTTTGAGGTTATTCAAGAGAAAGGCCTCTCACTTTAATGTTAGATATTGATAAATGAAGATTTTGGTAATGCTTCACATAACCAAAGTAATAGGCGTGTGTCAGTGTTTAGAATTATATTGTTTCATCAATATTCTGAAAATATTTATCATCTCTGTATTGGAATAACTTCTTTTCTTTTAAGGGACATATCTTCTATCAACTAATGGATATTTTTATCTAGGGGCTGAAAGATTTTAACAATTCATTTAGTCGGAATAATTTCTGGTTAAAGAGTTTTATCATGTACTCAGTCGTGATAAAATAGTTGCTAGGTCTATATGACAATTCTTTATTTTCCTTGAAATTGTGTTAATTGAAAGTGCTGTTTCTTAGTATCCATCCTTTATAAATTTTTTCTACGATATTTTTTGCGATAAAATAAAAAATATCGATTTTACTAAGAAACCACACGAGCAGCTACACAATCAGTCAGAAGTCAATATGAGATCATTCTTTATTACCCCAACCTGACGACAGGTATTGTTTTCGTTTCTGTGTTCGTGTTTCTGAATACTGTGACTCAAAATGTTTTATCTGGTTTTGAATGCATTTGATCAAAAGCTGAATGTCTCCCAAGGACCAGCTTAATACATTTTAACAGATGTAGCTCAATCAACGTAACATCTCATCTCTACACTTTTGTGATAAAGGTAGCAAATTGGGATTTTAAAAAAAGACGGTCAAGAACCTTGACCAAATTAAGATAAAAGAAAATCTTTACAGTTAGACCCGCATTTTTGAGATCGAGGAATTTTTTGTTGTATATTTTAGAATGATTATTGGCATAGGTTGCCTTCTCAAACAGGGTTGCCCTTGTTTAACGTTCATTTAAAGTTTGATTGCTCGTATATTTTTAAGTTCGATTCAGAAGTAAATTTTGAATGAATCAGAAGAAGTAAAACAAACTATATCTATTTATTTATCAAGAACTGGGCTACTGTAAATTTATTGAACTGCCTATCAGTCGATTGATATACAAAAGTAGCCAACAGTATACGGTGTATTGACCATATTGTATATAAGGTTACGCCGAAGTAAGACTGATAACACGATATAACACAAATTTTGTTCCTGGAGAGTATGTATTGTTTCTTAATCGCTTATGCTGTAAAAGTACAGAAAATGGCCATTATTCCATTCAAACTTTGCTTTTGTGACCTGGATAATGAAATTTAGAAATTAACAAATTTTCTGCGTAAAAACGGGCAAATTTGCACATTTCCATTTACATAAGGTCTAAATAAAACAACAAAAGAATCAAGATTTATATGTATTTACACTAAAGTTATACAAAAATGTTTAGAAGTGAGTAGTTTTCGAGATTTGCGACTGTAATATAAATCACTTTCACGTATCAGCCCCCAAATACAGTCTCCCATCATGTCTTCGTTATACGCTACTTGGTATCGGCGTTTGAAGTCCAGTAAATTTTGGTGGAAGCGCTAGCCTTATTCCTCTGAGTATGCTCCCATGTTCTCATTGAATTTATCAAGATGAGCGTCAAGGATATGGACTTTCATGGACATCCTGCGCCCATTTTGCTGTAATTCTTTATAAGAGCCTCAACCAGTTCCACATAATTTTCGGTCTTGTAATTGCTCAAGAAGCCCCGAACTACCGCGACAAAGCTGACCCAAGCTTTTTTTCCCTTCCTACTGAGCTTCTGGGGGAATTCTGTGAACTCCAGAATTTTCTTTATTTGTGGTCCGACGAAAACACCAGTTTTGACCTTTCCCCAGACAGCTTAGGGAAGAAGATTTGAAGGTACTTGAAGGCTGTAGACTCCTTATTAAAAGCTGTAACAAATTGTTTCATAAGATCCAATTTTATGTGCAATGGTGGGAACAACACTTTCTGGAGATTCACTAGTGGCTCACACTTGACATTGTGCCTCCCCACAGAGAACTCGGTCCGTTGTAGCCAGTGCTTCTTGCTGTAGTGCACTGAGGTGTCCCTGCTGTCCCAAAGGCAAAGATAACAGAAAAACTTAGTAAGGCCTTCTTGGAGACCTCTCAAGAATGCCACCATTTTGAATTTTCCGATAACCTCCCTCCCATACTCATCATACTTTAAGGCTTATAACAAGGTCTTGACGCTGTTGTATTCCTCGTCGATGTGCGCTGAATAAGCTAGGGAAAGAGAGAGATATTTATTCCCGTCATGGAGCAGCACAGCTTTGAGGATTCTGGATGAGCTATCAATGAAGAAGCGACATTCGTTCGCGTTACAGGAAATTCCAATTGCCTCGCATAAACCGAATACATTGTGGTAAAAGCAGGCATGCCGAAATATGTCTTATAGGCTTCACACAATTTAGCAGATGCTGTCATACAGTACTTTTTCGCTCTTGTCTTGATAAATTAGCCACATACCTAGCAGAATGCTTGCAACTTTTTGATTCCATCTCTAATAAAATCAGTTAGGTCTATGTATTCAGTTAGGCAGCCAGAACTAAGCTGAAGTGATGAGTGGTGAGCCCTCTAGAAAATCTATTACAAAGAAGAATTTAAAGACATTTAAAATTTAGTAATCCTGTAGCAAATAGGCTTATAATCTGACTCTTAGTAAGAATCTCTATTTATATCTAAAATAAAAAAATAAAAACAGAGCAACATCCAGTAAACTTGTAAAGATGCTGGTATAGTAATTAGACAATACTTCATCATACATGAAACACATTTATACATGCATTAGGGCCACAAACAAGACAATTATATTGAAGAAAAGTATGACATAATTAGACAATGCATAACATGTTTTTATTACTCCACAAATAATCGCCTGAATATTAAATATAAACTTATGCATTAAGATAAACATTTTAACTGACAATGTTAAGACAATGGAAGGGGGTTGTAGAAACTAGTATGTTTGTTTTTGTAATTCTACAAAAAAATTACTTGAGGGCTGTCTGCATTAACCATCCCAAATTTAACAGTGACAGACTAATGGAAAGGTATCTAATCAACTTTACACACCTTCAGCTCTTGTGCTACACGTTTATCAACAAATTATGTGATTGACTGTCACATTATAATGCCACCATGTATGAAAGGGCAAGAACATTCAGTAGTAAAGACTCAAACTCAGCTTAAATTACAAATAAACTTTTGATGAGTTAACTTTTTTCATTCTTTCTAACGGCTATATAAATACTTTTTTGACTTTTTTATATGCAAAAACGGCTCGTTTGGGTTCAGAAAATATTTTAAATAGAAGAGCGAACAACGTTTCGACCTTCTTCGGTCATCGTCAGGTTCACAAAGAAAGAGGTAACTGACCGGAAGCTGACCACATGTTTGGAAGGGGTTGTGTAACTAAGTGTCGCAATGCAGAGGGCGGGGTTAGATGTTTGAATATATAATTTTATCTATAATAAGTTTCCTCCACAAACCGTAGAAAACATTATACGCACACACCTAGACAGAAAGTAAAATCAACCAACAAAAGTAAATATATCTCACGAATCAAAAAATCACGAAACCATATACTGCTGTATACCATATATTCCTGACATCAGCAAACAAATAACCAACATTTGGCAAAAACTAGTAACAAAATATAACATTCCAGTTAATACTAAATTTATTCAAAAACCAGGCACAAAACTAAGGTCTATACTATGTAAGAACTACACTGACAAACACCACACCAACATTATTTATAAAATACAATGTGATAACTGCCACGACTTCTATGTTGGAGAAACAAGTAGAAAAATGGAAACCAGATTCAAAGAACATAAAAAGTCACCTTCACCCGTTTTCGAACACTGCAAGTCAAATGGACACAACATAACCATAGAAAACACTAAAATACTAAATAAAGAAACAAACATAAACAAACGCAAAATTAAAGAAGCCTTACTTATACAACAACTTAAACCCAAAATAAACCAATATAAAGGAACGCCATTATACCTATATTAATATTATAGATAAAATTATATATTCAAACATCTAACCCCACCCTCTACATTGCGACACTCAGTTCAAACATGTGGTCAGCTTCCGGTCAGTTACCTCTTTCTTTGTGAACCTGACGATGACCGAAGAAGGTCGAAACGTTGTTCGCTCTTCTATTTAAAATATTTTCTGAACCCAAACGAGCCGTTTTTGCATATAAAATTCTCAACAAGTGGGTTTCTCGACATCACTGACTTCTTTTGACTGTCGCTAGTAATTTTCTCTTGTGACCCAAAAATATGACTGATTTCCTATTATTTTACAAGTTCAACTGAACTGTAGTGTTCATATCTGATTGTCCTAACCTACTCAGGGGTAAAACAAATAATCGAAAAACAGCAAAAATAATAAAATAAAATAATCAAAATTTGTTTAAAAAGCGCACAAACAACAAACAAAAAAATCGAAAAGTTGGTTTTTGCACTACTCTCAAAATTTGCTTCCCTTATTAAAGCGCATAGTATTTCTAAACCATTCAGGTGAAACAACAATTTCTGCTCCACTCGAAAGGTTTGATTTGTTTGTTTTGAATAATCTCACAAAGCTATACGAGGGCTATCTGCGCTAGACCTTCCTAATTTAGCAGTGTTAAACTAGAACATAGGCAGCTAGTCATCACCACCCACTGCCAACTCTTGGGCTTCTCTTTTACCAACGAATAGTGGGACTGACAGTCACATTATAACGCCCCCACGACTAAAAGGGTGGGCATGTTTGGTGTGACGGAAATTCGAACCTGCAAACCTCAAATGTTTAAAGCTGCCGTAACTGAACATGAAGAACTTCATTTGAACATTTTATATATTGCTTAAATAAAATAGAAAAGAAATGATAAATATATTATACAAATGTAAACATTTAGGTATTTTGTATTCACAAAAGGAAAAATAGGTTCTTTTTTGGATAGAAGTTATCATATCAAAAATTACTTTTAAAAATACTGCAAAAATATTTTCAAGTTTACTAAGTAAATATGTAATCGATTCAAATCTTAATATATTTCTTCTAAATCATCATTAATTGGACAGATACTTGTATTATTATTTACTTTATTATGTTTTACCATATATTATCTTCATATCGCTGATATAAACATTTGAAAGGTACTAAAGTAAATGGAGTTATATAAAGCCTAATAATATATATTTTGCCAAATCTATATCATATATTTCACTTTCAGATTTTTTTTCTGATATATATATATATATATATTTATATATATGAATTAACATACTGTAATATAGTTTTCGCTTCTATATTTAATTGCCATGACATATTTTATAAGTTTTTAATGACAACATAATTACTTAAGCCTTTAAAAAAATGTTCAGCAGTTCAATTTACAAGCTTACTCTTTCACTCCATAACATTTCCACTAGTTGTATTGTTTAGTTTTAAAATATATTATTATGGTAATTTGCTACGCATGTAGCTCTGCTTTCATTTCTATCTCTAACTTCAACAAATGTGTACTAAATTTGGTAGTAAATCACTTTCTCTGCAACTAAGCATGATAAATGAATGAATTACCGTATAATCAGTCACATTACTATTATTGAAACTATGTAAACTAGTGACAATTACAATTTTATGATTATTTCACTCCCATTGGTACAAGGTATGTCTGTGAACTTATACTGCTAAAAACCTGGCGTTGATACGTGTGATAAGCAGAGCACTCACAACTTTTTGTGTGGATTTGTTCTTAATAAGAACAACATAATTATTTAAATCTCTAAACAATATAACATAAAAACTTAGCGTTTCAATATATAAGCGTATATATAACATTATAACTAGTTATAACTCTGCACTTCAAACATATGTTAATGATAACCTTGTACGTTTGTATTTTTGTTTTCATCCGTATCTCTAGTTTTGACAAGCGATTAATAAGTTTGGCAGTAAATCGTTTTTGCTATAAATATTACAAAAAAGTATTTAAAATAACAACATTTACAGTTTTATGATTTCTATGTAACATTCGCTATATACAAATGTATGCCTTTTTTGGTAAAATACGATACTTTACTTTGTAATGATATGTACAAGACGAAATTAACGTCACATAATAATTGTTGTAACTTATATATTACATATGTATTCAGTTAAACGTCATAAGGTGTTGTGGTTTCAGAGTGCACCTTATAAACGAACTTTCTTTATGTGTAAATCAAAACGTCTATAATGATCATCTTGCATAGATTTCTAAATCGTACAAACACTGTTTAAGAAATACAAGACACTCATAAACTCGGAAATTCAAAGGATCATTGGCAAAAGAGGCCGTCGTGTGGCCAAATTGCTAGGATTCTCTTCAAACTGGAAGAACAAAAAGTCAATAGCATTGAAAAGTGCAGAATTAGAAAAAATTTGTAACACACAAATGTATGTCTTTGTTTTGGTAAAATACGATACTTTAGTTTGTAATGATATGCACATGACTAAATATATCCCATATTTATTGAGAAATCTATAGCCTTTAATCATAATATCTTACTAAAGCATCAAATACAGCTTTTATAAATGAAAATAGTTTATACCCAAAAAAAGAACTGACAATCATAATCGTAAATGGACCTTATATTATAAATCAAGTAAGCGTTCTTTAACATTTTATGAATTGAACGTATTCAATGTTACAGAACATACTCCAGAACAAGAATGTAAAATCATAGACTTACATTTTGATACATTATGTTAAAGAATGCTACTTCATAAATAAACAAATGAAGGATTTGAACTTGGGCACTGCAGTCATACACAATTATTTTGTGACAGCAGCTGTATTATCTGTTTAGCTGCATGTTTAACGTATGCAAGATTTCAATTTGTATGCTCAGAAAAACTAGTTTATCAATGACTTAACGTTTCAAAACAGATATTTTTATCATAGGTTTTACACAATGTTTTACTAACATTATTATCATTTTGCTTACAAATTATACAAATCATTGTTAATACTAAACGTCAAAATTCAAATAATTACATTACAATATAATTTAATATTTAATGATATTATAAAACTTGTAACACATATGTTTGAACAATTGATACAAGTCTCCATTAACATTTCTCATAAAAAACTCGTGTTTTATCGTAGTCCAACGTACTATCATTAATATATATACATGCAATTAAAATCACGTATTTAAAAAGCCTACTGGAAAATGTATTAACAAAACGACAAGATATATTACTGTGCTTTATCAAAAACATCATAGTTTGCAAAATACCAACCTAAACCTTACTGTAATCATATCTGTAACATATTATTGTTCTGGAAGGTTTTGGTCACATGGAATAAATCATATATATGACATGTAAGATGCTTCGTGCTAATATGATCATAGAAAATGTTTTCATTTATAAATTCTACAAAACAGCCATGCAGCTGAAACCTATAAATAATTTGACTGTTCCAAATCATGCTGACCGTTCAACCTTTTGACTCTAACATTACCTCTTTCCTATCACTTAAAACTGGTGTGCTTCACCGTAGTATAATATGCTATCATCAATACATGTAAGTAAAATCACCGACTTGTCAAAGACAACTTTATTCTAGATTTTTCACAAATAATGTCCATACATTCTAGTTTTGAAGTTTTAAAGATCAAAATTTTTAAAAGTTCTCAGCAAAATATTTCAAATTTTTTTCTTCTTACGATAAAGGGCATAGTCTACAAGAAAAGAAGATTTTTTATCATTTTATAAACACATCACATTTACTGTTTATCATTGGAGAATATACTTTACATTCAAAACGGCTGGTATGGATGTTAGCACTTTAATTAAAATAAGGTACAGAACAACGTTTCGACCTTCTTAGATCATTTGCAGGTTAACAAAGAGAGAGAGTTTATAAACTTGAGAACACATTCTTACTTCAAGCGGGTTTCTCGTCATCACAAAGTTATATGTAAGTCTAATAATGAAGAATGGATTTTGTGTATCATTGAACTTAATAGTCAGTAAAAACAAATTTACCTATTCTTCCAATGTAAATAAGAATACAGAAAGCTAAAGGTACATTCATTACATTCTCAAGATTTAAGGGAACTTAAGAAAGCTATTTTCTGTTTTCAGTCTAGAACTCGTATATTTGTAGTTTACAGTTACCAGTATTTATAAGTATACCTTATCAAGATCTTTACATAGCCTACTTTTTGGGATGTTTTTGTTCAGACACAGAGAAAAATATCAGTATAATCAATCTTACAGTTTGATTGTGTTCTTCAAATTTATCCAAGGAGCAAATTCTGCTGACAGCTTCATACTCTTTGATATTTAGGAATAATACAAACTTAAACATGTATAAATTATAAAATACTGCGTAACCAAGATTAAATTAACTTTGAAGAAACTCCAATGCATTTCAGTTAACATACAATTCTTGTATTCTTTCTTCTCTGTTAGACTCTCCTGTTGACATGCAGTCATTAGTCATATAGTTGTCAATGACCTCAATTTGAGAATCAACCTGTTCCGTTATCATACAATATTTAAAGGTAATAAGCAGCAAGACATACGTGTTTGTGTGATATACATACAAATAATTGAAACATTAAAAATTAGATTCCTTTCAGATAGGCATTGAAAATTTCTAAATGTGATAATACAAACAGACATAATCCAGCCACTGTAGTAATAGCAATGTTATTAGCATGATGTATTATCATTCATTTACATTTTATGAAAGATCATAATATCTAACGGATTTAGTTCTGGATAAGGTCTCTCTGTTCAAAAATCACGCTTGTTGTAACTAAGTTAGTATTGTTTCTATTGTGTAACAAAATACATCTTAGTACATGATTTAGGGTCTATAAAATGCAGAGGAGTCTTGTAGTAGATGGCATAGTTTCCCTTTTATAATATAGAGTTGCAAAAACAACAACTTATGTTCAATGTGTGTTAATTGTAAAAATAGCTTTCTTTAGATGTAAGGATATCTGTGCACATAGCTATAAAGGTGATAATATCTCTTCATAAATATTTCTCTACTGACCCTTTACCACAGGTTTCCAACGAGGAAAAACGTAACAATATATAGACTGTACACATTTTGTGATGCACACTACTGCCAAAAGTGAATTAACCAACTGCCTGAACTCGTTTGGTTAGTTGAAAATTCAATTTCTAAAGTTAAATATGTTAATAATAGATGTAGTATTGCAGTGTGATTTCGTGTTTTGACTGAGACTTTATTACACTGGATTGATTGGAAATATAAAGTAGAAGAATAGCTAAATTTATTTTTTACTGATTGTGAACTTAGGTGACACACAACTTAGTTTGGTTGTAAAATACGGTCTGTGATGACAAATAGTAAAAATGGTGGACTTATAAAATGGGAAAAAATCGTCTTTCTGGAAGACTATATCTTTTATCATAAGAAGCAACAAAATTGAATTTTTTTTTTGTTAAGAATCTTTACCCATTTCATTCTTAAAAGCTTCAAAAGTAAAACCTATCCATATTATTTGTGATACTTTATTGTTAAAATCGTCTTTTTCTGGCTTGAAATATTATCAATAAATGTTTCAGCATATGCAATATTTTTTAAATGTGTGATTTCTACTTATATATATAAACAATAGCTATTGGGCTTTGATGAAACATGAAACTCATATAAAAGTATATACAGAGACTAGTATTAGTTATTCAAATATACTTGTTAGAAACCGATATTCACAGCGAGTAATTTATCATAAAAGACTAATTTAGACAAGTATAAGCCAGTATTTCATAAACAAAGATGTTTAAAGTTTTCGTAAATAGTATATTAGTGTATCTTGATATTTTGTTAACAAATGTTTCAGTATGTGTGATACTTATTATGTCTAGCATTGTACTTACATATATTAGTATCTGCTTAAACATACTGGACTATAATTAAACTAGAGTTTTATATTATAAATAACACAGAACACTAGATTGTGAATGGCAATTAATATATTTGATGTTTTTTCCATAAAGTATAAGTGGAAGATAATGCATCACATATTATTGTAACATTATTTTAAATTCTATATGATAAAATACATGTTTTGAAATAGTCAAACTAGTTTTCCTTAGTCCACAAATAGAAATTTCATACACCTTGAGTATGCAATGTAAACGAATAATACTGCTAGTTTCACAAAATAATTATGTTTGACTTTGATCATGTGTTTGAATCTTTTATTTATTTATTTTTGTAATGGCGTATCTTTAGTGCAATGTATCAAAATATCTTTTGATAAATTCAGTGTTTGGTTTCATATAATGTTACAGAACTGAAAATACATATTCTAACTGAAATACTAATGTGAACATAACATCCTAAAGTTGTATAGATCTAATTCTGTATTTTAAGTGTTAAGATGTTTACTTATCTGTACTTCACTGTATTTTGAAGTTTTCAGTATGCTTGTTAAGTCTGTGGTTTTACATTGATGTTTTAAATACATTCTGCAACAACAGACGGTGAATATGATGAATTCATAGAATGTGAAAGAATATTCACTAGGTTTGTATTTAAAGGTCCTTTTAAGATTTTAATTTTCAACACTTTTTTGGGTATACATTATGTTTATTTAAGAAAAAAAATGTTTAGTAAAGCATTAAAACTAAATAGGGTAACTACCAAAAGATCACTCGTCTACAGGAATTTAAGGCCAAAGTGATGTATTAAAGTCTCACCAATGTAAAGGACCTACCAACGAAATTCATCAACCACCATGATCCTTTCCTTCGCAGGCCGTCATGTACGATAAAAAAAAAACTTCTCTGGAAAGTCTCTTTACCATGGACAGGAATCCATTTCGAAAGGAATGTCTAGGTTTAATTACTTTTTATTAGTATCTTACAATTCTGATGGTTCTGTATAATTTCTAATATTTATTACTTATTGAACTAACAATTAGATATGTAATGACGATAAACCCACCTCAAGTAAAAATGTATTCTCAAGACGGCTGGTATGGGTATTAACACTTTAATTCAAATAAAGTAAAAACAACATTTCAACCTTTTTAGGTCATCTTCATGTTAACAAAGAGAGTTTGGAAGATCGAAACTAGAAATAGTTTGGATAAAAATTCTGCAAGAGTTCTCTCGAACTCAGCAAAAAGTTCGGTGAGTTCCAAGCCAGTTTTCTTGAAAATTCTCCTGAGTTGTAGTGGATTGCATCCTAAGCCAGTTGAATCTTTGAAGGACAAGTATGATCACTATGATGATGAATTATTCGAGCGTTTCTCGTCTAATCTCTCTGTAAACTATGAATAATATTTTCTCCTTATCAAATTCAGCTTCTAATGGTGTAGATGGTGTTTCGGTTAAGATGTTGAAAGCTAATGCTAATCTTTTTGCACCAATTTTGACTTTTTTAATTAATTTATCTTTTACTCAAGGGAAGTTTCCCAATGCTTTAAAGTTATCATTGGTTATTCCTATTTATAAATCTGGTAATACTTTTGATTTTACGAATTATAGACCTATTTCCTTATTAACACATTTCTCTAAACGATTTGAAAAATCTATGAAGATTAGAATTTTATCATTTCTTGATAGACATTCAGTTTTGTCTCCTTCTCAATTTGGCTTTCGGCCTGGGCTTGGAACGGAGGTTGCTCTTGCTAAACTTGTGGGAAGTATTACAGAAGCTTTGGATTCTGATCTTCATCCAATAGCTGTTTTTCTTGACTTAGCCAAAGCTTTCGATTCTGTTAATCATAAAATTTTGTTAAAGAAATTATCTTATTATGGTTTTAGAGGCATTGTTTTTGATTGGTTTTTTTCTTACTTTCACAATAGAAAGCAATCGGTTTGTATCCATAACAATTATAGTGATTGGCTTACAATTAATGCTGGAGTACCACAAGGTTCTGTTCTGGGCCCTTTATTATTTCTCATTTATATAAATGATATTCTTTACCAACAGTTTTCTGGAGATATCCAAGCCTATGTCGATGATATTGCTGTTGTTTATAGTAAGCCAAATTTAATTAATGAAGCCATTATTTCTAGTGATCTTAATAAAATTAAAAACTGTCTCTTCTGTAATGACTTATCCTTAAATATATCTAAATCTTTTCTTCTTCAGTTTAACCTTTATGGTGTCATTCCAGCTTTTCCTTCTATCTTTTACCATTCCAATGATTGTTATACTTACCCTAATTGCATGTGTCCCAAATTGACTCAAGTTTCCTCTGTTAAATATTTAGGAATTATTTTAGATCGAAAATTAAATTGGCAATTCTATATTAATTATTTAGTTAATAAATTAAAATATATTTCTATGCTAATTTTTGAACTCAGTCATTGTGC
Source organism: Carcinoscorpius rotundicauda (assembly GCA_011833715.1). Classification (NCBI taxonomy): domain Eukaryota; kingdom Metazoa; phylum Arthropoda; class Merostomata; order Xiphosura; family Limulidae; genus Carcinoscorpius; species Carcinoscorpius rotundicauda. Next base: position 46,875,855 of record CM022394.1, on the reverse strand, counting down.
TCCTTATCACATTTTGTTAAGTGTATATTATGCTCTCTTTCAATCCTCCTTACAATATTGTATTTCAATTTGGGGTGGCACATATAAGATTTTTTAAATTCCTATTTACAAGTTGCAAAAAAGTGTTTTCTCTCTTATTTTTAACCATAGGCTTGATACCAATTCCCGTAAATTTAATTCCCCTCTATCATATGATAAACTTTATTTATATTTTTTAGCTTTATCTACATTGCATGCCTCTTTTAATAGGCCTCTTAAAGTCACTTCATGTCTTACACGACTTCAATTTTTTTTTCCAATTAACGTACCCACACCACGTAAAACAGTTACACTTCACCAATATTATTATTTGGCACCTTGTATTCATAATCTTATTCCTTATAGTATAAGATCTTCTATTAATCGTGTTAATCAAAAGAAATACTTAATACAATGGATCTTAAATACTGATGATAATATTCTGGGAACTTCATCTTGATTTTGTAAATTTTTGATTTAGCATGTGTTTTTTTGTATAATTTGAACTAATACTTTTAATTTAATTTTATTTACTTTATTTTGTGTTTAACCATCACAGGACGAGTTAACTCATTGTTGATGGTTTTATTTTGTTATTTGATTTTTTGTGTTTAATTTATTGCTTAATAAACTTATTTATTATTATTATAAGCAACTTATTGCCGTTATTCCTAATATCGGATAATAAGGTGAAATATAATTGAGTTGATGTTATGGAAGGTATTCTTAAAGAGTATCAGTCTATACTAAATCATTTTGTTTGTCTAAACGAAGTGGTCAACATTTGTAAATACATTAAAAGTTCTTATTTTTTTTTTATTCTTTATGTCAGAGTCAGATTAATTACTTTAACTGTAAATATCTCGAGTTAGTGTTTGTGTTCTCCACTCGCCCACCGCATTCTTCAATTAATATAAATAAAGGTGTAAATGGGCAGAATTAATCGAAACTCCAACAGCTAAGATGGCCTGGCAATGCCAAGCGTGTTAAGACGTGCGACTCGTAATCCAAGGGTCGCGGGTTCACATCCCCGTCGCGCTAAACATGCTCGCCTTTTCAGCCGTGGGGCATTATAATGTGATGGTGAATCCCACTATTCGTTGGTAAAAGAGTAGTCCAAGAGTTGGCGGTGGGTGGTGATGACTAGCTGCTTTCCCTCTAGTCTTACACTACTAAATTAGGGACGGCTAGCACAGATAGCCCTCGAGTAGCTTTGCATGAGATTCAAAAAACAAACAAACAAGCCAACCCATCCGGCTTGTCTCCGTTACAAATAAGTTCATTAAAACAATTATCAAAACTAGGCAGAAAATAAGAATAAATCACAGACTTCAGGTAAAATAAAATACAAAGAAATCATTAACCGAGCCACATAAATTAGTAATTTAAGAAAAATGGAATGTTAAGACATTCTTCTAGAAAAAACATCAAGAAACGAGAAGAGAATTGTAAACACTTCATAACATTACAATACCAAGACTCGAACCTCAGTTGGAATCAAGAGCCATCGAGGAACCAAAAACATACAGGGTTGATTTAAATGAAGAATAACGGATTTCATTTTTAGAACACCAAATTAATAAATGAACTTAATTTAATGGAAGACATGACTTATAGAAACAAGGTAAAGCAAGTGAAAAAAATTAGTTTATTATCCGTTACTGAAAAACTGTCAATATCTTGGTAAACCATTCTAACAGCGTTATGGCTGGACAATATATGATTAGCATGTTAAGTCTGTAAATAGTCTGTTAACACCTTGAGTAAACCATTCTGACAACGTTATGGTTGGATCACTATATGAAAAATGTAATGTCATGAAAAAATATGAATTATTTTTCTAAAAACCTTCCAGTGGCTCAGCGGTATGTCTACAGACTTACACGATAAAATCCTGGTTTCGATACCGTGGTGGGCAGAGCACAGATAGCCTATTTTGTAGCTTTGTGCTTAAAAAACAACAACAACAATTTTCGAAAAGGATAATTTACCTTTACTAAAACTCAATAATGTTTTGATTTAAATCTGGTCTTAGCTCCAGTTAGGTAACACAATTTTAAGAGTATTATTAGTAGAAAAAATAAGCGACATAGGTGCAAAGGAAGAACTTATTTGTCGACATCGGTCAAATTGTTGGAGCTTGTTAAAGAACGTATTAAATTTCTAGAACATTAATATATGAATATTCAAAGTGTTAGCGGAGAACCAGTAGTTCAGAAAGTACAAGAATTAAGATATTTATCCAGGAACTTTTCGAATTATTATTACTTATATAGAAACATTAAAATGCTTTTAACGCTTTTGTAAGAACATTAAAAAATCATTAGGAAATTTAAATGTCATAGTGAAATTATTTAAACGAGTGAGAGGAAATGTATTTCAGAACCGCTGATATGGGTATTAACACTTTTATTGACAAGCAGAGAACAACGTTTCGACCTTTTTGCCGGACATATGTATTATACGTTTTTAAACACTGCATATCAAATAAACACAATATAACCAAAGAAAACTCCCAGATACAACGTAAAAAAAATGTAAACAAACGCAAAATCAAAGAAGCCATACTTATACAGCAACTAAAAGCAAAATTAAATTAATATAAAGAAACACCTTTTATCTATACTGATTAATAACCTAACACCCGCCTGCAACGTCCCCTACAATTCCGTATCCATTTATACTCTCGTCCCTAATACATATGTCCGGTAATGATCAGTTGCAAATTCTCTTTTTTGACCTGAAGATGACCTAGGAAGATGGAAACGCTGTTCTCTATTTATCAATAAAAGTGTTAATACCCATACCTGTTGTTCTAAGATACATTTTTATTTTAAGTGAGTTTCTCGTCATCAAGAGTGGCAGGAAAGGTGGGAATGGCTGGTGTAACGCTCACTTTAAACATTGGTAATAAGTAAGTTCACTTACAGTCACGTGATACAGCTGGACAAACGTTTGAAAAGTACCGTTGCAGCACAATACTAGCAATGGATATATTGAACGTTACAGGCGATTAACTCATACAGCTAACTTTCTAAATAATAAATATATCAATTGATTTCTGTAAAGAACACTGTCACGAGCATTAGAAAGAACAGTGTGTTTAAAATTCACGTAAACCTTTATCGGTTGTACATACTAAAACATCTGTTTATTTTATTCGCAACGTTTTATTAGGTTTACCTGGCTATATCAGGTGAAATACAAAACTGAGGCTAATAGAAAATAATTTTAAAAAGAGCTGCGTAATAATCTATAACAATAGTAATCTACAAGCAACTACTGAGGATTACTTTGGTATATTACCAGTCACTTTCAAAGGTATTCTTTGGGTAATATTTTACCTTCGACAATAAATTATATAATAAGACTACCTAAAACTTATACGTATGGTTTATTACAAAATCTATTGTCACACACTGAGAGTTCTCTTTATAAATCTATCAGTTGAAAAGTACAAAGATGTGTACGTAAATAAAGTTACTAGTCAGAAGTTTTCCAGAAGCAAGAACGTATAAAGATCTATTTGACAACAATTGGCCCTGCATGGCCAAGCTCGTTAAGGCGTGCGACTCATAATCTGAAGGTCGCGGGTTCGCATCCGCGTCGCGCCAAACATGCTCGTCCTCCCAGCCGTGGGGGCGTTATAATGTTACGGTCAACCCCACTATTCGTTGGTAAAAGAGTAGCTCAAGAGTTGGCGGTGGGTGGTGATGACTAGCTGCCTTCCCTCTAGTCTTACACTGCTAAATTAGGGACGGCTAGCACAGATAGCCCTCGAGTAGCTTTGTGCGAAATTTCAAAACAAACATTGACAACAATTCCTTAAAAACAACCTAATTGTACTGAGAAAACTGTTGTAGCTTGAAATTTTATTTAGTGGTGTTTTGCTTCTGCATTTACTCTAAATATGATAGATCTCGCTTAAGCGTGGCTGTGAAGAGGATAAACGGAAAGAGAAAACTGGGTGTACCGAAAGCAGTTGAAAATTAGTTTTCTGTTGGTACTACAATTACAGTAGAAATCTGATTATGTTTGAGCTGTGTGATAAGAAAACATTTAAAATAAATTTCCACATTTTCGATGACTTAATCAATCCGAAAACTCCGTGTATCATTATTACCATTAGAAGCACCCTAGTAACTTTGTAGTAAGTCTTAGAGCTTATCACTCTAAAATTTAGGTTTTAATATCCATGGTTGGCACAGCACTGAGAGTTCATTGCTTAAATTTACGCTAGTCAACGAAGAAAACAAAGTAAACAGTTTCTTAGAAAGCTCTAGTGTAACTTTGCGAGCAATTCAAAACAACAAAGAAATCCATTATTAAATGCAATTCCGATGGTACGTGCTTCCATCTGTCGGGAAGTTTAAAATATAATTTATTGAAAAAGTCAAAAAGCCCAACAAAAATACAGTGTATTGATTTTAGCTAAGACTACGCAATGAAAGCAAGTTTGAACTAGTCTAATTTACTAATAATTCACAACACTACCCCAAAAATAATATATGACTTAATTAAACAAGATAGACCAATAATTAAGTATACCTGTTATTCATATCTCAAACATGAAAATATGCTTGGTGGCGAAGATGTTTGCGGAAACAAAAGTAATAAAGTAAGATATTTACCTAGGTTTCTAAAAGTAGAATTGTGTGTAATGCCAAGCATCAATATGTGTTTTTCAGGTGTTTTAAAGCATGTATTACAGTTTTGGTGTAATTTACGTGTGCTATCTGACATAAAAAGACATAATATTCCTCTTTTGTTTTCTTACTGCATTATTTTTGATTTTATGTTTTGAGAATTTGGTAATTGCTAAATACTTTATTTTGTTTCGTATGACGTTACCTAGTGAATAGTTGTGTTAAAAGCAATGATTATCAAAGCTGTTTATAATTTAAAAAACGAACAAACCAGGTACCAGAAATGAATTATTTAATTGAATCTAGTTCCGAAGGTTAAATATAGAAATTTTAACAGACAGTTGGTCTGTACTCTAGAATATCTGAGTAAGACAAAGAATATACGACTTGATGACAGCAATTGAAGTGTTTCTCAGCGATCATGGTTTAGTAACTTATTTGATAAATTCGACTTAAGGCTAATTATAGTCGTTTCAGTCGCGAATTGACCTTTCAGCGCAGAATGGCTTGTTTAGACTTTTGTCAGTTTCGCTAGAACAGATAACCATCTCACTGAAAAAGTATTATTCTCATAGTTTTGTTAAAGTTAAATACTTTTACCAACAACTCGTATCGGGAGAGTTAAAAGCGAATGTTACCCCAACACTATTATTGAACGTTGCCGTTTATTGGCGGTTCAGGGTTACTGAAGGGGTATCAACATAAATGAGCTTAAAAATCTTATTGTGATCTCGAGAGCCTATTTTACTATTTTAGGATAAACTGACGTTGCATAATCTTTACAAATTTCTCTTGACCTAGAATAATACGTAATTTTAAGCTGACAAGACTGTTACGTGCTGCAGCAAACACGAACATTATAAACAGGCATGAAACAAGTCCTCTTTTACCAACAGTAGGCGAGCACCATACGAGGGTTTGTAATGAAAAAGAATACAGTAAAGAATCCCATATTGTACCTTGCATATTCAGAGACTTAGTCAATGAAAACAGGTTCAAAATTAGAACGTGGAGTAGATCTATTTGTTAAATGTGTCTCTTTCAGGCAAATAGACCTCAACTTTGACGACACAATTCGGGTTGTAACAATCATTATATTACTATTGAAAGTGGTGTAGCAACTAAATGGTGCCTATTAAGCAGTACATTGTTGTTGTTTGATTTTGTATGGATGGGTAGTTTATACCAGTACTGTCAACTTAACAACTAAAGCAATGTGTTTAACTCCATAGTGTCTTATATCAAACTATCTTTTGATGTTTTCAGCGATTTGTGGGAAAAAAGACTGCTTCAAATAAAGCAGAAGACAGGAGAGGACGAAGTTTAAGACTTTTACATGAATGAAAAGATGTAAATACAAGAAAAGAGAACGTTAAGACTGTTTATGATGAAGTAGAAGACAAGGAAAGGAAATAAACAGACCTAAATGGTACTTGTGAATAAATAAAATATGAAAAAAAATGTTAAAAAAGCACTATAACATTACATAAAAGTACAATAAACAATATTTAAAAAAACAGAGAACAGCCATTTTAAAACACACCTCATGTTTCGGTGGTATTCTTCGTTGTTAAAAGGAGTAAGAGTTAAAGTCAAATACTGACTTATGTATAACTACATCACCAAGAATTTAGATAATCTTGCATTACACTTTTAACACTTTCTAGTCTTTGAACACAACGCTTTCTGAAAAGCTTGTAAAACAGACTTCTTTCACTTTTTCACACTTGGACTGCTAAATTAAAATATATTTTTTTTCATTTCTAAATTTCTACCGATGTTTTAATTTTTAGTTCTTTTCTAAATGAACATTTTCCCAATCTATCGCTTGATTTACATTTGTTACATGTTCAGCTTAAGTCGATTACTTTGTTTGAAATTCAAAACAAACCAATCTAAAGGTTACTTGGAATTTTCTCTAAATTACTGTTTGTGGAATTCAATAAATCTATAATATTTTAATTTCATATTATCAATTTTGTTACTAAATGAGTATTTTTTTTCGTTATTTGAAATTAAATAAATTTCTTCATCGCACCCGTCTAACTCTTTGATGAACAGATGACTATGAATAAATAGTGGTATGAATTAAAGTGTTTTTAAAGAAAATAATTCCTGGTGACACAGTCGTATGTCTGCAGACCCACGCCGCTGGAAACCGTGGTTTGATATCTGTGGTGGGCAGAGAACAGATAGCTCATTCTGAAACTTGGTATTTAATTCCACACAAATAATAGGTTACAACTTTTGTATTAGGTTCTCTGTATTTTTGAGTTATATGATAATACTTGTGAGCTTTTTTTTCAACGCCTGTTGGTTTATCACACATATCGTTATTAATAAGTTGTTCTTTTTATTCACATGTTAAATCACCCAATTTCTTGTTGTGATTATAAAACTTTTCTATTTCTTCGAAATCCCCTTTAAGCATTTGCATAAACTCAGTTTTTGCATTTGGTTCTCCATAAACGATAGAATTTTTATAATGTACAGAACATATTTGATATAATGATAAAAACTGGAAGGTTCATGTACTTGATAACTATTTCTAGAAATCTCAGAAGGTTCTGGACTATAAGGTAAATCTTTCTTGTTAGCGTTAAAAACGAGCATATACGATAAAAGGAACTCTAAATGAATTATTTATATTTTCACATTTTGAATTATATCCCTTAATGGCATTGTATTTTCTCGGTCTTCTTTATCTCAGATTCTTACATAAGATGTGCATTACTTTTATCTTTTATCTATAAGAGATTAACGTCGTTCACGTTTATCGTTAGTTATACTTACTGAATGGATAATGCATTATCTATAATAATAGTATATATTTTTTGATATGTTCAGCTGCTTCTCAACCTTTGGAATATTATTTCTAGCAATAAGGGAATTAATTTTTAATTGCTTGCTTAATATATTTGAGTTATTGTGGTTTTTGCAATTAAAATCTCATCTTGAATTGATATTTTTTTCTCTATCTACTGGACATAAATATGCTGACATGCAATAAATGAAGCATTTTAGTCTTAACTTTTAATATTTAACACGGCTTTTTGATTTTGCATTTTTAAAGATAATTCAATATGTAACGAACCTTTCAATGGATAACATTAATTATTTTAAGTTTCAGAGCGACTATGCTTTCTAACATCTATCCAAAGCTTATTTCAAAATTTATTATTTCTTTTGAACGTTTATTAACACAATCTTAACAATAATCATTTACGTCAGTCGTTTGCAGAATTGTTTGTTTCTAATTTTGAATGAAAAACTATGTGGTTTCTTCTTGTCTGCACAAAGCAGAAAGCATGTTAATATTAATTATGAATTATTTTCGCGTCTTAACTCATTAGTTTGAAATAGAACTTTCTATATCGAAAAAGTTCTTGAGTACTGATTTTGTTATTAACATTAGCTAATAAATAAGTTTTCAAAGGTTCTTTAAAGGCTGTTTCTGTTTTCTGAATAACTTCATTTTTATGTAACGCTCTATTATACTTATTATGTTCAACATGATTTTTTTTATAAAACTGTTTGGAATATTTTTTGACAAACAGCACATTTTATTTTCTATGTTTCTTCAATTTAACAGATAATTCTTTATAAAAGCTGTTATTTTCAGCAAATATATAATATTTTCTAAGTTTAGATTAAGAACTATATTATTTACGTTTTAAAAACTCTTTTAACATCATTAATATCATCGAACAAAGTTTTCGATTCATTTTTAGTATCAAATTTATAAATGTAGACAGATTTTTCCACTTTTTATAAGTGCAGAACTAGCCAAGCGCATAAGGCGTGCGGCTCGTAATCTGAGGGTCGCGGGTTCGTGTCCGCGTCGCGCTAAACATGCTCGCCCTCCCAGCCGTGGGGGCGTATAATGTGACGGTCAATCCCACTATTCGTTGGTAAAAGAGTAGCCCAAGAGTTGGCGGTGGGTGGTGATGATTAGCTGCCTTCCTCTAGTCTCACACTGCTAAATTAGGGACGGCTAGCACAGATAGCCCTCGAGTAGCTTTGTACGAAATCCCTAAACAAAAAAAAGTGCAGAACTTTTGCATTCTTCAAGATATTGTTTAACAACTTTCAATTCATATTAACATTTTTCATTTTTTCGTATCTTTTAGTTTTTGTATTATTAAAATAATCAATAACACCTTTTTAATGAACACTTATATCCAATACCTTTATGAAATTCATCAAGTTATTTATTTTCTTTGTACACGAAATGCTTTAAATTTTATTCAATTTCTATGTAAAGAGCTTTTTTGTGTTTTCTGAATGTGTTTTATCAATTTGTTGAACGTATTCGTGATGAAATTTTCAATTTTAGCTTTATAATAAACACTAACACACTTATACGGCCATATTTGGTTATTTTTTAATAAATTTGTTAAAAGATTTTTCAATTTTATGAACAATGAGCGTTTCGTTTTGTGTAGCTTTGTGCTTAACTACAACAAACAAACCATTTATTACTAAACAGCTTCTAAACGAATGGATAGTTTCAACGCATTTTACCAACATTTTGAACCAACTGACAGTAATAATGCCTCACATAAAATAGAATACATGACACCAAAGTTGTAAGGTATATGTATAGCCATGCCCATTTTGTGGGATATGTGTTATGACTTTAATAGGAAAAATAATTTTTTTCTAAAATAAAATGTAGAATGAATTACTTGGATAAATTAATAAAAATGCTATTGATAAGATACATGTTTCATCGTTCTGTTATCTTTTACAAAGAGAAAAATATGAATTATAATTCTTTTTTCTCTAGAGTGATCTGTAATTACTTATAAGTTGCAAAACGACACAGAATCAATTAAGTCAAATAATAACGAAAAAATAATGAACAGGTTTATCGAATATTATGAGATGTTAAAGCCTATAGAATGTCATAATAGATATAGGGCTCCAAAACTCTGATCTCTTAATACTTTTTGAAATTACTTCTTAGAGAAGATTAAACCTATAGCAATAAAAATATTTCCAGATAAATTATTAGACTTTTGGGATTAAAATAATGCTTTATGTTTATTAGTAAGTCTGTATTCGTTGTTTTATATGAAACTAATAATTCTTGGTTTAAAGCTAAAGATGGAATCGAACTACTGAAATATAAAACTATCATTTAAGTTAAGTATGAAATGTTAGTAGTAAAAATAAATATGTTACTTAACGGCTTACAACATTATACCATCTGCATTAACTGAAATGGGTTGTACAGATTAATATTTGGTTCAAAACTTTACTCAAAAAGAGACATTTCCTGACTGTGTAACATCTAAAGTATTACTACCATTAGAAATATTGGGGAATATAATTTCTGTTTTTGAAAAACATATTTCAGTGGAAAGTTTAATTGAAAATAATTATAAGAAAAACAACGAAATAGAAAAAAATGAAACCTTTGAAGTTGTTATATCATCTAGTTCAAATATGTCACAAGAATTTATTTTAATTAAATAATATCATTTATGGGATTATCAATAATGTACAGTAAACATTCAAAACTTCAAGAGTAAAATAATTTTTAAAAATTACCTCGTGATAGAAACAGCTTGAGAATTCCGTATGATGATAATAGTTTCAACCCATACAATATAATAAAATAATAATTGCCTATAAGGTGTCAAGGAACACACTTCAAAACCTAGTTAAGAGAAAAAATAAGTACTTCAATATTAAAGTAAAACTAAATAAATATTAAATAGAATAAGAATCCTCAATACAGAACCCTTAGATAATAATTGCAATATCAACTCAATAATTAAATTTATCTAAAAATCATAACTATCTTGCAAATAGTTTATGATGTTTATTTTTACTTGTTTTCTGACCTCTGCAAACTGTATCTTTCTTTCAAAATTTAAATAATTCTAGTTCATAAAAATTCCTTAAATTTTCCATCATTTAGATCTATAATTTTGAAAATTGTAGTGTCTGCTTTCAAAACTTCAGATTAAATAAATATTTTTTCTCTATAAAATTCAGTAAATATCCTTTATATTTTAAATTGTAACCTATTGATTAACTTTCTAGCATAGAAATATTTTTACATTACACAGATTATTAAATACTTTACATTCATTTTGTTTTTACTTATTTGAATTAATCTTAATGTTGTAAATTATAATAATTCTAATACTTTTTAATTAAATTATCTAAAATATCAGTCTATCTTACTGTACTATAAGCAGCAGAATATTTTGACATTTTAGTTTTTAAAGTTCTATTAAATCTTTCAACAATCCGGCTTTTTTAAGGGAAGCACATTACTTTGAAAGACTGTTTGTTTTGGAATTTCGCACAAAGCTACTCGAGGGCTATCTGTGCTAGCCGTCCCTAATTTAGCAGTGTAAGACTAGAGGGAAGGCAGCTAGCTAGTCATCACCACCCACCGCCAACTCTTGGGCTACTCTTTTACCAACGAATAGTGGGATTGGCTGTTACATTATACACCCCCACGGCTGGGAGGGTGAGCATGTTTAACGGAACCCGCGACCCTCGGATTACGAGTCACACGCCTTACGCGCTAGGCCATGCCAGGCTTTTAAAAGATGTGAAGAAGACGGACCAATACTCCGTCGAAACATGTATTATGCATCAGAATATTTTATTATGCTCACAAATCGTTGCTTCTTAGATGTAGAAGTCAAATATAGCTTTATCATCGTTTTCACTTCCAAACTAGTAAACATTCTGATCACAAATATATCATTTATGGTCTGATTTTAGCTAATTCTGTTTCTTTGTCGGTCTAATTATAAAAAAAGTAATTTCTGAATCTCTTTATCATTTAATTTTACTTATTTATTAGTGTTTTGTTTTGTGGTTTCTGAACCTTAATATTTTATTTTACTGCTTTTGTTATTTTTTCTTTTCCCGACTTTGACTAAGACAATTCAAGGATATTTACTAAAAATATTTATAACTGTTAAAATATAATTTGTGTGTATTGTTATTGTAATCCTTAAATTGTCTCATATCAACTGAATGAACCTGGTCGTCATTGGTTATCAGAACGTATTTTGAAAAATCGTATACCTTTAAATTTACTTCTAATTGTTTTATGTATCATTTTTTAGTGTAAATGTTGTTTTATTTGTTTTGTGGTAACGACGCATTTCTTTTTAATTTTTACATACTGCTAAAATCTTTCTTTATAAAATAATATATTTATTTTATTTATATTAATTGCGTCACGTTTAATCTCACAAACTTTATGCATTCCTTTAATCACATGTTGTCCATTCTTTGACGTAGTTCAGTGAATAGTTCACTTTTTTATTTTACACTTTTAACCTCTAAACCAATTCTCCCACGTAAAGGCGGGTCCTGAATAAAATCCGTATCTTCTATCTATTCATACACAATATGTTTATCAACTGTAGCTGATGATTTAGTATAAGTAATATCACGTTTTTTACATGATTTATTCACTCTGTTAAAACCAAAGTAACGTTTAGCTATTAATACTTGTTACGTATTTTTTATGTTTTATGTTCTTCGTAGACTAAACGCAACAGAAAAACACAGATAACAGCTTATATAATTTATTACACTAAACTATTAACAAATATAACAGATATAACATAAATTATATAATAACAGTGACAGATATTAAGTTACAACATTCGAAATTAATTACAAAACAAAATAATACTAGTTTCAAACTTCAAAAATTAAGCACAATACAAAATGGTACTGGCCTGTATCTAATATAATGATCTAAAATGAAAGTCTCAAATTCCAGTCTAGGGTGTGAATTTGGTCCCACGAAGAAATTCCGAAGCTTAAATGAAGAAGTTCAGAAACAGTTCACAGTTCAATAAATTTGCCGACTCTCAGCACAAGCAGTAATTCAGATGAATCATAGAGATTGACGAAATAAAATCACAGCTTCCGTAGATCTAACTTTAGTCACAAATCCAAGTTGAATAATCACAGCAAATAACTGACTCTCTTCTTTTGAAATAAAACTAATGTCTGACTCCTTTTTCTCTCGCATCTTCGTCTGTTTATATATTGTAGGCCTAAAATCCTCGAAAGACCGCGAAATTTCTACAGATCTCCAGAGCAATCCGCGCATGTCCGTTCTTGCACGAGACTAAACGTCTAGACACGAAGTCGCCAGCACTTCATTTACAAACATATGATTGGTCTACTTAATTCAAGAAAATTCTAAATGTTACCCTAAATGAATAACAACATATTTTATTAGTTTAAACTTCGAAATAAAAATATAAATATGGAAACATAGATAATAGAAATGAAAATCCAAACACAACACGACATGTTGTCGTTTACAAAATATTTACACATTTACATAACAATACTGAAACACAGGAAAATGCATCTCAAGGAGATCAGATTTATCTTGTATCCAACTAACTTGAACACTTCCTTTTTGCTTTTTTCTCATTTATATACAGCCATTTAACTATGTCTACTGATGTATTTTTGTCTTGGAAAGTACTTAAATATTTCTATTCTTTTTCTTTTGAGCTAATTTATTCGACACATAAATAAATATATTTTTTTAAAGTATAAGACTTTTTATGTATTTCTTTTCATGTAGATATGCCTAAATTCTTATCAATTACTTCAATTACACCAGATCCTAGAGTTAACGGCGCTAAGACATAAGCATTGAATAAACATTAATAACTTATCATAACTAAATTAATATCAGAATATAATTTATAATTTAGTTGTCCTATAGTAGTTCACTGGTAAATTCGAGGACATAATGTCAAAAACCAGGTTTTGATACACATAACAGACACAGCACAGATTGCACATTTTGTAGATTTGCTTTTCGCTTATGTAATAAAAGTAAAAGTAATTCCATATCCTTTTTCAAGATATTTAAGAACTGTTAATAAAAATATATTTGTTTTTAAAAGTTTGTTCGTGTATATGTTCAAATTCATTGATACTGTTAGACCTATTAATGTCCCTAATAATCTGATTTATTTCTCTATCTAGTTTTTTCATATGTTAAATTGAGTTGAATATCAAGACTACAATAAATAAATTATAGATGCATTTTTTCTTTCCACCTGTGATAATAAAGTCAATTATTTTATCTTTTTTCACTTATGTAAATATTGAAAAGAACCAGTTTCTGTCCAATGAGTCTAATGTATCAACATCTACCATTGTTTCTTATGTTCTTGTATAATTCTCTAAATGTATCCTTTCTATTTTTATTAGCGATAAATTGTAAGTCATCTATATCATTAAAAACAGTAAAGTTTTCTTGTAATTTTTCATACTTAGGTTCTCTCAGATATTTTGCACAAATCTCTAAATGACATTCTTACTGAAAAGAAAAAAATGGTTTGTATGCATCAAACAGAAATTTTTTAGTGAATGATAATTTTTATGCTGTTAACAAAAATATGTATAATGCACAGGATCTAATGAAAAAAATTCATGTAACCAACACGAAATGGAAACTAAGTTAGGCGAATTAGAAAAACATTTCGAAAGAGCCCATTAATAATATTTATGTGTTAATATCTTCAATACTGAAACAACAAGAAAATTACAATATTTGTAAAATAATTCACTAATGCTGAATAAAGATAAAAAAAATGATGCATATAAAAATGCTGTAACAAACGTAATAGAACCAAGTGCTGATGGAAATGAACTAAGAACACAGTATGTGGATGATATCAGTCAATTACCCAAACTTTTATCTATTTAAGAAATGTGAAATAAAAATGGTGATAAAAGTTGAAATCTTAACTGGAATTAAAAATATACTGTATAACTAGAGTTTCTATTTCATTCTATTGGAATTTTAGGAAATACTAAAATTATAATTAATATAATAACTAGCTCTGATTTTATAGATGCAAATAAGGTAGTCAATAAAGACATGTATTTGAGAACTATTGTAAGATTAGTTATATTTTTCTTTTACATAAGAATTTGTGGAGAGTGAAAAAAATTCTATTTGAAATAACTGAAAATGTTTGTTTATAAAACTTATCTTTTAAATATTTTATAAAAAAGAAAAGATTTATTTAATCCCACTGCTGTTAATATGTTCGATGAATCTACTGAATAATTTGAAATACAAATATTTGTGGAAATGCTTTCGTGTGTGTGTGTTTTTCGTATAGCAAAGCCTTAAAGGGCTATCTGCTCAGCCCACCGAGGGGAAGGAAATACTTTGGATAAATGACGGATGAATGAGGGATACTTTAGTTTCAAATGAATATTTTGTAATACGTTTTATATTTTTACATATTTTTATCAATATGTTTGAGCATTTTACATTTTCTTACGATATTGAGCTGTATTCCTCCAAAGTGGTAGAATTATTTGTAGCGTATAAATGAGGTCTCTCACACAATTTGGACTATTAATTGAAATAACACCTAATGTTAAATACATCAAATAATTCTAAGTTGGGGGCACAATCAGCAAATCCTTGAGTGAGGTAGTATAGAAATCTTTTGTCCTTAATATAGAGGAGATAAAACTGAGACACCTGGAGGCAAAGACAATGAAAAAAGAGTTAAGGTTGTCGTTTCTTATGTTATTTGGTAATTTTGAAGTCTTTTAAATGATTTCTGTCTTTTTTTGATGAAATTTCAAAACATTATTTTGTCATTTTGTATTTTTGAGATATTGTGAGGGTTTTAACATTTTCCATTTATGAAATTTGTTGATATTATGCACTACTAACACTAGTTTTTAGAAATTCCAAACAAAAGAGATGTGTAACTTGGGACAGTTGAAACAAACTAATAAATTCTCTTCCAGTTACAATAAACCTCATAGGATTCTCATCTGATTGCAGCTACACATGCTTGTTTGCTATTAGTGGTGCCATATAAACATTCTAAGAGTAGGAACAGTAATTCATTGCTTTATGTGTAGCAGGTAACCAAAGAAGACATTGTGTAAGCTAAATTCCAAGAACAGGCGATGAATGGTTATTGTATAAGATGGGAGAACGTGTGACCGTTCACACACAAATCTCATGAAAAGTTACATTATATGAGAATACAATTTGTAAATCGAGGAAACTAGAAAAAATATTCGTAGTATTTAGTCTTTATAAAACCAATGTAAATAATAGTATGGAGAACTATGTTTTTAATTTAATTTTAAATTTCAAATGGATTATTATCATAAAAAAACAAAAATCACTGGTTAACTTTTGGATCAAGTGAAAGTAATTGTATGGGTGGCTAGACTATTGTACACATGGTCAGGTCTGTGACTGATTCTGTATTGGAGAAGGAATACTAACTACGATTTTAAGGCCATAGAGCTTATTGGTGTATTCATATGAAATATGTTAAGCTTTCAGTAAAGTGTACAAAATATCTGATGTGTTAAAAGACTAAATAGTCATAATAAAGATACATCATTAATTGACAATGTCAGTCTTGGTCAGTGATATTTATGTGAAAAATAAAAATACTTCTGTCCATTTTACAGATAGTATTTTGTATTTGCATAGCCCTTATGACCACTGAACCCTACAACTAGTTTTTCAGTATCTTTTATCTGATATTTACCAAGTCAGCAGTGTAAAATGAAATGGATAGTTGATAAGAGTAATGGTGCAGGATAATCCTGTCGATTGGGATATGATGTTGCTTTTATATACCGGAAAGTACTTCAAGTTACAACAGGATTTTCACCCTCTAAGTTTTTATATATTAGAGTTTTTTAAGGATCCATTAGATTTAGGTAAATAAATTGGTCCAGAGACAAAGCCAAGTCATGAAATGTATTTACATATATGATCAATTTAATGCAAAGTTTTTTAAATGGGCATAAGCTAATCTAGCTTTGATAAGAACGCAGGAGAACGAAAACTTAAGGTGAACCAGTTAGTTGTGATGCTAGGCCAAGTAATTAAAAATAGCTTAGCGGAAAGGTGGTTAAGCCCTTTTTATAATTAATGGGAAATATAAGGTATATGTAGGGAACGGTGAACTAGTGGGACTAAAGTATCATGCAAATGTGCTAAAGCCGTGAAACACTAGAACCGCACTTGTAATTTCTGTGATCATCTACTTAGAGGCAAGGGGTAACGAAAATAAAAACAGAAAACTGGTGCGATGGAGCCTGCTATTTTAAGATCTTAATTTCACAGTATGTTATAACCCTCAAAGAGGATATAGAAATGTAGATTATATTTCATGGGTGATTTATCGAGATCGTTCTAAAATCTGTTCTGAATAAAAGTAAAATTAACTTTGTACAGATACGGAACCTAAGATCTATACGATAAAAAACTTTAATAAGACCGGCAAGAGAATGAACTTGTTAGCGAAACGTCTAAAATATTGGTATTATAGTAAATTCGCAGTAATTATTTGGTATTTTGAAGATGTGCGCAGAGTGTACTTCGTTAATGTGGTTTCTATATTCAACAAGTTACGAGTGAAAGTGAAATAAGAATGTATAACAATATGTCAGTTATGATACACCTTCTACATGCGGTGTCAACGAGACCCTTGGCACAGTATCAAGCTCATCAACCCGTTGGGATAAGAAAGACACAATATGGAGGCTATTTAAAAAAATATTGCGTGAACAACAACAGTTACGGGAATTTGTTGAAGCATAATTTCTAACAATTTGAGTTATTTACGAATCAGGATTGAGGTAGGTATTAATAACACAATGATATTTATTTATTTCAACATGAGGTATTATTTTTTACTTAATCTAACGCTTACTTATCAGTCAGAATAACAGGAAAATCAGCAAACTATTCTTATTGTTACAAGAGCGGGTGAAACAGTTACAGTATCAACAGGAAATTCTATTGCACGGACTAGGAATCACAAAAATGGCATTGTCTTAAAAATTATCTATACATCATTTTAGCCAACCCATTTCAGACTTTCGATGGTTGATCGTAGCTTTCATGGAGTAGCAACGATCACTTTACTTACTGTCATACCAAATTTGGTTTTTGAAGGAGATAGATAATATATTTAAAACGAATTTATTGTGACAATTTTTGAAGAACTGTAATTAAATTTTGATTTGAAACAATCTATGCACGTTGATCGTCAAGACTAGCAGTTAATCGTTAAGATATGGTTGCGTGCTCTTATATATATACATATGGTGAAACAAGAGTTCTGGTAATGAAGCTGAGAACGTTTGTCTGTTTTTCATAAAGAAATATTATCACACTAAAACGCACAAAATCCATGTTTGGTTTCAAAGTAAAAGTCAAAGAACAAATGATCTGGGGACTAGATTTCAAACTTTAGAACATATGTGACCCTAGCTGAGAGGATTAATTATCGAGGTAAATTAAGCAACATAATGCCAGTCGTTATTCAGTGGCTGAGCATTTGATTTGATTTGTTTGTAGTTAAGCACAATTAACTATCTGTGCTCTGCCAATCACTGGTGGCGAAATCCAGAGTCCAGTGGTATAAGTCCTCAGGCATACAGTTATACTACTACGGGACATGAAAATTTGAAACAACAATTGAGACGAATTGCGGCAATCCTCTCAGAATAATCTTTAAACCATTTCTTATACAGTAACACTAGTAGCTATTCAATAAAAGTTTTTCTTTGCATTGGTTATGTTTTCATTAGGAAAAATACTTTGAAGATATTACTTTGCTTATTTAAAAATAGAAACATTGGTATCAGTAAATATTTTAAAGCGTTTAGAAACTTTCATTACAATACACAAGTGTGCCCCCCCAGTGGCTCAGCGGTATGTCTGCGGACTTACTCGCTAAAATCCGGGTTTCGATAACCGTGGTGGGCAGATCACAGATAGCCCATTGTGTAGCTTTGTGCTTAATTCAAAAACAACAACAACAACAATACACAAGTGTAAAGAAAAATATTATCACTGTATATATTATCACACTATTAAGAAATATATAAATTAATTGATATTACTAATTAATTGTATTCAAAAATTAGTTTTTAGTTATATCTTAGTTGTATTTTAACATTTAGATTTAATAACCTGGTACATTATTTTTAAATCATAACTCAACATCATTACAATTAACTTTATATGTCTTATACTATTACACATTTTATTCCTTATCTTCACTCTTACGTAGCTTATTGATTTTTTTTAAATGTGATGTGTTAATGCCTGTGTTAATCTTTGTTAGTAGTAAGGGCAGAACAATCAGGTGTACTCGGCATTACCAGGTGATTAAAACACTCGACTCGTAATCTGAGGGTCGGGAGTTCGAATTCCTGTAGCACCAAACATGTTTGCCCTTTCAACCGTAGGAGTGTTATAATGTAAAGTTAAATTCCACTATTCAATGGTAAAAGGGTAACCCAAGAGTTGGCGGTAAGTGGTGATGACTAGCTACCTTCTTCTCTCTAGTCCTACACTGCAAAATTAGAGACGACTAGCGCAGATAGCCCTCATGTAGCTTTGCACGAAATTCAAAAACAAACAAACGATCAGGTGTAAAGGATTATGCCATTGTGTGGGGTAGGGTGGAGAAAGACAGGACACAGTTCATTCTTTTAACGACAGAAGTGTGTTGTAAGGGAGACGTTACAAGGCCGCTATGTCAGGCAGCCATGATGTCATCAGAAGACCTAGGCTAACTTATGGAGAGCTGAAATTATATTTTGATACCAGACAGGCTGCTATAATGGGTGATTACACAATAGTGCCACAAACTAGATAATGTATTTCTAGACCACAATGATAGGCGGCTATGCCTCATACAATACATGTCTCACAATGTCAATAATAAATAATTAATCATTCAAATAATACTTAAAAAGGGTGCTTAATTAATTAGCTAATGCTGAAAAGGACAGTAAATTCTAATTCATTAGGTAATTAACAATTAATTCTTCCTCTGACGAAATGTAGATCATGTTTCTATGCAGCCATGACTCATACAATACGTTTATTAACAATAATATAATTAATTATCAATTCGATAGTTAATTAATTAAATAATCTCTAAAACGGATGCTTAACGCTAATTAATTAATTAATTTTAAAACATACTTGTGAGATCAACCCATTGCAAGCTCCAGGGACCCTGCCACCTGACAAAAATAAGTTTAATATCATAGTCTCCAAAGGAAACCGTATCAGAAATTAATCTGTTTAGAGCAGATACTATACTTTGATCTTATGAGCTAAATATAAGCCCCCTGCTTGTACAGCAGTATGTCTCCGGATTTACAGCGTTAAAATCAGCGGTTCGATTCCCCTCGGTGGACTGAGCAGATAGCTCTTTGTGGCTTTCTTATAAAAAAACACTCACACAACTAAATATATACATTATAAAATCATTTATACTTAATTCGTCCTGAAAAGAATACTTACCATTAGTTAATTAAATTTCTTTACCTTTTATGTGTTTTAAAACAGCGATATCTTAATTAAAACATACTCTGTTAATAACTAATCAAGTGTTTTTCAATGAGATATTATTTAATCTAACATTATCACAAATACATGTACTTTTACCATAAATACGATACGTGCCTGTACTTTTAAACTGTCCTACAAAAAGGGGATTGTTTGTTTTAGAATTTCACACAAAGCTACTCGAGGACTATCTTTGCTAGCCGTCCCTAATTTAGCAGTGTAAGACTAGAGGGAAGACAGCTAGTCATCACCACCCACCGCCAACTCTTGGGCTACTCTTTTACCAACGAATAGGGGGATTGACCGTCACATTATGACACCTCCACGGCTGAAAGGGCGAGCATGTTTGGCGCGACCGGGATGCGAACCCGTGACCCTCAGAATACGAGTGGCACGCTTTAACACGCTTGGCCATGCCGGGCCACAAAAAGGTGATATCATGCAAAAATTAAAACTTATAAGTTGACTTTATACAATATTTTACATCATTAATAAAACCTTTATTGTACAATAAAATATTTACTAATTTGATTTGATACAACAAAATAATTTATATGTGTCTTGCAAAGGCGGACTTTCACACACAAACACACACACACGTGTGTGTGTGTGTATATATATATATATATATATACACATATATTTACTATCATTTTAACAACTGTCCATAGGAGTTTAATATATATACTTCAACAGTATTTCTACAAGTTATTGACGTCTAGATTTAATTATGTTAAAATTCACTATCTATAACACAATAATAAATGATTGCTTTATTAGGTCTTTCTATCGTCTAAATAACCATAGATAACCTCCAAACGCATAAACATCTTGTGAAAATATGGAATACTCAACTTCTTTCAATGTTATGTACAACACTTTTTCTCTCACTTTTAAGGCCCGGCATGGCCTAGCGCGTTAAGGTGTGCGCTTCGTAATTTGAAGGTCGCGGGTTCGCGCCCGAGTCGCGCCAAACATGCTCGCCCTCCCAGCCATGGGGACGTTATAATGTGACGGTAAATCCCACTTTTCGTTGGTAAAAGAGTAGCCCACGAGTTGGAGGTGGGTGGTGATCACTAGCTGCCTTTCCTCGTTTCTAGTATAAGTTCATAAAACTAACGAACTGTATCTTATGTGAAACTAGAGCACACACATTAACGGTTATTGTGACAAAAATATGATAAGTTCTATAGAACTTATAACACCTTGGAAAAGCTGACGTCACCAACATACTGCTCATCAAGACTGTATTACTAAAGGACGCTTACCGTCTTGGTTAAGAAATACAGAAGTTTATAAAAATAATCAGATTAGACGTATCAGATCTCATACTGTTTAACTTTACTCCACAAGTTTATAATATTGATATAGGTGCTTAAGAATTACAAAAGTCATTGTATTGTTACACACCGCAGAGTACAAAAACTCACTATGGAAATGCTGACGTCATAATTATTTATACTTCAAACACCCTTACAAGAAAGAATGGTCACAGTTCGAAGTGTTTGATATTTAAGGCCATTGACCATCTTGGTTAAGAAAATATACAAAATTAGAAAAAAATAGGATAAGAATCACCAAGTCTAATTTGCAGTAACTGGCTAGCTAGTCTAAGGTTCATAAATTATGAATCACGTGATTAAAGTTTTCGGTAACATGAATTATACAATTCTGTTTTGCATCATTTGGTATAATAATTATACAAATTTAATAAGGAACTCTAAGTAATGTTAATTTTTACAGAACGCTAAATGTATTCGATTTGACTGTAACTATAACAACTGTCAATCTATACATAACATATTTTTACAATGTTTAGTACTATTCTACTACCACCGGGTTCCTAAAGCATATGGTGATGGCATCCATACTTTCAAACTTTTAATTTCATTTTGCATAGTTTTATGAAGTTTAATGCCCTCTGGAGACTTACAACGCAATAATCCGGAGTTAGATTCTCCCTGCAGTGGATACGGCAGATAGACTAAATAAACAATGAAGTTTAGATTGATTACCTCGCATACATTACTTTTTTTTAGTTTTGTAGATTTAGATCTTTTTAAGAAGTTTGTTCTTGTTTTAAAACTAGTTGCTGAAGAATATCATGGTTCTTTGACTATCGGCAGTTGATGTTTATAATTCTAGTAGTTAATCTTCGTTTGAGTTTTTACATGTTGGTACGCTTTAGGTGGCGCTGGAGTAGATCAATGACTTATAATGCTAAAATTTAGGGTTTGATTCATCCAATGGGCGTATCACGGATAGCCCACCGTTTATAACGACAAACGAACTGCATGTTAACGTAGTTAGTGTATGTAAAACTTATAGCAGTACGTCACAGTACAAGTAAATTTAATTATGGTTTTCATTTTCATTCTTGAAACCTATTTTAGTTTTCTGTAACGGAACTGTTATTTCTTTCATTTTGTTAATTATTGCAAGAAAAAGTTTAAAGTGTTAAACTAACTAGGTTATGGATGTATTGTTCTGGTTATATTTTTATAGGGAATGAAGAGTGAAATTTTCAAGCCACAATATAGTGCCTAGTAAACAATACAGATGAAAAAACAATACAGTTTTATAATAATAATAATAATAATAATAATAATAAATAATAAAATAATAATAATAATAATAATAAATAATAAAATAATAATAATAATAATAATAAATAATAAAATAATAATAATAATAATAATAAATAATAAAATAATAATAATAATAAAATATTGAACGACATAGAATATAAGCATTTGAATTAGATTTAATATATTCATAATTCTATCTACCTACCTATTTATCCAGATACCTATATGCATTGTAGATTTTAAACATTCATGAAATGTAAAAATTAGAAGTTAAACTGGCATCGAAATCATAACATATATTTATGTGTATTATGTTATAATATTTAATTAACTTTTATTAATTGCATTAAACTAGCAAGAATTATTTCACCAACTGTTCATCAATGACCACATTATTCCAACTGAAATTATATTTCTAAAACTGGTCGTAACGTAGATGTTTCGCTCAGTAGTTTCATTTAATAAATTAAGTATTCACAAAGTAACATTATCTGTCTAAAGAATGATCAATATTCACTTTATTACGTTTTAAAAAGCAATATTGTCTGACTGACTAGTGATGCATAGTTAATTTATTACGCATAGGTGCACGCACACTTCATAGAAGTATCTTCATGTGTGTGCTACCCAACTTCCTGCAAACGATACTCAGCGCTCTCTATTATTCAATCTTGTAAGCAGACGGAGAGTCACAAAGGTCTCTCCATGCAGTCGCAAGAGGCGGATCAACCAGCAGAACCTTTCAAGGAAAGTTTTCTACGACCATATTGGAAATAAGGTAAATTTCATAATTTTAAAGAAAAAGACTCTTTTTTTTGTTTTTAAGATTCCTTTAAATGAAATGGCCATAGTACGGAAACATAAAGTATTGTATTATACATAGATAAAAATGTTTTAATATGAACGCCTCCTCTTTAATATACTTTTTTGGTTAAAATAGTTTTTTTACTGAGAAGTTGAACATAAAACTTCTCATACTTCAATATTTTTATTAGCAAAGAAGTTTTACTATATACAGCGACTTACCCTCAAGGTGATCGATTCCTATATATTTT
The DNA here is from genome assembly GCA_011833715.1 of Carcinoscorpius rotundicauda. Classification (NCBI taxonomy): domain Eukaryota; kingdom Metazoa; phylum Arthropoda; class Merostomata; order Xiphosura; family Limulidae; genus Carcinoscorpius; species Carcinoscorpius rotundicauda. Next base: position 46,852,154 of record CM022394.1, on the reverse strand, counting down.
ATGTGAATTTGAAACTTATAAAATAAATGTAATAAAATATTAATTTCTAATTATATATTCATTAAATACAGATATTTCCTTATTGAAACTTGAAGTCAATAAATGACGTTTACCGTCATTTATCTATTACAATTATATCTTACTAACCCATTAAACATGAATCTAAAGAACATTTGAATGGGGTATACTAAAACATGAAAATAAAAAAAAGGCATACTTGGTGTTCACCTCATTAAAGGAGAATTATCAGTTCGTTAGATTTTTATATGAATAAATTGCACATTGGGGGCTTTAATATCTATTTAATTTTTTCGGGATCTCTTTTTTTTCTACATTATTCACATCTTGTCTTCTTATATCAGAATTGTTACAATGATTTGAAAGAATATTTTCTAATGGATTTTAATGAATATCATATATAATCAAATTCTATTTAATAGATTACATTGAATACGTTGTATACAGTTAGATTAAATATATATCTGCCTATTAAAAATAATCGTATGTAACAATTAATAATTATTGTATGACTACCACAAACTTCATTAGAGCAACTTTCTCAATAGCTGTTTTCAATGACTATAGACGGAAGAAGAAAAGTTTAGAACTGATATTTTACCTTCCACAGCTTGCGATCTATTGTAATGCTGATTAAAATATCTTTACATATAGGTAAAGTAAATTTTTCAATGAAAGAAGTAAATGTAGGTATGGCTAATATCAATCCCTCAAAAGCAGTACAAATAAGATAATAGAGCTGGTACTTGCATCATCCTATGTGACTGCACAGATAAACAATGTAGTATAACTTAAACAGATAAAACAGGATAAATTAATCTTAGTTGTAATTGAATAAATAGTTATATATATTGCTATATGTAAATTCTTTCCTTTGCTGTTGTGCCATCCCTACCATCCTGTTGTATTGTTTTTGAAATATTGATATTATTCATCCCTACATTCACTTCCTTTTTTGAAATCTTTTTATTCACTTGTTTGCTTGTATTTTAATGCAGTGTTTCAATAGACATAGGAAGGCTAGTTAACAACCAAGTGTTTCTTTACAATAGTCTGATCTTTTCACAAAAAGAAATTTTAGTAATCGAGATATTTCGAGCAAATAAAATATGTTAAAATGTCATTTGTTAACATTATACACACCATTTAAACGCACTCAAAATTTCAACAATCTAAAAGAGAAATTTCACGATCTGTTTATATCTTTGCGAAAGAAAATTTTGTTTGCATCTTTTGTTAAATAGTTATTGTTTTAGTAACAACTTTGACAAACTGAGTTTTCCATTACATTTGATGATTTGGTCTCAGTTATCTTTTCTATTTTAAACAATTTCACATTATGATTAAAATTACTTAATTGCTTATCACCTTAAAGTAGGTATAAATTAGTACACTGATAAGGAAGAATTAAAACTATCTTTGAGTAAATAAGTGGAATAATTAATTGAGCTGTGTTTGTGAAATATTTATTTAATTACAAAAAATCGAGTTCAAGTAGAACAAAGCTACGTATTAAAATAACAAATTAGATAATAACAAATATTGTCAACAAATAAAGCTTACTGGTAAAAACGTTAATTTACTTCGTGAAAGACAAAAATAATGAAATTCAATCACTTTTTTCTTTCCTAAATGGCACTGAAACTCGTTCCTGATCATCAAATGTTGGTACTTTTATGTAAAGACATTTTCTTTCGTAGAAACTGTTTACTTTGTACCTAGTGAATCTCTTATCTGTGTCTGATAGCCTTTTCTGCTTTGATGGAGAAATAAAATATTTTATTTAGTTAGTCTAACCTGTTGTCAGATTCTGTTTGGATTTTATAGCATAAAATGAGTTCGTTCGACACTTCTTTAAGCATATACTCATATAACATGCTAACTTTAGTACTTTGCTTCTCATGCCTTTTGTTTTTCAGGTATCTTATCTTAATTATCACCACAATTTGAAATATTTTAAAGAACATTGGCCATTTATTAGCAGATTTACTTGAAATTCAATTATTCCCTCGTTTTGTTTGTTTGTTTGAATTTGCACAAAGCTACTCGAGGGCTATCTCTGCTAGCCGTCCCTAATTTAGCAGTGTAAGACTAGAGGGAAGTCAGCTAATCATCATCACCCACCGCCAATTCTTGAGCTACTCTTTTACCAACGAATAGTGGGATTGACCGCACATTATAACGCTCTAACGGCTGAAAGAGCGAGCATGTTTGACTCAACGGAGATGCGAACCTGCTACTCTCAGATTACGAGTCGCACGCCTTAACACGCTTGGCCATACCGGGCCATATTCGCTCGGTTCATTGATAAACACGCTTGTATCTGATCAATCACATTTGTTGGCGCGATATTTTAGTTTCTGTTACTAAAATTAGAAACACATTTAGGCTACTTGAGAATAATACAAAATATTAGCCTTTTCGGTAAGTGTGAGGGGATATCACAATACACTAATATACAATCTAAAAACTACATCTTGTAAAAATTGAGAATCTTAGTGATGGATTGGTTTGAATTTTGCCCAAAGTTACACGAGGGCTATCTGCGCTAACCATTCCTAATATAGCAGTGTAAGGCTAAAGAGAAGGCAACTAGTCATCACTATCCACCACCAACTCTGAGATTACTCTTTTACCAACGACTACTTGGATTGACTGTCATATTATAACGCCCTCACGGCTGAAAGTGCGAGCATATTTAGTGGGATGGGGATTCGAAATCGCGATCCTCAGATTACGAGTCGAGCGCCTTAATCACTTGGCCATGCAAGGCGTTGTCAAATTTCTCAAAAGTTATAAAAGACTTTATGGATGCTATAATCATTAATATCCAAAGTTGTGTGCAGGTTACTATTGCAGAAATCATAGAAAATACTGCACGATGTATTTGATTATTTGCATAATCCTTTTAAAACTATTAATCTAGACTTGCCACTACTCATGAAACTAGAAATGTGTATATTGTCACCTACGGGAGAACCTATAGGAATGATTTTGATAATTCTATGCTGTAAATAATGAGTTTTTGATGAATGGACTAACTGAAGTGTTGAAAAATCAACGAAAGTTAGACTATTTTAAAATTCCAACGCTCTGCGTAATTTACGGAGGCTCCATTGTACCAATCAGGCTCTTACATTATTTGCAGTTACTTCAATTATCCAGTAGTGGTATCCATACCTTCAAAAACTGTTAAGACACCCTCCAGAGTTAATTGAGCACTTGCGTCATGTTTATTCTTACTAGCTTATGACAGAGGTATAAGGGTGGTTTCAAAAAATGATATCACTTGGATTTTAATGATGTCCGTGAAAATAAATTGCGATGCCAGATTTGAGTTCAGCAGTGCTGTAAAATTTCTTCTTTAAACATATCCAAGAAACTTTTTTGCATAATGTACAGTATTTTCTGAAGTAAGAGGATTTTAAAAAAAATCATCTATATTTTCCAAGCTCATAGAGAAATAAACAAATTCTGAATCGAAAGTATTTGAAAGATATATTAGGACGGTAAAGTTACAGTGTGCTTCAAAAGTTAGTTGTCCCAAGCTTAATATTTCTTTGGATGAATGACATTTGCATTGCAGCACGAAATTTAGTTGGTCCTTTATCAGTCTGCGTGAGTTTTACATACAATTTGCATACACTTTTATATTAATCTAAAACAAGTGAAAATAGAAAATAATTAGAGTACTAATTTAGATAGGAACTTTCTTTCAAACCGCTTTATATTTGTCAAATGGATCGATGAGACGTGAATAACTGATAACATAATTACATTTATTTCTGCCCAGCTTAAATTCCAGTCATTCTAGTTATGTGTGGGTTATCAAACAAAACTCACAAGAATCATCAGTTTTTATTGTTTACTTTTCTTTTCAAATTTGAAGTGAGTCGTAAAATTCAGCTTCAAATAAAAAGATTTGGTAGTATAAAGAAAAGAAGCCTTTCAGAGTTTTATGAAAATGTGAAACATTTCGTTTGGTTGTCAAAAACGCTAAAAATTCCAATATTTCGATGTTACATAACTAGTTCATCAATTTTATCAAAATCAGAATATACATCTCAGACAACAATCAAAGTAAAAATACAAAGTTAAAGGGAATCCTACCAAACTGCTGTTTATTTGGAAACCAATAACAGGACCAATAGAATAACATGTGTGTTCCCAAAGAAAAACATCGTCAGGATAGTATATTGCTTTCGTTGGATACAATATGTTCTACCTTTGAAAGTCACCAAAGGTTTCAAAGTTTGTCAAGTACAGAAACAGGATTTTGCCCACATAAAGCAAATTACATCATTTTAATAGAGGAAACAGCAATGTAAGGAACGTTCGTATCATTGTGGTCAATAAATAAAGTTATTTGCGAAACAAAGAAAGTTAATTGTTTGTTTGTTGGAATTTAATGGTATAAAATTAAAATGTAAGAAAAGAATGTACGAAGTAATATTACATTATAAACCACTTTCAAAGAAAGAGATATTAAACTAATTTTAAATGGCCTATTGGATAATTTGGATAAAGTCCAATTTGGATAATGTCATGATTACCAATGACATCATTCGATATTTAAGGAAAACCATGAATAAAACTTAATTAACATGGTGTAGTAGTTGATCATAATAGCAATGGTCTAAAGGTACTAAGGGTCAAATTTTGCTTTAAGTGTCACACTGTTCACATGATGGTGGATCATTCCCTTTTCAAGAATTGATAAGAACTTAATGTAGGAAAGCTTGTTCACACATTTCTCAATCCAAATAACTTACCAACTGATAACTTGGCTTGATAACAAATTTGTTATCAAAATATAAAACAGACAAAGGTGTTACATTGCTAGAAAAATATGGTATGGCTATAGCGCTAGAGAGCTAATTTGTTTGAATTATGATATACTACTAGACTGACAAAGGGCAAGTTTTAGATTAATAAGATTGCAGGATAATTTGTATTCAAAAAGAAAACTTTTCATATTAACTTTAATAATCTAGCTCAGGCTGATTTAGAACAGTTGCAAAAATTAAATTTAAGCCGAAATTCATTTTGACTTTGACTTCTGATTTGCTTTGTAGGAAGATTTTTTTTCATGGGTATTAGAACTATTGAAAAATAACAACCGTATGTGCTTATGTACATTGGATGTTAACTTGAAAGCCAGAAAACTAACTTCAGAGATGAAGTTAGAAATTAGATTAACTAGGGCTTCAAATGATGCAATAACCTGACTAAACGAAAGCTGAATCTAAAATTAAAATTGTGTGCAGTGTGAAGTTTGATTAATGTATGTGGAAAAAAGAGGGCATTTGAGGGCTGGATTCTTGAATAGCTATGACTATGAGTTGAGAGGGTACTTAAACAACTAAGTCTTGTTGTATTATGTGCGACATCAATAATCACACTATTGAATGAATCCCAAAATGACAAAAAATCCACAATTGTCAACATATATGAAAAAGGCTGATTTTTTTATTTATAGTTATAAAACAATGACGAATTCTAATGGTATAGAGGAAGACGTGAGGATGTTAGAGCCGTCAGTGTTAATGGTAGACCTACCGTGAGATTATACTTTTAGAGAAAAATCAACTTGTTTCTGATTTGAAAAAGAGTGTTTTCTCAAAATATTCAAAAGTTCGACTATTTTTAGAGTATTTTGACAGCTAACACCCTTAAATAATGCTCACAGTAGCACAGCGGCATGTCTGCGGACTTACATTCGATACCCGTGGTGGGTAAAACATACATATCCAAGTATGAAGCCTTATGCTTAATTACAAACAAACTTTCAGTATTTTGTTTTATAAAATGTGTTATTCTGTGAGGTATGCAATTATACAGTTAACTTTCTTTAATGGGAAGTTGCAACACACCAAAAACATTAGTTACAGGCTTCTCTAATGAGATACATTCCATGATCTTCCAAAAAATATACTCGTAGAGGGATCTAGACGATAAAGTATTCAATTCGATGACGAAAAATACAATCATAAATGTTATGAAAAGAGAAAAAAAAAAGACTTATTGACATGCTAATTTTGACTCTTTATTAAACTGTAGAGTCTAACATCCCCAATGGCACAGTGGTATGTCTGTGGAGTTACAACATTAGAAATTGGGTTTCGATATCCGTGGTTTGTCGAGACAAATAGCCCATTGTGTAGCTTAGTGCTCAATTAGAAATAAACAAGAGACTAATAATTTAATAAAATTGTTGAAGCAAGACATAAAGTGTAGGGGGTAGGTACCATAATACACTGTTTTATTTTTGTGTGCTTGTTTATTATATTAAATTTTAAAACATTTTTTACCGTAAGATTGGCGTTTATTGATTGTTCCTTGTAATTACTTGATACAAGTTTGACGCATAAGCGTTTTTGTGTTATTACTTGATTGACTGTATTAAAACAATCTGTTAAAGATAATGTATTGAAAAGAAATTAATAAACTGTTAGGCTTCAACAGCAAGTTGTGTTTATGTAATGACTGAGTAGGTGAGCAGATTAAACACTGATTGCATGGTTTTGTTAATTTGTTTGATTTTAATCAGTTTCAGCCTTTAGAATAGAAACAGCAAAAGGGGTAACATTAAACACATTTTCATAAATTTAACTGACTCGTGTCACCCTTGCCAGGTGATTAAGGCACTTGACTCGTATCCCGCGAATTGCGGGTTCCAATCCCCATCACACCAAACATACTCGACCTTTCAGCCATGGGGGCGTTATAAAGTGACGGTCAATTCCACTATTCGTTGGTAAAAGAGTAGCTCAAGAATTGGCGGTGGGTGATGATAACTAGCTGCCTTCTCTCTTATCTTACACTACTAAATTAGGGACGGCTAGCGCAGGCAGCCCTCCAGTAGCTTTGTGCGAAATTCAAACAGAACAAACTCTTATCACCCAGATTGGAGTGGATCCTTAATAAAACCTTATGTAATTAATTCTGCCATGATTATCCCTTTATATATATATGTATATAGATTTTTGGATATACTTTTTTACATTCGTGGTGTGAGTGGAAAAACAAGCCGCAAGGGCGTATTTAGGAAGCCCATTGATAATTTTATTCTTTGTAAAACTACATGAGATGTAGGATCCACAAAAGGTATTAGCCTCTGGGACTGCACAACCTTAAATCCGCATTGAGAAGCCGAGGAAGAAATACAATTTCCAAAAGAACAAGAATAAAAAAGTTGTGAAAGTACCCATCTCGCAAACAAATTATTTGTAATTTTCATAATATTACTTTTTGTAAAAATATTTTCACGAATTGACATATATGGCACATTTCCAGTGCAGACAAATGAACGATTTTGTATTGATACAATTTTAATATTATAGTAATTCAGTTTTTCTGCGTTTTACACTGATGCAAATGCATGCAGTAATAAACTTGAAAAGCACAGTGTTGAAAGTTTCTTCAATAAAGACTTTAAGGTCACGGCATGGCCACGACTCACAATCTGAGGGTCGAGTGTTGAAATCCCCGTTACACCAAACGTTCTCGTCCTTCAGCCATGGGGACGTTATAATATTACGGTCAATTCCACTATTAGATGGTAAAAGTGTAGCTCAAGAGTTGGCGCTGGGTGGTGATGACCAGCTGCCTTCACTCTAGTCTTACACTGCTTAACTAGGGACAATTAGCGTAGATAGCCCCCGTATAGCTTTGCGTGTGTTTAAAATTGTAGTGAATTATTCCTGGCCACTTGTCTGCCACCATTTTATCATTAATAAAATGTTCTTTTAGGATATTCACTCAAAGGTACACAAGGGCTATTTTTGCTAATCGTCCCGAATTTTGAGTTGACAGACTGGAGGGTAGGCAGTTAGTCAACAATACCCACTGACAAATACTAGACTACTCTAATTAAACAGTGGGATATGACCATACTCTTATGGCATTTTCACAGCCCCAAAGAACGGAGCACAATTTTGCTGAGCCTAAAACAGAATGGGTGTGTGGACATAGTAATCAGTAATTATTCAGATAACGTTATAATATCGCATGTTATTTTCAATGATGTAGAATTTTTATGTATTTAACATTAGTTGTTCACATCTGTTATCTAAATCTCTGTGCAACTGTAATAAATCAGGCAGTAGGGTAGCACATTTATTTGGAGAACTATAAGGAGGAAATGAAGACGTGACGTAGAAATAAGGGAGCTGATCAACAATTTAATGGAACATGCTCATTGAATACTATCTGGGTTTTTTCGAAATACCCTTCCTTATACAGTTCCATTAAACCTTATACTAAAAGGTGTAATGTGTTACGTTAACATGAGCTTCAGATCGATTCATTTTGAAGTAAGGTTAAGAGCAAATGCGGATTTTACGTGTTTCTAAATATCTGAAAATTTATGTTTTAGTAATGTAGTATATTATATTTGTGTAAAGAAAGTTTGAAACTGATTTCCATAAGCGAAAAAACAAATAGATTGTGTAAAAGATTTATGTTGAAAAAACAACTAACACAGAGCATTTCAGACGAAAGGCAAACCTTGACAAGTCTGGTCAAATACTTTTTATTTAATGCTTTCTTTCATTCGTAAATTTGTAAATTTTGTGGAATGATCTAGAAAGGTGAGCCTTTGCATTCCAAGAGTACTTATGCCAAGCATATTCGTTACGAAGAAAATGGAGTACTTGATTTTTTCTAAAGTGACTCGTCCTTTGAAGATAGTACAGGGTATCTAAAAAGTTTGGAACCACAAGTGATTTGTATCTTTTCTTAATTTTAAATACATAACTGATTATTGCACTTTCAAAACATGAGAAGGTAGATGTAATCCTGTTGTTAATCCAAACTTGTATGGAAGTATAAGGACAATACACCGCTGGCCAAAATCTTAAGTTCAATGAAGATAAAGAAAAAATATGCATTTTGCGTTATTAGACTCAACTACTTATTTGAGTAGAGCTTCGAAAGATGAAAATAAGAAAAGGGTAAATAAAAATAAAAATAAAAATAAAAGTTTTTTAGCATTAAATAGGGAAAATATGAACACTATGAAATTAGCCTAAATATTAGCTGATCAAAAATTTAAGATTATATTGAAACGAAGCGTTAATCGGTAAACACGTAACGAAATTTAATCATTTGTGTTCAAGCATTAGCGTTGTAAACATCTCCCATTGACATCTCCTGTGTTACATTGGGTGAAAACATGGTGAAGGCTAAAATGCTGATAGAGTTTGAACGTGGCAGAATTGTCGAGCTACAAAAGCAAAGTCTCGCTCAACGTGCCATCGCTCGTAATATTAGGCATAGTAAAACTGCTGTTGCAAATTTCTTAAAAGACCCAGAAAAATACGAAAGGAGAATTTCAAGTGGTCGGTTCAAGAAAATTTCGCTGGCGTTGAGCAGGATGATTTGATGGATTGTCCGGCAAGACACCAGTCAATTGTCGAATCAGATTAAGACCCTTACGGATGCAGAATGCAGTTGAAGAACAACGGCATCTACGAGAGAAAGGCTTTAAAAACCGTAAACGTCTTCAAAGTCCACGCCTTCTTCCACACTACGAAACAGCTCGGTTAAACTTTGCTGAGAAGCACCGAACATGGGACGTAGAAAAGTGTACAAAAGTTTTGTTCTATGATGAGAAAAAATTAACCTGGATAGTCCAGATGGCTTAAAATGCTACTGGCACGATAAGAATATCCCACTGGAGACATTTTTACACGACACAGTGGAGGAGATTTCATCACGATCTGGGGCGCTTTCTCCTTCCAGGAAACATTCGAGCTTCAGGTTATACAGAGGCATCAATCAGCAACTGGTCACAATAGCATGTTGGAGAGAGTATCTTTATTGACTGAAGGCCCTTGCTTGTGTGGAAATGACTAAATCTTTCAGCAGGATAACGCTGAAACTCACAATGCTTGCAGGACAAAGGGCTTTTTCATGGCGAATAATGTGATTCTTTTGGACCATGCAACGTGTTCGCCCGAAATGAACCCCACCGAAAATGCTTGGGAGTTGATGGCGAGAGAAGTCTCTAGAAATGGACGTCAGTTCCAAACAGTGGATGGTTTTCGTAAAGCCATCTTCATCATTTGGAATGATATTCCAGCCAGCATCCTGTAAAAGGTTATATCGACCATACTAAAGCGAATGCTTGAGTTATTTGCAATGACGGCCGTGCAACTCACTACTTGTTGGGCATTTCATACCTGTTTAGGACTTCTTTTTGGTATGGTTTTAAACTTTTGAGCAGCAAGTATTTAGGCTAATTTCATATTATTCACATTTTTCCTATTAAATGCCAATACGTTTTTATTTTTATTTTCCCTTTTCTTATTTTCGTCTTTCTAAGCTCTACTCAAATAAGTGGTTGAGTCTAACAACGCAAAATGAATATTTTTTTCTTCATGTTCATTGGCCTTAAGATTTTGGCCAGAAGTGTATGTAAAATAAAGTCTTTAAAATTAGTTGAAGTCCTCATTGTTCTAAGCTTTTCACACACCCCATATAAAGTGGTAAATTCCAGCAGTATTGCTAAGGTCAATAAAGTCAACTTTAAAAATATAATTACTTAGTCTTAACAGGATTAGTTCAGAATCGACGATAAACATTTCAAAAACATAAATGATATTTATAAAAGGTTAGAAAATTAAATATATGTCGTAGTTTGTGTTTTTGTTATTTATATAAACAAGCAAAAATGTGTGTTGTTTGACAACATTAATTATTAGAAATAATGAAATAAAGTGACATCCATACTTGTAATACAGTAGCGTTTATTTTGCAGCATGGAACTTCTAAAGATAAATATCACCTCTTTTTGTCGATGTCTCGCGCTAGTACAGCGGTAAGTCTACAAATTTACAACACTAACATCAGGAGTTCGAGTCTCGTTGGTAGGCTCAGCAGATAACCTAATGTAGCTTTTATATCAGAAAACACACACACTGTTCCAGCTATTTCTAAGTATTTCTTCTGCTGCAGAATACAATAAAAAACTCAAACATAAAAGATGGTTTGTTATTCTTTGTTCAAAAGACTAATTCTAACGCGGAGCCTAATTTGAACAATTTCCTTTATCTGCTTGTTGCACATATCAGGTGAAAAAATTGCGCTTTTAAATTTGATTTATAAATGCTTGTCCAGACTTTACTAATTCCAAATCGTCTATCATCGGACAATAACCTTTGCTCTAACTAGAGGATTCTAGTTCATAAGTAGACTAAGTATAGTCTGAATGTCACCAGTAAAGGCGGGTTTTTAGGCTGTATCAAAATGCTCTTTCCCATAGATAGTAGTTGGCCGGGTATCCAGAACAGGTGTGAAGTAAAAAAATATTAAAATGGAGAAAGTAATGTGTAGAGTCACAGTATTGGTGATACATACGGTTTAACTCCCTTAATTCAGAATCTCTGACTGAGATAAATGTTAAAGACTAATAATCCAACGTGGATCTAATGAAGGAACGACATATCTTGGAAGAATATCTATCTTTTCCTCATGAGTTAGAAAAGAGGACATGGAGAATGTTCAATGCAGTTATATATTTGATTTTAAGCTGCTTAACATATGGAATGAGAGTCAGTTTAACATGAAAAAGAAGTCCTTAGAATCTCGTTTTAGTCAGTACAGAAAATCATGGCCCAACTAGATGGAGTTTTGCATCAGGGTGTAATTTTGTCGGTGGCAAAGAACCATATAAATGGTTTCATGTAAATAAAGGAGAGTTTGGATCTTCAGTTAAATGTACGCCATACTGGTTGACAAGCAAGCTCTTTGTAACTGTATTAATGGCATAATTTGGAAGTGACTATCAAGTCACATCTCTGATGTAATCTAAGTTCCTGTGTAAAGAACCATGAGAGTATTGATCTAATACTGACACAGAATAACCCTCCCGCTAAATAACTACTGTCAAAAATTGGTATGTGGTCAAGTAGTCTATTGGAATGGATGTTCCTCAAATCAAAACTGCCTTTTCTTGAAAGAGATCTTTCTAATTGATATTTCAAGTGAAATCTTTCAGTCCATTGAGAATTATTGTTTATGGAAGCCTCTTTGGATGTTGTAGAGGAAGCTGTTTATTCTAGGAAAAAAATAAGACGAGCAATATCTATTGTCTCTAATTTACACATATATCGCTGATCAAAGTGTTAGGTTTATATATAGAAGGCATCTTGAGATTTTTTCCAGGTTTAAAAAAGAAGGATCAACATAATCCAGCATCACAAGTTAGTTATAATCATGAGAAAATCAGGCTGACAAGAATATGGATTTCAAGAAGGCAAAATAAAATGTGGTGGGAAAAGCACTGTCTGGTTAAGATTGGCAATTCTTTGTGAAGCATAAAGAATCTGGCCATTAGGTTGCAAGTCTGATATCTACTGTGGTATAGGAAAGATTTCGAGATATTAGGAATCGTAAGTACAGCTGTTTCCTCACGGCTATTAACAAAAAGTACATTAAAAACTGAAGGAGAAACAATTAACCTTCTCCATGTTCCAAAGTGGGACACAAATTGAGTATTATGGACCGCAGTCAGTCTTCCCCAGAATTATGGGAAATAATCACTGTCTCATTTATTAATTACCACCTCTTAAAAAAAAGAAACGAAGAACAGAAAGTGAATAAATTGAGATATTGGAGCAGGAAAAAGAACGGAAATAGGATTTTATTTGTTTATTTTGAATTTTGCGCAAATCTACATGACGTCTACCTGTGCTAACCCTTTATAATTTAGTAGTGAAAAACTAGAGAGAAGCAGCTAACATTGAACATTCATCGCCAACTGTTGGGCTACTCTTTCATCAACTAATAGTGGAATTGAGCATCACAATATAATGTTTAAATGGATGAAAGGTCCAATGTATTTGGTAGGACAGAGATTTGAGCCCGTAACCCGTTAGAAACGTGTCGAACGCCCCAACTTCATTGCCATTGTGTCTGAGAAAAAGTGCTCCACAGATAGTTCCATTCCATTGCTAGCCTCATCATCCCAAAGCCAATTCTGTCCTTTCAAGTTATTACGCCGATTTAAGTTTTCTGAATAGGTGTGGTTTGTTCTGAATTTCGCGTAAAACTACACAAGGGCTATCTGCGCTAGCCGTCGCTAATTTAGCAGTGTTAGACTAGAGGTAAGACAACTAGTCATCATCACCCACCGCCAATTTGGGCTACTCTTTTACCAACGAGTAGTGGAATTGTCTGTTACATTATAACGTATCCACGACTGAAAGGGCGAGCATGTTTGGTGCGACGGGATTCGAGTCGAGTGCCGGGTCCTCTGGATAGGAGATTTTATTGGTAGTTTTTATTCACTGTGCTACATTTCCCTTTATCTCATGGGTATTGGTCAATTTTTATCTGAACAAGTACATCTTAAAGAACCATCACAATATGTGTTTGAGTGTTTAAATCGCTGACAGTAAGAACAACTGGAATATTAGGCCTAACTCTGCATTTTAAATAACCTTGTCATTTTCATGTTGATATGTTGGAAAATATGAAAATGAGAATCTAAACCAGCTCAGATATTCCGTTCTTACGAATGGAGATTTCTTATACAACCTACAACTCACAATTCTTGACTGAAGAGACTAGCGAGAATATACCGTTTCAAAGAAACCCTTTTCAGTAATAACTCCCTTCGAGGAGTTCAAAGCTCTATGAAAGTTATTTTAGTAGATATGTTTCCAGTGACTTTTAATTTCAAGAATAGTACGCTGTCATGCAGTTGAAGCGTATTTGAGACAATTGAATATACTCTTTAAGTTTTTCTTAATGAAAATAGGAAACATCTCATCAACAGAACTTTCATGCAATGAAACTAAGAAATCCAGGCATAAGAATTGTAGTAAAAGGTGAATGTTTGCTTCAGAAGCCTTTTTAAAGGCTGTTTTTACTGTATTTTTTTCATAACAATAAGTTTTTAGTAGAAAAAGCAAAAAAAATTGATCCCCACTAACCACAATGACCTTGGAATATTGCAGAGGGTACGTTTTATACTGTTAAAACAAGTTCAAAAGAAGATGACAATGTAACAGTCTCAGGATTTTATCGAAATATCAATACAGGACACAATGCTAAGAACACCTGTTGAAGACTGTTGTTAGCATAACCACAACTGATTCTTCCCGAGAACTTACATCTGCATAAATTTAATAGTATCGACCCAGGTACCACTAATTACCAAACCTTCTTCTCCTCTCTACGAGTTTAATACATGGAAAAGACGAGAGGAAACGTTTTGTTTCCAATGAAGGTGAAATGTACGCTCAAAACTTTTAACAGGAGATTTCTATCAGATGTTCTGAAATTTTTATCGGTGAACAGTGTAATGACACCTTGAAAATTTAATTTTTTTTCTCGTGAGTCTAATTTAGAAGAAGTAATTCCACCAACTTTTCAAAACATATTGAATTTAAGAAAAAAATGACGTAAAATGATATATTAATAAATAGTATCTGTAGAACTAAACTAGGATTCTTTAGGATATACAAAATATTTATTGTCACAGATAAAGAAACACTTTATTTTATTTTCCCTTTCATTTATTTTTGGATTGTTATTCTTATGATTTCTACATTATATTTTCAAGAGATCATTCAACTGATCTTGATAGACGATTATGGAAATTATTAATTAATTTACATTGAACAATAAAATTTACCAGTGTAATAGAAAAAAAAATAACTACAAAAAACATTAAACAATAAATATTAGCCTCCTCTCTGAGAAATATCTGCACTAAGAGCGAAATTTGAAGATTAACTGGCCTTCAATGTAGATGATAAGATATACGTTTTATACTTTACAGCTTACAAAGATTCAAATGCATTATCTTGGTAGATGGCGTCTACGAGGTTTTTTTCGACCTTAAACTACGCAATAGTGTATCACAAGGCTGAGCGAGTTTAATAGATTTAAATCAGTCCGATATACACAGGCTAAAGTAGCAATGTAAAACAATGTAATAAAACCAGAACAAGAAACGGTAAACCAAAACAAAAAGCAATTGTAAATGATATACTAAATAGCATAAGCAATATTATTAATAAAAATAACGAAATCACGAACAATTTAATATATTTTACTTAGAACACAACGCTAGAATCAGGGGTTCACTTCCCCTCAGTGAACTCAACAGATAGCTCAATGGTAACTTTGCTATAAAAAAAAACACACAAATTTACCCCTTACCTAGAAAACACATAAACATTAACTGTTTGCTTGATGTATGGAAGAAAATAAAACAAAAATATATATTTCAACACTATCACAAGGGAGCGACTTTTTATAATAATAGTAACATGAAATTTATGCTTACATAATACGTTTAACATATATGAAAACTTCATTTTACAACTTTTATGATGCATATTTACACAATAAATCAAAGTTGTAATTCTTATGAACCATTTTAAAAATCTGAAAAATAATATTTTATCTAATTCTGATTTTCCTATTATTTTTTTCAGGACTGTTGGAACAAAAGCACTTGAAACGTAAACCACAAAAGTTCTGAAATAAACACAGTAAGTGGAACTTGATTATTCATACAGTTTGGCGATCAACATAATGGAGCTATTTAACCAAAGTTCAAACTCAGTAAACGTCGCTTCAAACGATTATGAACCGTATCATGACATTTTTTTAAATGAAGTATTAAAGAAATTAATAGAAAATACTGTCGCGGAAAATGAGACTGATCTTTTGAACTTATTGCTGCGAAACTGGAGTGAAACACTTATAGAAATGTTTGACCAACATTACGATTATACCAGAGAAGTACTTGTAATTTTCTTCTACACACTAATTATCATCATTTCCGTATTTGGTAATGGTCTTATTTGTTATACTGTGTTACAACGAACTGGAAGGCGCACAAATATTAACATACTCATTGTGAATCTATCAATATCGGACTTGTTGATGACCGTACTAAATATTCCTTTTAATGTCGCTAGACTGCTATTGCCAAACTGGCCATTTGGACAGGCCATGTGTGGCCTTCTACCTTTTGTGCAGGTTACTTCTGTGTACGTGTCCAGTTTCACTATGGTCGTTATTGCATTTGATCGCTATCGTGCCATCATTCATCCATTGATGCCACGGAAACAGACTGGAAACACTAGAATTATCACTGGCATCTGGGTTTTGGCTGCTTTGTTAGCTATCAGTCATGCTGTTTTTAATAAAGTAATACAAGTGTTCTCCTATCGATTAATGACGAGATGTCGAGTAGTTTATCCAAGTCCTGATAAAGAGTACCGAAAATGGCACACATTTATAACCGCATTGACCCAATACGTGATTCCACTGGCAATGACAACTGCGGCCTATGGACGCATTGTTGTTCGTATTTGGAGAAGAGAGACGATCGGTGACGTCACAGAGCAACAACTTGCTAGTCAGCTACAAGCTAAACGGAAAACAATCAAAATGCTTATATTAGTGGGTATTGTATTTGCTTTATGTTGGCTACCTCTCAACCTATATCACCTGATCATCGATTTCAACCTTTCTTCAGAATTCCTTCCTTCTACAACTTACTTTTTCATGTTCCACTGGCTGGCCATGAGCAGTGTTTGTTACAATCCATTCATTTACTGTTGGTTAAATAAACATTTCCGTACCAGTGCGCGCAAAGTTTTTAGATATTGTTTTTGCCATAAAAATATACCCCCTTCAAATACTGCTCAACAGCTTAATCAACAGAACAGGATGACACGTCCTGACAATGTTCTCAATGGCCATTGTAAAGAATATTCTAAACCTAAAACAGGTCTTGGCGGTAGTCAAAGCATGAGAACGTGCTTTATTATCAGTAAATTACAAAGTCTTGGCCTGGGCTACAATTCTCATAAAGATAATCATGAAAGTTCCTCAGTAACAGTTATATTTCCTTTGAAACATTCAATGTCATTAGTAGAACTGACGAAAAGGGACAAACATTATCCCAATGTAGATGATCTTGATAAGCATAAGCGTACATTCCAATGGGATGTTAATAACGTAAAACAAACTACATTTCGTCATAGTTTCTTCGGTACTAAAAATTTGGCTAGTATTAGAAAAAGCCAGTCCTGGAGTTGTGTATAACCATCCTCATTACAATATTTTAATGTGGGCAGGAGTACGTCAGTAAAGGAGCATCTAGTAGCCCCAAAAATATATTATTGCCTGAGCCAAGGGAAATCAAGTTTGTAACCCAGAGAAAAGATTTTAAAATAGAATTAAAAAGATGAAGTTGAAGATGAGTCTTAAGCAGTAAATGTATGTAACAAAATAACCTATGTTACGGTTACTTACTCGAGAAATGAGCAAAAAATTAAAGGATCATTAATAAAATGTGTGTTTTCTAACAGTAAAGCCATATTGAGCTGAGTCCATCTAATGGAATCGAATTCCTGATTTTAGCAATGTAACTTACCGTTGTAACAGCGGGGGACTATTAATGAAAAAAACCCTGCAAAACACAGATGTAACCACTACAGAATTCAAAATATAGACGATTGTTAAAAAAGAAGACATCTTACACGTGTTTTACTTCATTTAACAAGACTAAATTGAATGATAACTTAGTAACAAAATAAAATAACTTTTATCGCCGTCGGAGAGAATGAAATAAGTTGAAAAGAAAGAGCATGCGAATTTTACACTATTCTCAGAAGGTTCTACGCCTTTTAGCATATGATGCACTAAAAGCGACTTTATCTTTATCAAAAATTAATTCACCGAATATCCAAGAAAATGTCTTTATCGTCAATTTCTTTTGCGTACCAAGAATTGAACATTTCTAATGAGATAAGTAATTATCAACATAAAACACCCTCTCATTGTATACTATGTACATTTTTTTCTGTAAAACGAATGAAATGAAGGACAAATTATAGAAAAGCACAAATATCTTCTCCAGCAAAACTAATATGAAAAATTATTTAAGATGGAAGGATTAAACAACAGATTTGATCAGTACTAGAACAATCGACAAGCATTTAATCTTCTGAATAAATAGATTATTATGTAGATTTAAATGATTGGACACCATGCGTTTGTTTCATGCTGTAAATCAATTAGTAACGTAACAAGCGAAAAGTTTGTGCTCGTTCAACGATCCAAATGCGTGAATTACATTAAGGAGTAGAGAGAGAGCTGAAGGTTTCTGTGATATTTGAGAAAAATATTAAATGAAATTGTTGAGGCTAGAATTTATATCTAACAATCTTGACTGTAAGTCTTCCTTCAAAAGGAGTAAGAATGGAACGAAAGAAGAATACTAAACAATATACATTAATTTTAAAGCCACAGCAAGTAGGAAGGTAATGAGCAATTGAATATTATCTGGTTAACAATGTGATGTTTTAGAATGATTCATCAGTATGTGTAAATATGTGTTTTGTTAAAGAATTACTAGCAGAATGTATTATTAAAGTGGTTGAATATGAGGCAGTCATTTAACGACATAAAAACTGAACAAGGTCTTGAAATACATTGACTGAAAAATGGTCACTCGTTTAATATTTTTGAAACAGATAAAAATAATGGACTATTATGATTGAATATGAAAGTTCTAAAGAACAGAACAAACGGATCAAGTAAAATCACTAAACTTTAAACTTTCTGTACAAAAAGGAAGAACTAAAGTAATTAATCTTCCGTTGAGCATTTTAAAATATACAGAAATCGTTTAAGATTATGAGACAAGAAGTTTCCGTTTAACTTTAGCGACAAAACATCATAGCAACTGCACCGGTTTAGAACATATATTTAGTTTCCTTTAAATATTGTAAAGAATTAAACTGTTGCTATGGCATAAGCCGAGGTGATAGAACAAAAAGTACCCATTGGACTTCACTAGAACTGGAGAACCGAATCATTACGAATGGCATACGTCGAGACAATTGAACAATAAACTCTTATTTGACTTTGCTAGAAGTGAAACATTGAACCGTTACAGTAACATAAGCTGAGGTGATAGAACAAGAAATGCCATCTAGCTACTAGAATTGATCCGTCAGGTGGAGATGATAGAACAATAAGCGTTTATTGGTCATTACTAGAACGAACCGTTAGGGTAATATATATCATGGTAATAGTTAAATAAGTGTACATTGAACATTACCAGAACTGGACCGTTGCGGTGGCATAAGTCGAGCTGATAGAAGA
Organism: Carcinoscorpius rotundicauda; assembly: GCA_011833715.1. Classification (NCBI taxonomy): domain Eukaryota; kingdom Metazoa; phylum Arthropoda; class Merostomata; order Xiphosura; family Limulidae; genus Carcinoscorpius; species Carcinoscorpius rotundicauda. The sequence continues at coordinate 46,832,993 of CM022394.1, read as the reverse complement.
GTAAACATCCATTTGAGGTTTATAAGACTGAACGGGAAAATGCTACAATGTTTTTGCAAGTCATCAATTATTTGCTAGCTAATGCCTGTTCTAATAAAATATAAAATAGGGTTGATCACTTCTCCCGCAAATCTTTAATTGCATATCGCTTTAAAATCATTGCAAAAATGTGTCTGTTTGATCTTCTAATTGATGTAACCGTCGTCGATGAATGTTAGTTATTTATGGTCCCATTAACGTTGTATCAAAAATAATAAGCAAAGATGGTTAAATAGGTTTATTTCACTTTAGAGTTGAATAATACAATGCAAATATCAAAATGTCTGAGCAATAGTGACGATTTGCTCTTTGTTTGTTTTTCCTGAGAGAAAAAGATAACGTTTAGTTTTCTAGAGAATAAAGTGATTTAACAGAAATAGGTAACAATAAAAATCAATACGATTGAACAATAAGTTTATTTTGCCATTCTAAAGAACAATAATTTTACAATTTAATAATCGCAAGAAATCTAATTTAATACTGTGAAGAAATTAGCATATAATATTCTCATGCTTTGAATTCAAGGACAAAAAATAAAGTATTTTAATCAATAAGAAAGAGTACATTTTATACGGTAACGACCGCAATTTTAAAAGCTTATTGGACAGGTTGAAGATGAAGGTTAACTTGTACGCTTGAAAAAAGACAATTGTGTTTTCACCACTGCTATAGTAACAGTTTTAACATTAAAGCGTTGGCTTTTAATGGATTATTCTTTTCTCTTTCTGGAGTGGGCAACGTTTTTTCAATTTTATTTACGCCTTTTGCAAGACAAAATGAATAATGTTATGATACGTGTAATCCTACAATATACTATGTTTGAGAAAGGTGTCAATTATTCTTATCTAATTAGATACCTAAGACTACAGGTTATGTTGTATTAGGTACATTTTGTTTAGATGCTTTCAACAAAATAAATAAACACAAGTACTGACGCTTATCTCATGTAACTACAAAACAAAATTGAGCTTTCTTCCAAATTTCAGATTTGAGATGGAGAAACTCTCTCGCTATCTAAATTTGTCATTTATAAACTTGTGAAGCTTTATAACCTTTCCGTTTTTGTAAAAACAGTATGCTAAAAATAACTTTTTTCCTTAATTTCACTCAAACATGCATGAGAGCTATCTACTTCTTTGTTTGTTTGTTTTTGAATTTCGCACAAAGCTACTCGAGGGCTGTCTGTGCTAGTCGTCCCTAATTTAGCAGTGTAAGACTAGAGGTAAGGAAGCTAATCATCACTACTCACCGCCAACTCTTGAGCTACTCTTTCCAACGAATAGTGGGATATACCGTAACATTATAACGCCTCCACGGCTGAAAGGGTGAGTATTTTTGGCGCGATGGGGATGCGAAGTCGCGACCCTCATATTACGAGTCGCACGCATTAACACGCTTGGCCATGCATATACTCTAGTAGTCCCAAATTTAATAGTGTAAGGTTAGAGGTAAAACTAGTCATCACTGCCCACCGCCAACTGGGAGACTTCTCTTTTTCTAACGAATCACTATTATAACGCCACTAAGGATGAAAGGGCGAGCATAGTTGATGTGATGGGAATTTAGACCCGCGATCCTCACATTACAAGTCGAGCGCCCTAATTACCTCGCCAAAGAGAACCGAAAACTAAAGACTTATACCAGAATTTAAAAAAAAATTAAATTTATAATCGATTTGGGCATTAACGAACGATAAGTGTTGTTTAAAATTGAAATATCGTTTTCTAATATTTCTAACAATAAGAAGTATATGAGTCACAACGTTACAAAGAATATCTGTAAGGGATTAGAAAAATATTGGAAAAAGATCGCGCAGCATTTACTTTCACTAAGCCGAAATTTACATTTTTATCGAATAAAAGATAATTTCTTAAGTTTATATTTGCGTAGGTTCAACACCAAGCCTAAAACTTTATTTAATTGATATCCTTATGACATAGTGTTAAATCTACAGAATTACAGCTTTAAACTCTGGGATTTGATTGTCTGAGGTGAATACAGCAGAAACCCTTTGTAACAGATATAATTTTGTCCTTCTATGATTGTTGTATAATATATTTATTTTTGTATAGTATAATAACTTTTCCAAATTTACATTAATTAATCAAATCAGTGTTGCTCAAATGTCAAAAGGTAAAAATCGTATTCAAGTCCTTTTTTATAGATTTAGGCTATACACTGCAACCTTTGTTCTAAAGTCTTAAATTAGCATGTTTAGGTTTGTCCTATTCAAACAGGTACTAACACCTTTACAACCTGGCTTAGAACGGTATTGAAACTATTGGTTGACATATGTAACCAGAAAAATTGTAGGATATTCTAGTAAAACTTTGTCTGACTATAAAAGTGGATACATTTCTTAATTTCATTTCATCTTTTTTTTTTGTCTCTTGTTCTTCTTTTGAGCTTAAATATTCTTGCATTCTGCCTCAGAATCGAGACAACAGTCATGTGGTTTTGACCCATCCAGCAGTTCGATGATTTGCACCTTCTTTGTTGTAAATAAATATTGTTTGTTCGTTTATTTATATTTCTTCTCTGTACTAGTTCTGTTTATAACAGTCCTGAATGTATGTTTTCTGAATACTTTCAACTACCTCGCATATATAATTGTAAGTGAAAATCATCATAACAATTTATAAAACTATTAAAACAGTATATACAAAATGACATTTAGATCTCCACCAACATTTTCACACCAAAGCCAAAAAATAAGCAATTAGGACACATGCTTTGACAGTGTGTAAGTAAGTAGCTTCTAAAACAAAGCCCTTATTGTAAACGGCAGGTTTCCTATATATGAAAATTCACCTGCGCACCGAAAGCGAGTGTTACGTTTTTTATGTTTTATGTTTTATGAACGCAACAGAAAGTCACAGATAACAGCTTGTATAATTTATTACAGTAAACTAATATATATGTAACAGATATAACGTAAATTATATATTAACAATGACAGACATTCAGTGTTAACATTCAAAATCAATTACAACACAAAATGGTACTGGCCTGTATCTAATATAATGATCTAGAATGAAAGTCCAGAAACGATTCACAGTTAAATAGTTTTGATGACGTTCCTTTTGCGATGAATGTCCTAAATTTGTTGTTTTCCAATTTGCCTCGGTTTCTCTTAAACAGTCCCGTACGTGTCGACCCTCAGCACAACCAGTAATTCAAATGAATCGCAAAGATTGATGAAACAAAATCACAGTTTCTGTAGATCTAGCTCTAGTCACAAAGTTAAGTTGAATAACCACACAGCGAATGTTGAAAACTTCTCGAACAAAAACACTATTTCTTGAATTAAATATAAACTAATGACTGACTCTTCTTCTTTTGAATAAAACTAATGTCTGACTCCTTTCTTACTTTTTTCTCGCATTTTCGTCTGTTTATATATTTGTAGGCCTCTTTTCTCGAACATTCACCGGAACTTCGACAGAGTAATTTGCGCATGTATGTTTTTGCACGAGACTCTACGTCTAGACGCTAGGCCGCCAAAAATTTCCATTTATAGTCATATATTTGATCTACCTAATTCTAGAAAATTCTAAATGTTATTTTAAATAAAGAACAACGTATTTTATTGCTTAAACTTTGAAACAGTAATATAAATATGGAAATATAAATAATAGAAATGAAAATTTAAACACAACACGACATGTTGTCGTTTTCAAAACATTTACATGACATTTACATAACAGCGAGTAAATATAAACTTTAAATTTCCGGTACATTAACTAATTTATTTTTCTATGCAAAAAGATAGAAAGAAAATGTGAAACATTCTAAGTGCCATAAGGCATTGCTAAACATAAACTAATTCAGTACTAAAATTTACCATGCAGGATCATATACAACACTTTTATTGAAGCACTTTTGAAGGCAGTCGTGAGAAATTAGCTTGCAAGTTCTATTAAGTCGAAGTTGTTTTTTGAGTAACATAAAAGCATCGCCTGTAACAGCCTTTCTTTTTGTTTCTTGCTTTTTGTGAGGCATGCTTGACTCTTTTCAAATAAAGTTGTGTTTGTCGTTGTTTATCCTGCTTAATAGTGTTACAAATTATAATTAATCTTGGACGACTCTCCGATTTATTGTGTTAGGTATATTACATATTATAATTTCAAATAGATGGAAATTTTAATTTAGAATTAATTGAAAGTTAGTATGTATCACATTTATAATATTTACCAACAAGATTGAAACACGCAATTTTCTTTCTTAACACGTAAATATTTTAATATACAAAAAACAATATAATTTATAATAATGATTATTACAAATAATTATTAAAATATTAGTTTATACTCGAGAGTTTTACAAACTAACAAATTATACTGAGTCTTTTATCTGGTTTAAAACTGAAAATTTTATGGATGAACCAGGTCCACGATGAGCAAATTAATTCTGAGTTGACATTAATACACCTTGCTTGAGCTAGCTAGCTTGACTGGCCTCACGCTACTTTTCAGCTGACTTTTTACCGACGAAGATATTTAATATTCTCGTAGAAATACTAACAACTGAAGTTAAACAGTTCATAAAGTTTGAGACTTATAAACATTCCTGGTGAAATTCTGTAGTCTTTCGACTGTCAAACATTTGTCACAATTATGGCTTCCGAGGCACATAATATACTGACTGTAACTGACCAAACAAATATTCTATTACTGTATCTCGGCTAGTTTTCATACCAATGAGGCGCGATTCTCAAACAATTAACAACATTCAAAAATACTCTAATGTCTTCTTAAAACATATATTATTGATACTTGCTTTCGAGAATCTTCTACAACTTTATAGCACAAGCTGGACTTGTGTAAAACACATGCAATAATATATGTCACATGCATCAAACTGAACCAAAAGTAGATATTAAAATAAATGCATAAAAGTAAATCTGTTATAATAGATGGAGTACAATATAAAAATGTTATTGTTCCATCTTCGCCGCAAAAAAACTGTTAGGTAATTTAAAAATAAAACAGTTAAATCAACATGAATTATTCAAATGCTTTATTTTAAAAAATAACACGCAAGGTCTTTAATATTACATTTAGGTGCAATCTAAAGTTAAGAAATCCATATTTTTATATAAGATAATTTTGCTTTTTTAAAATACAGTACGCGATACGAGAACGTAAATTAATTTAACAACAAAGACAGGCAACGAATAATGACATGAACTAAATTTATAATTTTGAAAATTATTATACCACTTTTCTCTGACCACTAGATGACTTCCATAAAATATACATGTTATATTTAACCTTATCTCTCTATGTATTTGTATATTGTTTTTAATTTTGGAGTTAGTAGCATCACACTTAACAATAGGTATCCTTTTCTATATGGCATAGCCCTATACCATTGGAATTAAAAAAAAAGATGAAAATCCACCCAAAAGGCTTCATAAGCAGAATATAGGTCTAAGAATAGGTGTACAGGGTCACTGAGTTCGAATATGGCATCGAAATCGGAATCCTGAGACACTATTTTTAAAACTCTGTGAATGCTCTCACTCTCAGTCTACTGGGGTCAAAGTAAGAACAAGCGCTTAAATAATAGTTTTTTTTCGGGTACTGATCCCTCTCTCTTGTGGTAGCTATAAACATAGCTGAGAATAATGGATAATTGTGATCATTGGGACCTTCAGTAGTAATAATAAAATGACATCGAATCGCGCAGTAAAGCAATGTATTTTGTTCTAGTTTACTAATTACTGATAAGCTGAGAAATTTTCAACAATGCAGTACATGCAAGTGCCAGTTTATTTTTTAACAAAAGTAAGTTGTTTGATAGTATGGGTGAATTTATTATATTATCTTCTAGTTAACAAGACAAGTATTCTGAGATAAGTAAGTGTTTACTTACATGGTTGTTATATTTATGTCAGTATGGTGATTAACTTACCATATTTGTTCTGTCTTACAAACCTAATGTCCAGCATGACCAGATGGGTTAAGGCGTTCAATTCGTAATCTGAGGGTAGTGAGCTCGAATCCCTGCTGCATCAAATGTGCTTGCTCTTTCATCCGTAGGGGCGTTATAATGTGGTAGTTTATCCCACTATTCGTTGGCAAAAAAAAGTAGCCCAAGGGTTGGCGGTGGGTGGTGATGACTACCTGTCTTCTCTCTTAGCTTAATTAGGGACGGCTAGCGCAGATAGCTCTCATGTAGCGTTGCGCGAAATTCAGAAACTAGCAAATACAAACCTAAATGTTCATTAAATCATAACTTTTACACGAAGAGATTTAACAAAAAGCTAAGAATATGTTTTGGAATGGAAATCAATGTTAATGTTATTAGTTTTGAATATTGCAATATGCAATTATTTAGCCTTGGAAAATTGTTTTGACAGTCTACAGTGTATTTGTATTACGTACTGATCTTGGAGAGATAAACTAATTGCAAAGTGAAACGAGAACGTTGTTGAGTGATAATATACGTTACAAATGGTATTTATTTGAAATACCAGGATTATACAGCCGATATAGTTCACAGATCACCAATTCGAGTAAGTTACAAGAAATGTTAGGATCTCAGGTAGGGTATTATATAACAAAATTCAAAGTTTTGTTTTACATTGACATTTCAAACAGAACTAGCGACAAACATTAAATGATTTTTATCACATCAACAACGGTTTCAATTTCCATTCTCTAGAATTTAGAAAAAATTATTCAGTGTAAGTTACACTATGTCTACTGCTGCTTTGGGCTGCTGTAAACTCCAACTGTTATAGTCAATTAGCAGGCTATTCCAAAACATTTAGAACATCAACGCTTGAAAAAATATATATTAAAAAGAAAATCTCATGTTCTCACACTTACATAACAAGCCGTGAAGCATTATGTCCACGGCCAGCTTTGAGTAATCTTATTTGACCGCACATCATTATCTGCCTCTGTTTATTTTTTAAGTTTTCGTTAGTCCAATTACGAAATTGTTTTGATAGAGACGTAATACGGGTTCCTTTGTTCTTCCTTCTGTGAGCCTGCATTTTAATATAACTACCTCGGTTAACATTCGACAACGGCCTGATGGCTAGGGCACATGACTCACAATCAGTGGATCGAGGGTACGAATCCCTTTTATCAAATATGTTTGCTCTTTTAGACCTGACCTGGCCTGGCATGGCCGAGCGCGTTAAGGCGTGCGCTCGTAATCCGAGGGTTGCGCTAAACATGCTCGCCCTCCCAGCCGTAGGGGTGTATAAAACAGTATAATGTGACGGTCGTTGGTAAAAGAGTAGCCCAAGAGTTGGCGGTGGGTGGTGATGACTAGCTGCCTTCCCTCCAGTCTTACACTGCTAAATTAGGGACGGCTAGCACAGATAGCCCTCGAGTAGCTTTGTGCGAAATTCCAAAAAACAAACAAACAAAAAAAAACTTTTAGACCTAACGTTCACTCCCATTAGTCATTGTGAAAGAGTAAACGAAAAATTAGTAATGGGTCTTACAGAATGTGTCGTGAGACTCTTCCCTGCATTTTTAAATATAAACGCTAACTTGTTGAATAAACGTATTTTATAATCAGAACTGTTCCATGTCTGCTTAATTAGATAATTTCTAGCTTCACCTTTTACATATAATAAACTATTTCGTCATTCACGTCTTTACGTAGTAGCTGAAAATCAAATTATGATAATAATTAAATAATAAAATAAAATATTGTCTAAGTAAATAAAGAATCCGCCTCTAACTATGCTTACTTTAAAGGTAAGAAGAAAAATACTATTTTTATTTTTGAAATAATGTTTGCTATAACAAGAAATCTTCAAATAAAATTAAATTTGTTATCAAAGCACAGTCATCATTAACTAAATTTCTCATCCTCTTAGATATTTTACAGAAAATCAAAGTGTCCATTTTGTTTAAATACAATGTCTTTTTGTACCAAGAATATTAAACTTACCTTATCATATTTTATGTGGCGCGCATGTCCTTGTAATTTGTGATCTCGAAGTATAAGTTCTAGAATTTCACACTGAGAGGATAACGAGAAAGTCGTTCACAGACGTAATTGTATTACTCAAATGTCTACAAAATACATCTAATCTAACACTACAAGGCGAAATTTATAAGTAACGAACATTGATGTTTTCATATTTTGTTTGAAGTACGAAACAGATATGTATACTTACTAACCCTATTCGTAATAGACTATATCTTGAATGATTTCTCACATTAATCTGACAATTATTATATTTGTCGAAACTGTGTAGTCTGCCTAGGCCCAGTGTAACACTTAGTTTTAAATAATATATTACATAGAATATGTAAGTCCAATGTTGATTGGAAATTTTTGTTGTTTATTGTGATACTGTTTTGTATACCTCGGTAAGCTATTTCATGAGCAGTGTGTGATGACCTTGTTCGCTGATGCTTTTCAGTACAATGTATGTATATCGATAATTAAACTAGTAACAAAGCAAACTAGCCTGTGTTGTCATCATTTATATACCAGACCATCTTTCTAATCCACATATTCTAAAAAGAAAAGTGGTTATTCTGGTCTCATTGGAAGCAGTCTTAGCTTATTCTTCACCAAGAATTCCTTTTCAAAATTTAATATAAGTTAAATTTGTCTTTATGCGTTTATATTAGGCCAGTTAACAGTAATTAATACAACCTAAGACTTGTCTCAATTTTTTTTCTAGTAGTCCAAACTTTCTATTACTGTTGAATTTATAAGATTTTATAATATCATATGACTGACAATAATTTTATACATCTATAATGATAATCCCATACTTATCAAACTAAACACAACAAAAACAAATACCTTTACGAAGCACGCATATCATTTTAACTAGTTACCATCCTCTCAGTTTACAGTATTTGTACAAATTAATTATTTTCAATATTTGTAAAGAAAAATCTTTTGCTTGAATACTTTTTCTGTGAAAGAAATAACATAATGGTTTGATATATTTCTAAACTGATCTTGAAACGATGTGACATGATACTGTTAGACATAACTCCTGAAAACATTCATGCTCATTAGTTTTCAGCTTGCAGTTGATTCAGGATAGCTGAGAACTAATTATTTGCTTAAATTTATGGAAGGACAGACATCGTCTGATCTTATTCTGGTTTAAAGAGGTAGAAGAAGTATGACGGTGGCCTAAATCTGAAAAACTAATGTGAAGATAAATGTAAACAGAAAAGATGAAACTACTGAACTGAAAAGCTATAGGGGAAAAATATAAAGACAATAAAATATTCTAGCGACAGAATAATAGATTATTGTCACATAACCAGGCAATTTGTCTAAAATAAATAACAGTTTCTGGGTATGAGATTATATACAAAATCGTGACATCTACTGGCTAATGCTACTTAGGAGACAACTATGACTAATTTCCAATTAATAATGAGAAGAAATTTGATTTTGTTCTTGGACAATTTTATATATTTTTAGTTTCAATCGATGACTCATTTTATAGAACTAACTTAAGATATGGAATCAAAAGATAATGCTCCGTATATTTTGCGAATAAAAAATTTTCTTAAACCCCCACAAGTTTGAGGTTATAATTAAAAAAAATCTGAATTTGGAGAGACAATTCGAATTTATTGGTCGTTTGTATTTAAATATTAGGTGATAAAATGTCATTTATATACGTTATTTAATCCTTTTATCTTTCGCAGATTTATGTCCTACTGACGACATGGCCAGGTTGCGAGGGCGCTCCACTCATAATTTGAGGGTAGAGGGTTCGATTCCTCACCACACTAAACATGTTAGCCCTTTCAGCCGTGGGAGCATTATACATGAAGTTCATCACACTATTCGTTGGTGATGACCAGTTGCCTTCCCTTCAGTATTACACTGTTAAATTAGGGACGGTTAGAGAAGATAGCTCTCACGTAGATTTGCCCGAAATAAAAACAAACAAACAAAATGTTAATTATCACGAGATACCTCAGAAGAATACACATGACCACATTTAACCAAAATGTAGCAGAAAAAAATTTATATGTTACAACAAATGTATAAAAAATACACCAAAATTCCACCTGCAGAAATACTGTTAAATTCCTGTCGTAACCATTAGATAAGACATAAATATCACCACATAGGATCCACACGTTACTATATAGAATCAATTATTAAATAATAGTCAAATTAATAATCCAAAATATGTTAATTAATGCTCAGACCAAAGTATTACAAAAAATACAATAAGTAACAATTATTTACAAAAACTAAGTCGTTAACTTTCCTTCTTTACAATCAAAGTTCCGGATGACTAAGTACATATTGTAAAATAATAGCATCACCAAGAACTGCTGTAAAAGTAAAGCAGTGAGTGTCAGTGAAGCCCTAGTATTTACCTCACAACTGATTAAGATATCTGATAGTCACGTGACTTACACAGCATATATCGAAGAAGAACGTGGCAGAAATTTCAGTTTAAACAAATATGTCCCTAGTGCTTAAGGAGCAGATATAACAGGAGGTGCTTAGAAACTTTTTTTATCTTTACCCCACTCAAGACAATTGTTAGATCCCACTACTCGAAAGAAAAACAAAAACAATTTCTTGAGCTTTATTTGAGAGAAAGCTAGCAAGCAAGCGTCTACAGAGAAACCGACAACAGACATCAATGTGCAGATAACACAAGAATCAACGATTGATGTGAAACTTAGGGTCTTTCAGGGCGGCGGGGGATCCGTAATCCTTTGCCTAGATTTTGATGAAGGGAGGGGGGAGGGAGAACCCCGAGGTAACTCACTTTCACTCCTCGGGCTCTAATTATTTTCTTGAGTGCCTGAGCTGTATGACTGAAGTGGAGGTGGTGGTTTGGGTTCCTTCATTTGTAAAAAAATATATAAAAACAAAAACCAAACATATGTAATTCTGATCCTAGGTATTACATATAGTAAAAAAGAGACTGGTGGGTGCGTCATGTGTGTGGTGTTTCAGCCAGTGTTGGAAATTGTTATGTTAGTGTGTTTCGTGTTTTAGTATTATAGTAGTATTTTTTAGCTAACTTTTGTATTATCTCGCTAACATGAAGTAGAATATTGAGGGACTCTACGTAGCGAAATATACTAGCCTCGATTAGGGGGTCAATCGATATATTCCAAAACTACTAAATCGTCCGAATATCGCGACGTATGAGTATACGGGAGTTTGTAGAACGGAATATCATTGACGTAAATAATATGTAACAGCGGGTTCAGGGTGGACCCCTGTAGTATGCAAGTCTTAAGCGTGAACGGGCGTAAAAGCGTTTGATGTATGCAAACTCTGGCTCATCTATTTGTGAGAAAGCTTGAGATTCATCTGATTATTGTGTCAGGGATTTTGAGTTGGTGTGGTTTAAATAATAATTCATTATACGAGACACTGTCAAAAGCTTTCTGAATATCAAGAAATGTAGCGCCTGTCATGTGTTTACGGTTAAATCATTGAAATATGGTTTCAATAAGTCGAACAAGGTGATCGATCGTCTGTCTTTTGCGTCGGATCACGTTTTGGATATCCTTTATCATATTGTTGAGTTCCAGATGGTACAGTACTCTATTTGCTATCATTTTTCCCATTAGTTTGCCTATGGAATTGAGGAAGCTTATTGAGTGCCGAGTTTCGTGTGTCAGTGAAAGTTTTTAGGCAAACAATAATGATTGCGCTTTTCCATTGTTTTGAGAAACAGCTTGTTTTAAGAGATAAATTATATATTTTCGTAAGATATTCAATGTACTTGTCGGGAAGGTGTTTCATGACTAAGTTCTTGACTTTATCTTTTCCTTTCTTTGGTTCTTTAGTTTCAATGTGTGACTTCACTTACGCGACTGAAATCGGTCTTGAGTTACCCTGGTATTCTTTGTTTAGGGTGTCATTATTATTACTTTCAATGAAATCGTTAACCACGGTAAGGTGGCTTTGGTCAAAATAAGGTAGATCTGGAGTCTTAAAGGTTGGTGACAAACACTGGCAGTGATGTCATTGAAAGGAATTTTAGAGTTATTTTCTGATGACGCGTTGTTACATATTGACTTAAATTTCATCCAGAAAGTTGCTGGATTCGACCTATTGAAATCTATTGAAATTTTGCCAATTGGTGTCACGATATTGCTTTATTAGTGCCTTAATAATATTGTTTGTTCTGTTAATGAGTGTTTTAGTGAGATGATCTCGTGTGTTAACAATTTGACGTCTTAGCAGTGTGTGTTGTTCATAGATTTCCGGAGTGTTTGTTTGTTTACGAATTTCTTGCAAAGTGTAAGACTAGAGACAGCTAGTCATCATCACCAACTCTTGTGTTACTTTTTTTACCAATGAATAGTGGGATTGACATTCACTTTATAATGTCAAAACCACGGCTGAAAGGCCGAGCAAGTTTGGTGTGAAGGGGATTCGAACCTATAACCCTTGGATTACGAGTGAAGTACCTTAATCACTTGATCATGCTGGGTCTTTTCCGGAGGGAGCTGCCACTCTATGTGTATATATGGGTTATTCTGCAACGCATTATAAACCAAGGCAAGTTAATTTGTGTAAAGACAGAGGGAAATGAGGTTAATATATGTTATTCATTAATTCTTACAACGCATCTCAGCAAAAGGTTTGCGCATCGCATTCATCAAAACAGGATCTGCAGTTTCCGCTGAATAATAGTAAATTAAACTTTTCCGAATCTTGAAGTATCCATTACTAATTTTTACAAATGTATTATATTATTTAATATTACATATGATGTTATTTTGATAACTACATATGCAATACTTATGAAAATAAAGGTCTTCAGCTTCTGTACAATATTAGTTTAAATTAAATTTTATGGATACATAATTTGATATATGTTTACCAAATATAGTCTTGTATTGTAATATAAGAGGTTTCTACGGTGTTAATTATGTGTTATGTCTAGTATTTACATTTCTTGTTGACGGTATTTCTCAAATATTACATTTGTGAATTTTGATAGTTTTGTTAGAAATAAAATGTTTGCTACATGTGACTGCGAATACTTATGCTGTGGGCTTCTAAGCAATGATTAGTAGGAGTGGTTTACCTTCTTCTATATCACGCCGCGGATTTATTCATTAACACATTAACCACTTAAAAACGAAAGTATAATAGTTGATATTTAGTCACTTCTAAACTGAAATAATTAGCAGTACTCCTCCTTTCCACTGGAATATCAGTATGTCTGCGGACTTATAACACTAGAAACCAAGTTTTGATACCCGTGACAGGGATGAACGCAAACAGCCCAAATGTGTACAAACTCAAAAAAATGTGCTTTTGCCGACTATCCCGTCATCAGAATTTATCAATATGTAATAAAACCATATAAATACATAACAAAAAGGAGAAATAGAAGTAAAATGATCCTAAATATTAAGTGACAATATATTTTTTTATCCTTCTTAAACAAACAAGAACGAAAATAATCCTTTTATTATGCCATGAAATTAAAAATTACCATCTATAAAATGCACGTTCCAAAAGTTCTTCATTCACAAATCTTAACACTTTTTCTTTCCTGAACGATTGGAAGTGAAATAACTTTGTGTTTAGTTATTTTATGAAAACAAGTTGGTTTGACTCAGTTTGAGTTTGATATGAAGTTCTTGGATCATGATTACAACTGAAATTTCTTTATTCGTAAAATAACTAAGCATAAAGCTATTTCACTGGGTCTTTTAACCAAAATAAACATGTTTTACTAGTATTTGTTACAAGAACATGTTATTTTCTAGTATATTGCAAAGCAATTCTGTCTCTCCACTGAAATCATCAACAACAAATATAGTTTGTTTTGGAATTTCGCACAAAGCTACTCGAGGGTTTTCTGTGCTAGCCGTCCCTAATTTAGCAGTGTAAGACTAGAGGGAAGGCAGCTAGTCATCACCACCCACCGCCAACTCTTGGGCTACTTTTTTACCAACGAATAGTGGGATTGACCGTCACATTATAACGTCCCCACGGCTGGGAGGGCGAGCATGTTTGGCGCGACTCGTGTGCGAATCCGCGACCTTCAGATTACGAAGCGCACGCCTTATCGCGCTAGGCCATGCCGGGCCCCAACAACAAATATAACTTTGCAGATTAGCTGGTATTTGCTATATAATGTGCAAAGAAAGCATTTTAAGTTTAGTTAAATATGCAAAAGCTATTACACTTGTAGACTACAAACGTTTTTATATTAAAAATTCATTCTTGTCTGAATTTATTTACAAACCCAATTTCTGGAAAACTTAGTTTTGAACGTAACATACCACGTAACTATATTTCAATTTGTTTTCCAACGTCTTTTGTAATTTCACGTCATTTACATCCAAATTTGCAGCAACAGTTGCCTTCATCTGACTTTGAAGAATTTAAATTTAAACTTCTCTCATTGGTTACAAAATTTTTCTTTTTCAAAAAATAAATATACTTCCTCGTATCTTTTGTTTTAAAAAATGTATTTTAGGGCTTAAAATCATCTGAATATACTTGCATTAACTTCTAAAAAAGACTGTATGGAAAAATTAAAATTCGGACTTTGCTTAACTCAATTTTCGATGTAGGTTTATAATTTTCATGTTTAAATGGGCACTTTTTATTAAGTCATTGCTACAACGTAAATTTTTCACATCGTTGAACCTGAGAAAAGCAACAAAACCTAACCAAAATCATTATTAAATTACTAAAAACTACAAATCTGAATTGAAACATGTTACATAATGTAAGAAATGTAACAGTAGAAAGGTTTGTTATGTTGTTTAATAAGGAGATTTTATAATAATAATTTTCACTGATACTAATAGCTTTTTTATATAAAATTGTTAATTAAACTTTAATTTTTTGCGACGTTATGAAGCAACATAATAGCATACACCATAGTAGCAACTATTTTATAAAAAGTACTGTAATGATGAATCTAATGTGAAACACATAGCTACTCCGCCTAAAGATAAAATTAAAATATTTGTTATTGTAAACTGCTCAAACTTGTTAAAACTAAACTTGTATGTCACTGAACTATTAGTAATACAACAGTAATACAATCAATATTTTTCAGGAATTTCAGACTACAGTGTCAAATTGCAGATGTGTTTTCTGAATCCTAAATATTAAACCCAAATATTGCAATAGAATTTCAATTAGATCATAAGATCTCTCAACTCAGTCCTTTCTATGTGGAGCTTTTAAACGTCTGATCAGTGAGTAGTAATTGTTTGTATATGATGTAAACAAGCCTTGAAACAGATATTAAACATTTTGTATCAGTGGTTGACGAGATCATCCATTCAATGATGATGCCATTTTGCATCTTAATTTCGACAATATAGTATCGGATTATCCAGTCATCGAATTCCCCATATGTGTATTAAAACAAACAAACAGCTATTGTGTTAATTAACTTAGACATACATTAAGGCATTATAAGTATGCCATTTTCTTTATAGCATACTACATGACACATTTTTCAACTTAGGTTTTGTAAAACTATTTAAACGACATTTGTAACATTTTTGGTATCTATGTGCCCTCTGACTTGCTTATTTACTAATACCTCAAATGAGTATTTTCTAATTAAAACTTTTAAGTGTTGTCGTTTGTACTTGATACAACCTCGAAAACTCACAGTCACTTTTAATTTCTATACTTCATTAACAAACCAGTTGCTTTCAATTTAATATGCATTATGAAAACCATAGTCTGTTTCTTCAGTATCTTTTACCATTCTCAATGGCAGTATTTGGTTGTTAGTCTTCTCTCTCACCGCCAGTATACGCAACGTAACAATGTCCAATGTATCTCTTTATGCAATTATTGTGCAGAAATAGATTTGTCTGTTCTCCATATCAGTACGTTTATTTGAGACAATTTGATATCAAATACATTGAATCATTGAGGAAAATATTTATAACAAGAATCAAACAATCCTAGTCAACAATCCTAAGCAATATCCATTTTTATAAATATTTTTAATTACATTGTAAAACACAATACCTGAATTCAAATACTTTGATCTGTAATCAACGTAACATGAAGGATACAAAAAATACATTTTCTACGGTGCTATTTCTTTCAAAAGGAGTTCTCAACATTTGTATCTATAGTTTCTTCTTTCAAGGTAAGTCTCCTCGTTTTTTTCCTACATGATTGTTTTTTTTTCTTATAACAAAGCCATATCGGGAAATCTGCTGAGTCCATCGAGGTAAATCGAATCTCTGATTGTAGGGTTGTAAATCCGAAGACTTACCGTTGTACAAGAGGTAGACCATTTTTTTTCCTTCTATCACAAATAATTTAGCCATTAGTTAAGTCAAACAGATTAATATAGCAGTTAGAATACAATTTTTTGGGGGAAATCATGATAATATCATAATGAATTTTTAATGTGTTTTGAATGATGTAGAGAAACAAAATTCTACTCCTTACTTTAAAGGCCCGGCCATGTGGTTAGGACACTTGACTCGTAGTCCGAGAGTCGCTGGTTCGAATCCCCATCGTACCAAACATGGTCGTCCCTTCAACCGTGGGGACGTTACAATGTCCCACTATTCGTTGGTAAAAGAGTAGCCCAAGAGTTGGCGGTGGGTGGTGATAACTAGCTACCTTTCTTCTAGTCTTACCCTGCTAAATTAGGGACGGCTAGCGCAGGTAACTGTCGTGTAGTTTAGAGCGAATTTCAAAACAAACTTACCTTAAAAGGTAGTATTCCTAATAAACTTAAGTGTCAAGATTATTTTACTCAATATAATACGTTTTCGAAACATTATTTGGATTAAGTTTTCTGAATATTTTAGTAATGTTAGAACTAAAAGAAGTAGTATAGCTTTGAGTGGTTTCAACAGTTATGATAACAAATATAGACGCTTTCCAAATTTAATTGTAAATTAATTTAAGAATTTATCTAAAAATAATAGTTCTATTATTTATAAATCAGATAGGAGTAGTGGTTTTGTTTATTTGAAATTAAGTACAAAACGACACACAATGGGCTATCTGTGCTTTGCCCACTACGGGTATCAAAACCCGGTATCTAGCAGTGTGAGTTCGCAGACACTCTGCTGTGCCGCGATAACATTATATAAGAATGTATCTAGGAATAAAGCAGAAGAAATAATTAATAATTATACTAAATTTATAAAATTGCTTCAAGATTATTTTGATAAAAACTAACATAATTTTTACAGTTGAAAAAGAAAATATTCTTAACGCAATTGTTGAAAATTCGATCATCAAGTATATTTTATGGGTTTTTAAAGGTTTGTAAAGAAGGATGTTCCTTTAATCAACTGGAATTTACAACCATGTTTGGGTTGGTTTTCAAGTTAACTTTTAAATAATATCTGCCACAAATGAGTATACTTTGAAAGACAGTTTCGAGTTTTTCGTAAAATTCAGTATCTTAAATGTAACACCCATGTGCATCGTATCAGTTATAAAATTGAATCACTGTATATAATATACGGTTAGAGACAATACAGTTAAGTGCTGAGTTTGATTATAATGAGAATTCCAATCAAGTGCCAATCTCTAAATTTACTTATTCGAGCATATTAACTTTGTTATTTGTTACGTATAACAATTTTAAAACAGAGTTAAATTGTAATTTAGATTTTTAAGTTAAATAAATGTCATTATGTATCCAATTTATGTTGCTTGCCAACAATATTCATACTCAGTTTCGTTATTAATGTAAATATATTTTAAAATACAAATAATAACAGAATTTACAATAATGATTATTACAAATAATATTGAGACTGGATATCTTATCGAGGGTTCACGATAAGCAAATTCATTTTAAGTTGATACAATTCACTTAAATCTATAGCAATGATGCCATTTTTAAACCCTTTTTATTAATGTTACTGAGTTTCATTGAAAATTTAGTTAAATCACTTTAATATGAACGTATTTTAATAAAATTACAACTATCAAATGCATTTTAACTTATTTGAGTTTTATTCCTTTTTTAAAACAAGCATCTGAAACAGCAATTAAAACTGCAGGTTTGCTATTACGTGATCCGCTCGTAGTTACAAGTCTAAAATTACAAGATATCGTACATGATGTTGTGAGAAAGCAATACTAACTGTCGGCATAGAAGGTCAAATTAAACTTCGACCTGTCTTTCATTCGCGTCTGAAAACTTCCAAGCATTTCTCGATGGGGGTTTGACTTTCTAATATTTTTAAGCTTAAGAACAGCTACGTTCCCTTACATACTCAAACTTGTGTTGCGAAGTTACACTTTGAAATTAAATGACATGCTTTTAACAAATAAAAAGGAGATATTTTGCACTGTTCAGTTACAATATGAAGAAACCTGTACCTATGTATGGATTTGTATTATGATATGGAAAAAAAGCTTAATCCATTGTTTATTTTAGAAGTGCGTACTGCTTGGCAAATGTTTCTCGACTTAGTTTTAAACAGCTAGATTTCATTTAAGTTTTATACTTATATTTTGATTAGTTATGTATTATTTGTTTTCTTAAAACACATTTTTGAAAGTTTTATTATTGTATACATGGCGTCATTCGTGGGAGCAAGTGTTAGTGTTAAAATTTGTTCATGACCTTCGACAGGGAGCTAGCTAGTGAGTTTTCCTCCACCGATGATGTTATATAATATTTTTGTAAAATTACTTATATTCGATGTGAATCCATCAAAATTAAGTGACTTACAGTTGTATGTAACAGTTGAGGCTCAAGGCTGTATAATCCTACTTTCTCAAGTACCTCAACTCCTACGACGTATTTCATAACTTTTCGCATTTTGTTTTGTGATTTGGTCTCATTGATTGTTTTGTTCCTTTTCCTTCGTTTTTTTATACCTTTAATTCATATTTTGCACATGCACACATGTACACAGATGTAACGGTATAACTATATATGTTGATAACATAATACTCTAGTCAATGAAATTGTCATTTAAAAATTCATTTTCCACAAATTTTTATTATTTAAATGACGCAGCCTGTTTGAAGACAAGATCAGAAGTAAATATAAGTATGGGTGCAAATAACGTGAGACTCATTTTATTAAAAACAGTAGTAGAATGTATATATTATTTAACTAACTTAGAAACTGACAAATGCTCAACAATTTAACAACAAACGAGACAATGAACATTTCTCCATACAGAATGACGAATTTCCTTACTTTCAGTAGTCGACACGATACGTATGTAGATAGTAATACCGTCATACAATACGTAATTGGATGCAGAAGTTTTACCAACGGTTTATTTCACAGTTTGGCAGTCTTGCCCTTAATATATTATCTATATTACTAACATTGTATTATTGAAGTATTTCACTGTTTAGAATGTTTTTCCTATTCTCGGATTTGATCATCTCAATAGTAGTTGGCAAGAAAAGCAAAATAAAAAAAGTTAATATCTGTTTTTGCTAATTTGTTGTGTTATTTTGCGTTTAATGTGTTTGAATACAAGAAATGAAGACAACACGTACAATTAAATAATTATATATCTTCACTGAATCATAATTTTTTTTCCCAAAATTACTTTGATCATTTATCTACAAAATACATGTGATGTTTACTGAGAGCTTTCTGTATTTTGTAGATAGATAAATCGTATCGGGCGATGTATCGCATCACGACCTCACGATATGATACTTGTATCGTATCGCTGTATCGCCATACCTTTAATATTTCGCCAGTTTTAAAAACCATTCGCATATAATCACATATACCCTGATTTCAAATAAGTGACAACCATTTATTAATAACCAAAATTGTGATAAAGAAAGTCTGAAGATATATCAAAATTTGAAATAAATGTAAAGTCTTGAGTTTATGAGTTTAAAAGAATGAAATTCACTCTTACACCTATTGTTATGTAAATGTCGTGTAAATATTTTGTAAACGACAACATGTCGTGTTATGTTTAAATTTTCATTTCTATTATTCATATTTCCATATTTATATTATTGTTTCAAGGTTTAAACTAATAAAATATGTTGTTATTCATTTAGGGCAACATTTAGAATTCTCTTGAATTAAGTAGACCAATCATATGTTTGTAAATGAAATTCTGGCGACTTCGTGTCTAGACGTTTAGTCTCGTGCAAGAACGGACATGCGCGGATTGCTCTGGAGTTCTATGTAAATTACACGATTGTTCGAGAAGTAGGCTTACCGGTGTAAAAGACGGTGACGCGAGAAGAAGTCAGTCATCAGTTTTTATTCGAAGAAAGGAAAAAAGAGTCAGACATTAGTTTTATTCAAGAGAAGAGTCATTAGAAAAGAAGAGTCAGTCATTCGTTTGAGAAAGATTAAGTGTTTGCTGTGATTATTCAACTTGGATTTGTGACTGAAGCTAGATCTACGGAAGCTGTGATTTTATTTCGTCAATCTCTACGATTCATCAGAATTAGTGGTTATACTAAAAGTCAACACGTGTGGAACAATTTACGGGAAATCGGAAAAATTAAAGGCGACAATTTTGTGACGTTCATCGGAGGCATCGTGAAAAGAACTTCGTCGAATTTACTGAACTGTGAACTGTTTCTGAACTTCTTCATTTAAACTTCGGAATTTCTTCGTGGGACCAAATTCACACTCTAGACTGGAATTTGAGACTTTAATTTTAGATCATTATATTAGATACAGGCCAGTACCATTTTGTATTGTGTTTAATTTTTAAGGTTGAAACTAGTACTATTTTGTGTTGTAATTAATTTTGAATGTTTAAACTTAATAGCTGTCATTGTTATTATATAATTCATGTTATATCTGTTAATAGTTTAGTGTAATAAATTATACAAGCTGTTATCTGTGTTTTTCTGTTGCGTTTAGTTTACAAAAAACATAAAACATAAACGTAACACTATGCACACGCACTGAGGCAAATAAACACGTGTATTAGGGACACGAAGTTGATGGCAACCATACAGTAAGCTTAGCCTGTTTCTGTAAACATATTAACTCATTATAATTTATTATAGATCCGTTTGACGATTGCTCCTCTTCATTGTCCAGTTTTCTGCTGCTTTATTAGCAGAATTTCTCCGCTATAGAAAAGAGGGATCAATTAGGTACTTCTGTAATTAGAATTAAATGGAATACGTGATTCAGAATAAGAGATACAAATGGTAAGTTATTACATAATACCACTTCTACATCGAAACACTCGGTTACAATCTTCTAGAAACTTATTTAAGAGTATCAAAATTAAAAGCATTTTCTATTATACAAAAAGCTAAATATAAAATCTGGAAGAGGCATTAAGAATACGCTTAGTACTGAACAATTTCCAATACAATTCTCGCTTTCCTGCAGCAAAGTACCTACTGCTTGTTTATTCCCTGGTTAATACCCTCTCTCGGGGAGTAGGCTGTACATTATTTACGAAAACACGCGGTGTTGTCTCTTGGAGACAAAACGTCACAACTGCTTCTATTACGAAAGGTAAGCAAGCTTTCAGTTATATGTAAGTCTACAAGAAAAGCTTACCTTTTCTTTTAACTTCTCCGTTCAGTGATGTTGTTTCTCTGTTCTTGTTTATCAATAACTAGAAACGAAAGCTAGTTACATTTTATGTTATTAGTATGTTTATAAAAGGATTAAAGCGAAGAGAACTCCTAAATCTAAGAGCTTTCAGATAATTTCATTTAACCCTTAAAAATGTTTATGTGGTGTGTCAGATATTACACATATATATATATTATTGCTGATCTTCATAAGGCTGTAATTAGTGTTCACAGATACAGATATGATTATCAGTATATGAGACATTTTTCGTGTACATTTTATTCTTATAAAATTTCATGGAAAAACGTTCTTGTTATCAAAATAATAATTTCAGTAGTACAGTAGGAAAAGAAACAAAAACAATTTGTGGATTTCCAACTCCGGTTGAAAAATATGGCTGTTAACCAAAAGGTGTCCATAATAAACATGCGATAATCTCACGTCAAAAAATCAAAACAAATTATTCGTGTCATTAATCCAGCTTGTAGAATGAAACATCAGATTGACGTTCTGCAGCCCAGAACAACCAATCCCAAAATGATAATTCTGTGAAATAAAACGTTTGTTTTCTCCTGCAATGGGCCTGATGTGACGCTGTTATTTAGGACGCTCGACTCGCAATCCGTAGATCGAATCCCATCACAGAATATGCTCGTCTTTACAGCAGTGTGAGCGTTGTAATGTAGCATTCATCCTCACTCTTAGTTGGCAAAGAATAGTCAAAGAGTTGTTGGTGTGTTTTGTTAACATTTGCTTCTAAATTAGGGACGGCTTGTGCATATAGCCTTCGAGTAGTTTTGTGCGAAATTGAACAAACCAAGAACCATCAATAATGTAAGGTGACTTGGAAACTGATTTCAGCGGTGATTGGATCTCTGTTTTTTATTATCTACTATAGTGTTAGAGAATATACTTGTACGCAATATACCATAGTTGTGATATAGGTATCTTAGCAATGACTGTAAATAAAGAAAATAACTTCGAACAACTGTTCAGGAAGTTACTGACTGGAAAAGTCTTGACGTTATTACGTTTGATCAATACATGTAACGGTATTAACAACTATTGAAAGTTTACAAACAGATGCATTCTTCTTTTATTTAGTTTCACTAAATTTAGGGGTAAAATACTGTTTCTTAACATTTCACGGCATTTTATTTCTTTCAGGAACTTCATTTTTTCTCTGTTGAAGAATTCCAATGATTCAATAAATCATTTTATATCGAATTTCAAAATTCTCAACAACAATTACGGAATATTCTTGATGACGAGAAACCTACTTGAAATGAAAATGTATCTTAGAACGGCTGGTATGAGTATTAACACTTTTATTGATAAGGAGAAAACAACGTTTCGATTTTCCTAGATCAACTTCAGGCTAACCTAGGAAGGTCGAAACGTTGTTTTTCTCTTATCAATGAAAGTATTAATACCCATACCAGCCGTTCTAAGACACAGTTGCGGAATATATTAAAAATATTATCTTCGTCCACATAAAACCATCTTTATCAGTCGCTCTGTATTATAGATTTACGTTAAAACAAAATGCCTGTTATTCTTTAACGTCCTATCAGTTTAGTGTAAGACTAGTTTAAGCTTCCTTGTTAAGTTTGAATGTTAATGTACCTTTCTTATGGGCCCGGCATGGCCAGGTGGTTAAAGCACACGAGTCGTAATTTAAGGGTCGCACCAAACATGCTCGCTCTTTCAGCCGTGGGGGCGTTATAATGTTACAGTCAGTAACACTATTCGTTAGTAAAAGAGTAGTCCAATCCACGGTGGGTGGTGATGACTAGTTGCCTTCCTTCTATCCTTACACTGCGAAATTAGGGACGGTTAGCGCAGATAGTGTAGCTTTGTGCGAAATTCAAAAACAAACAAACAAACCTACTCAGGAAAACTATTTAGCTAATAAAGTTTGTTTACAGGTTTAGTCACCCGATGGAACGGATTTACAAAACTAAAATCAAGGGGTCGATTTTCATCGGTGAACATAGCAGATAGCCTAATGTGGCTTTGCTATTATGAGAAAAAACAAACAAACAATCTGCCATATTAAATACAAAGTTTGTTCTCTCGTTTCATTTGACTTGTATGCTCAACACTGGTTGTTTGAAAATAAACTAACTATACGTCTACTTCGTTATGTTTATTATCAACGCATCTGTAAAAGTATATTACACAACACAGATATCTAAAAAATAAATAAAACGTTTATTCCTTCAAAGGTTTAACGTGTTGTTAAAGCAGTTCAATTATAATACTCTTTATTTTGGCCTAGTATCGTCTAGTGGTTAAGGCATTCGACTCACAAGCTGACAGTTGCGAGACCAAAGCACAATAGAAGAACATGCTCGTTCCTTAAGCGGTGAGAATTTTATAACGCTACGGTCAATCACAATATTCATTGTAAAGCGCAGATAAAGAACTGGCAGTGGATGATGTTGACCAACTGCTTTCCATGTTATCGATCACTTCAGACTTTAGAAATGTTCCTCGAGTAGCTTTGTGTGAAATACAACAAAACAAAAAAAACCTGATATTTTTCGGATTATTTATGGTTTTAAAACAGTTCTTTTAAAACTACAAATATGTTACTTGTTTTATTCTTTATTATTTTTGCACAAACCGATTTAGGAAAGATTAAATAATGAATCAACTAATGAACTGGAAAATTCGATCAACATATTCAATATCCCATTTATAAAGTGAATTATCTGCTTAATTCTTCAAAGACAATTATCTCGTCATAGACAACTGAGAACTGTGGTGAACGATTTTTTTATTGTTTCTATATCCTACAGCGGAATGACGTAAATGATGAATTTCAGTAAAACAACAACAAAATACATTTTGCTGAAAAGTAAAGTAATATTGACAGATCAAATTATATTATAACTTTTGTTATATATATATAGCAACTCAAATATGGTACATTTGGGGATGAAACGATATAGACTTTCAAGCCACTTATGGCAATCCTAAGAGTGGAATTTTCCATGGAGAGTGTGGGTGTGTGTGTTTTTATAATAGCAAAGCCACATCAAGCCATCTGCTGAGCTCACCGAGACAAATCGAACCCTTGATTTTAGCGTGGTAACTCCGTAGACATAGTGCTGTAGTAGAGGGGGTCTTTTCTATACAAAGGAATATTATATTTAAATAAATACAATTTGATTTGCGCATAAAGTTGTAAAATATTTGTATTGAAGCTTCTTCGGAAGAAAACATGGATAATGAAAGTAATGTAAAATATTTAGGGAAAAATAAAATATAGAGAAAACTTAAAGTGTAGAGAGCTTTCGTATTACACCGATTATGTTAGGTATTATAATTTATCTTGAACAAATCGTATGTTGTGTATGTTAAAGTATTACAACTTCAATTATATATATTATATTTATTATATATGTCTATATTAAAATGTAAATTTTCAGATGACAAATCTAATTAGTTAAGTGAAGTATTATCAGTTTGACACACGAATAAATTATGTTTTAAATGAGTAATTTCCTTAAAACAAGGTTCACTTTTGTTTTTCGAATTTTGTGCAAAGCTACACGAGGACTATCTGCGCTAGCCATCCATAATTTAACAGTGTTAGACTAAAGGAAAGGCTACCCACCGTCAACTCTTGGGCTACTCCTTTGCTAACGAATATAACAACATTATAACGCCCCCACGAATGAGGGACAAGAATGTTTGATGCGACAAGAATTGGAACCTGCGACCCTGAGATTACGAGTCAAATGCTTTAATCATCTGGCTGTGTAAGGTTTATGTAATATGAAAAATTGTATGCTTTCTACATCTTTCTAAGTATTTTACATTAGAGTGTTGTCTATGAGTAAGTCACATTGGAAACGGTTAAATTTATCATTTGTACTGTTGAGACGTTAGAAAAATATGCGCATGCCATAAATCACGAGAAGAATTATGCACTCTGCAGGATACAACACGAGAAATTTCAAAGAGAGAAATTAAAACGTTTGTCACTCTTAATTTTGGTTTTATTTACTTTTGACTCTGCGCGAGTACGTCCAGCACAAAGGAAGATTTGTTTTATTACCTGGCAAACAGAGTGCACACATCGCTTGAGTAGTTTCACGCTAAGACGAATAAATATTAAATTATTTTATTGTTTTAGTTTTCACATTACATGTTCCAAATTAGAACAGTAAATTAAATTAGGCATTGTATTTACTTTCTCAGCTAGGTTCTGGTTTTGATCTAGGTCGATAAGTTGCTTTGATGGAAATATAATGACAATAAAAGTCACTATCCTAGAAATAACAGCCTGACTAACACACTGAAAAACTAAGCACATTGAGATCACCGAATTAATGTTGGCATTGGGGATTATCTTATGTGTTCTTTAAGCCAAAAATTACAGTGAAGTAGCTGTTAAACGAAAATGTTCGATGTGATGGGAATTCGAGCTTGCGACACTGAGATTACGATCGAGCAAAACTCAACAGAATGATGTAAGCCATGCTTTAGTCGGTTTTTTCTTAGTGGATGTGAGTGGTTGAATATTGTGAAAGTGGAAAGATACGTTTTGACAGATTCCGAATAATATGGACAGCTTTTGATTCATCTTAATTTTTCTGGTGTAAAAACTGACCATGTTTGGACTGTGTAGGCGAGACATGGGTAGATGGTTTAAGGAGTTCGACTCGTAATCTGAGGTTATCGGGTTCGAATCCTCATCGCACCAAACATGCTCGTCCTTTAAGCTGTGGTGGCGTTGTAATGACACGGTCAATCCCACTATTCGCCGGAGAAAGAGTAGATCAAGTGCGGTGGGAGGTGATGACTAGTTGTCTTTCCAATAGTCTTACACTGCTAAATTAGGGATGGCTAGCGCAGATAGCCGTCGAGTACCTTTGCGCTAATTTTAAAAACAAGCGTTTGCTCGCGGACGTTGGCCTCTGTAATTGTTTTACTTTATCAATATCACTACATCAAGAATGTTTATGTATCGGGTATAATAAAATATATTTTCAACAAATAAAATCGTATCGCTGTATATTTTCTCAGGTATTTATACAAAAAATTCAAATTTTGTAGCGCGTTTGTAATCCATTAGTCGTTTGAAAACTCTTCAGACCCTCTGCCAAGTGTTATGAGGAGTTATTAACCAGTTATTAACTATCATGGTGTATTGTTCGTACTTGGAACAGCGAATTTTGTCTAACACCAAAGAAGTTTCATGTCGAATTTCAGCGAAATTTGCACAGTAAAATGGATACCTTTTATGAGAATGACACGTAAATTACGCTAACATGGGGATGTCGCAAATTTGGTTTCTATATTATTCAAGATCATCGTCATATCTATTCATTTATTTTGTAGAAAGAAGTATAAAACCATTTTCCACTTTAAATATTTCAAACTAATCAACAGGCAACACAAAAAAATTGACCATAAAGAAACTATTGAAACTACGCCACTTATTCATTTGATGCAAAGTTAGTGATATTACAGCAAGAGCTGCAATAAGCATGTGAACCTCACACAGTGGTAAAAAATACAACACAGAGAGAAGAGTAGACGGCTCTCATAAGAGCGAAATTTCTGATGGTGTGAGAATATTTTGTAAATCATCAAGTCACGATATTATCAATAAACGTTCTACCTAACATCCGTTTCAACCACTTCAAAATGTTACATTCGATGCACACGTGTGTATTACGGAAAAGCGACTGTTGATAAAAACAATCAATGGACAGTGACTCTTTTTAAAAGCGAGCAACAGAGGCTTTTCTGCGCCATTTCAATCAGCGATACCATGTCGTAATTTGTGCGAGAACTCATTCCATATAACAGCAACGGTAACATGAACAAAATGTGAAACGCATGTTAAATTGTGAAATACATGTGATGAAGAAATTGATAGAAATACATTGTACGTGACACACTCACAAATAAACGAAAACTTGAAGTCTAAGATAATCGTAAAATTTTTGATAGAATTATTACCGTTCATTACGTTTACGTGCGATATCTGTGTTTAAAATTTAATTATGTGACCCTAAGATAATAAACTTTATTTTATAGCGTGCCACCATCGAAAAACAAAATTGTCCCATTTATAAAGCTCCATTTGCATCTTTTTCACAGGGCATGCAGAGCAGTAAGCGATAGGGCTTACAACGCTAAAATTTCAGGTTCGACAGAGCTCAGGTACCGCATTACCTGTTAGCGTTCGAAAAAAAAAAACAGTTTACTCACATTAATAAGCACGAAAATAGAATTTTGGTTTTCCATTTTCTTGAAAGATAGTTGACACAAGAGTAATCTGTAAAAAGGAGTAACGTGGTGAACGTTTTCTGTTAAAAAACTAATAAATTTTAAAAAAAGAACACTCAAATTATAGTTCATAATTAAACTTCAAACATTTAAAAGCTCCAAAAATAAAACTAGACGACTTGGAAAATAACTTCATTAATTTTAAAAATACTGTGGACAGCAGTCAAAATATAGACGAGGTATAGTCTTGATAAATTGTCTGTATATTTTATTAAAAATAAGATCCTTATTATTAAGATAGAATACAAACACACTTTGCACTGCCGAATCAAGAAATTCATGTTATATTATATGTTCACATATGTAATTTATGTAATTAGAATGGTTCCATGAACATTATGAACGATTTAGTAGAACAAAAAGATGAGCAATTCAGCATTTCACGTATCACAACAAAATCTTGCTGAAATATACATAATGACAAACTATATCATATTATTATAAATAGCATCTGTCAAGTTATAACAGTTCACACTGTACATTACGTTCTTTGGTGTAGACCTCCTGGTACTTTAAGAATTTCCGTAAGGCCACATGGCATGCTGCAGAAGAGATTATTAACATAATACACCTCGATTTTATCTCATTTTTTCACTTAAAAACGACGCAATTCAGTTAAATTAGCTGCTTTATAGTTGTGGTTAGCAATGTTTCAACATAATTCTGCCTATCAGTTCTCAGTGTGATTAAAATTTGGAGATTTTGCTGGCCACAGTAACATTCGAAATAATTCTTCACAATACACGCAGTATGGGCAGTAGCATTGTCATCTCAAAGTACAAAGTACAAAATCTCTTTTCACCGCCAGGATGGCCGAGTGGTTAAGGCGCCAGACTTAAGATCTGGTCTTCGTAAGAAGGCGTGGGTTCGAACCCCACTCCTGGCATACAATGGGCGGTTTTTTCTTAGTGGTAGTGAGTGGTTGAATATTGTGAAAGTCGGTGGAAAGATACGTTTTGACAGAGTCCGAATGATATGGACAGCTTTTGATTCCTCTCAATTTTTCTGGTGTCAAAACTGACCATGTTTGGACTGTGTAGGCGAGACATGTTGCATTCGCTCGCGGCTCGGCATGGGTATGTGGATTAAGGCGTTCGATTCGTAATCTGAGGTTATCGGGTTCGAATCGTCATCGCAACAAACATGCTCGTCCTTTCAGCCGTGGTGGCGTTGTAATGACACGGTCAATCCCACTATTCGTCGGAGAAAGAGAAGATCAAGTCGGCGGTGGCAGGTGATGACTAGTTGCCTTTCCACTAGTCTTATACTGCTAAATTAGAGATGGCTAGCGCAAATAGCCGTCGAGTACCTTTGCGCTAATTTTAAACACAAGCGTTTGCTCGCGGACGTTGGCCTCTGTAAGTATTTTACTTTATCAATATCACTACATCAAGAATGTTTATGTATTGGGTATAATAAAATATATTTTCAACAAATAAAATCGTATCGCTGTAT
The DNA here is from genome assembly GCA_011833715.1 of Carcinoscorpius rotundicauda. Taxonomy (NCBI): domain Eukaryota; kingdom Metazoa; phylum Arthropoda; class Merostomata; order Xiphosura; family Limulidae; genus Carcinoscorpius; species Carcinoscorpius rotundicauda. The sequence goes on along the minus strand of CM022394.1, from coordinate 46,803,721 downwards.
ATTTTCTCAGGTATTTATAAAAAAAATTCAAATTTTGTAGTGCGCTTGTAATCCATTAGCTGTTTGAAAACACTTCAGACCCTCTGCCAAGTGTTATGAGGAGTTATTAACTATCATGGTGTATTGTTCGTACTTGGAACAGCGAATTTTGTCTAACACCAACGAAGTTTCATGTCGAATTTCAGCGAAATTTGCACAGTACACTAAAAAGGATGCCTTTTATGAGAATGACACGTAAATTACGCTAACATGGTGATGTCACAAATTTGGTTTCTATATTATTCAAGATCATCGTCATATCTATTCATTTATTTTGTAGAAAGAAGTATAAAACCATTTTCCACTTTAAATATTTCAAACTAATCAACAGACAACACAAAAAAATTGACCATAAAGAAACTATTGAAACTACGCCACTTATTCATTTGATGCAAAGTTAGTGATATTACAGCAAGAGCTGCAATAAGCATGTGAACCTCACACAGTGGTAAAAAATACAACACAGAGAGAAGAGTAGACGGCTCTCATAAGAGCGAAATTTCTGATGGTGTGAGAATATTTTGTAAATCATGAAGTCACGATATTCTCAATAAACGTTCTACCTAACATCCTGGCCTGGTATGGCCGAGCGCGTAAGGCGTGCGACTCGTAATCCGAGGGTCGCGGGTTCGCGCCCGCGTCGCGCTAAACATGCTCGCCCTCCCAGCCGTGGGGGTGTATAATGTGACGGTCAATCCCACTATTCGTTGGTAAAAGAGTAGCCCAAGAGTTGGCGGTGGGTGGTGATGACTAGCTGCCTTCCCTCTAGTCTTACACTGCTAAATTAGGGACGGCTAGCACAGATAGCCCTCGAGTAGCTTTGTGCGAAATTCCAAAACAAACAAACAAACCTAACATCCGTTTCAACCACTTCAAAATGTTACATTCGATGCACACGTGTGTATTACGGAAAAGCGACTGTTGATAAAAACAATCAATGGACAGTGACTCTTTTTAAAAGCGAGCAACAGAGGCTTTTCTGCGCCATTTCAATCAGCGATACCGTGTCGTAATTTGTGCGAGAACTCATTCCATATAACAGCAACGGTAACATGAACAAAATGTGAAACGCATGTTAAATTGTGAAATACATGTGATGAAGAAATTGATAGAAATACATTGTACGTGACACACTCACAAATAAACGAAAACTTGAAGTCTAAGATAATCGTAAAATTTTTGATAGAATTATTACCGTTCATTACGTTTACGTGCGATATCTGTGTTTAAAATTTAATTATGTGACCCTAAGATAATAAACTTTATTTTATAGCGTGCCACCATCGAAAAACAAAATTGTCCCATTTATAAAGCTCCATTTGCATCTTTTTCACAGGGCATGCAGAGCAGTAAGCGATAGGGCTTACAACGCTAAAATTTCAGGTTCGACAGAGCTCAGGTACCGCATTACCTGTTAGCGTTCGAAAAAAAAAAACAGTTTACTCACATTAATAAGCACGAAAATAGAATTTTGGTTTTCCATTTTCTTGAAAGATAGTTGACACAAGAGTAATCTGTAAAAAGGAGTAACGTGGTGAACGTTTTCTGTTAAAAAACTAATAAATTTTAAAAAAAGAACACTCAAATTATAGTTCATAATTAAACTTCAAACATTTAAAAGCTCCAAAAATAAAACTAGACGACTTGGAAAATAACTTCATTAATTTTAAAAATACTGTGGACAGCAGTCAAAATATAGACGAGGTATAGTCTTGATAAATTGTCTGTATATTTTATTAAAAATAAGATCCTTATTATTAAGATAGAATACAAACACACTTTGCACTGCCGAATCAAGAAATTCATGTTATATTATATGTTCACATATGTAATTTATGTAATTAGAATGGTTCCATGAACATTATGAACGATTTAGTAGAACAAAAAGATGAGCAATTCAGCATTTCACGTATCACAACAAAATCTTGCTGAAATATACATAATGACAAACTATATCATATTATTATAAATAGCATCTGTCAAGTTATAACAGTTCACACTGTACATTACGTTCTTTGGTGTAGACCTCCTGGTACTTTAAGAATTTCCGTAAGGCCACATGGCATGCTGCAGAAGAGATTATTAACATAATACACCTCGATTTTATCTCATTTTTTCACTTAAAAACGACGCAATTCAGTTAAATTAGCTGCTTTATAGTTGTGGTTAGCAATGTTTCAACATAATTCTGCCTATCAGTTCTCAGTGTGATTAAAATTTGGAGATTTTGCTGGCCACAGTAACATTCGAAATAATTCTTCACAATACACGCAGTATGGGCAGTAGCATTGTCATCTCAAAGTACAAAGTACAAAATCTCTTTTCACCGCCAGGATGGCCGAGTGGTTAAGGCGCCAGACTTAAGATCTGGTCTTCGTAAGAAGGCGTGGGTTCGAACCCCACTCCTGGCATACAAATAGGAAATTTAATACGTGTCCCAGAAACGAAATAATTATTTGCACTCGAGTGCACAAGTGAAAATTATCAAATGTAAAACAGCAAAACTCAACAGAGTGATGTAATCTATGATTTCGGCGGTTTTTTCTTAGTGGTAGTGAGTGGTTGAATATTGTGAAAGTCGGTGGAAAGATACGTTTTGACAGAGTCCGAATGATATGGACAGCTTTTGATTCCTCTTAATTTTTCTGGTGTCAAAACTGACCATGTTTGGACTGTGTAGGCGAGACATGTTGCATTCGCTCGCGGCTCGGCATGGGTATGTGGATTAAGGCGTTCGATTCGTAATCTGAGGTTATCGGGTTCGAATCGTCATCGCAACAAACATGCTCGTCCTTTCAGCCGTGGTGGCGTTGTAATGACACGGTCAATCCCACTATTCGTCGGAGAAAGAGAAGATCAAGTCGGCGGTGGCAGGTGATGACTAGTTGCCTTTCCACTAGTCTTATACTGCTAAATTAGAGATGGCTAGCGCAAATAGCCGTCGAGTACCTTTGCGCTAATTTTAAACACAAGCGTTTGCTCGCGGACGTTGGCCTCTGTAAGTATTTTACTTTATCAATATCACTACATCAAGAATGTTTATGTATTGGGTATAATAAAATATATTTTCAACAAATAAAATCGTATCGCTGTATATTTTCTCAGGTATTTATAAAAAAATTCAAATTTTGTAGTGCGCTTGTAATCCATTAGCTGTTTGAAAACACTTCAGACCCTCTGCCAAGTGTTATGAGGAGTTATTAACTATCATGGTGTATTGTTCGTACTTGGAACAGCGAATTTTGTCTAACACCAACGAAGTTTCATGTCGAATTTCAGCGAAATTTGCACAGTACACTAAAAGGATGCCTTTTATGAGAATGACACGTAAATTACGCTAACATGGTGATGTCACAAATTTGGTTTCTATATTATTCAAGATCATCGTCATATCTATTCATTTATTTTGTAGAAAGAAGTATAAAACCATTTTCCACTTTAAATATTTCAAACTAATCAACAGACAACACAAAAAAATTGACCATAAAGAAACTATTGAAACTACGCCACTTATTCATTTGATGCAAAGTTAGTGATATTACAGCAAGAGCTGCAATAAGCATGTGAACCTCACACAGTGGTAAAAAATACAACACAGAGAGAAGAGTAGACGGCTCTCATAAGAGCGAAATTTCTGATGGTGTGAGAATATTTTGTAAATCATGAAGTCACGATATTCTCAATAAACGTTCTACCTAACATCCTGGCCTGGTATGGCCGAGCGCGTAAGGCGTGCGACTCGTAATCCGAGGGTCGCGGGTTCGCGCCCGCGTCGCGCTAAACATGCTCGCCCTCCCAGCCGTGGGGGTGTATAATGTGACGGTCAATCCCACTATTCGTTGGTAAAAGAGTAGCCCAAGAGTTGGCGGTGGGTGGTGATGACTAGCTGCCTTCCCTCTAGTCTTACACTGCTAAATTAGGGACGGCTAGCACAGATAGCCCTCGAGTAGCTTTGTGCGAAATTCCAAAACAAACAAACAAACCTAACATCCGTTTCAACCACTTCAAAATGTTACATTCGATGCACACGTGTGTATTACGGAAAAGCGACTGTTGATAAAAACAATCAATGGACAGTGACTCTTTTTAAAAGCGAGCAACAGAGGCTTTTCTGCGCCATTTCAATCAGCGATACCGTGTCGTAATTTGTGCGAGAACTCATTCCATATAACAGCAACGGTAACATGAACAAAATGTGAAACGCATGTTAAATTGTGAAATACATGTGATGAAGAAATTGATAGAAATACATTGTACGTGACACACTCACAAATAAACGAAAACTTGAAGTCTAAGATAATCGTAAAATTTTTGATAGAATTATTACCGTTCATTACGTTTACGTGCGATATCTGTGTTTAAAATTTAATTATGTGACCCTAAGATAATAAACTTTATTTTATAGCGTGCCACCATCGAAAAACAAAATTGTCCCATTTATAAAGCTCCATTTGCATCTTTTTCACAGGGCATGCAGAGCAGTAAGCGATAGGGCTTACAACGCTAAAATTTCAGGTTCGACAGAGCTCAGGTACCGCATTACCTGTTAGCGTTCGAAAAAAAAAACAGTTTACTCACATTAATAAGCACGAAAATAGAATTTTGGTTTTCCATTTTCTTGAAAGATAGTTGACACAAGAGTAATCTGTAAAAAGGAGTAACGTGGTGAACGTTTTCTGTTAAAAAACTAATAAATTTTAAAAAAAGAACACTCAAATTATAGTTCATAATTAAACTTCAAACATTTAAAAGCTCCAAAAATAAAACTAGACGACTTGGAAAATAACTTCATTAATTTTAAAAATACTGTGGACAGCAGTCAAAATATAGACGAGGTATAGTCTTGATAAATTGTCTGTATATTTTATTAAAAATAAGATCCTTATTATTAAGATAGAATACAAACACACTTTGCACTGCCGAATCAAGAAATTCATGTTATATTATATGTTCACATATGTAATTTATGTAATTAGAATGGTTCCATGAACATTATGAACGATTTAGTAGAACAAAAAGATGAGCAATTCAGCATTTCACGTATCACAACAAAATCTTGCTGAAATATACATAATGACAAACTATATCATATTATTATAAATAGCATCTGTCAAGTTATAACAGTTCACACTGTACATTACGTTCTTTGGTGTAGACCTCCTGGTACTTTAAGTATTTCCGTAAGGCCACATGGCATGCTGCAGAAGAGATTATTAACATAATACACCTCGATTTTATCTCATTTTTTCACTTAAAAACGACGCAATTCAGTTAAATTAGCTGCTTTATAGTTGTGGTTAGCAATGTTTCAACATAATTCTGCCTATCAGTTCTCAGTGTGATTAAAATTTGGAGATTTTGCTGGCCACAGTAACATTCGAAATAATTCTTCACAATACACGCAGTATGGGCAGTAGCATTGTCATCTCAAAGTACAAAGTACAAAATCTCTTTTCACCGCCAGGATGGCCGAGTGGTTAAGGCGCCAGACTTAAGATCTGGTCTTCGTAAGAAGGCGTGGGTTCGAACCCCACTCCTGGCATACAAATAGGAAATTTAATACGTGTCCCAGAAACGAAATAATTATTTGCACTCGAGTGCACAAGTGAAAATTATCAAATGTAAAACAGCAAAACTCAACAGAGTGATGTAATCTATGATTTCGGCGGTTTTTTCTTAGTGGTAGTGAGTGGTTGAATATTGTGAAAGTCGGTGGAAAGATACGTTTTGACAGAGTCCGAATGATATGGACAGCTTTTGATTCCTCTTAATTTTTCTGGTGTCAAAACTGACCATGTTTGGACTGTGTAGGCGAGACATGTTGCATTCGCTCGCGGCTCGGCATGGGTATGTGGATTAAGGCGTTCGATTCGTAATCTGAGGTTATCGGGTTCGAATCGTCATCGCAACAAACATGCTCGTCCTTTCAGCCGTGGTGGCGTTGTAATGACACGGTCAATCCCACTATTCGTCGGAGAAAGAGAAGATCAAGTCGGCGGTGGCAGGTGATGACTAGTTGCCTTTCCACTAGTCTTATACTGCTAAATTAGAGATGGCTAGCGCAAATAGCCGTCGAGTACCTTTGCGCTAATTTTAAACACAAGCGTTTGCTCGCGGACGTTGGCCTCTGTAAGTATTTTACTTTATCAATATCACTACATCAAGAATGTTTATGTATTGGGTATAATAAAATATATTTTCAACAAATAAAATCGTATCGCTGTATATTTTCTCAGGTATTTATAAAAAAAATTCAAATTTTGTAGTGCGCTTGTAATCCATTAGCTGTTTGAAAACACTTCAGACCCTCTGCCAAGTGTTATGAGGAGTTATTAACTATCATGGTGTATTGTTCGTACTTGGAACAGCGAATTTTGTCTAACACCAACGAAGTTTCATGTCGAATTTCAGCGAAATTTGCACAGTACACTAAAAAGGATGCCTTTTATGAGAATGACACGTAAATTACGCTAACATGGTGATGTCACAAATTTGGTTTCTATATTATTCAAGATCATCGTCATATCTATTCATTTATTTTGTAGAAAGAAGTATAAAACCATTTTCCACTTTAAATATTTCAAACTAATCAACAGACAACACAAAAAAATTGACCATAAAGAAACTATTGAAACTACGCCACTTATTCATTTGATGCAAAGTTAGTGATATTACAGCAAGAGCTGCAATAAGCATGTGAACCTCACACAGTGGTAAAAAATACAACACAGAGAGAAGAGTAGACGGCTCTCATAAGAGCGAAATTTCTGATGGTGTGAGAATATTTTGTAAATCATGAAGTCACGATATTCTCAATAAACGTTCTACCTAACATCCTGGCCTGGTATGGCCGAGCGCGTAAGGCGTGCGACTCGTAATCCGAGGGTCGCGGGTTCGCGCCCGCGTCGCGCTAAACATGCTCGCCCTCCCAGCCGTGGGGGTGTATAATGTGACGGTCAATCCCACTATTCGTTGGTAAAAGAGTAGCCCAAGAGTTGGCGGTGGGTGGTGATGACTAGCTGCCTTCCCTCTAGTCTTACACTGCTAAATTAGGGACGGCTAGCACAGATAGCCCTCGAGTAGCTTTGTGCGAAATTCCAAAACAAACAAACAAACCTAACATCCGTTTCAACCACTTCAAAATGTTACATTCGATGCACACGTGTGTATTACGGAAAAGCGACTGTTGATAAAAACAATCAATGGACAGTGACTCTTTTTAAAAGCGAGCAACAGAGGCTTTTCTGCGCCATTTCAATCAGCGATACCGTGTCGTAATTTGTGCGAGAACTCATTCCATATAACAGCAACGGTAACATGAACAAAATGTGAAACGCATGTTAAATTGTGAAATACATGTGATGAAGAAATTGATAGAAATACATTGTACGTGACACACTCACAAATAAACGAAAACTTGAAGTCTAAGATAATCGTAAAATTTTTGATAGAATTATTACCGTTCATTACGTTTACGTGCGATATCTGTGTTTAAAATTTAATTATGTGACCCTAAGATAATAAACTTTATTTTATAGCGTGCCACCATCGAAAAACAAAATTGTCCCATTTATAAAGCTCCATTTGCGTCTTTTTCACAGGGCATGCAGAGCAGTAAGCGATAGGGCTTACAACGCTAAAATTTCAGGTTCGACAGAGCTCAGGTACCGCATTACCTGTTAGCGTTCGAAAAAAAAACAGTTTACTCACATTAATAAGCACGAAAATAGAATTTTGGTTTTCCATTTTCTTGAAAGATAGTTGACACAAGAGTAATCTGTAAAAAGGAGTAACGTGGTGAACGTTTTCTGTTAAAAAACTAATAAATTTTAAAAAAAGAACACTCAAATTATAGTTCATAATTAAACTTCAAACATTTAAAAGCTCCAAAAATAAAACTAGACGACTTGGAAAATAACTTCATTAATTTTAAAAATACTGTGGACAGCAGTCAAAATATAGACGAGGTATAGTCTTGATAAATTGTCTGTATATTTTATTAAAAATAAGATCCTTATTATTAAGATAGAATACAAACACACTTTGCACTGCCGAATCAAGAAATTCATGTTATATTATATGTTCACATATGTAATTTATGTAATTAGAATGGTTCCATGAACATTATGAACGATTTAGTAGAACAAAAAGATGAGCAATTCAGCATTTCACGTATCACAACAAAATCTTGCTGAAATATACATAATGACAAACTATATCATATTATTATAAATAGCATCTGTCAAGTTATAACAGTTCACACTGTACATTACGTTCTTTGGTGTAGACCTCCTGGTACTTTAAGAATTTCCGTAAGGCCACATGGCATGCTGCAGAAGAGATTATTAACATAATACACCTCGATTTTATCTCATTTTTTCACTTAAAAACGACGCAATTCAGTTAAATTAGCTGCTTTATAGTTGTGGTTAGCAATGTTTCAACATAATTCTGCCTATCAGTTCTCAGTGTGATTAAAATTTGGAGATTTTGCTGGCCACAGTAACATTCGAAATAATTCTTCACAATACACGCAGTATGGGCAGTAGCATTGTCATCTCAAAGTACAAAGTACAAAATCTCTTTTCACCGCCAGGATGGCCGAGTGGTTAAGGCGCCAGACTTAAGATCTGGTCTTCGTAAGAAGGCGTGGGTTCGAACCCCACTCCTGGCATACAAATAGGAAATTTAATACGTGTCCCAGAAACGAAATAATTATTTGCACTCGAGTGCACAAGTGAAAATTATCAAATGTAAAACAGCAAAACTCAACAGAGTGATGTAATCTATGATTTCGGCGGTTTTTTCTTAGTGGTAGTGAGTGGTTGAATATTGTGAAAGTCGGTGGAAAGATACGTTTTGACAGAGTCCGAATGATATGGACAGCTTTTGATTCCTCTTAATTTTTCTGGTGTCAAAACTGACCATGTTTGGACTGTGTAGGCGAGACATGTTGCATTCGCTCGCGGCTCGGCATGGGTATGTGGATTAAGGCGTTCGATTCGTAATCTGAGGTTATCGGGTTCGAATCGTCATCGCAACAAACATGCTCGTCCTTTCAGCCGTGGTGGCGTTGTAATGACACGGTCAATCCCACTATTCGTCGGAGAAAGAGAAGATCAAGTCGGCGGTGGCAGGTGATGACTAGTTGCCTTTCCACTAGTCTTATACTGCTAAATTAGAGATGGCTAGCGCAAATAGCCGTCGAGTACCTTTGCGCTAATTTTAAAAACAAGCGTTTGCTCGCGGACGTTGGCCTCTGTAAGTATTTTACTTTATCAATATCACTACATCAAGAATGTTTATGTATTGGGTATAATAAAATATATTTTCAACAAATAAAATCGTATCGCTGTATATTTTCTCAGGTATTTATAAAAAAAATTCAAATTTTGTAGTGCGCTTGTAATCCATTAGCTGTTTGAAAACACTTCAGACCCTCTGCCAAGTGTTATGAGGAGTTATTAACTATCATGGTGTATTGTTCGTACTTGGAACAGCGAATTTTGTCTAACACCAACGAAGTTTCATGTCGAATTTCAGCGAAATTTGCACAGTACACTAAAAGGATGCCTTTTATGAGAATGACACGTAAATTACGCTAACATGGTGATGTCACAAATTTGGTTTCTATATTATTCAAGATCATCGTCATATCTATTCATTTATTTTGTAGAAAGAAGTATAAAACCATTTTCCACTTTAAATATTTCAAACTAATCAACAGACAACACAAAAAAATTGACCATAAAGAAACTATTGAAACTACGCCACTTATTCATTTGATGCAAAGTTAGTGATATTACAGCAAGAGCTGCAATAAGCATGTGAACCTCACACAGTGGTAAAAAATACAACACAGAGAGAAGAGTAGACGGCTCTCATAAGAGCGAAATTTCTGATGGTGTGAGAATATTTTGTAAATCATGAAGTCACGATATTCTCAATAAACGTTCTACCTAACATCCTGGCCTGGTATGGCCGAGCGCGTAAGGCGTGCGACTCGTAATCCGAGGGTCGCGGGTTCGCGCCCGCGTCGCGCTAAACATGCTCGCCCTCCCAGCCGTGGGGGTGTATAATGTGACGGTCAATCCCACTATTCGTTGGTAAAAGAGTAGCCCAAGAGTTGGCGGTGGGTGGTGATGACTAGCTGCCTTCCCTCTAGTCTTACACTGCTAAATTAGGGACGGCTAGCACAGATAGCCCTCGAGTAGCTTTGTGCGAAATTCCAAAACAAACAAACAAACCTAACATCCGTTTCAACCACTTCAAAATGTTACATTCGATGCACACGTGTGTATTACGGAAAAGCGACTGTTGATAAAAACAATCAATGGACAGTGACTCTTTTTAAAAGCGAGCAACAGAGGCTTTTCTGCGCCATTTCAATCAGCGATACCGTGTCGTAATTTGTGCGAGAACTCATTCCATATAACAGCAACGGTAACATGAACAAAATGTGAAACGCATGTTAAATTGTGAAATACATGTGATGAAGAAATTGATAGAAATACATTGTACGTGACACACTCACAAATAAACGAAAACTTGAAGTCTAAGATAATCGTAAAATTTTTGATAGAATTATTACCGTTCATTACGTTTACGTGCGATATCTGTGTTTAAAATTTAATTATGTGACCCTAAGATAATAAACTTTATTTTATAGCGTGCCACCATCGAAAAACAAAATTGTCCCATTTATAAAGCTCCATTTGCATCTTTTTCACAGGGCATGCAGAGCAGTAAGCGATAGGGCTTACAACGCTAAAATTTCAGGTTCGACAGAGCTCAGGTACCGCATTACCTGTTAGCGTTCGAAAAAAAAAACAGTTTACTCACATTAATAAGCACGAAAATAGAATTTTGGTTTTCCATTTTCTTGAAAGATAGTTGACACAAGAGTAATCTGTAAAAAGGAGTAACGTGGTGAACGTTTTCTGTTAAAAAACTAATAAATTTTAAAAAAAGAACACTCAAATTATAGTTCATAATTAAACTTCAAACATTTAAAAGCTCCAAAAATAAAACTAGACGACTTGGAAAATAACTTCATTAATTTTAAAAATACTGTGGACAGCAGTCAAAATATAGACGAGGTATAGTCTTGATAAATTGTCTGTATATTTTATTAAAAATAAGATCCTTATTATTAAGATAGAATACAAACACACTTTGCACTGCCGAATCAAGAAATTCATGTTATATTATATGTTCACATATGTAATTTATGTAATTAGAATGGTTCCATGAACATTATGAACGATTTAGTAGAACAAAAAGATGAGCAATTCAGCATTTCACGTATCACAACAAAATCTTGCTGAAATATACATAATGACAAACTATATCATATTATTATAAATAGCATCTGTCAAGTTATAACAGTTCACACTGTACATTACGTTCTTTGGTGTAGACCTCCTGGTACTTTAAGAATTTCCGTAAGGCCACATGGCATGCTGCAGAAGAGATTATTAACATAATACACCTCGATTTTATCTCATTTTTTCACTTAAAAACGACGCAATTCAGTTAAATTAGCTGCTTTATAGTTGTGGTTAGCAATGTTTCAACATAATTCTGCCTATCAGTTCTCAGTGTGATTAAAATTTGGAGATTTTGCTGGCCACAGTAACATTCGAAATAATTCTTCACAATACACGCAGTATGGGCAGTAGCATTGTCATCTCAAAGTACAAAGTACAAAATCTCTTTTCACCGCCAGGATGGCCGAGTGGTTAAGGCGCCAGACTTAAGATCTGGTCTTCGTAAGAAGGCGTGGGTTCGAACCCCACTCCTGGCATACAAATAGGAAATTTAATACGTGTCCCAGAAACGAAATAATTATTTGCACTCGAGTGCACAAGTGAAAATTATCAAATGTAAAACAGCAAAACTCAACAGAGTGATGTAATCTATGATTTCGGCGGTTTTTTCTTAGTGGTAGTGAGTGGTTGAATATTGTGAAAGTCGGTGGAAAGATACGTTTTGACAGAGTCCGAATGATATGGACAGCTTTTGATTCCTCTTAATTTTTCTGGTGTCAAAACTGACCATGTTTGGACTGTGTAGGCGAGACATGTTGCATTCGCTCGCGGCTCGGCATGGGTATGTGGATTAAGGCGTTCGATTCGTAATCTGAGGTTATCGGGTTCGAATCGTCATCGCAACAAACATGCTCGTCCTTTCAGCCGTGGTGGCGTTGTAATGACACGGTCAATCCCACTATTCGTCGGAGAAAGAGAAGATCAAGTCGGCGGTGGCAGGTGATGACTAGTTGCCTTTCCACTAGTCTTATACTGCTAAATTAGAGATGGCTAGCGCAAATAGCCGTCGAGTACCTTTGCGCTAATTTTAAAAACAAGCGTTTGCTCGCGGACGTTGGCCTCTGTAAGTATTTTACTTTATCAATATCACTACATCAAGAATGTTTATGTATTGGGTATAATAAAATATATTTTCAACAAATAAAATCGTATCGCTGTATATTTTCTCAGGTATTTATAAAAAAAATTCAAATTTTGTAGTGCGCTTGTAATCCATTAGCTGTTTGAAAACACTTCAGACCCTCTGCCAAGTGTTATGAGGAGTTATTAACTATCATGGTGTATTGTTCGTACTTGGAACAGCGAATTTTGTCTAACACCAACGAAGTTTCATGTCGAATTTCAGCGAAATTTGCACAGTACACTAAAAAGGATGCCTTTTATGAGAATGACACGTAAATTACGCTAACATGGTGATGTCACAAATTTGGTTTCTATATTATTCAAGATCATCGTCATATCTATTCATTTATTTTGTAGAAAGAAGTATAAAACCATTTTCCACTTTAAATATTTCAAACTAATCAACAGACAACACAAAAAAATTGACCATAAAGAAACTATTGAAACTACGCCACTTATTCATTTGATGCAAAGTTAGTGATATTACAGCAAGAGCTGCAATAAGCATGTGAACCTCACACAGTGGTAAAAATACAACACAGAGAGAAGAGTAGACGGCTCTCATAAGAGCGAAATTTCTGATGGTGTGAGAATATTTTGTAAATCATGAAGTCACGATATTCTCAATAAACGTTCTACCTAACATCCTGGCCTGGTATGGCCGAGCGCGTAAGGCGTGCGACTCGTAATCCGAGGGTCGCGGGTTCGCGCCCGCGTCGCGCTAAACATGCTCGCCCTCCCAGCCGTGGGGGTGTATAATGTGACGGTCAATCCCACTATTCGTTGGTAAAAGAGTAGCCCAAGAGTTGGCGGTGGGTGGTGATGACTAGCTGCCTTCCCTCTAGTCTTACACTGCTAAATTAGGGACGGCTAGCACAGATAGCCCTCGAGTAGCTTTGTGCGAAATTCCAAAACAAACAACAAACCTAACATCCGTTTCAACCACTTCAAAATGTTACATTCGATGCACACGTGTGTATTACGGAAAAGCGACTGTTGATAAAAACAATCAATGGACAGTGACTCTTTTTAAAAGCGAGCAACAGAGGCTTTTCTGCGCCATTTCAATCAGCGATACCGTGTCGTAATTTGTGCGAGAACTCATTCCATATAACAGCAACGGTAACATGAACAAAATGTGAAACGCATGTTAAATTGTGAAATACATGTGATGAAGAAATTGATAGAAATACATTGTACGTGACACACTCACAAATAAACGAAAACTTGAAGTCTAAGATAATCGTAAAATTTTTGATAGAATTATTACCGTTCATTACGTTTACGTGCGATATCTGTGTTTAAAATTTAATTATGTGACCCTAAGATAATAAACTTTATTTTATAGCGTGCCACCATCGAAAAACAAAATTGTCCCATTTATAAAGCTCCATTTGCATCTTTTTCACAGGGCATGCAGAGCAGTAAGCGATAGGGCTTACAACGCTAAAATTTCAGGTTCGACAGAGCTCAGGTACCGCATTACCTGTTAGCGTTCGAAAAAAAAAACAGTTTACTCACATTAATAAGCACGAAAATAGAATTTTGGTTTTCCATTTTCTTGAAAGATAGTTGACACAAGAGTAATCTGTAAAAAGGAGTAACGTGGTGAACGTTTTCTGTTAAAAAACTAATAAATTTTAAAAAAAGAACACTCAAATTATAGTTCATAATTAAACTTCAAACATTTAAAAGCTCCAAAAATAAAACTAGACGACTTGGAAAATAACTTCATTAATTTTAAAAATACTGTGGACAGCAGTCAAAATATAGACGAGGTATAGTCTTGATAAATTGTCTGTATATTTTATTAAAAATAAGATCCTTATTATTAAGATAGAATACAAACACACTTTGCACTGCCGAATCAAGAAATTCATGTTATATTATATGTTCACATATGTAATTTATGTAATTAGAATGGTTCCATGAACATTATGAACGATTTAGTAGAACAAAAAGATGAGCAATTCAGCATTTCACGTATCACAACAAAATCTTGCTGAAATATACATAATGACAAACTATATCATATTATTATAAATAGCATCTGTCAAGTTATAACAGTTCACACTGTACATTACGTTCTTTGGTGTAGACCTCCTGGTACTTTAAGAATTTCCGTAAGGCCACATGGCATGCTGCAGAAGAGATTATTAACATAATACACCTCGATTTTATCTCATTTTTTCACTTAAAACGACGCAATTCAGTTAAATTAGCTGCTTTATAGTTGTGGTTAGCAATGTTTCAACATAATTCTGCCTATCAGTTCTCAGTGTGATTAAAATTTGGAGATTTTGCTGGCCACAGTAACATTCGAAATAATTCTTCACAATACACGCAGTATGGGCAGTAGCATTGTCATCTCAAAGTACAAAGTACAAAATCTCTTTTCACCGCCAGGATGGCCGAGTGGTTAAGGCGCCAGACTTAAGATCTGGTCTTCGTAAGAAGGCGTGGGTTCGAACCCCACTCCTGGCATACAAATAGGAAATTTAATACGTGTCCCAGAACGAAATAATTATTTGCACTCGAGTGCACAAGTGAAAATTATCAAATGTAAAACAGCAAAACTCAACAGAGTGATGTAATCTATGATTTCGGCGGTTTTTTCTTAGTGGTAGTGAGTGGTTGAATATTGTGAAAGTCGGTGGAAAGATACGTTTTGACAGAGTCCGAATGATATGGACAGCTTTTGATTCCTCTTAATTTTTCTGGTGTCAAAACTGACCATGTTTGGACTGTGTAGGCGAGACATGTTGCATTCGCTCGCGGCTCGGCATGGGTATGTGGATTAAGGCGTTCGATTCGTAATCTGAGGTTATCGGGTTCGAATCGTCATCGCAACAAACATGCTCGTCCTTTCAGCCGTGGTGGCGTTGTAATGACACGGTCAATCCCACTATTCGTCGGAGAAAGAGAAGATCAAGTCGGCGGTGGCAGGTGATGACTAGTTGCCTTTCCACTAGTCTTATACTGCTAAATTAGAGATGGCTAGCGCAAATAGCCGTCGAGTACCTTTGCGCTAATTTTAAAAACAAGCGTTTGCTCGCGGACGTTGGCCTCTGTAAGTATTTACTTTATCAATATCACTACATCAAGAATGTTTATGTATTGGGTATAATAAAATATATTTTCAACAAATAAAATCGTATCGCTGTATATTTTCTCAGGTATTTATAAAAAAATTCAAATTTTGTAGTGCGCTTGTAATCCATTAGCTGTTTGAAAACACTTCAGACCCTCTGCCAAGTGTTATGAGGAGTTATTAACTATCATGGTGTATTGTTCGTACTTGGAACAGCGAATTTTGTCTAACACCAACGAAGTTTCATGTCGAATTTCAGCGAAATTTGCACAGTACACTAAAAGGGATGCCTTTTATGAGAATGACACGTAAATTACGCTAACATGGTGATGTCACAAATTTGGTTTCTATATTATTCAAGATCATCGTCATATCTATTCATTTATTTTGTAGAAAGAAGTATAAAACCATTTTCCACTTTAAATATTTCAAACTAATCAACAGACAACACAAAAAAATTGACCATAAAGAAACTATTGAAACTACGCCACTTATTCATTTGATGCAAAGTTAGTGATATTACAGCAAGAGCTGCAATAAGCATGTGAACCTCACACAGTGGTAAAAAATACAACACAGAGAGAAGAGTAGACGGCTCTCATAAGAGCGAAATTTCTGATGGTGTGAGAATATTTTGTAAATCATGAAGTCACGATATTCTCAATAAACGTTCTACCTAACATCCTGGCCTGGTATGGCCGAGCGCGTAAGGCGTGCGACTCGTAATCCGAGGGTCGCGGGTTCGCGCCCGCGTCGCGCTAAACATGCTCGCCCTCCCAGCCGTGGGGGTGTATAATGTGACGGTCAATCCCACTATTCGTTGGTAAAAGAGTAGCCCAAGAGTTGGCGGTGGGTGGTGATGACTAGCTGCCTTCCCTCTAGTCTTACACTGCTAAATTAGGGACGGCTAGCACAGATAGCCCTCGAGTAGCTTTGTGCGAAATTCCAAAACAAACAAACAAACCTAACATCCGTTTCAACCACTTCAAAATGTTACATTCGATGCACACGTGTGTATTACGGAAAAGCGACTGTTGATAAAAACAATCAATGGACAGTGACTCTTTTTAAAAGCGAGCAACAGAGGCTTTTCTGCGCCATTTCAATCAGCGATACCGTGTCGTAATTTGTGCGAGAACTCATTCCATATAACAGCAACGGTAACATGAACAAAATGTGAAACGCATGTTAAATTGTGAAATACATGTGATGAAGAAATTGATAGAAATACATTGTACGTGACACACTCACAAATAAACGAAAACTTGAAGTCTAAGATAATCGTAAAATTTTTGATAGAATTATTACCGTTCATTACGTTTACGTGCGATATCTGTGTTTAAAATTTAATTATGTGACCCTAAGATAATAAACTTTATTTATAGCGTGCCACCATCGAAAAACAAAATTGTCCCATTTATAAAGCTCCATTTGCATCTTTTTCACAGGGCATGCAGAGCAGTAAGCGATAGGGCTTACAACGCTAAAATTTCAGGTTCGACAGAGCTCAGGTACCGCATTACCTGTTAGCGTTCGAAAAAAAAAACAGTTTACTCACATTAATAAGCACGAAAATAGAATTTTGGTTTTCCATTTTCTTGAAAGATAGTTGACACAAGAGTAATCTGTAAAAAGGAGTAACGTGGTGAACGTTTTCTGTTAAAAAACTAATAAATTTTAAAAAAAGAACACTCAAATTATAGTTCATAATTAAACTTCAAACATTTAAAAGCTCCAAAATAAAACTAGACGACTTGGAAAATAACTTCATTAATTTTAAAAATACTGTGGACAGCAGTCAAAATATAGACGAGGTATAGTCTTGATAAATTGTCTGTATATTTTATTAAAAATAAGATCCTTATTATTAAGATAGAATACAAACACACTTTGCACTGCCGAATCAAGAAATTCATGTTATATTATATGTTCACATATGTAATTTATGTAATTAGAATGGTTCCATGAACATTATGAACGATTTAGTAGAACAAAAAGATGAGCAATTCAGCATTTCACGTATCACAACAAAATCTTGCTGAAATATACATAATGACAAACTATATCATATTATTATAAATAGCATCTGTCAAGTTATAACAGTTCACACTGTACATTACGTTCTTTGGTGTAGACCTCCTGGTACTTTAAGAATTTCCGTAAGGCCACATGGCATGCTGCAGAAGAGATTATTAACATAATACACCTCGATTTTATCTCATTTTTTCACTTAAAAACGACGCAATTCAGTTAAATTAGCTGCTTTATAGTTGTGGTTAGCAATGTTTCAACATAATTCTGCCTATCAGTTCTCAGTGTGATTAAAATTTGGAGATTTTGCTGGCCACAGTAACATTCGAAATAATTCTTCACAATACACGCAGTATGGGCAGTAGCATTGTCATCTCAAAGTACAAAGTACAAAATCTCTTTTCACCGCCAGGATGGCCGAGTGGTTAAGGCGCCAGACTTAAGATCTGGTCTTCGTAAGAAGGCGTGGGTTCGAACCCCACTCCTGGCATACAAATAGGAAATTTAATACGTGTCCCAGAAACGAAATAATTATTTGCACTCGAGTGCACAAGTGAAAATTATCAAATGTAAAACAGCAAAACTCAACAGAGTGATGTAATCTATGATTTCGGCGGTTTTTTCTTAGTGGTAGTGAGTGGTTGAATATTGTGAAAGTCGGTGGAAAGATACGTTTTGACAGAGTCCGAATGATATGGACAGCTTTTGATTCCTCTTAATTTTTCTGGTGTCAAAACTGACCATGTTTGGACTGTGTAGGCGAGACATGTTGCATTCGCTCGCGGCTCGGCATGGGTATGTGGATTAAGGCGTTCGATTCGTAATCTGAGGTTATCGGGTTCGAATCGTCATCGCAACAAACATGCTCGTCCTTTCAGCCGTGGTGGCGTTGTAATGACACGGTCAATCCCACTATTCGTCGGAGAAAGAGAAGATCAAGTCGGCGGTGGCAGGTGATGACTAGTTGCCTTTCCACTAGTCTTATACTGCTAAATTAGAGATGGCTAGCGCAAATAGCCGTCGAGTACCTTTGCGCTAATTTTAAAAACAAGCGTTTGCTCGCGGACGTTGGCCTCTGTAAGTATTTTACTTTATCAATATCACTACATCAAGAATGTTTATGTATTGGGTATAATAAAATATATTTTCAACAAATAAAATCGTATCGCTGTATATTTTCTCAGGTATTTATAAAAAAATTCAAATTTTGTAGTGCGCTTGTAATCCATTAGCTGTTTGAAAACACTTCAGACCCTCTGCCAAGTGTTATGAGGAGTTATTAACTATCATGGTGTATTGTTCGTACTTGGAACAGCGAATTTTGTCTAACACCAACGAAGTTTCATGTCGAATTTCAGCGAAATTTGCACAGTACACTAAAAGGATGCCTTTTATGAGAATGACACGTAAATTACGCTAACATGGTGATGTCACAAATTTGGTTTCTATATTATTCAAGATCATCGTCATATCTATTCATTTATTTGTAGAAAGAAGTATAAAACCATTTTCCACTTTAAATATTTCAAACTAATCAACAGACAACACAAAAAAATTGACCATAAAGAAACTATTGAAACTACGCCACTTATTCATTTGATGCAAAGTTAGTGATATTACAGCAAGAGCTGCAATAAGCATGTGAACCTCACACAGTGGTAAAAAATACAACACAGAGAGAAGAGTAGACGGCTCTCATAAGAGCGAAATTTCTGATGGTGTGAGAATATTTTGTAAATCATGAAGTCACGATATTCTCAATAAACGTTCTACCTAACATCCTGGCCTGGTATGGCCGAGCGCGTAAGGCGTGCGACTCGTAATCCGAGGGTCGCGGGTTCGCGCCCGCGTCGCGCTAAACATGCTCGCCTCCCAGCCGTGGGGGTGTATAATGTGACGGTCAATCCCACTATTCGTTGGTAAAAGAGTAGCCCAAGAGTTGGCGGTGGGTGGTGATGACTAGCTGCCTTCCCTCTAGTCTTACACTGCTAAATTAGGGACGGCTAGCACAGATAGCCCTCGAGTAGCTTTGTGCGAAATTCCAAAACAAAAAACAAACCTAACATCCGTTTCAACCACTTCAAAATGTTACATTCGATGCACACGTGTGTATTACGGAAAAGCGACTGTTGATAAAAACAATCAATGGACAGTGACTCTTTTTAAAAGCGAGCAACAGAGGCTTTTCTGCGCCATTTCAATCAGCGATACCGTGTCGTAATTTGTGCGAGAACTCATTCCATATAACAGCAACGGTAACATGAACAAAATGTGAAACGCATGTTAAATTGTGAAATACATGTGATGAAGAAATTGATAGAAATACATTGTACGTGACACACTCACAAATAAACGAAAACTTGAAGTCTAAGATAATCGTAAAATTTTTGATAGAATTATTACCGTTCATTACGTTTACGTGCGATATCTGTGTTTAAAATTTAATTATGTGACCCTAAGATAATAAACTTTATTTTATAGCGTGCCACCATCGAAAAACAAAATTGTCCCATTTATAAAGCTCCATTTGCATCTTTTTCACAGGGCATGCAGAGCAGTAAGCGATAGGGCTTACAACGCTAAAATTTCAGGTTCGACAGAGCTCAGGTACCGCATTACCTGTTAGCGTTCGAAAAAAAAAACAGTTTACTCACATTAATAAGCACGAAAATAGAATTTTGGTTTTCCATTTTCTTGAAAGATAGTTGACACAAGAGTAATCTGTAAAAAGGAGTAACGTGGTGAACGTTTCTGTTAAAAAACTAATAAATTTTAAAAAAAGAACACTCAAATTATAGTTCATAATTAAACTTCAAACATTTAAAGCTCCAAAAATAAAACTAGACGACTTGGAAAATAACTTCATTAATTTTAAAAATACTGTGGACAGCAGTCAAAATATAGACGAGGTATAGTCTTGATAAATTGTCTGTATATTTTATTAAAAATAAGATCCTTATTATTAAGATAGAATACAAACACACTTTGCACTGCCGAATCAAGAAATTCATGTTATATTATATGTTCACATATGTAATTTATGTAATTAGAATGGTTCCATGAACATTATGAACGATTTAGTAGAACAAAAAGATGAGCAATTCAGCATTTCACGTATCACAACAAAATCTTGCTGAAATATACATAATGACAAACTATATCATATTATTATAAATAGCATCTGTCAAGTTATAACAGTTCACACTGTACATTACGTTCTTTGGTGTAGACCTCCTGGTACTTTAAGAATTTCCGTAAGGCCACATGGCATGCTGCAGAAGAGATTATTAACATAATACACCTCGATTTTATCTCATTTTTTCACTTAAAAACGACGCAATTCAGTTAAATTAGCTGCTTTATAGTTGTGGTTAGCAATGTTTCAACATAATTCTGCCTATCAGTTCTCAGTGTGATTAAAATTTGGAGATTTTGCTGGCCACAGTAACATTCGAAATAATTCTTCACAATACACGCAGTATGGGCAGTAGCATTGTCATCTCAAAGTACAAAGTACAAAATCTCTTTTCACCGCCAGGATGGCCGAGTGGTTAAGGCGCCAGACTTAAGATCTGGTCTTCGTAAGAAGGCGTGGGTTCGAACCCCACTCCTGGCATACAAATAGGAAATTTAATACGTGTCCCAGAAACGAAATAATTATTTGCACTCGAGTGCACAAGTGAAAATTATCAAATGTAAAACAGCAAAACTCAACAGAGTGATGTAATCTATGATTTCGGCGGTTTTTCTTAGTGGTAGTGAGTGGTTGAATATTGTGAAAGTCGGTGGAAAGATACGTTTTGACAGAGTCCGAATGATATGGACAGCTTTTGATTCCTCTTAATTTTTCTGGTGTCAAAACTGACCATGTTTGGACTGTGTAGGCGAGACATGTTGCATTCGCTCGCGGCTCGGCATGGGTATGTGGATTAAGGCGTTCGATTCGTAATCTGAGGTTATCGGGTTCGAATCGTCATCGCAACAAACATGCTCGTCCTTTCAGCCGTGGTGGCGTTGTAATGACACGGTCAATCCCACTATTCGTCGGAGAAAGAGAAGATCAAGTCGGCGGTGGCAGGTGATGACTAGTTGCCTTTCCACTAGTCTTATACTGCTAAATTAGAGATGGCTAGCGCAAATAGCCGTCGAGTACCTTTGCGCTAATTTTAAAAACAAGCGTTTGCTCGCGGACGTTGGCCTCTGTAAGTATTTTACTTTATCAATATCACTACATCAAGAATGTTTATGTATTGGGTATAATAAAATATATTTTCAACAAATAAAATCGTATCGCTGTATATTTTCTCAGGTATTTATAAAAAAATTCAAATTTTGTAGTGCGCTTGTAATCCATTAGCTGTTTGAAAACACTTCAGACCCTCTGCCAAGTGTTATGAGGAGTTATTAACTATCATGGTGTATTGTTCGTACTTGGAACAGCGAATTTTGTCTAACACCAACGAAGTTTCATGTCGAATTTCAGCGAAATTTGCACAGTACACTAAAAGGATGCCTTTTATGAGAATGACACGTAAATTACGCTAACATGGTGATGTCACAAATTTGGTTTCTATATTATTCAAGATCATCGTCATATCTATTCATTTATTTTGTAGAAAGAAGTATAAAACCATTTTCCACTTTAAATATTTCAAACTAATCAACAGACAACACAAAAAATTGACCATAAAGAAACTATTGAAACTACGCCACTTATTCATTTGATGCAAAGTTAGTGATATTACAGCAAGAGCTGCAATAAGCATGTGAACCTCACACAGTGGTAAAAAATACAACACAGAGAGAAGAGTAGACGGCTCTCATAAGAGCGAAATTTCTGATGGTGTGAGAATATTTTGTGAATCATGAAGTCACGATATTCTCAATAAACGTTCTACCTAACATCCTGGCCTGGTATGGCCGAGCGCGTAAGGCGTGCGACTCGTAATCCGAGGGTCGCGGGTTCGCGCCCGCGTCGCGCTAAACATGCTCGCCCTCCCAGCCGTGGGGGTGTATAATGTGACGGTCAATCCCACTATTCGTTGGTAAAAGAGTAGCCCAAGAGTTGGCGGTGGGTGGTGATGACTAGCTGCCTTCCCTCTAGTCTTACACTGCTAAATTAGGGACGGCTAGCACAGATAGCCCTCGAGTAGCTTTGTGCGAAATTCCAAAACAAAACAAACAAACAAACCTAACATCCGTTTCAACCACTTCAAAATGTTACATTCGATGCACACGTGTGTATTACGGAAAAGCGACTGTTGATAAAAACAATCAATGGACAGTGACTCTTTTTAAAAGAGAGCAACAGAGGCTTTTCTGCGCCATTTCAATCAGCGATACCGTGTCGTAATTTGTGCGTGAACTCATTCCATATAACAGCAACGGTAACATGAACAAAATGTGAAACGCATGTTAAATTGTGAAGTACATGTGATGAAGAAAATGATAGAAATATCTTGTACGTGACACACTCGCAAATAAACGAAAATTTGAATTCTAAGATAATCGTTAAATTTTTGATAGAATTATTACCGTTCATTACGTTTACGTGCGATATCTGTGTTTAAAATTTAATTATGTGACCCTAAGATAATAAACTTTATTTTATAGCGTGCCACCATCGAAAAACAAAATTGTCCCATTTATAAAGCTCCATTTGCATCTTTTTCACAGGGCATGCAGAGCAGTAAGCGATAGGGCTTACAACGCTAAAATTTCAGGTTCGACAGAGCTCAGGTACCGCATTACCTGTTAGCGTTCGAAAAAAAAAACAGTTTACTCACATTAATAAGCACGAAAATAGAATTTTGGTTTTCCATTTTCTTGAAAGATAGTTGAAACAAGAGTAATCTGTAAAAAGGAGTAACGTGGTGACGTTTTCTGTTAAAAAACTAATAAATTTTAAAAAAAGAACACTCAAATTATAGTTCATAATTAAACTTCAAACATTTAAAAGCTCCAAAAATAAAACTAGACTTTTCCTTTGTTTTATCACATTTTGATCGTTCCCTCCACACTGACATGGAAGACATTTCTAATGCAAAATGCATAATTTTTCTTTATGTTCATTGGCCTTAAGATTTTGGCCAGCAGTGTATGTCGATATCTGTTTCTTAGCCAACTGTGGATCCAGTTTTTACAAGGGGTGCTGCAATCGTTTAAATTTTGTCCAAACAGGTTTTTGGTAAAAGTGTTATCCAACAAATAAGTACTCCAGAATTAGGTTCTGCAAAGTCCTGGGTGCCTGGCGCGTGGATACACTATAAATACTTGTTTGTTTTAGAATTTCGCACAAAGCTACACGAGGGCTATCTGTGCTAGCCGTCCCTAATTTAGCAGTGTAAGACTAGAGAGAAGGCAGCTAGTCATCACCACCCACCGCCAACTCTTGGGCAACTCTTTTACCAACGAAAAGTGGGATTGACCGTCACATTATAACGCCCCCACGGCTGGGAGGGCGAGCATATTTGGCGCGACTCGGGCGCGAACTCGCGACCCTCAGATTACGAAGCGCACGCCTTAACGCGCTAGGCCATGCCAGGCCCACTATAAATACAAATATACTTTAATATAAAACCAATAACACAATATACAATAATAATGATTACAAATGGCATATGCGCAAATAATATTTATCCCCTTAATGGTCTGAAACTTCTTTTGTACCTTATCAAGGGTTTACAATGAGTAGATTAATCTTGAGTTGATATAAACTCAATCAATTTAATATTTTTTACAATAATTCGTCTATTTTTTAACCACGAAAGTTACATAATGCCTAGCGTGAATCCGTTGAAGTTAAATGATTTCTAATGCTTGAAATTTATAAAATTTCTTATTAAATATCTAAAATTCTCGATTAATGAAAGTTAAGCACAACTATAAGTTAATAGTATATCAACTCTAGAAAATCAATAATATATACTGTCTTTTGGCGGCGCGTCAGTTTGGTCATTTTTAAGGGTAAGGAAAGTTTTAGGAAATTTGAGCCGAAAAAACAATAAAGATGATACACTAATATCTACGTACCTGCATACCTGAATATTAATGCCCAGTGTGAATCCGCTAATGTTAAGTGGTCTTTAATGTTTGAATTTTTATGAACATTCGTTGTCAAATATTTAACATTTTTGATCAATAAACATTAAAGAAGGTTACAGGTATGCTATGTAAATGTCATGTAAATGTTTTGTAAACGACAACATGTCGTGTTGTGTTTAAATTTTCATTTCTATTATTTATTTTCCATATTTATTATTGTTTCAAAGTTTAAACCAATTAAAAATATGTTGTTATTCATTTAAAATAACATTTAGAAATTTCTAGAATTAGGTAGATCAATCAATTGACTATAAATGGAATGTGGCGGCCTAGTGTCTAGACGACAAGTCTCGTGCAAGAACGGACATGCGCGGATTTCTCTGGAATGTTGGAAGTTACGCGATGGTTCGAGAAGTCTAGGCCTACAAATATATAAACAGACGAAGATGCGAGAAAAAGGAAGAGTCATTAGTTTTTATTCGAAGAAAAAAGAGTCAGTCATTCTTTTGAGAAAGTTTAAGTATTTGCTGTGATTTTTATTTCAATATACAGTCATGAGAAAAAAATTAGGACACCCCTATGAAAGCTAGTGTGTATATGTAACAATTTTGAATGAAATATATATTAATCTCAGTTGTAACAATAGTGAGAGATTAAAGTAATATAACTAAGCAATTAAACTCAAGAAAAGACTTTTCAAGGTCTTCTATAAAATGTAATTCGACAAAAATGCATATTCGAGCTGAATAAAAGATTAGAACACCCAACCCCCTAATAGCTAGTGTTACCTTCCTTGGCTGAAATAACTCCAGCGAAACGCTTCTTGTATCCATCTACCAGTCTCTGATATCGGTCTGATAAAAGTTTGCTCCACTCCTCAGTGCAGAATTTTTTCAGCTGTGAAATGTTTGAGGGATTTCTTGCATTACAGCATGTTTCAAGTCACCCCACAGCATCTCAATGGGATTAAGATCTGAGCTTTGACTCGGCCATTCCAGGACTCTTTCTTAGTTTTCTTAGTTTACAACCAGTTCTTGCTGGATTTACAGGTATGTCTTGGGTCATTGTCGTGTTGGAGGGTTCAGTTCCGCTTCAGCTTTAATTTTCATACAGATGGTCTCACATGATTCTCAAGCACCCTCTGATACACAGTAGAA
Organism: Carcinoscorpius rotundicauda; assembly: GCA_011833715.1. Lineage (NCBI taxonomy): Eukaryota > Metazoa > Arthropoda > Merostomata > Xiphosura > Limulidae > Carcinoscorpius > Carcinoscorpius rotundicauda. The sequence continues at coordinate 46,777,907 of CM022394.1, read as the reverse complement.
TACATGGTGGATTCTATGATTGTGAGCTGTCCAGGTTCTGCTGCAGCAAAGCAGCCCCAAACCATTATACTTCCACCTCCATGCTTTACAGTTGGTATGCGGTTCTTTTCCTGGAATGCTGAATTTGGTTTACGCCAAACATGTCCTCTGTTCTGTTGTCCAAATAATTCAATTTTAAACTCATCTGTCCAAAGAACATCATTTCAGAAGTTCTGGTCTACATTCTCTCTGGTAAACTTCAGTCTGGCCTTTATGTTTCTCTTAGAGAGCAAAAGTTTCCTCCTTGCACACCTCCCATGCAAATTACACTTGTGCAGTCTCTTTCTGATGTGGCCCGGCATGGCCACACGTGTTAAAGCGTGTTAGTTATTCTCGGGCAGTAATCAGAGAGTCGCTGATTCGAATCTCCGTAGCGCTAAACATGCTCGCCCTTTCAGCCGTCGGGGCGTCATAATGTTACGATCAATCCCTCTATTCATTGATAAAAGAGTAACTCAAGAGTTGGCGGTGGGTGGGGATGACTAGCTGCCTTCCCTCTAGTCTTACACTACTAAATTAGGGACGGCTAGCATAGATAGCCCTCGAGTAGCTTTGTGCGGAATTAAAAAAAATAACTCTTTCTAATTGTAGAGGCATGCACTTTCACATCAACAGTAGCCAGCGCCTGCTGTAGGTCCCGTGATGACATTTTAGGGTGTTTGGAGACCTCTTTTAGAATCTTGTGGTCTGCTCTCGGGATGAACGTGCTTGGACGACCAGACCTGGGCATATTGGCACTTGTTTTGAAAGCTCTCCACTTGTTGACTATTTTCCGAAAAGTGAAATGGCTGATTTCAAAATCTTTGGAATCTTTTAAATCACTTACCAGACTCATAAGTTGCTAGAATTTTCTTTCTGAGGGCCTCAGACAGCTCATTTTCTCTCACCATGGAGCACACAAACTAAATGTCTGATGTTTAAATAGGGCAAGCCTTATTCACAATGCTAAGTAAACATCTTCTTATCACCTGTACCTGGTTTTGATACACCTGTGAGTAAGTTGAGTCATTTAAGTCGGTATAAATGTGGGAGTGTTCTAACTTTTACCTCATTTGAATATGTACTTTTGTCGAATTACATTTTACAGAAAATCTTGAAAAGTCTTTCTTTCGGTTGGTTAATTATTTAGTTATATTACTTTAATCTCTCAGATTGTACAAATTCATTTATTCAAAATTGTATCACATATACACAGGCTTTCATAAGGTGTTCTAATTTTTTCACACGACTGTTAGGAGCAAAATCTCACAGAAATAGAAAGGATGTTGAGATTCCGCTTGAATAAAAGTATTATAAAATCTGGTAATTTCAAGAACCAACACTATATTTCTTTCCCATGTGTATCATTGATAAATATATTGAACGGCTCTCTACTATAACTGTTTTCTAAGTTTGTATTTAAACATAAAACAGTATTAAATTATTATGTGACTTTCGTCAGATTTAAAAGAACTTTTATTTGTTTTTTTAGTTATTCTCGTTATTACATGTAGAAATGCACTTGAGCTCAGATTAAACACTCAGGAACCATATCACTAACATATATCTTTGTCAGTAATACATGTTCGTTTTATGAGTGGAAAGATGATTCCAGATATTAATACTTTTCTATTTCTGTTAGAATAATTGTACATGCTTCACAAAAGTTTTTTATACTTTTTATACCAGAGCAGTTAAATTCATGATGATTCATACTTTTGCTTATTGTGTGTATATTCTTCTGGCAAAGCCACATTGGACTATCTGCGCAGTCCATCAATGGGGAATTTATCCCGTGATTTTAGCGTTGTAAATTTGTATCAGCAGGGGACGTTTGGTTTGGTAAAAACCAATACTTATAAAAGAAGTATAAAACTGTTTATGGAATTAATCTCTTAAGCAGCAGTCTATATTCAAAATATTCGACGAGAAATCCTAGTCACACCAAAAATACTCGCTTTTTCATCCATGAGGGCGTTATAAAGTACGGTCAATCCCACTATTCATTGGTAAAAGAGTAGCCCAAGAGTTTGCGGTGGGTGGTAATGACTAGCTGCTTTCCCTCTAGTCTTACACTGCTAAATTGATACTAAATTTATGATACTAAAATCCGGTGTTCGATTCCCGTGGGATGTCTCCCACGGGAATCTATTGTAAGTTTTGCACTAAATAACAATAATAAACCCTTTAATTTCCAAAGTAATTACTCACTTGTACAGAGAACTCAAACAAACTCGAATGCCTGTTTCTTTCTTCCTGAGATAATCTTTTTTGAAATTATATTTTTCTTCATATATTACATTTTAAATATTATATTAGTTATTCTGGATTTTCATACCCTTTGAACTAGTTTAAAGTATATTTATATTTATTTTAAATCAGTTAGAGATTACGAATTGAAATCTAATATGTCTTTATTATAAGCTATTTTATCCCCAAAGAAAACTTTGTCTAGAAGGTAATGTAGTATTTTGCATTAGAAGTTTAAGTTGAATGTATAGAGTTTTCTGTGTTAATGCACATAAAATATTTTAATTAATCTGTTGCCCACATGTTATTATTCTACGTTATTCAAATGTAAAGAATACGTTTATTAACATATTAGAATCTTAACTAATAGTTTAATGGATGGTGTAAATTACATTTTTGTAAAATTGCACTAAATATCTTACAACTATCAAATGTGACAGTCATTAATGCGTGCTTCGAAATTTACCGCAATAAAGTATTTAATTTGTTTGTAAGTAGCAAGAGACTGCTCACATAAATTTAGGTGATTGTTGGAGCTGAGATGTAAGTAATATCGTGGTTTGTCTTCAAGTAAGAGTAAGAATGCGACCGAATTCCAAAGATATTTGTTAGTGGCTTCCTGACTATCCCTTTAGCACGTATATGTTTATCAAAAAGCTTTCATTAAACATTTGGTCAAAGACATCCATCAATAAATGTATACTACTAGTGACAAACTAAAGTAAGCAAATAAACTATGCAAATGTAAGCCATTAGCGAGTCCTTTGCTAGGAAAGCAATAAGTCTTCAGATTTAGAACACTAAAATCAGGGGGTTCGATTAACCTCAGTGGACACAGCAAATAGCCCAATGTGGCTTGCTACAAAAAAAAAACACACCACTGACGAAAAACTCGGGAGAGGGGAGAGAAAGGCCATTGAACAAGTTTTTAAAGTACACAAATGTTATATGTATTCAAAACTGTCAATTCTTTATAGAACACTCTTGAGTCGATTGTATACAACTATGCTATGGTTTGATAAGTGGTTTTGGCCTTGTTCTGTCATAACAATAAAGTTAAATGTAGAGAAACCTCATAAGGCGCGTGACCTGACTTGTATTGTTCCGACAGCTATAAGAGAGAACAACATGGTATAGCTTCTCTAAAATAATAATGTAACATTCTGCTGAACGCGTCTTGTCTCAAACTGACTCCAAGAGAACGAAGGACTCTTCAGCTTTCCTTGTCAGTCAACACATCACCATATTTCAGTCGAATTGAGAATCTTTGACATGCACTTCTCTATCGCATTTTTAATTCTCTGTTGACGTCAATGGACCAGTTATAGACCGTAATTTTTGATAAATAGACAACGAATGAACAAGATACTTTGAAGGATTAGTAGGTCTAGACCATGGTAAGTTGTGGCTACTACTATAGTGAAACGTGGCCCAACCTGATATTAAATTTAAGGCCCCAATAAAGTGATCAGTTATTATATGTAATATGATTGAGTTATATTGTAAGTGAGAACTAGACGAATTAAAATCCAATGTACTTTTCCTGAGTATACAGTGTTAAAATATGTAGCATATTAGCTAAAAAATGAATTTATTATTATAAGTTTAACTTATATATTATACTCTAAGAGTTAAATACACAAGAATTTTCAATCTATGGAACTTCTATATTTTGTTTAAAGTTAACTTAAAACGTTATAAAATCTGTCGAATTAGGACTACACATTGGTAAAAGCTTTTGAAAGTTTGCAATTCTTACTTAAAACTCTTACCCAATAACAGATTATTAAAAATATCTATTAAATCACGACAGTTACTTCATTATTTAATATTTTAAATTAAGCATTTGTTAAAACATATATATCAATAATCTTTTGTTTTCTTATTCTTCCACAGCTATAACCCCCACTGAACTGTAAGGGTTTAGAATACAGACAGAAGTAATTAAATTTATTATTAAAATTATTGACAGAATATTACTCCATGAATTTTTTTCTAGTGAGATAAATAATCTTACTAGAATAGTACCTATTAAGCAAGCAGAATTGTAAAAATGACGTTAGATGATGCTCCACTTCCTTTTTTCTTTTGCTATTACGTTCATAATGACCTCATCATATGCTAATCGTACACCCTAATTTGTGGAAGATATAGCTTACTCATTTAACTCGTCAAAAATCTACAAAAAAATGAATTTTTGCCCTAGCACACTATATGTTTACCCCTACCTTAAGAAAAGTCTTAAAACAAGTAGCCAATGTACACTGAAATATAGTATCCAGCTACCATACAAACAATTACGGTAATCGAATCACGTAACTCTGAATGATAGATGCTAACACACAAGTATAACTGATCATTTTTATATTGAGATAAGACCTGAAAGGTTATTAAGTTTATCATTCACTATAAAATCTAGAAAAAATGAAGAATTTTAAGTTTTAATCCATTCAGAAATCTTGTCTTTGTGAAAAATATTTCCACACAAAAAATCATTTTTTTTTAATTCTTAAGCAAGTCTTCGATTTGAAGACGTTGTTTTGGAATTATAATGTATGATGTTTGTAAGATTTACTTAATACAATTGGAAACTACAATGTAAAAAAATACAAAATTAACACATGGCCATGCGTCAAAGTAAACAAATTGGTGTTAATTGTATATCTACACTAAGAATATTTAAACAAAATATATGTGACAGATTCATCCATTTCAGTGGTTTAATTTATCAACAACAAATTTGTTAGAATTTTCCATACTTTTCTCAAATAGTATCAAATATACCACTTTAAACTGGCACTATCTACATAAACGTTTTTGTACATTTTTGATCTAAAAGTTTGTTTCAGAGTGTACAGATTTCTTGCTGAATCTGGAACTCATATTTTCTTAACCAGAAAAACACAAAGTGCTTCACCAAATGTATTTCTACACTGAAAGAAATACGTAGATAAGAGACATTATATATAATTAATTTCAGTAGGGAGACGAGAGTTTATTTTGGGTCTATTATAAAACAAAATGTGTATATACTCTATGTGCATCTGTTAAATTGTGTTCTTGAAATTGTGTAAAATAGTATCAAATATAAAACAAAAGTGTAATTTAATAACGTTTCAATCAGCAGCTGATGTAGTTTCCACAAAAATGCCCAAGTTGCCTATTTAATGGAAATTGAAGAAAACTTCAATGAATTTTAATTTTTCTATCTTTTAATGAATTACTGGCCTTCAATAAACGTTATTTTATTTTATGTGTATAAACTAAACCAAATTCTAACTAAAAGGTACTTTGTTTTTGAAATTCGCACAAACCTCCTCGAGGGCTATCTATGCTAGCCGTCCCTAATTTAGCAATGTAAGACTAGAGGGAAAGCAGCTAGTCATCACCGCCCACCGCCCACTCTTGGGCTACTCTTTTACCAATGAATAGTGGGATTGACCGTCACGGCTGAAAGGGCGAGCATGTTTGGCGTGACGGGGATGCGAACCCGCGACCCTCAGATTACGAGTCGCACGCCTTAACACACTTGGCCATGCCAGACCAAAGCTACATAATGGGCTATCTATGCTCTGCCTACCACAGGAATCGAAACCTGATTTTTAGCGTTGTAAGTCCGCAGACATACCGCTGAGCCACTGAGGGCGATAAAAGGAAAAGTACTCAACTTGTGTTTCCACTCATTGTTTGCACAACTATAGATACTTGTACATGTACAGTATAGTAGTTCTTTCAAAAGTATTCTCTATATAAATAATCAATTCTTAACTTATCATCCTCTTCTTTTAAAACAATTTTAAAATAGTGTTACATTTTGTTAGCATCTGCCACAAACGTATATTAACATAGAAATTAATGATATATATTTTTTAAAGTATCAGAACATTTGTTTGTTTGTTTTTGGAATTTCGCACAAAGCTGTTCGAGGGCTATCTGTGCTAGCGGTTCCCAAATTTTGCAGTGTAAGACTAGAGGGAAGGCAGCTAGCCATCAACACCCACCGCCAACTCTTGGGCTACTCTTTTACCAACGAATAGTGGGATTGACCGTCACATTATACACCCCCACGGCTGGAGGGCGAGCATGTTTAGCGCGACCCTCGGATTACGAGTCGCACGCCTTGCGCGCTCGGCCATGCCAGGCACATTTAACAATATAATGGCCCCACAGCTGGGAGGGCGAGCATATTCAGCGCGACTCGGGCGCGAACCCGCGACCCTGAGATTACGAGCGCACGCCTGAACGCGCTAGGCCATGCCAAGCGTATCAGAACAAATAGTATGTGACAATATATTTCTCAGTTACGTTTTGGTAAGAATCTATGACAACAACCAGTGATAATAACCATCAAATATAATTTGATTTTAATGGTTAACATTTTATAAGAAATAGTTATATTTTATAATGTCAAACTAATTGTGGGAAAAAAATGATAATTTACAATATCCTCTTCTTTCATTATTATTATATATGAAATATTACCATGATGAAGACACCATCACAACTGAAACTAAGTTGATATTTTGGTAAGATATGAGCAACGGAACTGATATTGATTATTATACTTATAGTGAAGGCTGTAGATTAGGAAAATCGAAATCCTGGAACTCAAGAAATTACATTACGCAACGAGTAATGAGGTTGGAAGAGTGCAATATGAAAACACGCAGACATCTGTTGTGAGAAAACTGAACCAGTAACAGGTGTATAACACAACACTGTATGGGTGTGAAGACATTCAAACAAAGAATTTACTCCTTTCATTTGATCATTCTGGTTTATTTCAGACCTGAGTAAAAGTTTTGAATAGAATTAGCGCTAATCATATAACTGAATATGTGTGAACTGCTCTCGTGGTTTCACAAAATAAATGTATATATATTTTTATTTTCGAATGAAGTGAAGAAGAGATATTTGCTAGATTTGGAAAATCCAGAGAAATCGGGGACAAAAAAGCTATATAAAAATATCGTGTAAAGTTTTTCTAAACTTCTGTACTGGTATAATGGCGCATAATTTTTTTCTAATTTTCTTCACAAAAGTACAGTCAATAAAAGTTCCATGAACACTATTAACTTTTTTCCTGTAAATGTTCTTTGAAAGTGGTTTCACTGATTACGTTGCATCAAACAGAGAAATGAAATAAAATTATACACTATAATATAAAAGACTGAATTAAATTTATAATTGGAGATTTTTGCAACCCAATTAATTTTTCTAACGACGATGAAAGTCAAGAAAAAGCTCACAGAAAGTTACACTGCATGCCCCGTAGCTGAAAATGATGTAAGAAGGTGGACGTTGTGACGTGTACATCGCTCGAAGTAATGCCATCAAATCCTGTAAACCAGGACATCAAGCCTATAATTAATATCACTGAATCCTATTTCATTTTGATTGACTATGTTTTTCCTCAATTATTGTCACTGTTTCTTTTAAACTCTAAATTTTTGTGAGAATGAATTAATCAACATCTCGTACAGATTCCAACTCTCATATCATACCTCTGGGAACTGCTTCATTGACGAATGATAAGTCAACTTTACCGAACAGACACATTGTTTTAACCGAAAAACACACTGATAAATACGGAAGAGAAGTTTTTTCCCAATGTTCCATCCTCAACTAATACAGGATATATAACGACTTAAATGTTGTAGGTCTGTTTTTGGTTCTCGGTTTTGAAATTATCGCCGTTCAGATGGAGTTGAAAAATTGAATATTGTAACATTTAATATTAGCAAGACATGCTATTGATGCAAAAGGATCATTTTTATACATCAGCTAGGTCTTTGCATTGAAGCTCCATGTTTTTAGCTTAGTGTGTTATGATATTTCCTTCAGGAAATTATAACTTTCGCTTTCACTGATAATATTCAAATTCAACGTATTATTTTGTTAAATAATAAGTCAACAGGATGTAAAGCTTTAAATGATTTTGCCTATTATACATGTATAACGAATATCAAATCAAGGTGTTTATGCAAACTGTGTAGATCATCCAATTTTAATTGTGTTTTATTTATAATATAACATTATGTGGAAATCACGATCAAATTAACATGCTATATTAACCTTTTTGTTATCACTCTTTTTTTTGCGAAAACAACTTTATTTTATTTTTCTTAACTTTAATGTCAGCAATTATCTTATCAATTTCATTAGACTTATTATTTTTAAATAACTTATTTTCTATTACTTTTGACCACCTAATAGTGAAAGCAAGCTAACTTTACCAATATGTTATGACACATTAAAATAAATCATTTTCCATCTAGATATTTTAAAATAAATTCCATGTATTTTTGGCATTTCCATAGAAAAAGTAAAAAAGGAATTATCGTTTCCAAAAGAAGAATACTAGTAATTGTAGGAGGTTAATTACCTTTATTATTAAATAAAAATACAAAAAATATTTTATTCATTAAAGAGTAATTTTCGGACACTTGGTCCTTCCTATAAATCTCTTGAATAAAGTTAAAACCGTTAAAGAATTGAAACCAAATCAAAAGTGACTTCGTGAGACGGAGGAGATGGTCAATGTTCTTCAAATATCGTTCACGTGATAATGGGAGTGGTGTGAATTCTATTGAACGCGCATTTTTGTTTGTTTTTGAATTTCGCGCAAAGTCACACGATGGCTACTTGCGCTTGTTTGTTTTTTGGTTTGTTTTGAATTTTGCGCAAAACTACTCAAGTGCTGTCTGCGCTAGCCGTCCCTAATATAGCAGTATAAGACTAGAGGGAAGGCAACTAGTCATCACCACCCTCCGTCAACTATTGGGTTATTTTTTTACTAACGAATAGTGGGATTGAGTATCACATTATAATGCTCCCACGACTGAAAGGCTGAGCATGTTTGGTGCGACGGAGATTCGAAGCCACATTATGAATCGAGAGCCTTTACCACCTGGCCATGCCGGGCTGAGAATTTTTGTATTTAGCTAAAATAGATACACATATGTATATATGTATATATATAAGAACACACATAGTATATTATATTCAATATATAATTTATAGTTTATATATCAGCTTTATTTCAAGTTATATTTGTACATGAGTAATTATATAAAATATGAAACTTAAAATAAAATTATATATATATAATCATATATTACATAATTTAAAATTTAAACACAGCAATGCACTGTAATTATTCCAATACAGTTTTCTGATTATTAGAGAAAAATAGCTAGTTTGAATAATTTACGTTCAAAGACTTAAATTAGTTTTCTAAACATAGAGATATTTGCTTTGAATTTATGGAAACTTTTGCCACGACCATGTGACAGTCTTTGGTGTTAATGGGCGGTTAAGCCTCGTCAGCTTCCGTTTAAACCGCACAATGGTCCAATAACTTAGTTTCGTCTGAAAAACGGTTTTTCTGAAATGATCGTGGCCGAGTGTTTCTCTTTTCCTTCTTTCAAGCTTTCCATTAGTCGCCCACTTTTGTGGTCAACAGTTGGCAACAGCGGTGTAAAAGAAATCCTTTAACCCAACATCTGGTGATTTAACCTGTGATCCCGCCAAAAAAGTATGCTACGAAATCCATCTTCCACATTGCTAGTCTTACAATTTATTTTGCCAATAAAAGGTTCAATTTATAAAATGCTTACGTTGTTAAAAATATAAATTTACAAATAGGTAAATAACTTAAGTTTAAATATTCAATATATTAAAGTTTTATTTACAGTTTAGCAAGTTTATTTGTAACTTATTTATCAAAGCTATTTAAATCATTTAATTTTAATATTAAAATGTTATTTCTTGCTTCTACAGCTTAACCAAGTACCACTTACACCATTAAAAATAACAATGGAAACTATTTTACTTCTTAGCTAATTTGTGGCTCCAAGTGAAAAAAGAAAAAATATATAAACTAAATTTATTCTGGAAAAACGCTATATAGAAGAGAGTACTTTACAGAAGATCTTTGGTAATATAACACACGTGCAAAATTAATATGCTATTTGTCTATTTTCAATCCAGCTTTGGTTCAGATAAAAATGTATTGATGGTATTCCGAGAATGGCATATATCATATAATTAAAGAGTGAATTATCAGTTTCATGGCAATGTCCATATTGCTTGTTGATACCTTGGCTGTGAATTGTTAAAACTGTAAATACCGTATCCGATACTTTATTACATTGTGTAAATAATATGGGTTACGGAAACCAATGTTAATACAAATTTAATGCATACATGTATTATTTAGAATGTTATAATATAAATTTCATTTTAAGATACGTTTTCAAATTGTTTTAACAATTCTTTGAGAATGTGATAAATTAATAGCTTCATTGCAACTTTGTAATGACTTTTAGTTTCATCAATATAAGGCCCGGCATGATCAAGCGTTTTAAGGCATGCGACTCCTAATCTGAGGATCGTGGATTCGTATCCCCGTCGCGCCAAACATGCTCGTCCTTTCACCAATAGAGGCGTTATAATGTTACGGTCAATCCCACTATTCGTTGGTAAAAGAGCAGCCCAAGAGTTAGCGGTGGGTGGTGATGACTAGCTGCCTTCCCTCTAGTCTTACACTGCTAAATTAGGGACAGCTAGTACAGATAGCTCTCGAAGAGCTTTATGCAAAATTAAAAAGACAAACAACAAACATCAATATAATAAATTAGGTTCATTTAAGAAACAAGTTAACATGAGGAATTCAAAGAATAAATTGTGTTCCTTCCGTATAACAAATGATAATAATTAAATTTGTAAAGATCAATAAACAGTACTTTTATTTGTTATTTTTATGTTTGTTTAGAGAATACGCTGATTGTTTTTGGACAGTATTGTAAGTTTTATATTCACTTCAGATTGTAATTACTGATGAAGGTAATATGACGAGATTCGCTTTTAACTTTGTCAAAATTAATTATGGGCTGATTAAAGGGAACAGCGATCAAATTTAATATGAATAATTGCAGTAACTTTGACACGACGGTAAATACATGCTGGCTAGACAATCACATAGAGTGATATGACATTCAAATTCTAAGAACTCCCACAATGTATTCATACCGGTCGTAAGTTTCATATGTCAAGAGGTGGAAATTGTCGCGAGTCTCTCAAAGATTAAGTAAACAGAGGCTGTAATGTTGTTTACTCTGAAAGAAATACCTGAATAAGTGGGAACAATAATCATTTCAATAGTAACGTTTCCTTTATTATTCTTCATAAAATAATTTAGTGATGGTTGAGTCAGATTATACGGTAAAATGTTAAAGATTTTATTGACTTGTAATTTACACCTTCGCATGCCTTTCTGAAGTACCCTTCTTAAAAGGAATCAAGTTTATTTTAACTCAAGAGATATTTTAGTTATAACATTATTACGAAAATCTCAAACTATTTTCTCTTCACAACTTAAAAAGTAGTTCACTTCAATTTGTTTCTTGGGTTAGTTATAATTTATCTGAAACTTCCGATGTTTGTTCATCAAAAAAGTTTAAATAAAAATCTTGATGAATTACAGTTGTATGTTTTACTTCTTTGAACGTTCTACATCGAGAAAACTGAGACTTAGATATTAACCACGGTGAAAAAAATGCATTTTATAAGAGCTTTAACTGTCATGGATTTTAAGAAATAATTCGTATTCCTTTCCTAACCATGTTTCAATTTCAACTGTAAATTATTAGTAACGCTAAGACATATATATCTTGAGCTCATAAGTATAAATTCAGCATAACTAACGTTTAAAAATGTTACATAATTATTATTCTTTAAAAAACCCTCTCATAAAACATATTTGTTTCGTTATCTGATATTTACTTCCACGTGTCTATATCCTTATAATTCAAATACTGTCTTAATTCACGGTAGGTCATCATTGCTATCATTATTTGTCACTTTTGTTGTAGTCTTAAAGTCCAGGAATACATCAAGATAAAACCAGTGATCCATTAGAGAGCTAACTATATTTGTTTTTCCTTGGACCGTAAGACTGGCAAGATCTATCGTGTGTATTTTTAATTGCAAAAGGAAGCCCCAACAACTACATTGAATGCAAAGAAGATTGACACACATTCGACGAAACATTTTGAATATTAATTAAACATCCTTCAAAGAAAACTAATACAACATTAAAACTTTAGTTAAAAGCATATATAAATTTTATTCACACTGAGAGGTTTGGGTAGAAATAAGATTTTATTTAAATTTACTATATTTATCTTGGGATAAAAACACAGTCTTCCTTCATGGAAACCGAATCCTTTAAAATATAAAGTTCAAAAAATATTGACAAAATGAAACTTATACTAGAAGAAATAACCATATTTTGACTCATAGATTACAGTTTCAGTCTGAACGTTCCAAAATATAAGTTTTGAAGGAAATGTTATACATTACGACTTTAAAACTCAGATATACAAATATATAATTTTTTGTTGTTCAAAAGTGCAAAAAATTACATTGTTCCAAAATGGTTCATTGGCTTGTATTACAAAAGTATATTATTATTTATCACAGATATTATATCTCTTGAACACGTAGTTTAAAATATATCTAAGTAACGTTGCCGAAATCTTAATCGAAGGAACAATTAAGAGCAAATGTCTCAGGGTTAAGTACTTTAAATGTCAATTTATAGTCCCACATTACAATTTGGTCTTTAATAATTTGTGTGTTACAGATTTATTTCAGTAAAACTGTAGATTATCACAAAGGATTGATAATTGTTTGTTTGTTTTGGAATTTCGCACAAAGCTACTCGAGGGCTATCTGTGCTAGCCGTCCCTAATTTAGCAGTGTAAGACTAGAGGGAAGGCAGCTAGTCATCACCACCCACCGCCAACTCTTGGGCTACTCTTTAACCAATGAATAGTGGGATTGACCGTCACATTATACACCCCCACGGCTGGGAGGGCGAGCATGTTTAGCGCGACGCGGGCGCGAACCCGCGACCCTTGAATTACGAGTCCCACGCCTTACGCGCTCGGCCATGCCAGGCCTAGGATTGATAATAAAGGCAGAAAATCAAATCAAGGACAGAAATGTGAAAATTTAATTCTGTCAAACAGAGTGCAACTATAAAAATGCCTAGAAGTTAGACAAATGGATGTGAGGACAAAATTTGGTATTCACTGTGGAATTAAAACATAACCAATGGCAAAGCACTCGATTCGTAATCTAAGAGTCGCGGGTTCGAAGTCCCGTCACACCGTATATGCTTGCTCCGTCAGCCGTGAAGGCATCATAATGTTACGGTCAATTCCCCTATTCATTGGCAAAAGGGTAGCCCAAGAGTTGGCGGCGTGTGGTGATGACCAGCTGCTTTCCCTCTAGTCTTGCACTGCTAAGTTATGGACGGCTAGCACAGATGACCCTCGTGTGGCTTTGCGCAAAATTCAAAACAAAACAAACCTATGATTTGCATAAAAGCATTTGTAATAATGACTGAAATAGTTAATTAGATTTTGAATCTGCAACATCGTCTTCATAAGCGGGTAAAGAGTTTAGTCCTCGATTATTGTGAGAGTAATTTATTTGTCATAACAGAAACAGCTGGTATATGAGAATTAAACAGTTATGTATGAACTTATAAAAACATAGTTCTTATAAGAACACATACACTAATCACGATTTTGTAATATGAACAATGCCTCTATATAAACATTTAAAATTAAATAAGAATAGTTTTTCTTGAAGACTGATTGAGTCCTAAATATCTAGTCTTATTAAACTAATATTTTGATCTTTAAACGATAATCACTAATTTTCATATATTTAGTTTGATTGTTTCTATTTCAGAAAAGGAATTACCATTCTTTATTCAGAATAAATAAGACATTATTCCTTATTTTGAACATTTTTTACTGGTAGATTGATCTTATTGTATGTATTTTCAAGTTTTTAACAACCGGTTTCGTGAAGAAAAGAACATTATTCTGGTAAAAGATCAAAAACTGTGTGTGAAAGTCGATCTATTTCGCATTACGGGTATTCATGCGTATATACGTGTGTATTTGTGTCTGCATGGTAAGAGAAAACTTTTGCCATTTTATCACTTTTAATAACTATAAACCACACCTATTTTCTCTCTTTGAGGTATACTAACACAGACATTCCATCGCATGCACTAAACACATATACACATATAATGGAATTACGGAGCGAAATGTCATCATGCTCTTTCACGACCTAATGCTTGGAACTCACATCACTCACGCAGCAGAGCTAAGGAGAATAAAGAATAGACTTTTAATGTTCACCTGAAGATAGCTGACGTATGACGTTCACTTTCTGTCACATATATCAAAAGAAATACTCTTTCGTGCTAGAGACTATAGCCTAATAACGTCTTCATTAATGATCACATCACTCAAATAGTTTGATAATGTAAAGCCTAGCTTACGAATTTTCTGGTATTATTGCTTTATTGTACAGGATTATTTCATTTTATTGTTCAAGTTTAAGGTGCTACTTTTGCGCTCTAATAAAAGTTTTCAAACATGTAAAACAAAATTCTGAGTTTTCCTGCCAATGAAAAAACTCTTCATAAGAGGTTCAATTTAGTATATTTTTCTCGTTTTAAGTAATTTTGATTCACGTTGTTACTTGTTCTCAAAAGAGGCCTCAAAAACATTTTTATTGGTTAATTTGCCGTTTGTGTTAAAACCTATTTTTTTTAGTAGTCTATGTGTAATTAACTTACAATTTCCTGAAATAGTTTGATAAACAGTAATATGTGCAGTATTCTCCAAAATATTTGCATTCTCTTTTATATTGGTGTTATCGTCTGCATGAAATAGTTATTAAGTAAATGCCTAAGTTATGACAGAGGAGGTACCTCATACTCGAATAAACATGTTATCAAATGTAAAGAGACCTTATTATGGTCTCTTTTATTTTAGAAAACTTTACTGGTGGAAGCCGAAAATCTACTGCCCGAGATGACCGTGTTTTTATTAAGTTAAAACGTCAACGTCAAAAATGTCTTAAAACACTTTAGGATAAGAATGGCATAAACAGATTTATTCCATGGTAGTAAAAAGAACACTGAATATGGCATTGACCAGATAAGGCTATTTTATAAAAAGGGAAAAGATATTGCAAACCTATATTAACCAGAATTCACTGTTGTCATCGAGTTACTTAGGTAAGACAGCATACCAACTTAGTCAGTACACAGAAGTCATTTTTCCAGCTTGTTTAAGTTAGTGGTGAAATTCAAGTTCGTTGCTTGCCTGGAGAACAAATGAGGGAAGTCTGTTTTTCCCACAGGAACCCACAATAAGAGTTGCAATACATCTTTGGTCAGCTCTTTATTAGAGAAGAAACAAAAACTGCTCTTACTGTCCTCCAGAAAAGCACAAATAGCACATCCTTGAGGCATAATACGTTAGACACGATACTTCTGTCATATGCGAGGGCAAAGTTTGATAATAACTTTGCGTTCCAGGATGACAATGCTACTGCTCACAATTTACGTATTATACAAGATTATTTTGACCAGAAGTACGTTACAAGATTGTAACAGCCAGGAACATCTCCAGATTGTAATCCCATTGGGAGTTGTTGGGCAGAATTGAGCACGAAGATTGCCGAAAATTGCAGAACTTTTTTTGTAACATATTTGGATGAAATCACAGTATTACATCAATGACCTCATGTACAGCATGCCAAGTGGCTTTGCAAAGGTTACTATAAAACGAGGAGATCAAAGCAAGTACTGAATGTTAAATATAAACTGATATAAGGTTACAGACGTTGTTTATAATAAATTGATGTTACATTTTGTAATTATATGTATGTGTGTGCGTGCGTGTATGTTATCGTGATAATGAAATGCTGAGTTACACATCATTCTACAAGTGTCTGATAAAATTGTTTGCTGTTCCAACATATCGTTAACGATGCTCATTAAACCTGTCTTATCAAACGAATTACGCATATAGATGTTTAAAATAACATGCATTTCTCACACTGACAGTACTAAGTATATTTTTATTCCATCATCATAATAATAATCTTATTTGTTACAAAATAAGCAAAAATTTTGGACAAGATTGCATAAAAGTAAAAATAGCTGATTATATTAAATTACCAATAATTTTAATAATAATTTACTTTATATTCAATCAAAGTGTAAGTTTGTGTTCTGATATCATTATTAACTGAATAATTTTAAAATTCCTTCCACACAATTTAGCTTTTTCGATTATATTATACATTTCCTATTCCATAAACATACACTGCTTGCCAAAATCTCAAAGTCAATGAACATAAAGAAAACATATGCATTTTACGTTGCTAGACTCAACCATTTATTATGTAGAACTTCGAAATATAAAAATAAGAAAAGGAAAAATAAAAATAAAAATCCTTTTTAACATTTAAGAGAGAAAGTGTGAACACTATCTAATTAGTATAAATACTTGCTAGCCAAAAGTTTAAGACCATACCAAAAAGAAGTCCTAGTAGTGAGTTGCACGGCTTTCATTGCGAATAACTTCAAACATTCGCTTTGGCATGGTCGATATAAGCGTTTGCAGAAGGCTGGCCGGAATGCTAAACCAAGTGGTGAAGATGGCTTCACGAAGATCAATCACTGTTTGGAATTGACGTCCATTTCCATAGACTTCCTTTACCATCTCTCCCCAAACATTTTAAATGGGGTTCGGTTCGGGCGAACACTCTGGATGGTTAAAAAATCACGTTATTTGCCATGAAAAAGTCCTTTGTCCTGCAGGTATTAAGGATTGCAACGTTGTCCTGCTGAAAGATCCAGTCATTTCCACACAAGCGAGGATTTTCAATCAATAAGTATGCTCTCTCCAACATGCCAATGCCACCAACTGCTGATTGGCGCCCCTGTATAACCTGAAGCTCGAGTGTTCCAGAGAAGGATAAAGCACCCCAGATCGTGATGGAACCTCCTCCACTGTGTCGTGTAGAAAATGTCTCCGGTGGGATATTCTTATTTTTCCAGTAACGTTGGAAGCCATATGGACCCGGTTAATTTTTTTCTCATCAGAGAACAAAACTTTTGTTCACTTTTCAACTTCTCATGTTTGGTGCTTTTCAGCAAAGTTTAACAAAGCTGTTTCGTGGTGTGGAAGGACGCGTGGCCTTTCAAGACGTTTACTGTTTTTAAAGACTTTCTCTCGTAGATGTCGTCTTATTGTTCTTGAGCTGCAACCCGTCGAATCCTCCTACTCAACGCCAGCAAAATTTTCTTTGGGGCCAACCACTTGAAATTCTCATTCCGTATCCCTCAGGGTCTTTTAAAATATTTGCAACAGTAGTTTTACTACGTCCAATCTCACCAGCGCTGGCACGTTGAGAGATACCTTGCTTTTGCAGCTGGACAATTTTGTCACGTTCAAACTCTGTCAACTTTTTCGCCTTTGCCATGTTTTTACCCAGAGAAGATGTCAATGGAAGATGTTGACAACGCTAATGCTTGAACACAAATGACTAAATTTCGCTACGTGTTTACCAATTAACACTTCGTTTCAGTACGGTTTTAAGCTTTTGACCAGCTAGTATTTAGGCTAATGTCATAGTGCTCAAAGTTTCCCAATTAAATGCTAAAAAAGTTTTTTCCCTTTTTTATTTTCATCTTTTGAAGCTCTACTTAAATAAGTGGTTGAGTCGAACAACGCAAAATTCATATTTTTTTCTTTATGTTCATTGGCCTTAAGATTTTGGCCAGCAGTGTATATAAACATACTCATTGATCACAGCGTTACGCCTGACCTCTGGTGAGAACTAACTTAATCAACCATGATAACAACAATTCTACCGAATAATAATACCTCGCCAGATTTCCTGTCTCCCACGGTGATCACTTTTCATCTCCATAGACCTCCAATTCAAAGTTTTCACGAGTACCTATATGAAACAATCTACTACTGTTAATAATATATTATAAATGCATTCATGTTTAAGATTATTCTGTGACTTAGGGCTAAAAAATTTTGCGTACACGTGTCTCACAGATGAGTAGATGATTAACCATTGAAAACGTAGATAAATTAGTTTGACTTTAGTCAGTGTTGCTAGACAGAACGTGGGCCATAACATCAAACATTATTTTGTGTTTTAGACTTGAGGAGTTGTTTATAAAGCAGCTATATGAAATTAGTTCATACTTTAATTTTAAATAACAATAACTCAATCTATATATTTATGGCTCTAAAGTAAACTAACATTGATTTTATAACTCCTTTATTGTTCTTTGTTTGTTTAGAATTAAGCATAAAACTTTACAATGAGCTACCTGTGTTTTGCCCATTACGAGTATCGAAACGCGGTTTTTGGCTGTGTGAGTCTGCAGACATACTGCTGTGCTACTGGAAGAATATTCATAATTGTAAACCCTTATACAGTTGAAGCAGTATTTAATCTGAGGGTTGCTGGTTCGAATCTCTGTCGCACTAAACATGCTCGCCCTTTCAGCCATGGGGCGATATAATGTGACGGTTATTCGCACTATTCGTTGATAAAAGAGCAGCACAAGAATTGGTTGTGGGTAGTGATGACTAGCTGCCTTTCCTCCAGTCTTACACAACTAAAGTACGGATGGCTAGCGCAGATAGCCCTCGTGTAGCTTTGCGCGAAATTAAAAAAACAGTATTGTTTAGTTTAGTGGTTATTGCAAAATTTAAAAAGAAAATTTAAAACGTACTAAAAATTCCTATCTTCGTCGATAGTCAAATTATAACGACTTACATTAAATTTTTATAATGTCAACGCCACTTACGTAAATAAAGTATATGAAATTTTGAAAGTGAATTTCGATAAATCACTGATACTGTTATTTTATACAAAAAAAGAGTGTGATTTGTTTTGAATTTCGCACAAAGCTACACGAGGGCCATCTGCGCTAACGTCACTCATTTAGAAGTGTAAGACTAGTTAGTCATCATCACCCACCTTGGGTTACTATTTTATCAACAAATAGTGTCATTGACCGCCACAATATAACGTCCCCACGTCTAAAAGGGCGAGCATGTTTGGTGTGATGGGAATTCGAACCCGCAACCCTCAGATTACGAGTCAATTACCTTAACCACCTGGCCATGCCGGGTCAAAAAAAAATGAAAGAAATAGGTGTGATCAAGACATCTCAAACGCTGGGACTATTCATATACTGACAATTTTTTTAGCTAATATGTCATCTCTTCTCTGAATAAGTAATCATTTTACTGACAAAGCATCTTTTGCCTTACTGAGAAAAATTGAAATTTTTTATTGGTGTGTCATTAAATAAGATATTCAGGTGTGTTTATAAGGTACTTTTATATTTGTCAAAAAAAGACATTGTGACTAAATAACATAATTCTAACAAACCTCAAGTTTGTTTTCTAGATTTCAAGATTATTTGCCATATTGAAAGCTGTGAAGTGGAAAACTACAATTATATTGCTTTAAAGTTTATGTATTTTCGTCGTGAATTATTTTTGTTATTCAGTTTATCCAAGTAGATCACATGATAATAGTTTATTTTGAAACGTTTCGATAAGAAGTAACGGTTAATATAAAGTACACAAAAGTGTTTTTATAGCTTTACACTTTGTCTTATGTATCGAAATTTTATACGTTTCCTATGACTTTTTTACACTACGAGTACGTATTTAATCAATAGTTTTCACTCTGGTTCTATCCATTTCTTGAAATGTTGGAGATATTGTTTATAACTAAAAGATAATATTTTATTTTCATAACCTGATTTTCAAACTTAAATATATCAACAATTTTTATTTATGTTTGAGGATAGGCAGACAGAAATTCCAAAGTTCTTCAAAGATTCGGAGCTTTTCAATAACACACGTACACACAAAAAATATTTGTCTACAAGTCTGTAGAGGTTACAACAAGAGGTTCATTTTACTGTATTGATTCCTCTGTCCATGCCTATTATGAGAAATCCCGGTTGGCAAGCAAGGAAAGCTCAACTTCAATAACTAAATCCTTCAGCGTGAGCAGAATTTCCTATATTTTCATGGCGAGTAATACTGCGAGCTCGTCATACGTGTGTATCTCACGAGATTGATGAGCTATATCCAGTTACCTAACATATAATGACTGCAGATGATTGGACCGATCGAACACTGGTATGCCACAGCTCGTCTTTTGCCAAGAACCATAATAATAATAATACCAAGAAGTAGTCAATAAATAAATCCAGATTTACCACATTTCATCATCAACTGGTAAAAGATATTCATCATTTAAAAATAATATACATTTATCACAATTTTTCTGTTTTATTGGACCAACACAATGGGAGAATGTGGTAAGTTTGTTGGAAGGAAAAGAGGGAAGGGCTTTTGATAAAGTATTTAAGACCAATGTTTCACTTGCCAAATATTTTCTCGATAATCATCAAACAAAAGACATTATGTTTCCCCACAAACAAATACTGCGTTGGACACCAGTAATCATGCACCGGATAAATTCTACCAATGTTCACTATCTTCAAGTAAAGTAAGTGGCTTCTATTATTGCACATTACTACCAATGTTAGCATTTTAAAGCCGAAGTTGGTAATTTGTACACATTATGGAAATGAGAAGAAAATGTCTCCCCTTTTTTGTGATTTGAAACAGCTCTAAAACTTAATCGTTGAAAAGTTACTTGTTCGGAAAGGAAATAAAAAGAAAAAAGACAAAATATTGGTGTATGAAAAAATAATAGTAATTCATACTCACTAAATATGTAGCTTATTCTACTAGAATAAATGTCACAAAAAATGTAACTCGAACGTTCCCAGAAGCCTTATTGTAATTGGATGTATCATTTTTTTACATTTTGATTTGTAGTCTTATTACTTGAAAGTACATTTCAAGCAATTACATATATTTTTTTTAATTTTATTATACTGCGGAGTAATACAATGATGGAAAGTGGTTAATGTACTTTGAAACTAACAGCTTAAGTGAAAATCAATGTACTTCTTCACAATGAGAGCAATTTTTCCTAACACTAAAATCGTATAGAATTACTGAGAGTAGTTTCAAACTGTTGTTGTTTTGAATTACGCACAAAGCTCCTCAATGGGTTATCTCTGCTTTGCCCACCACGGCTATCGAAACCTGGTTTATAGCATTGTAAGTCCGCAGACATACCGCTGAGCCATTGGGGCGCTACTTCGAAACTAAAGCATTTATAGCAAAGTTACTAATGTCATCCGCCACCATCCCTTATTTTGAACTAATGACCAGAGAGAAGATAACCAATCAAGCGACATCCTAACTCTGAAAAATGGATTTATAACACATACACCACTTAATTGAAGTACAGAGAAAATTTTACAGTATTGTATGACCTCACATCAGACTCACCAGCTCCAAAATCCAGAGTTCTTCTACATGGCTAATCCGAATCAATATTACACATATATTCTTGAATATTAAGATTGTGGAATATAGAAACATATATTAGGTATGCTATCACCGAGACATCTTAAGATTACTTACAAATCGTGTAACTTATTGAGTCATCTAAAATAAAACTGACATCGCATGAATGATTACGTCACACTTACAATTTTCCTTTAAATTTCCTAAAATCAAGAAATAACTGCAAATACTCGAGATATTTTCATTTTTAAGCATGATTACAAATGATTCATATTTTTCTCTTGAGTCAACATAATTAGTTTTAAACCGGGTTTCGATACCCGTGGTTGACGGAGGACAGATATTCTATCATGTAGCTTTGTACTAAACTACAAAGAAAGAACAAATAACATCGAATTTAACAAATCATAAAGTTTTGTGAGCTTTAAATTTTTAGTTAAAGTAATAATAAGCTTCTAATTTCAGTTTTAGCCATGCTTTGTAAAAGTAAGCAGTATTTACAGATTAAACTTGAGGGACATTAAAAAATAATAAAGGGGCTCAACACAGCTCAACTAAAAAATAGTATAAATAATTTATTTTTATTTTAATATTTTCTGGAAAAAATAGAAATATTAAATGTTAACTCATTTTTATTTCTTAATGGTATGTGTTTAGTTATTATATTGGTAATCTATAACTGTTTATAAAGCACACTGCACTGTACTTCCAAAAGTTATTTATATATATTGTAGTTACCATTTGAGAAGCTGTTGAATCAAAGGACAAGCTGTTTTATTAGATGGAAAGGCTATGATTCGAATTGAAAAATCTACAATTAGAAATATAAATCGTTTGCATGATATTGCAGTTATTGCATAATGTATGTTAAGATGAAAATTAATTCTGAATAAAATATTAATATTAAAACTATGTTTTGTACAAGTTGCAACACCTATTAGAATTCTAAGCGAAACTTTTTTTTTCACAAAAATATATTTATACTGAAGTTATAGTTCCATAAGAAAAAAATTACTATATTCTCTAAAATTTTAATTTAATTAGCAATAGTTACCAGAATGTTTTAATTTATTTTCAATTTTATTATTTAACTTTATTAAACATATTATTTTGCATTTTTAACATAGTATGTGAGCTTAAAACTAGCTTATACCTTCTGAATTTGACAAACCTCGTGAGATATTATAAGGAAAACAACCGAACATATCGCTAACAGTAAGCGTATCCAAGTGATGAAACTGTGCATTCTTATCATCATAGGTAACAAGATAAAAACAGTATAATGCATCAGCTGTACTTTCATTACCGGCTTAATTTTTAGTTCTGATCTATGTTGAGAGCTTGGTTTGATCAGAAGCAAATATTAGTTAAAAATTAGAAACTTGTGTAATTACTTCATTAAAGATTGAATCTGAAGCGTTGTAGGTAAGATATTTGTTATAAATGTAACATCCAATTGAATATATTATATTAGACTACATTTCGATATATATTCTAATGAACAAATAATTGGAAAATAATTTTGTTCATTATAGCACAAGATTAGAAATCCAATATTATTTTAATGAAATATCCTTTAACTGAAAATAAGCATGATTTAACGTGTTCCGAACAGTAACAACTACAATATATATTTTGTTTTTGCTTTCAAAGTAATATACATCAGTGGCATGTTATATTTCTTCCTTTGCTCACTATTTCAGAATGCTTATAACTGGTGAGGTTACAATCATGTTCGTGAGCAGTGCTTTGTCACGGGCCTGGCATGGCCTAGCGCGTTAAGGCGTGCGCTACGTAATCTGAGGGTCGCGCCAAATATGCTCACCCTCCCAGCCGTGGGGGCGTTATAATGTGACGGTCAATCCCACTATTCTTTGGTAAAAGAGTAGCCCAAGAGTTGGCGGTGGGTGGTAATGACTAGCTACCTTCCCTCTAGTCTTACACTGCTAAATTAGGGACGGCTAGCACAGATAGCCCTCGAGTAGCATTGTACAAAATTCAAAAAACAACCAAAACAAGCTTTGTCACGTGCTTTATATGTGGTCTAATTCTATAGTGATCATTATTTTCCAGTTGTACTTTATTCTTTGCATTAGTATATATTTAGTGTGCATCATAGGACTTTCGTACACAAAGAAAAAATAGTTTTTAAACTATATACGAATCTGTAGCCTTATCAGAACTTCAAAACACTCAACAAAAATGACATGAACATCTCTAATCATATATATAACTTAAGAAAGCAAACAGTTTAAAATATTAAAACCAAGTTTCGTCAATAAAATAACTAAAGCCGCAGATTTGAATAAAATACCAACAATTCAAATTATCAAGGGAAAATTGAAAACATTTTAACATGAACTCATTTCTAATCTTATTTTACCGTGATGCATGCAGAAAACATTCTTACTAAGCAAGTAAGTGATGAAAAGGTTTTGTTTTAGATTTTCAGAAAAGTCAACAAAATCAATTTTCAAAGGGTTCTTTCTCTTCATTGTATTCAAATAAGCTAAAGTGAATGAGCAACAATAGGCAATATTTCTTAATCGGTTAAGTATTGTTTGACATCTATTATTCTTTAAGCAGCTTACCATCAGCTTATCCATGTGTGTTTTCTTATAGCAAAGTCACATTGGACTAGCTACTGTCAATGCATTCGTTCACGCCTCTATTTCCTGTAAAACTGAAATCACGAACTTGTGCGCTTTTGTTGCGACTGGGAATTATTATGTCAAAAAATAATAAGTCATTTAGAAGCTATGAAAAATTATGTATTAGCGTTATAGGTTTTGTGAGTTTCAGTTTTAAATGAATAAATAAAACACATAAGAAATCGTTTTGTCTTCTCAATAATCATCCATTAGATCGCAATTTATAAAGAAAATTTTGCATATGTTAATGCAATGATGTATTTTCACATGCAGATACGAACAAAACTTGTGGCACTTATCAATTCTTTTCAAGGAGAATCCCGACCACATGATAGTGAAAGACTGCCAAGGTAGATCTAAAACTTATGAATTAAACTTTCCATGGAAATATATTCGTACAATGATATTGTTAAGCAATATAGTGCCAAAGAACAAAATGTTTCGAAAAAGCGACGTTTCATTGTTCTGCATGGAAGCGGAAAAACTTTCACGGTAGAGCGTTTGAAATAACTGGCTCCAAAACCACACCCAATCTGGAGCAACGCCCTTATCTGCGAAGTGTAGAACAAGGATACGAAAGAGAATTCTTTGAGCGTAATCTCATAGCGATAAAGTTAGTATATTTTTTAGTACCAGCCACATCTCAAAATCGATAGCTGTTTCAGTGAGAAAGCTGACTGAAGAAACTGAAATCACAGCAGCCGCATTGAACGACTTACCCAACAAGTCCATATTGCAGCTCCAAAGAACTTTTCTGCTGTTAATATTCTTAAACATGATCTTGAAAGCTAACGTTTACGTACAGTAGAGAACCTGTCGAAAGACTGTTGAAAATATGTTATCTAATATTGACTATGCTGTCCTTTTTTTTAGCTTTTTTTATTGGAAATTACGGTGTTCAACAACATTGCACAACCATGGTCATTACATTTAATACGACCAAAGATTTGATACTACTAAAAGAAGAAGGGAATTAAAACTTTTCTTATGAAGTACAATTAACTGTTGGGCAATAGAAATTACACGTGCATAAGTTTCAGATTTCTAGTTATTAAAAAACATTCTGTACGTCTCCTTCAATAGAAACAATAATCTGTAAGAATGTGTTCCGTTCACTTTTCTCCTGAGCATATCAACTTAACTACGTTAAGATAATTACTGCTTGCTTTTAAATTAAATCCAGTAAATACGACTTTTATATACTTGTTCTAATTCAGCAAACGTCCCGGCATGGCCAAGTGTGCTAAGGCGTTTGACTCGTAATCCGAGAGTCGCAAGCTCGAGTCCCGGTCCCACCAAACATACTCGCCCTTTCCGCCGTTGGGGTATTATAATGTTACGGTCAATCTAACTATTCGTTGGTAAAAGAGTAGCCCAAGAGTTGGCGGTGGGTGGTGATGACTAGCTGCCTTCCATCTAGTCTTACACTGCTAAATTAGGGACGGCTAGCACGGATAGCCCTCGAGTAGCTTTGTACAAAATTTAAAAAAAATCAAATAGTTTCAAAAGTCGTATGGAAATAAAGTATATTGTAACACAAATTATGTTTCAATTATGCCTCAATTACAGTATTTCCCAAGTACAATGGATGCAATGTTTGGTAAAATTATTCTACAAGAACACAGACTGAAAAGGAATCTCCCGAATGATAACCAGTTAGTTAATGGACTTACAACGCAAAATATGTTTTTGCAGGTAAAAATGGAAGAATTTTTACTCGCTTCTATCAAAATGGAACAACTTAATGTTTTTACCCTATTGTTGCTATCCACCCATTGCTAAATATAGCAGCCATTAATGTCTTTTTTTTACGCTTCGTAAGTTTTTGTTTCAGCTTGTTTAAAACATTCACCATTTATTAATGCCTTATTATTGTTGAAAATGAAACATACTGTATTGCATAAAGGAGAGAAAAGGAAAAACAAATTCGCTGTCATTTTATTGTAGGGAAAAGTATCCCAAAACTTACCTGTATCATTAAATGGTAATAGTATTCTAAATAGCATTAGATGCTAGAAACCGGGGTGAATAAAGCCTAACTTTCAATTTAATAGCCATAGTTCTCCATAATTTTCCTAAATGCTTTTAAATGGCAATTAATATCAAGTAAATGCTCTAATACATGTAGTTAATACGATTGTATTAAATACAGCGATAATTGAAATTAATTTAGAAATTATCTATTCTTTATTATATACTTTTAATTCAACAAATATTTTCAAAACTTATAAGAGAATAAAACATACTGTAACACAAAAAACATACATTTATGTTATAACTAAATCAGAGTATTCGACATTACATTTGAAACTTTCTTTTTGTAAAATACTTTTAGGAGAATACAGATTAAAACATGAATCTACCGATTAGGGACTTACAACACTTAAATACTTGGTTTTATCCGTCATGTTTAGTGAAGAGAGTGAAAAAACCATTGTCGAGCTATGCATCAAAAATAATTAAATTAATCTAAACTTAAAGAAGAGTTACCATCGTATATTCGTTCTCAAAGCCATTGATTTTTAAACACTTTAGACATTTAGTAAATATTTGGAGATTAAATATCTTTCATCAGATAGTTTAAGAGCATCACTCTTTTATAGATAATACAATTCTGAAAAATAGAAATATGAAACCGACCATCCTAAAACGTTTATCACTGACTCACGTATTTTTAGACACAGGAAAGATAATTTCCGATTCCTCAGGTTTCTAATGCAGACTGCTTCAGTCACTATTTACGTTGAAATTATCTCCTTTTCGATCGCTTTCTATGTAACTATTGAGCTAACAGAGTCAGAGATCAGATTCAAACTTTTTATCTCAACCCCTTTCACAAAGGAGACAATCTTCAAATATTTGCACTATGTTACTGTTGCCCATTACCTGCGCAGGCTAAAAATTTTGATCTAATATATTTATGAAGAATTAGGAAGCAGTCAGCGAACAGGGTATTGAAAACAACACAATTAATCGTTAAAGCAAAACCATAGTTTATTATAAGTCTAAAGAACCACTATCATTCTCCATAAACGTGGATCAGTGAATGTATTGTTCGCAAGTTATATCATAGCGAAATGATTTTATGGAAAAAGAGAAAATCATTAAATAAGCGTACATTTTATAAGCGAATAATTAAATGGGAGAACGAATGGATGGAGAGATAGGAAGAAATAATATACAAATGCATAACATTTTGGATAAATATAAAAAAGGGTGTACATTACGTCCTTTAGTTGCGTTTAACTTAAAATAATAAAAAAGAAAATTGAAATTTTCTATCGAAACCTAGTTAATTCAGTTAATAGGAAATGAACATATATTCCTTTCTTCCTTGATGTGGGTAGAATTTAATCAGTTTGAATGTTTTTTGCTTAACGATAAATCTACACAGTCAGCTGACTGCGCTGTACAATCAAAGGAATTGAAAGATATGAGCACTTAACATTACTGATGTATACCACCCTGCTCGTCAGTTTAAATATTAAAGTCAGGTAAGTAAATATTAAATACATATTTAAATTTATTTGACATTTTACCGTATCAGTTATTTCAGAAATAGTTACAAAATTCATTAGTACTTTTTATGTTATCAGAGAAATGAGCTTTTGAACTTAGAAAAATGCTTAGTTTCTATTGCATTAATTAGTGTTGATATTTTAATGACAGTTCATATATATGTAATTGCCTGTAATTGTACATTATTTCTAGTTCTAAGCTAACTGAAAAACTTAATTCGGTAAACAGTGTTGAAAAATATTATTTTCTGAGAAGGGTATTATGATTTTTTGCCAGTTTTAAATCAAATGTATACAACTTACAGTTTAAAAATAAAATATATGTTATGTATACACTAGATAACTACTATAAACGTTTGATTTAAGCGCTAAATCATTTTAATTTGATGTTGTTTATCAGATCCGTTGTAAAATTTAAGTACGAAATTTACATTTAACTCATGTCTGACGTTTTATATAGATAGAATGTGCGTTCTGTGTTGTTTGATTTTTAGAAAACTCGTAGTTAGTGCTGAGTTACTCTTATTTATAATTTCATCTTTCAAAGTTTGTGCTCTGATTTATTCTGTGACATTTTTATACATTTTCAAAATAATTGATGTACACACACACACACATATATATATAAGCTTCATTATTTTATCTCTATTAGATACTATATAATAGTGAACTATCTGTATTCAAAATGAAGAGACAAGGATAAACGACTTGCTAACCTATAAAACATGGTGCATAGTGTAATTTAACTTTAAAAGAGTGATAATAAATAGGAGTGAGAATCTTATATATTATATAACCTTACATGTTTCAACTGCTAATCTGTAATATTCATTAACTCACTACCAATCATTAATCTGAACATTTGACATGAAATTTGCAACAAAGACATGCCCAGAATCTTCTACAAAGAATTAGTATCAATGAAATACTCTCAAATAATGAAATCCATGTTAAAGCACGAAAACATAAAAAAGACTTCTTCGAATTATTTTATGAATTACCCATTATTTTATGTTACTCTTAATTAAACCAATGTTTGTTAAAGCCACGAGAGAATAAAGACTACATATTACATCTCATAGAAATACTCACCAGTTACAGCTGAAATTATTCAAAAATTATTTGATTTTCATGTCATTAATTCCAATAATATTAATTAAACTCTAACAGTAATCTAAAACCTAGAATTTCAAAACAACAAATTATCCTAATCTCAAACAAGGGGTCATTATAAGCTCATATAATTACTAATATTCTTCATAAACAGACGGGAAAAATTGATCAGTGGACTTATTGTTCACAAGTTATATCATATTGCAAAAACGCCATGGAGAAATATACAAATAACGGGTGAAAATGAAGCAAATTGTGTTTTATGCAAAGGATACTTGTAAATTATCTAGCTTCTAACGTTCTGAAACAAATTATTATTCACTTATCTCAAATGTTTTGACATATATCAAACAATGGTATAAAACTCCACATGAATATAGGAAAATATCCTATATATATTAGTATTTAATCTTCAAAATGTCCATATAAATATACATAGAAAAAACTAAATTGAGCTTAAAAAGAGCAAAATAAATTTGATTCATTGCCAAAGGTAAAAACTAACTTAAAAACACAAATGCAATGGCTGCATTGTGTAATAAAGAACATACTTAACACACATATTTAATTTAACATTTGTATATGCTTGTCCTACGTGCGTGTCCTAAATCTTATGTAGAAATTTAAAATTCTTTAAAATACTTGATCTGGATGCAAACTGTTACTTAGAAAATTATTTGATTATGCTACTATAAACGATGCAATTAAAGCAACTGAAAGTACACAAACTGAGATTACTAGTCATTCACTCTGCAATCTTAAGCAACTTTTACTTCTGTTTTGTCAACTAGTAACACTGCTTCCTCACACAAGCAGCTTGCTCTAGCAGCTGTGGCAATTATTAAATGAACATATGATACAACTAATAAATTTACTAAATCATAAAACTGAGACAGCTAATGAATAAATTCTGAGTCAACTTATAATTTTTACCTCAGACAAGTCTTAGTTAAGTGAATGAGAATACCTAGTAAGCTAACTGATGTCACTACCGTTTTAAATTAACACTAACTTGCAATCTCACAAACTCTCCCCTTTTAAAAAGCAAAATAAAAAACCTGTAAAATTGAATCCGTCACAGAAGGTTTACGGATCTTTATTTGTGTTTGAATTCGCTTTAGAGATAAAATCTATTCTAATACGATGCCTAACCAATCTTGTATTTATAGAACTCTAAATGTATCTTTGTATGAAATACTCGATGATCTTCATTGTTGTCGTATAACTGAAAACTCTTTAAGTGGAGTTACTTACGGCTGAGGAGCCAATTTGAGACCATTAAACGGATATCTGACTTCCAGCTCAGCTTCATAAATCAGTATTTGTGTTGTTCTCTGAGTGTAGTTCCCTCTAGCCAAAACACATTTCGATCTGAATCTTTGTGTAAGAAGCTCTCCAAGTTAGTTTCAGTTGTAGCCATGTCTATTGATTTCAACTGTCTTGGAAAAGTTGACTTACCCGATTTATTTTTGGTCGACTAAACAGCCTGCTGAAATTCGAAATGCCTTCTAAAACAAGTATATATATTTTAATGTACAACATAAATTTTACAGCATAAATATAATTTACTACTTTAACATATTTGAATGCCAGTTATTAATAAGCCTTATGCTTTAGGTAAATTCTTCTTCATTCGTCTTTTACGTAATACACGTTTTAATACGTATTACTTTCCAAGATGACAACATCACATTTTTTATTACACATCTTTTAACTAATTTTGCACTGTTAGTTATTTATAACCGTACTCACCAGCAAGAAAATAGCATTGACTAAACTTTATGTTTCTTTTAAAATCCTTCATCAAGTCTTTATTAACGTTAACATTGCGATGTAATGCATTGTTACAAAACTCACATAATATTTTGTCACGTAGTTTCACATATCAAGTGTATATTTCTGTAACACTATAACCAAATCTTTTGTGAGTTTAGAAACATATTGTTTTATAGTTTATAATTTTTAAATGTTAAATTACAATATATAAGTTTACGTTAGTAAACTACCCAATATGGCCAAGCGGGTAAAGGCGTTCGACTTGTAATGCGAAGGTTGCGGGTTCGAATCCCAGTTGCACCTAACATGTTACCTCTTTCAGCCGATGGGGCGTTATAATGTGACGATCACTCTTACTATTCGTTGGTAAAAGAATAGCACAAGAGTTGGCGGTGAGTGTTGATGACTAGCTGCTTTCCCTCTTGTCTTATACTGCTAAATTAGGGACGGCTTACGCAGATAACTCCAAAGTAACTTTTCACAAAATTCAAAACAAACAAATTTTAACAAAGCAGACAATTTTACATCGAATAATTTGACATAAAACAAATATAACCATTAGACATTTTTTGCGTGAACAAACTAAATTACACCATGCATATTTTTAGTATTCAGTCTTCAAACTATTTCATGCCTATATATATAGATATAGATATAGATATAAAATAGACCAAAGTTTTGAATTAGAAAATTAACGTTATAAAAGAACAGTCAAAGATAAGTTGACTTTTACATTTGTTTAATTCTGAGATTCACGTATTTCGTAATGCAAAGTCATTTTAGTATATTAAGCTGGTACAAGTTAATAACTTAATAAATTACATTTAGTACCAGTTTAATTTACAAATTATCTAGTCTTCAGTGACTTGAATCAAACATGCGCACTAAAATCCTCCACCTCATAATTAACCATGGAAAGAGTTAAGAGAAGTCTCAGATGAGTGTTAACAAAACTATTTAGCCTGTAATGAAATCAGATACTTTGATTCCAAAGCACATTCAGAGACCATCACCGAGAATTAAAAGAACAAATTTAATTAACTGTGATATCTTAATATTTAACTTTTCAAAATGCACTTATTCTGTGCTACATTAGTAATAAAATTATTGAAAAATACAATAACGAAACTCGAAGTATGTAAAGGCGTAATAAGTGTGTTTGAATAAATTAAAGGATTTGATAAAAATACTGAGTGAAAAAAGTAAATACATTCGGCATATCATATACACAGTGACCTAAGTATTACAGAAGTTTTTTTATAACAAAAAACGGCTCTTATGAAAACTATATATGGTTCACATATAAGGCATATGAAATATATTTTGTTTAATCTATATATATATATATATATATCATACTTATATTTAAAAGATAATATTCGTTGAAGTTTTTAAGTAGTTATATATTTATCAAGATTACTTTTCATTCTATTATTTTTACAGAATTTGTCCATATTCACCATTTACTTCTTCGAATATCTCCCTGTGGGTTAGCGGTAAGTTTATCTACTTAGAGTAGTAAAAACCAAGGCTCGATTTTGTGTGGTGAACAGAAGGAATATAGTTTATTGTGTAAATCTGTGCTAAATCAAACAAATCAAGCTTGGATTTATTCAAATATAAGTTCTTCATTATAAAGCATTTAAAATCCTTATAAAGGAAATATGTCCGTTAATCGAAAACATGAAAAACCTTAATGATGCACAAACTTTCGAATAAATCATGTTAAATGCGTCTCCAGAAGAGAGGGATTTGATTTCATTCTTTAACGTCTTGTATTTATTTCTTTTTCACACGATTTTATCCATCGTATTTATTTGAGTTTAATTGTTGAAAAACCCACAAGTTCATGATATTGTGACTGAAGTTCCGTTGGAAGAGTCGTGAGAACTTGAAGTTACTGACTTATAAATAGGTATATTTAAACCATATATGTATATATGAGAATATTACTATTTTTCTCCTGGTTTATTAACTTTTAAGTATCTTTTCTTGAATAATTTTTTCTTTCATAATCGATCGAAGAATTAATTTATATGTATCCGTTTTATTTCTCTATTTGTAATTAAATCGGTAATCCGTTCAGCTCTTTCTAAATGCAATTTATATTTTCTTAACTTAAAGACATTAAGTACAATATATATATATATTTCTTAAAAAAACCTTCTACTATAGATAATACAGTACATCAAATCTTAGTAGCAGCTCTGATGACGAATGAAAATTAAAAGAAATGTATTAAAATATATTGGAGTGCAGATAAATTCAAACTGGCAATTAGGTTATATTCAAATATGATAAATATACAGAGATCATTAGAAACTAAATACAAATATTTTTGGTTCTCTAATAAATTGGTGTCGCTTGTTATTATCAATAGTTCCAGTCCTGTTTTTAGGTTAGATTATTTTGCAGCAAGGTACCCTCATATAGAAAGTAAACGACATAAAATGATTGGAAAATATCTAATTAATTTTAGTTTATTTCTTATTTCTCAACAAACTATTTCATGCAACTGAACCAACATTACCAGAAAGAATTAATTTCTCGCAGAAAATTATTAATAAAATAAATCAATGCGTTTAAACTTTTGCAGAAAACAGTCAAGATGATATGAGGGAAAATAGAGTGCATGAGCTTAAATTCAGAGATTTTGTAAACGACAACATGTCGTGTTGTGTTTGAATTTTCATTTTCTATTATTCATTTTTCCATATTGATATTATTGTTTCGAAGTTTAAACTAATATTTTGTTATTTATTTAGGGTAACATTTTAGAACTTTCTTGAATTAAGTAGACCAATCATATGTTTATAAATGAGTGCTGGTGACTTCGTGTCTAGACGGGAAGTCTCGTGCAAGAACGGACACGAGCGGATTGCTCTAGAGTTGTATGGAAATTGCAAGATTGTTCGAGAAATAGGCCTACCGGTATAAAAGACGGTGACGAGAGACAGATTCAGTCATCAGTTTTTATTCGAAAAAGAAGATAGATTCAGTCATTAGTTTTATTCAAAGAATAAGAGTGAGATTCAGGCATCAGTTTTAGTTATTTGAGAAAGATTAAGTGTTTGCTGTGATTATTCAACTTGGATTTTTGACAAAAGTTAGATCTACGGAAGCTGTGATTTTATTTCGTCAATCTCTACGATACATCTGAATTACCGCTTGTGCTGAGAGACGGCGAATTTATTGAACTGTGAACTGTTTCGGAATCTCTTCGTGGGACCAAATTCACACCCTAGACTGGAATTTGAGACTTTCATTTTAGATCATTGTATTAGATACAGGTCAGTACCGTTTTGTATTGTGATTAATTGTGAAGTTTGAAACTAATATTATTTTGTTTTGTAATTAATTTCGAATGTTATAACTTAATATCTGTCACTGTTATTATATATAATTTGTGTTATATCTGTTATATTTGTTAATAGTTTAGTGTAATAAATTATACAAGCTGTTATCTGTGTTTTTCTGTTGCGTTTAATCTACGAAGAACTTAAAACATCAAAATACGTAACAGATCAGGTTCATGTTTTGTGGATATTGCACGAATAATTTGAAAAATAGTAGGAATTAAATGTGTAACAAAATGTTAAATTAATATAATGACACCATATTATATAACGTTATATCTTATACAGAAAGTCAATATTTTGTACAGCACGTGAACGGATCTTTCCCTCGTTTTTCTGAGAGTCCTCTTCTCAGAGAATTCAGATATCAGAATATCTGACTTAAAATGGCATGAATTTGTATATAGTTGATTTCATGTAATTTATACAAAAGTGGCAATCTGTATTTCAATAATAATTGTAAATTAACGAGTTATGGAAGGATCCCTCACAATATTGCTTCATCTTACTTTGTATTAAAAAAATAGTAATATTAATGTTGCATTGGTTACCTTTCTGGTCTGAAACTGAATATTTCATCGACATTTCACGATAAGCGAATTAGTTTTGAGTTCATATCAGTACAATTCAGTTAAAGAGCAGTTCTCTGTTATTGTCTGCTCTAACGCCGTTTACAAGCTGATTTTTCACCCGACGAATATTTCTAATATCCTTGAAGAAATACCAACGTCAAAAGTTAATTATTGGATGTTAAACCATTTATAATGTTTGAAATCTATAAACTACTTATCAAGTATCGGTAGTTTCTCAATTAATAAGCGTTAATCACAGTTATATCTGCCCGAGATTGTAGTAAACCAAGACTATAAAACTGTCTCTCTTCGTTGCATTGGTTACCTTCTATAATCTTGAGAAGAGATTGTAAGAAACTTCAGATAAGGAAACAATACTGATATTTACATTGTTGATTCTTATGCTACAGAATCCTCTACGAATTTAGGGAACAAGCGATAATTTCGCAAAACATACTTATCAGTATAAGTTATACGTATTTATAAATATATATTTAACTAAAACAAACATCTACATTAAAATAAGTGTACATTTATGAATCCGTTACAAGTGAAATGGGTTTTAACAATCAGTGATGTCGAGAAACCCACTTGTTGAGAATTTTATATGCAAAAAACGGCTCTTTTGGGCTCAGAAAACCTGGTGTGAACCTGACGATGACCGAAAAAGGTCGAAACGTTGTTCGTTCTTCTATTTGAAGTGTTTTCTGAGCCCAAAAGAGCCGTTTTTTGCATATGAAATGGGTTTTAGCTTTATTAATCATGTTGCAACAAATTTTGTGTAGCCACATAAGTGTTCTACATACATTTTGAATTTATACAGCGCAGTAAAACACATTAAAGTGAGGAAGAAGAATAGGAACGTATCCTTAAATTAAGCAGTTCTAATAAGAAAAACCGAAACATTTAATATGCTCTAGAAAAATTAAATGTGAAAGTAGTTCTAAAAATAAATATGTCATACGCACTTTACACGAGTCTTGGTTTTACATAGCATGGCTGTTTTGGTAAATTTTATACACGTTATATATCCCTGATAGACAGTATCCCCATTTTAATTTGCTAATGAGCTGTTTTTGTAACAGCTTCAATTTTGAATATCATCTTCATGTAATTGTGTGGCAACATTACCTCCTGGTAACGGGCAGATTTTATTAAAGAATATACAAACTGTTAGAGCTATTCAAATAGCAGAACATTTGGTTTAAGTTATATTTACTCCATATTTTAATAGCTCAGAATGAATGCGTTGTAATTTTAATTGTCTAAAAAAGTATCAATGTTTGAAGCACCATAAACATAGCATCAAGTTATATTGAGCGCTTAGAAACTTTAATTTAATTTCAAAACCTTCCATTTAAGTGAATTACTATAAATATATGACATTTTGTGAAAATAATTGTTTGTTATTCATTTATACCTTAACACAAATCTCCACAATAGGTTATCGTGCTCTGCTACCACGGGTATCGAAACCAGGTTTCTAACGTTATAATTCCGCAGACACTAGAGGGCAAGAAATGCTAAGATTTTTTAACAAAGCTAATGTTTCAAGATGAGTAAAAGGCTTTACTCAAGGAACTGGCGAAGCATTTGTTTTGTTTTCCTTTAGTATGTTATTGAATGAGTCATAACTCATATTTCCGTAATTGTAATAAGACAGGTCTTGAGTGTGAAGTGATAAAAGTGAAAGATGGCTGAGGAGTTGTGTGAGAAACCAGTGTTAATACACTAAAAAATATCAAATATAAAAGCTGGATATTTTATTTAGGTTTTTGATAGAGAAGGCTATCTATTAAATTTGATGTAAAATAAAACCGTATCTTAGAATTGTGTTCCTAACACTCTATCTCTCTTGTTTTGCAGCACATCTCACTACTTACAAACATTACTTCAACCAGTTAAAAAGTAATTTTCTTTAAATAATTACCCAAAAGTAGTAGTGTGTGCCGTCATAAACAAGTATGAGTTAGATAACTATGTCTTGAAATAGGTAAATAAACCACCATTGATTCTGAAAATAAATTAGTGTTCATGACATCTTAGTATTGTAAGAGTATGAACAAAAAACAGCAGCACACTATTCAGTTAACAGTGAGACACCAGCTGAATAAGAAACTATTTAGTCAGAAAGCTTGGTTTCCTGTTACATGTGATCGATAAATTAGGTTCATTAAAAAATTCTAGCATCAGTTGTATACTAGCAGTTGACAATGTTTAATTTGTTGTTGTTTTGAATTAAGCACAAAGCTACACAATGAGCTATCTGTGCTCTGCCCACCACGGTTATCGAAACCCGGATTTTAGCGGGTAAGTCCGCAGACATACCGCTGAGCCACTGGGGTGCACAATGTTTAATACTATGAGAATTACACTTTAGGAGTTTGTCATCTTTTTCCTTTCTTTCCTGTAATTAATTAAATAAACAAAAATATTCTAAAGCTTATATTAATTTCTGTTATACATACGTATATATATATATATATATATATTAAAATAAACTTAATGATTGTTCGGGAAAGGGAAGCATTTTAACTAGTTCTGCAGCAGTAAAGAATACTTCATATTTCAAAATTCATAAAGGAACCCAATTGCCTTTCTCATTTATTAGTACTTTACAAACTGTAATAAAAATTACATGTTTTGTAAACTCACACACCATTTTGTTACATGTCCGAACAATGCAATTAATTTTTTTGACAAATACTTTCTCCTACTGAAAACGTACTGCATAAGAAAAAGTAAATAAATTCGGAAGACTTAAACTAAAATACATTCGATGGAAATCAATCGTAAATTAACGAATTACGACCGTATGAAATACCACAGAAAAATTCAGTTACCTTACAAGTGATAAAGAATTAGGAAATCACCGATGTTTTTAAATAACATATAAAAATGTTTGTTATAAATCTAGAAAAATTTACTAAATAAATATATGTGAATTATATAAATTAAAGATGCATTTGATTTTGCTCCAGTGTTGAAGACAAATGTTTATCCTCTTGCAACAATATAATAAATCGCGTACGTATCTTGTTGACATTGTGACATACAGAAATCCTGATATCATTATTGAAAAGTATGATTATGTGAATGTGCGTGTATGATCCAATTACGGTTTTTAAAACAAAAAATTATACGTCGCAGAGAAGCTGAATGCTTTAGATGCGGCCTGGCATGGCCAAGCGCGTAAGGCGTGCGACTCGTAATTCAAGGGTCGCGGGTTCGGGCCCGCGTCGCGCTAAACATGCTCGCCCTCCCAGCCGTGGGGGTGTATAATGTGACGGTCAATCCCACTATTCGTTGGTAAAAAAGTAGCCCAAGAGTTGGCGGTGGGTGGTGATGACTAGCTGTCTTCCCTCTAGTCTTACACTGCTAAATTAGGGACGGCTAGCACAGATAGCCCTCGAGTAGCTTTGTGCGAAATTCCAAAACAAACAAATGCTTTAGATGCAAATTTATCTGGCAATGCGTTGACTTCCAGTAGATACGACAGTCTATAATTTCTAAAACATTTTAAAAATAGTGATAATTTATAACCTCCTGAATTATGTTCAACGGTATTTCATTTATGATGGTAGTACCTTTAGTACCTTTAGTTTATTGTACCTTGAGTTATTGGAAAATTTATGTTTTCTTATGAATAATCGTCTACAACTTCAACTCAACAAATATAGAATAATAGTGATTAATGATATTTATAACATCCACAGTTTATTGTTATCCTGTTTTTACCTCATATGCTAAACAAATCAACTTTGTTTCATCTTTATAAAAGCAGCTCTTACATATATGTTTTGTTATTAAGTCAAGAGGTGTTTACAAATATATTTAAGTACTTTACAAATGAAATGTATTTATTCAGAGTATATAGTAAAGTGCTTATAAATGCTAATATCAATAAAGGTGTACGTATATACTCAAATATTTAAACATTGAATTTAATTAGAAATATTTCAACGGCGGTTTGTTTTGAATTTTGCGCAAAGCGACTCGAGAGCTATCTGCGCTACCCGTCCCTACTTTAACAGTGTAAGACTAAAGAAAATGCAGCTAATCAACACTACCGACTACCAGCTCTTCGGCTAATGTTTTACAAATGAATAACAAGGTTATCAGTCACGTTATAAAACCCCCACGGCTGAAAGTGCTGGTATGTTTGGCAGGACGGGGATTTGAACTAGCGATCATCACATTACGAGTGTCTTAACCACCTGGCCCTGTCAGACCGTTGAAACGGTCCAACATATTGTAATTTATGTTGGACGAATTTCTATTTATTAAGCTACGTGATATAATTTCAAATAACCTGAAATTTGAAATTATAAGTTAATTAAATGTTGATATGTATCAAATATGTGATATTTGCTTACAAGATTGATACATACAATTTTCTTTCTTAACACAAATAACTTTATGAATACAATTTATAATAATGGTTATTATAAATAATGACTTACTCACAAAAGTTTTACAAACTTGCAAACAATACTACATACCATATTTTGTCTGAAACTGCATATTGTATCGACGGTTTACGATGAGAGAATTGCTTTAGTGTAAACTTAACAAAGTTAGTTAGCTCTCTGCTCTTGAAAGGTCTCACGTGAGTTTTTCACATTCGAAATTATACGATGTATTCGTAAAATTACTCGTAAATGTCCAAAGTTAATTTATTGTATTTAAACGGCTGAAAATGTTCAAATGATTGTGGATGTTACTGAAGAACGCTGTTCTTTGTTTTCTTAATTATATTGAAGATTGTTTTCCTGATCAGACATTTTTATTGTTGTTGTTGATAAATGTAAAGCAAAACAACGGACTATCCGTAGTGTTCCAACCTTTGGTATTGCAATCCGACTTCTAGCGTTTTAAGTCCATAGACTTTCCATTGAGCCACCGAGAAACGGTCACTTATTTTATATTAGAAATCAATATACCTAATCCTTAAAAGTCTCTGGCCTTGTCATTTTGCTCATGTGTCACAAGAAATAATGTTTAACTACTTCAGCAGTTAAAATGATTAAGCAATAAATACACGATTGTCGATTTTTTTTATAATTCTATATTACAAGTTGAAGAAAGTAATAGTTGATGTGTTCCTGTTTTTCAACTTGAAAGAAACACCGAATAGTTTCAATCATATTAATGCTTTTTTATCTGAATTTATATGTTTTTTTTCCACAGCGACACAGCGACATGTCTGCAGACTTACAATGGTAGACACCCGGTTTTCATTATGCTAGAAAAACACGTAGATTCAAGAAGTCTTGAGAGAAATGAAATGGAAACCCTATAACACGAACATTTTCGAAAGGTGGACCTTTTGTCTTCAGGCGCAAACTGAGAATAGTGGTGTAATCGAACGAGCGATATATATATATTATATATATATATATATAAAGAGAGGGAGTATAGTGACATCATGAAGGTCATCTGGTTTTCCAGGAAATGTTTATTTCTGTATGTACTATCGTAAGCTTCTCATTTCTGGTACAATGTAGCTGATGGCAAGAGTGTATATGAAAAGCTGTTAAGAATATTTTGATTTAGAAATGGCTAAA
Source organism: Carcinoscorpius rotundicauda (assembly GCA_011833715.1). Taxonomy (NCBI): domain Eukaryota; kingdom Metazoa; phylum Arthropoda; class Merostomata; order Xiphosura; family Limulidae; genus Carcinoscorpius; species Carcinoscorpius rotundicauda. The sequence goes on along the minus strand of CM022394.1, from coordinate 46,737,761 downwards.
TATATGTATGTTTAAGTAACATCAAAGTGATTCCTGGAAAATTATTGAAAATATATCTATTATACCAATTAATTTATAAAACAGGTATGAAAAACTATCTCAGACAAAGAGAAAAATATAAGAAATTCACCTACTATATTTCATGAACAAATAAGCAAAAAATAAAGTTATTTTTCCTTTTTTGACAAAGATGGAACTAATGAACGGAAATAGTCGATTCCAAAATCTAGATTAATTCCGAAAGGTTGAACAGTGTTTAGATTAACAATCCAATAAGCTTGTTTTCTCTCTTTATCTGCTTTAGTCTTGAATCCTGTTTCAATGCCAATAAGAGTAACATCGTCAATGGAATTATCGGATTGGTCAAGGTGTTGAGCAACAAGAAAATCTTTTTCGGTGTAAATAGAAGACTTACAGTTATTGAAAGGTTCTCTAAAAGTTGTTTGTGTATGCCCTACATACTGATGACTGCATATTTTATAATGTATAAGAAAAATGGTGTTTTATTGTTTCACAAATTATTTCTTTCTTTATATATTTTAAAGTTTCTTTGATTGTACTTATCAGAAAATGAGTCAGTGATTTTTATTAACTTTCAAGTTTGACAATGGCTTTACTGCATGGACAACAACCACTTTTGGGTGTAATATAATTCATCTTGTGTGAACAAGAATATCCCTTGGAGTTCTGCTTTCTCGGAAGAAGACAATGGGAACTTAAAAAATAACCTGTTTATGACAATCTTTAAGCAGTAGGAGATGAAAATTTTTTTTTTTTAGAATCTGTGAAACGTTTCTGAGTTTAAAATGATAGGTAATAATAAGAATAATTTTATTTGAAAGTTTTGTTTTACTCTGAGTTACGATGTTTTCCACTGAGTATTGTTAGACTATTCAGTCTGGCTGTCAATTGATTTATATCCTCTTTGTAACATGGTTTCTTTTAGATCCTTGGAATGTTTTCCGTGGTTTATTTCATCTGAGTATATTTTCTTTATTCTAAGAGTTTGTCTGCAAGTAATGTTTCGTTTAGTGCGAGAAAGGTAACAGCTTTTATAGTGAAGGTATTGTGGTCTGTCTGCAGGTTTTTCGTACAAGTCACTGTGCAAAATTCCGTTTTTTAGATAAACTGTGACGTAAAGAAAGTTAATCTGCGTAGGTGAGTAATGGTAGACGAACTTGATCGTTTTGTGCAAGGAGTTTGCGTGTGTAATAAATTCCTTAAGAGATTTAAGACCGGCTGTCAAAATGAAAAATATGTTGTCTATGTTGCGTTTCCATATATGAGGACTAACGAGACTGAGTTGTAAAAGCTGATTTTTAATATAACCCATAAAAATGTTGTCATAATTGAAATACATTTTTTATTTCCGTGATATTCCGTTTTTGATACTCGAGAATGGCACAGCACACATAGCCCATTGTATAGCTTTGTGCTTAACAAAAAACAAATAAATATATGTATTTACAATTGATTATATAAATTATCTATATTACTGTACATTAGCATTAGTAATGTTATTAACTAATGTTACGTATTTTTTTAATGTTTTAAGTTCTTGGTAGACTAAACGCAACAGAAAAACACAGATAACAGCTTGTATAATTTATTACACTAAACTACTAACAAATATAACAGATATAACATAAATTATATGATAGCAGTGACAGATATTAAGTTACAACATTAGAAATTAATTACAAAACAAAATAATACTAGTTTCAAACTTCAAAATTGATCACAATACAAAATGGTACTGGCCTGTATCTAATATAATGATCTAAAATGAAAGTCTCAAATTCCAGTCTAGGGTGTGAATTTGGTCCCACGAAGAAATTCCGAAACAGTTCACAGTTCAATAAATTCGCCGTCTCTCAGCACAAGCAGTAATTCAGATGTATCGTAGAGATTGACGAAATAAAATCACAGCTTCCGTAGATCTAACTTCAATCACAAATCCAAGTTGAATATTCACAGCAAACACTTAATCTTTCTCAAATAACTAACTAGATCTAACTTCAGTCACAAATCCAAGTTAAATATTCACAGCAAACACTTAATCTTTCTCAAATAACTAACTCTCTTCTTTTGAAATAAAACTGATGTCTGAATCTCACTCTTTTTCTTCGAATAAAACTAATGTCTGAATCTATCTTCTTTTTTCGAATAAAACCTGATGACTGAATCTCTCACTTGTTCTTCGAATAAAACTAATGACTGAATCTATCTTCTTTTTTCGAATAAAAACTGATGACTGAATCTATCTCTCGTCACCGTCTTTTATACCGGTAGGCCTATTTCTCGAACAATCTTGCAATTTCCATACAACTCTAAAGCAATCCGCGCGTGCCTGTTCTTGCACGAGACTACACGTCTAGACACGAAGTCACCAGCACTCATTTACAAACATATGATTGGTCTACTTAATTCAAGAAAATTCTAAATGTTATCCTAAATAAATAACAAAATATTAGTTTAAACTTCGAAACAATAATATCAATATGAAAAAATGAATAATAGAAATGAAAATTCAAACACAACACGACATGTTGTCGTTAACAAAATATTTACACATATACATAACACTAATCACTAAATAAATGCATCATAGGTAAAGTAATAATATTAAATTACTTTTCATAATAATTTAATGATTACGGTATAAGTACACATTACGAAAACCTATGTTTTAATATCTTTATAAATATTTATATTTCGTGTCCCTTGAGAGTGGATGGAACGTGGTGAAGGGGCCTTCAAGAGAAGATTTTGTCTTTTCACTTTACTTCCTCTTCTATTTGAACATCCATCCATTTGTTTGCTTTGCCTGGCAAACCCGTGAGGGAACAAGACAATCCTAGAATTTCTATAGATGGGTTACTTTGGGATGCCCCCCTCCTGAATAAGTTGACTAGTTCTGTTGAACTAGGGTAAACCAAACAATAGTTTTGGGCGTTCTTAATAGGTGTTATCGAAATTATGTGCTCAATAATCTCTGGCGTTGCTGCAATGTTTTCATTTGACATTGTCGTGCGTCCTCTCGTATCATTTCATGGTGAGTGAAGTCAGTGAGGACTGAATCGTGCTCTCATTCACTCTAAACTGGTCTATGGGTCTCTGATATATGGTTCTGCCAGGACTCAGCCTTGCAAATGCTATAACACACTCACCATCGGAGACTTCAGCTTTGTGCGAGGGCTTTCTGCACTTTTTCAATTCAGAGTTTCTACATACAATGAGTTTGCCATTTGCAATATTCTTCACAGTATGCCACTCAACTTTTGTCCTTTCCACAGCATCCCACCTGAGGTTATGGCTTCCTCTTCAACAAACAATACTTTTTAGAAATTGATAATATGCTATTTTTCCATTAGGCCTTCGTATCCAGGCACATCTGACTGTTTTGGATGTGTCACTAGATGATGTTGCTATCTCCACTGATCAGCCCATTTTGCCATGGCTTATTGCCGTTTCCACTTTATTTGAGTCACCTGAGGAATAATGATACTGTCATTGAAAGTACCATTTTCTCTAAGCTTAACACTTTTTAATCGTTCTTCCATTCCAGTTTATAATGAAGTATATGTCATGCTTTGTTGCGACTCGATAGCTTCTCACAAGATTCCCTCTATGTCTTTGTGTATACTGTCAAGTTGTATGCCATTTCTCTTGCTCTGGATTACTAAAACCTATGCACTACACAGACTGTACTATTTACATCGACCATCTTAGCTCTCTACTGGCCTTCGAATCGCTTAGCGTTAGTCCTCATCCTGTTATCTTCAATATTCAACAATATCTGACCCGTTTTTCTCTATATTATATTCGTATCCGGTTTTTATAGATACCTGAAAACGTCGGTATTCAGGGTAACGAGCTCGTTAACACAGGGACTAAGCCTGTCTGTTCTTGTGTTGTCAAAGCCGAGCCAATCCTCTATATGGAGTACGGTCATGTAATAAAGAACACTGTACGTTGGACAGTGTCATTAGCAATGGTTAAATTATACAAGTTTCTAGAGTTTTAACTTTTTACGAGCCGTTTGCTATTTATTTCTATTTAAATCTTTTATTTGAATTTTGGAAATGGTTTTGTTTCAATTTTATTTCTTTTTAACGTATTATAATACTTTTGACCTTCTTTTTCCGCTGGTTCTTTGGCACAGATATTATGATTGTTTTGCGCCAATAAACGTCAAACAACTAACCGACCACATTTCGTGTCAGTTATAAGGCAATTACCCGTCGCATATTGTTCCATTTCAACGTCTATGCAGCAAAAATTATTCGCTTCCTAAACTTACTCCTAAACGAAAGGTCATAATAGTTAGATAAAATCCACGACAAACAGTATCAGCTTTGATCACTCAAGATAATTTTTCGATGATATATGTGACCTTTATGTGCGTTTTGAATAGAAAGTAAATATAGTTCATAAACCTATATAATTTTCCTTTAACAGAAAAGAGCAAAATAATAAAATGGATGAAAATCTAACTTGTCAGCATATTGCAGGACTTGTTCTTGTTTTTAGTTCTTAATGCTAGATCAAGTTTTCAAGGAAACTATAATATCCCAAACTACACACTAGAAAATAAAAATAAAAATTACTGCAGTTAATTAGCAAATCATTCTCCGTATCTTAATTAACTAACCTATAGCTGTAGCTATATGTAAGTCGTCTAAAGAGATATATAGAGAGAGAAAAAGAGAAAAGATCCCTTTGTTTTTGAATTTCGCGCAATGCTACACGATGGCAAGCTGTGATAGCTGTCTCTACTTTAGTAATGTAGGAAGGCGGCTAGTCATCACTGCCCACTGCCAACTCTTGGGCTACTCGTTTTCTACCGAACAGTGGGATTGACCGTCGCTTTATAACCTCTCCACGACTGAAAAGGCAAACAACTTTGGTGTAAAAGAGATTCAAACCCGCTACCCTTAGATAACGGGTCGAGTGCGTTAACCATGCCGGTCTGAAAAGAAGAGCTGCTGTTGTGTGTTTCGTTTTATAATTTATCTCGAACGAGCCTCACATTTATTATGTTACGTATTACGTTTACAAATAGTTGTTGTTTGTTGTTTCTTCCACAAACGGTAGAAAACATTATACGCAGACACCTAGACAGAAAGCAAAATCAACCAACAAAAGTAAATATATCTCACGAATCAAAAAATCACGAAACCGTATACTGCTGTATACTATATATTCCTGACATCAGCAAACAAATAACCAACATTTGGCAAAAACTAGTAACAAAATATGACATTCCAGTTAATACTAAATTTATTCAAAAACCAGGCACAAAACTGAGGTCTACACTATGTAAGAACTACACTGACAAACACCACACCAACATTATTTATAAAATACAATGTGATAACTGCCACGACTTCTATATTGGAGAAACAAGTAGAAAAATGGAAACCAGATTCAAAGAACATAAAAAGACACCTTCACACGTTTTCGAACACTGCAAGTCAAATGAACACAACATAACCATAGAAAACACTCAATTACTAAATAAAGAAACAAACATAAACAAACGCAAAATTAAAGAAGTCTTACTTATACAACAACTTAAACCCCAAATAAACCAATATAAAGGAACGCCATTATACCTATATTAATATTCAAGATAAAATTATATATTCAAACATCTAACCCCGCCCTCTACATTGCGACACTCAGTTACACAACCCCTTCCAAACATGTGGTCAGCTTCCGGTCAGTTACCTCTTTCTTTGTGAACCTGACGATGACCGAAGAAGGTCGAAACGTTGTTTGCTCTTCTATTTGAAATATTTTCTCAACCCAAACGAGCCGTTTTTGCATAAAAAATGAAACAAACGTTGCCTATATTGGAAAGTAATTTAAAATGTCTATTTCGTAATGATAGGACAGGTGTGCGAATTTAAACCTTATAAAATGTTTTTTTTTGGTTTTAATAACAAAGTTTTCATAATTCAACTGCAAATGTTATGGAATTTTATAATTTTTTTCTATCACATAAAAATTATTTTAGAAATTGGGAAGAAGAACTATTACTTAGATCAAATTAATGTTTCGTTTACCACATTAAACCGTTTTTATTATTATATGTTTGTTATTATGTCTGCATTCTTGAATGATCGGTGAGGCTCTCACCTCTCGATTGGTATAAAAAAATCTTTAGCCAGTGATTGTCAACATTTTAAGAACAATAAAATCTGACCCAGTTCCAAGGAAAATGATTCACTTATGCAAAAGTACGCATAACTGTGTAATTATAAGGTTCATATAAAATTTGAAAATTGTTTATTAAAACTATTTTCAATTTTTAATTCCCATTCAACGAACAACATGTACTAAGAATTAGAGAATAAAACGAGTATTAATGCAATTCCCTACAAAGACATATCAGTCAAGTCACCCGACTCAGCGTCTATAGATTTTTCTGCGATCGAACTGCTGAAACGTGTGCTGGAAGGCTGTTTTACCCTACATGGATCACGGAAAGTAACAGTGTTTAATGGTGTGTTTTTGACAAGATAATTTTATGTTTAGAGGATTTTGCAATAGATACGACGTTTGAGGGCTATTTTCAAGAAGTATAACTGCCATATAGTGTATAATTGGATGTGAAAAAACTAATTTTAATAATGTGGATGGCTCCAACCTCATCATATGTATTTGTTTAAAGTTTATTTTTGTCATTCTCTTTTTGTATTTCTTAACATTTTTTGGGCTTAAAGAGGATGATAACTAGTATAAAATAAAATTAGCCATGTTCACTACCAGTTGATATTTCAAGTAATTTCAATGACTAAGATCCCAACGCTAAAATCAGAGGTTCGATTCCCCTCGGTGGGCTGAGCAGATTGCCCTTTGTGACTTTGCTATACGAAAAACACCAACACCAAACACCGACTAAGATCCGGCATGACCGGGTGGTTAAGGCAGTCAACTCATAATCTGAGAGTAGTGGGTACGAATCCACGTCACATCAAACATTCTCGCCCTTTCAGCCGTGGGGATGTTATAATGTTACGATCAATTTACTGTTCTTTAGTAAAAGAGTAGCCCATGACTTGGCGGTAGATGTTCATGACTAACTGCTTTCCCTTTTCTTTTTTTATACTGCTAAATTAAGGACGGCTGGCCCAGATAGCCAGCGTAGCTTTGCGCGAAAACTGAAAATAAACAAACGTAAATGGCTAATGTTGTTGTTTAGAATTAAGCACAAAGCTGCACAATGGGCTATCTGTGCACTGCCCACCACGGGTATCGAAACCCGGATTTTAGCGTGTAAGTCCGCAGACATACCGCTGAGCCACTGGTGGGCTAAATGGCTAATCATCAAGTGACTGATATACCGCAAACATTTAGCAACAGAAATATAATATTATTATTATTACTAAACTGTTCAACATTTATTAAATGCTATTGTTGCTTTGGCCAGGCATGGCCAAGTGCGTTAAGGCGTGCAATTCGTAAAACGAGGGTCGTGGGTTCGCGCCCACGTCGCGCCAAACATGCTCGCCCTGCCAGCCGTGGGGCGTTATAATGTTATAGTCAGTCCCACTATTCGTTGGTAAATAAGTAGCCCAAGAGTTGACGGTGGGTAGTGATGACTAGCTGTCTTCCCTCTTGTCTTACACTGCTAAATTAGGGACGGATCGATGCAGTAGGCTAACAACCTACTCACTTAAAACTTTGTTGAAGAATCCTCAAGTGATTGCGGCCCTATGTTCCTTGAAGAAATCGGGAGGTGAATGAATGAATTGTTGCTTTATATTTCACAAAAGTGCACATGGCGTGTCTGTGGTTTGTCCACCACAGGTAATCGAGACCTGAATTTTAGCCCTGTAAGTCATGAAACTTACCAATCATCCAGTCAGTGTCAAGCTCTCAGAACTATCACTCGAAACTTCTTGTTTTGATTACTTAATAATGATTTCTCAAACTAAACATTACTTATAATTTTCCATTACATCATGAAAAATAGAATTTTTCAGCATGATTGAGCTAGTTCATCTCAAATTTATTTTGTAGTATCTTTAATTTGTTATTTTTCTTCCTAAATTATGAATTATCTTCATTTCTAGGGTAACAAAGTTCATACTATGACCATTTTCACATCGCAATTACGAACAAGATCGAAACTCACAAACTCGAACAATAATACGAGATGCATGTGTGTTTTCTCACTGCAAAGCCAAATCGGGCTATCTGCTGAGCCCACCAAAGGGAATCGAACTCTTAATTTTAGCGTTGTAAACCTGTAAACTTATCGCTGTACTAGAGGGTAGCAAATGCATTTGAAAGCTTTGTTTTGTTGGTTTTGAATTTCGCGCAAAGCTACACAAGGGCTATCTCTGCTGGCCGTCGCTACTTTAGCAGTGTAAAACTAAAGGAAGAACAACTTGTCATCACCACTCACCGCCAAGTAATGAAAACTATATACATGTAAAAACGGCTTGCATGGATAGAGAAAGTACTATGTAGAAGAGCGAACAAGATTTTGACCTTCTTCGGTCACTGTCAGGTTCACAAAGAAAGAAAGAGGTAACTGACCGATAGCTGACCACATGTTTAAAGGCAGTTGTGTAATTGAGTGTAGAAATGTAGAGGGCGTGCTTAAGAACATTTTAAACGATTGTTTCAAAGAATTTTCTCACAAAACCATCAACATAATTTCACAAAACAGAAAGCTAAAAAGCTTAATTCAATTAAAAACCTAAAACAAGACAAAAACATAAAAATTCTAAAAGCAGATAAAGGAAACGCTATAGTCATAATGAACACAAATGAATACATTCAAAAATGAAGAACATCTTATCAGACGCAAAAAAATTTAAACCAATACACACAATTTCAACAAAGACACACGAAACGCAACTAAACAAAATACTACTAAGAATGAAAAAAGCCGACACAATTTTAGAAACACTTTATTTCTACCTACGCAAGACTGTCTCACGCACATCACAAATATATGGCATCCCCAAACCTCATAAACCAGATTGTCTATTCCGACCAATAATGTCCAAATATGAATCGTTTAATTACAATCTTGGTAAATACATAGCATGGGCATTCTCCAAATATGTAACATCGGCCAGCTCATTCATCAAAGGCTCCTTTAAATTCAAATCCAATCTCAATCAATTTAATCATAAAGCCTTAATGACCAGTTTTGATGTCATATCCCTCTTTACAGAAGTCCCAACCACTGAAACCTGCAAGATAGCCTTAGAAATCTATATCCGAGACCCTAACCCAACTATAGAGATTACCAGCAACCAGGCCTGGCATGGCCGAGCGCGTTAAGGCGTGCACTCGTAATCCGAGGGTCGCGGGTTCGCGCCCGCGTCGCGCTAAACATGCTCACCCTCCCAGCCGTGGGGGTGTATCAACCAATTAACAACCCTCATAGAATTCACCACGATGAAGACAAACTTCATGTTCAACAACCACAACTATATACAAACAAATGGCCTAAGCATGGGAAATCCAGCATCACTAGTTCTAGCCAATATTTTATGGCACAAGTTAAAACACAGAGCAATTAACACAGCATTACATCTACCACTAAATTAGTACAGATATATGGAATTCGCATCTACAGAACACATAAATATTTTTTCAATCACATTGACTCTATACATCTCAACATTAACTTCATATGTGAACAGGAAGAAAGCAATCAAACATCATTCATTAACCTTAAAATTACAAGAACCGGTACACAAGTTAAAACAGAAATCCACCGCAAAATCACCCATACTGGATTATACATTCCTTGGGACTCAGCACATGAAACAAAACAAAAACTCAAAATACTAAAAAACCAAATCAATAGAGCCATAAAACTATGCTCACCAGACAAAATTAGCAATGAACTAGACAAAATAAAACAATACTTCATCAACATCAACAAGTTTCCTCCACAAACCGTAGAAAACATTATACGCCCACGCCCAGACAAAAAGCAAAATCAACCAACAAAAGTAAATATATCTCACGAATCAAAAAATCACGAAACCATATACTGCTGCATGCCATATATTTCCGACATCAGCAGTAAAATAACCAATATTTAGCAATAACTACTAACAAATTTATTCAAAAACCAGACACAAAACAGATTTATGCTATGTAAAAACAATACTGACAAACTCAACTTCAATATTATTTACAAAATACAATGGGATAGCTGCCACGACTTTTATATTGGAGAAACAAGCGCAAAATTGGAAACCAGATTCAAAGAACACAAAAAGTCACCTTCACACGTTTTTGAACATTGTAAATCAAATAAACACAACATAACCACAGAAAACACCAAAATACAAAATGTAGAAACAAACATATACAAACGCAAAATTAAAGAAGCCTTACTTATGCAGCAATTCAAGCCCAAAATAAACCAAAAGAAGCACCTTTTTACCTATATTAATAACTATAATAAAACATCGATGCACGATCTCTACATTCCTACATTCAGTTACACAACCCTCTTTAAACATGTGGTCAGTTATCGATCAGTTACCTCTTTCTTTTTTGTAAACTGACGATGACCGAAGAAGGTCGAAACGTTGTTCACTCTTTCCATACCAGCCGCCTCTACATATATATTGTTCTCTAGAAGTGGGTTTTTCTCGTTTTCACGGATGATTAAAAATATGTTTTTGTTTACGAAACTCATCTCTTAGATGAAATTTAAGTCACACCTATCGACCTTATTATATATCAATAACAATTTTTAGATTGTTGTTGTTTTGAGTTAAGAACAAAGCTACACAATGGGCTATCTGTGCTCTGCCCACCACGGGTATCGAAACCCGGATTGTAGCGTGTAAGTCCGCAGACATACCGTTGAGCCACTGGGGGGCAATTTTTAGGTGTATGTTAATTTATACGTTTAAAAGACTACCCAGAAGATAAATCAAGATGAATATGCTGATTATAACTGTAATAGCGTTAACGATGCTGAATGTATAGAGAATAAGTTGCAATAATTTATCTAGTTATTCAACGTTAATATTAAAGGTTCATTCACATATAGTTTTTCAAATTACATTACTCCTTCGTAATTCCATTTCAGTGTGTAATCAATTTAAAGGTAAAATTCCGCTGAAATGTTAGTTTAAGAAATTAAAAAAGATGCTCTTTCTTTTGTATTTGAATGGATTTAGTATTATGTTGAAGAAATACTACACTATTAAGTATGCGTATTTACTTAATTACATTAGATGTTTAAGGGTTTTCTTAAGTTAAATATTTATAAAAGGACTAGTAAAAATAAAAGCTTTTCTCTATAGAAAATGAGTAATTCATATTTTTTATTTGTATTTGTTATTAGAATATTGATAATTTTTCAGTTATGAGTCTTTATTTATTAAAAAACGAGTAAATGTTTCCATGGTTGAGAGAACATTACATATTGAGCGAAAAACCAATACCGATAATTCGCTCTCAAAATATACATATAGACAAAGCAATATATTAATATTATAAAACTAAATGAAAACCGTTGGAAAGTTTGTTTTATCTCACTATAACTCCCTATCTTTCATTTATTTATCAGTATTTCTCTTTTGATATCAACTGAAAATAATTTATTTAGGCAAAGTAAACACATATATATAAATCCAAGTCTCTATCATACATCGATTAAACTATCACTTTTCCTAATTCTATGCAGTCAACTAAATTTCTTCCCAAATTGTATGAATAATTAGCTTTGCGAGAAATACGTGTACATGTTTGGATTCAGTACGGAAATCTACAAAAACAGGGATTAATGCTATAAAACATACTTTTTGACATAAAGAGGTTAAACATCACAAGCTGTTTTCTGATGTTACAAGTAGGATAAACTTAAAGATATCTCTTTATTCATTAATACTAGAATTATCTGTGTTACAAATTTCATTATCTATTTAATTTAATAACCTATAGTATCCTAAGTTTGCAGTATATATTTTTATGGGATATTTTTTCCTTCTCTTGTTAAATTAAGTTATATATGAAATCATTTATTTAAAATGAAAATAACGTTGAAGAATTTTCTACAAGAGTTTTCCATGTGTTAGTCTGTACAAGCCGAAAATATCAAAATTTTTCAGCATCATCTTAAGATTTCTCTCATGAAACGCCCTTTATATGGTGGAACGTGCATAACGCGGACGGAAAACTGACTTTCACCTGTCTCATCTATTAACAAGTAGGATTATAACCTGAGTAAGGCGGAAAAAATGCTGTTGATTAAATATCAATTTCTTATTTAAGTAATAATTTATTTAAATATTAATAAATTATTGTTTACCTAATAATTTCTTTGAATATTAATAGATTTTCCGACATTTTGTAACAATAAGTATTGATTAAATATATTCTGTTCGTTTTTCTGCTGTCATTATTTCTATAGTTAAATTAAACAAAAGAACGAAACAAGAAAACAGGAATATTCTACTTTTCTTAGATAATGCAACTTGTCACCCAAAAGTTCAACTTTTAAATTTTCATTTAGCCTTTCTACCTCCCTGTAGAACATCAGTTCTACAGCCGCTAGATAATGGAATTATACAATGTATATAGTTCAAATAGAGAAAATTGATGCCTCAGCATATTATTGCAAACATGAACGACTGAATGAGAGCATCTGAAATTACCATGAAAATTGACGTGTTAGATGCAATTGCATTTTTAAGTCATTAAGTCAAATGCGTAAAACGTGGATGCGTAATAAGGTGCTTTCGAAACTGTGGATTTATTCTTAATAATGGCGGAGATTGTAAAGTTGTTTGTTACAACGATTCTAGTGAAATATCCAAACTCTGATTGAGAGGATTGATGCAGATGATTCTGTGAACACGGAAAGTTTTGTGAACGTTGAAAATAATGTTTTAACAGAAATTTATAAAATTGATTTAAAATCTGTAATAGAATCGCAAGATGGTAACAGTGTAAGAGATTCAGAAGTTGAACAAAATGGAAAAGGATAGTGAAGAAATAGAAATTCCTGTAGTTTTGTGTTTTTCTTATAGCAAAGCGACATCGGGCTATCTGCTGAGCCCAGCGAGGGGAATCGAACCGCTGATTTTAGCGTTGTAAATCCGAAGACATAGCGCTGTACTAACGAAGAGCTAGAAATTTCCTCCTTCATCGCAAGTGTCAAGTTATTTAAACACTATCAAATTGTATGCAAAAATTAAAGGAGGAAATAGAGTTCATGAAAAGGTCATAGAATCAGTGTTGTCTTTTAACTGCATGAAAAAGACCATTAAAAATGAAACAGCTGAAATTAGAAAGCTTTCTTTAAATAAATTTTATTAAGATTTTGTTTACTTATGTTTATTTTGAATGTCTATTTTTGTTTTTATTTTAATAAATATAGCACAAACAGTATAATAACTTTATTCACAAACGTCTTACTTTCCTTGAGTAAAATAAGTATAACATTCCAATCAAAAATTATATATAACTAAGGAAATGCATGTTCACCATGCTGAGCCGAGAAACCTACTTAAACCAGAAATATACTCTGTTTCGTGCGATTCCGCCTTAGACAGGTTTTACTATATAAACACTTATAAGCTTTATCATTACTCAGAGCTAATTATACGTTGAGTGCATGAATATTTCTGCTTACTTTTAAAATATGATGTAAAAAATAGTGTACACTCACATGTCAAAACTCCGACGTGAACAAGGCTTTAACTATTTCGTTGCAAACTGAAACTAACAATCTAAACAATTTAAAACCAGATTTACTTTACGATGCATTATATCATTCAATGTTATTTATTCCATTGAAACTCAAGAAATAAGAATTTTATACAAATAACTGCAATTAAATAATTGTTTACGAAATTGTGTCACATACACATTTTTTATAACAATAATCAATAAAAAACACAAATATATATTATAATGATATGTTAAATTTACATGAAAACATGTATTTTATTATATATATATCAATTTTCTTACATTTTATTTCCATTGTTTAAACCTAATTTTTATCCAACGAGATGTTATCTGAAACTTCACACCTGCTCTGTTATATTAATAATACGCTCAATGGAGTTTAAACCTGAGTAATATTAATAGTATTCTTCATGTTCACTATTTACTAAAGTTGTTTTTTTTTCACTTTTCAGGTATAGTAGACTAAAAATCTTCTTATGGTGCATTTAAGTTTTTATACAGTATTAAAGTTTCATTTACTTTCTCTCGTGAAACTTAATACTTTCTCTTATTTTTATAGATTAAAACTTATCCGGACGAGTCTCCAATTTATTATGTTACGTATCACAATTTCAAAGAGAGTGAAACCGAATTGAATTATAATTTCAATTAAGAACTTCATTAAATATCAATATTTGTCCAGTTTATATTATTTGTCAACAAGATTGATACACAATTTTCTTTATTAATACAAATATATTATAATATACAAACAATAATACAATTTTAATAACAGTTATTACAAATAATTACTTACTTATAAAGGTTTTACAAACTTAGAATTAATATTAAGTGTTCTTTCCGATCTATAACTTCTTTTGATATCTTGTCTAGAGGCTCACGTCACGACGAGCAAATTATTTTTGAGTTAACGGCTAGCTCTGTTCTTGGCTGACCTCCAGCTATTTACAGTTTGACTGTTCACCTCTGACGTTATGTAATATTTTCGTAAAAATATTGATATCCGATGTGAATTCACCGAGGTTAAATATTTTGTAACGTTTGAAATCTATAAACGTTACTAGTCAAATATCTGTGGTTTCCTGATTAGCAACTATTAATCACAATTATATTTTCTGAGGTTTTATAATATACTATCTGTAGCAAACCAACATTATAAAACTGTTTCTTAGAGGGTCAGCTTACAAACAATAAGGCGAGGTTTTACAAATTTCAGTTGGCCGAATAACACACTAGTACTTTTGCAAATATACATTGTTGATTCTTGCACTCGAAAATATTCTAGAAATTTAGGGAATAGGCGAGTATTTTGCAATACACATTTAACAGTAATAGTTATATGTATTTCTAAATATAAATGTAACTTACATAAATGTTGATATGAAAAATGAATATATAATAAATAGTAAATATATTACCTCAGCAAATGAAATTCTAAATTAACAAGATGACATATACGTATTCTATGACATTAAAAAGTATTTGTTTTTTAAAGCAATTGACTCTTTGATCTTTCAACATTATATCCAAATAGTATGTGTAAGAACATACCTTAAAACTGTCAGAGTATATAGTTATTATATAGCATGACACAAAAATAATCAAAAGAATATTCAAAATATTATTTCTTATAGTATTAAGTTTACAGACATCATTTATAATTCGAATATCTAAGTTTATTTCTGTAGCGAATAATTGTCGAAATTACGTGTGAAACCCACTAAAGTGATAGTGAACCTGTATCTTAGTATGATGGCGGGATTCTCTTAACTTAAATATCTCCTGCTGGGACAGGAGATTTTATCAACGCTAAAATTAGGGGTTTGATTCCTCTCACAACAGATAGCTCAATGTAGCTTTGCTATAAGAAAACAAATAAACACTTAACTTATACGGTGCATCACTAGATAATCAACATTTAATGATCTATTTTAAGATCATTCCAATCATTGTGTTTTGTATTATTTTGCTCTTTTCTTTTCATATTTCAGACATTACTTTAACATGAATCTGCTTTTCGTTGCTTATATTTAATTAGTTTTTATAAGAACCAAATACCTCAGCTGAAGACTACATAAACTTCTGCTGGTAAGCCTAAACTAATTAGTTGCTATATAATAAAAAACAAAATTCGACTGTAATAATGGAAAAATACAATAAAATTGAAAAACGTTTTCCCAATAAAAGCACAAAAAGGTTTAATTTGTAAAGTTATATTATCATTTTATAGCACAAATATAAATACTTGATGAAAAATATCAAGTGATGATTTTCTTCACTTTTGTGTGACCTTATACGTTTATTTGCTTCTCCATCTTAAGCAATTTACAACTTAGCATTTAATTTATATTTGTATTACATATTGCGAAAATACCTCTAAAAACAATTACATACATATTTTTGTATATAAGACTCAGAGGTAAGACTGAAAAGTTATAACACTAAAAAGTGACACACGTGGTGGGAAAATACTTACAGCTTAACAACGTGACAAAATATATCTTAAATGTTTTTATTAGTTTGAGTAACAAATTATTAATTTCAGCAGGAAATTGAATATAAAACAAAAATTCGTAATATTAATACATAAACCTAGAGCTACATGAATTAAATTTTAATTAGTTGTAGCACACCAGTTTAAAATACCTATCTTTTAAAATATGTATCTTTTAATTACCTTTTAAATAATACGCGCAATTTTGCTAAACATTTTAAAAATACAATCGTGTCAATATTGAATAAAGAGAAATAATTATTCAAACTTTTACTAGTTAACTTTAAGGTTTAATATTGCTCGCTTCAAAACATGTAATATTATTTAGTTTAGTAAATAATTTTCACGTTTTACCATTCTGCTCCAGTATCATGGTTAATTCTCGTTATATGTTATACAAATATCTACTTGCATTTCTTTACTTTAAATTTTTTACAGTTTTTAATTAATTTTACTATTCATAGTCCAACACAATGATTGAAGAACAAAACCTTAATTTATCGTATATTTTGGAGATCCATTTTAGAAAATGTTATATAACGTGATAAAAATGCGACAATATTCTTTAACTACTTTGTAATAATCTGGTGAGTTGTTTTTGAGTACCACATTTAAAATACAAAATCCTTCATGAACGACTTTGTTTCTGAACTAATATTTTGTCTTACATATAAAATATGTGCAAGGAATGTTTTAGCTATTGCCACAAGAGAAATATGATAAAAAAAAAATAATGATGTATGTGTGTAAAAAAATATGTAGAAATATGTCGGCACCCTATAATTAAGAACAAAGTGACAATAGCACTTGAGCTCTGTGTTTTAAGAAGCCTCAATCGCAACATATTGAAAAATAATGATTATGCTTAGTGCTCACTTCAACAAGCCTGCAAATAAGTTATTTTAATTGTATTGGAAATCTCGTCCAATACAATATGAAAATGCCATAGTTACTTGTTATTTGAAAATTGTTTTGTGTTCACGCATATACGAAATAATTAGTTAATTTACCTAGTTTATATGCTTACGTCAAAACCCGAAAACGAGAGTGTTTTCTTTGTTTTTTACGCTTTATATATGCATGCATCAGTGTACTTTATAAAATTATTCGTTATATTTTTATACATTATGATATAACTGATTATCATGTAATTTGTTCAAGTGTTTATTTTCAGATATAAAGACCATACACATATATATATATTATACACATCAGATTATTACAGCTTCATATCATTTCATTGATTTGAATTTCTACTTCCATCTCGCGATCGCTATACATAGAGAAAGCAATATCACATACCTATACAGATGTGACTGACCTGGCCTAGTGCCAGACTGTGAATCCAAGGACCTGTGATTTATCTCCTTATGCCAAGGCAGGAATGCCAAGTGACTAGGGCGCTCGACTCGCAATTTGTGGATTGAGGGTTCGAATTCTCGTCACACCAAATATACTCGCTCTTCAGCCGTGGAGAAGTTATGAAGTGACGGTCAATCCCATTATTCGTTAGTAAAAGAGTAGACCAAGAGTTGGCAGTGGGTGGAGATGACTGACTGCCTTTCATCTAATTTTACACTGCTAAATTAGGGACGGATAGCGCAGATAGTCCTCATGTAGCTTTGCACAAAATTCAAAACAAACCACACTCTGAGAATTAAATCGTTGCACTTTGGTATTGCGGATACGTCAAAACGGTAGCGATCAAATCCCACTGTTCGATTAAGGTAGAGATATGCTGAACAACAACGATTGCTACGTTCGAAATTGGAGACAGCTAGTACAGATAGCCCTTATGTGGTTCTGTTTTAATATCAAAGCTAAACAAACTGGTGTCGATATAGTGAACATACAGTTAGAATATTAATAAACATAACCGCCACTCATTGTTTCTTGAACAGTTGAGTTCCGTCTACTACGTTATGCAAGACTTAATTATAGCACAATCATTACCTAAACATACATTCTCATCCTAGGTGCAAATATATAAAATGTAAATTTAGTTTCTATTGATCTTTTATTGTGTCAATGTAAAATAAAATCTCTTTCTAACTAGTGTTGTAATAAAATCAGTGTGGCCAAACGTTATACTTAATATCAAGTAAATTCACTCAAACCACTTACCTGCCAATAATTTTACGAGAAATTAAAGTTTTTTTCTTGTATGCATTCCACGCCACATATTAAATGTCACTTAAATCATTTACCTAATTCAAATAATCTACAGTAGAGTAAGTTAAATGTTTTCGTAAAACATCCTTCATTTATTTATTATTATATTATTATTTATAATATTATTATATTATTATTTTTGTACATGATTTTTAAATATATTCCCATCTAATCTCTGTGTTAGTGTACCATGTTTTCCGTCAAAGTTACGAACTTACAGGCCCGGCGCGGCCAGGTGGTTGAGGCACTCGAAATCTGAAAATCGTACCAAACATGCCCGCCCTTTTAGCCGTGGGGGCATTATAGAGTGATAGTCAATCCAACTATTAGCTGGTTAATGAGTAGCCCAAGAATTGGCGGTGGATGGTGATGACCAGTTGCATTCCCTCTAGTCTTACACTACTAAATTAGGGACGGCTAGCACAGATAGTTCTTGTATAGCTTTGCGCGAAATTAAAAACGAAACGAACTTACATCGCTAAAATCAAAAGCTTGATTCCCGCAATAAACAAAGCACAGATAGCTTAATGCGTAGCTTTACGCTAAATGTAATAAAAAAATTCTGTGTTCTCTTTCTGGTAATTAAAATTATGTACTGTTTTGTACATTTTTTGTTATTATTATATAATGTTTTCCCTTCACAATCTCCAGTCTATTTTTAATGTTTAATACTCTGATTATTATGCCAGAAGTGTTACAGTATTATCTTAATTGCAAATTATTTAATGAGATAAAGAGAAAAACAACATGGATCTTTAAAGTAACAAAAGCAACAGCAACCAAGCATGTTAAGAGGCTCCCATAAATTTAGCACTTTCGAACTAAAACCAGTACTTCATGATGACGAGAAAACCACATGAAGTAAAAATATATCGTCAAGACAACTGGGATTGGTTTTAAAACAATAATTCAAATAAAGTACAAAACAACGTTTTAACCATCACTTTACTTATCATGAAATAAACCATTAATTATTTTACAACTAATTAAAGCAGTTTAAACTGTCATGTATCTGTGCACTTTGTTGTAGTTTTAAATTGTAAAATGGTAATTTTTTTATGACAGTTAATCAACGATCTTTTGCTGACCAGGTGTCCTTCATGGATGATTCCAAACCAAACCTATGTTTTATACAGCATTCTGGTCGATATAGGATTGTCTTTAGGAAATCTCGTATTGACTCGTTTATGCTTTGGTGAGCTTTAAAATATCACTTTATTCTGTTGTACATGACTCAGATCTGCGTGTTTAGTATCTTATGTTTTCAGAAAGCTATGCTAAAGTGTTTGGTTTATGTAATGATGTTATAAAAACAATAATTGAATTTTACAAAATAGAAACTTATAGAATATAACAAAGTATCTATCTCATTGATGTCGAGAAAACCCACTTGTAGAGAAATTTATGTGCAAAAACAAAGTATAGTTATTCATCGTATATTTTGAAATAAATACTAAGTTAGTTTGGTAAGACAGTAACACATTCACCTAATATTCATATATTTATGATTATATTAAAAAGTTATACATACGTATATCTTCTATATAAAAGTATTTTAATTAACATGACATATTTATTGACATAACAGGTAAATAAATGCAACTATAGCATTGTACAATACGAAGATTAAAAACATAGCTAACATCGCAATCAGAACGATTTATAATAATCTTATGTTTAAAGTTTAGCCCTAAAGACCTTTATTATTGTTGATCTTTAAGTCGATTAGTTTCTCAGATTGAGAAAACATCCATCTTAAAAACACGTGTATCCGAACTTTTGCGAATATAAAAGGAAAATTTTCAAACATATTATTGTTGTGTACAATTAGAAACAAGAAATAAAGGAGTTCTCTATTTATTTCAAAGTGGTTTTAAGATTTAAATCAATAAGAAAGTACGTGTATACAGTTACTGATTTGTTTGAGTACGAAAAGTATAAATGAAAAGGCTTATTAGTCTGTCGATAATTTTTAGAACTTCATAATCAGATACAATTATGTTTGTTTTTTTTCACAAATCTATTTATGAGCTGTAGTGATCGTAATAAACTTTTACCAAGTACGTGGATGAAACAGAATCCTGTCCTCTGAGAGGTCAATCGTATGTTTAAGTATTTACAACACTAAAATCCGGGATTCCGTTTCTCGCGGTGGATAGAGCATATAGAGCCCACTGTGTAGCTTTAAACTAAAATAAACAAACAAAATTGGATACAGTTCACTAAACTACTGGAACTTCAGCCTCTTTAACTGCTATATTACTTCATTAATTGCAAGTATAGCGTATCTTCGATATATTCTAAAACAAAACCTTACAGTTTCCTAGCAAACATAATCTGCTTCTAAATCGATTAAATTTAATTTCCTAGTACATAATGAAGAAAATACGTTTTTCTGCAATACCTTTTCTCTGTTGTAAACAATCTGTTATGAGAAAAGAAAATTTGTATTTTATTAATGTGTATAATCGCATTTTGCTCCAGCATTCAGGTATTGTGAAATTCAAGTTATTTTTTTATTAAGTAAAACATACAGTCTTAAAGTGTTTCTTCAAACTATCGTAATTGTTTAGATAATCATTAAAAGTGTACTAATGACCGTTATCTTTAACTGTTTAATAACAAAATGTTTTAGTTCTATTGCAATTAACCATATAAAAAGTTTTAATTGTCTTTAATATAAAACTTTTATAGAGAAATAACTAATACATAATGCATGCTGATCCATGTGGAAATCAAACCGTTATGGTGTTTGTAGAATTCTTCATGTTTCTGCACGATTTATCAAACTTCACGAACATTCTGATAGCCTGCTGTTTTTGACAACCAAGAATAATCAATATACCTACATCTAACCTGTCATAATTAGCTCAGTTTTGGTGCATGGCTAAAAGCACGCGTATGCTTGACTTTGGTCTTGGCATAAGCAGCTTCGCAACTCATATATGCACTATTGGTTTCCCAAGCATTCGCAGCTAGTGCTACATTTCTATTCCTTAGCAAAATTAGGATTTGATTAAATATTTCTGCGCTGTATACATAGGTTTTAATTCATGGGAGCGAATAAATACACATAGCTGATTTCAAAAGAGTCAAATGAATCTGTTAATAAAGAAATAACCAATCGAGTAATTATGTATAAAGCTGTTTTTAGTGTGCCCACCACGGATATCAAAATTATTTGTTTTGTTGTTGTTTTTTTGGCATTGTAAGTCCGAAGACATACCTCATTGCTACTGCGGACACCAAATAAGTTGTGGGTGGTATTAAAATTTACTTTTGTTCACTTATTTAATATAAAATAGAACCTCAAAATAATTCTTTTGTGTATGATTTAATGTATTATAATTGTAATTGTATATTATCAACTATAACTGATGCTTTATCTCTAGGCGCTAATATTTTCGCATCATTGTTATCCTTTTGATATAATAAAAACGTTATAATCAAACATATGTTCCTTTATAAGTCTACACACTTGAAGCGTACAGGTAAAACGCTTCTAATGTTTTATTAGGTTTCAAGTGTCTTTCAAATATCAATGGCATAGAGGTTTTAAAATTCAAAAGTAATAGCAATACACGTTACTTTTCAATATGACCAATAACGTTGCTGTGTTACTGGTCTTGCTTTAATGCTACTTTTATTAACAATATTGATTGGAATATTTAATATATGTAGTGTTACTATTTATATATTTTTAAACATTTATCATAGAGGATTGTTTTGCATTATTAATGTAGTATATGTATTTAAGATAATCTAAATCTTCTAAGCTGATCGAAACTCTTCAGATATTATTGAATTTATGGTCGAAAATACATTAACAGCGAGGGTACCAACTGATGAAACAAGGCATCATAATATTTATAAATAAGGACGTTGAAGAGTCTATATAATTAGTTATATTCATGACCGATTTGATTTTGAGTTTTGATGTAAGTGGTTGCTTGTTTTGATCAGACGTTAGCATTAAATAATGAAAGGTTAATGACGTAATTTTTTTTATTCTTAATTGGTGAATAGCCATGTTAAATCAGAAAATGATGACTATTGAAATTAGGTCGTTAAATGAAATCCACGAAACTTTAGTTGTTAGAAATCGAGCGTTCTCGTTGTGCTGATTTAAGAAACAGGCTTCATTGTAAAGTTCAGAATGTTGAATTTACTAAATCAACAACACCAAATTGCGAATAATGCCATATACGCAAACTTATTAAATTACATCTAAAACATATCCAGATGAATAAGCTAAAAGTACCGCAAATACTTCATTCCTTACAAATTATCATCTTTATTTTTCAAAACCATTAGAGCGGAATGATAATATTTTCAATAAATAACTTTCACCTCTTTCATTAAGAGTTTGAAAATAATGATTCAGAAGCAATTACTTTGATTGCTTAACTTTTTTGTCATCGCTACAAGGTTTAGTTTTCATTTGAGCAGGTAGCTTGCTCTGACCAGAACTTGCTATTAACTCATATGTACTGACTGTAATCATGAATTTCGGTAAAAAAACACATCAGTGACGGCCAGCTACTAAGTATACTTTGTTTAAGTTACTTACAAGTATGTATTAAGTATGAAATTCTTAATAAGTTTTTATTGCACAACTGCTGGTTGAGGTACAGGATTAAATGTACATTTATCGGCATAGACAAAAACACAACCACAAGACATTGACTGGATAGTCGGATGAATTACAAAGTAAAGAGCAACTTTGTTGGCAGAGTAATCGTTTCTCACTGTTATCCTTTATTTCCCAAGTCCGAAAATAATTTATTAGTGAACGTTTTTAAGAGCTTTAAATGACAAGAAACAAGGTAATCTGCTCTCATATACTTCAAGCTGCCATGGAAGCAAATGTTTTTCTTCATCTCTGCCTTGGCCAACATCAAGACAATATTTCTCCCAGTAAGATACAAGTTGTCCGATACAGGCACACTTGTCTTACTTTAGTGGGAGCCATGCTGTCACGAAATCTTTGGATCTGTGAGAAATGAATGTGTTAGAGTCTGGTACGTATACGAGGCTTAATTTAATGGCTGTTGTAAAAGGTCTGATTTCTGTTAAAATATGGCTCTCATTGCAATCTGAAGGTGCAGTCTCGTTTATGTCTTGATTTACGACCAAAATGAAAGTACAATAAGCGTATATCTTAATTTGAAATTTTCTGCTAGCTCTGACTCACTGTACTTATTGTGGCTTGCATAAATATCGCGTATTGCTCAACGACATGAACTTACATAAGTATAGCGTTTAATGCACCGACAAGAACTTACATAGTAGCTGATTAACAACCCTTACACTTCAAGCATGAACAGAAAATCACACCTCTACACTAGAGTAATAATTATCAAATATTTTTTCAATCAGTTACGTGTAATTTTATATTAACAACATCAAAAAATTATGACAAAATTAATTACAAGTTTGATTGAGAGGTTCGACAAAGAGTGGTTAATAGAAAAAAAAATAAGTTCGATGTACAATATGCATCTTGCATGTTCTACACTGACATCATCTGACAAACATCTTAAATCTTAAAGTGTTCGACCTGTATTCTAGCAGAATAGAATTTTATTAGTATTTGTTTTATGTATTAATAGTTACATAAAAAAATTAGTTTGACTTCCTTAACGAGTCTTCGATCATCCGTAATTCAATGTATATAGAAAATTAAAATAATGTCAAAGGATGAGAAAGACGTGTATTTCACGAACTACAATTGAACAGTTTTATATAACAATCAGGGAAACTTTAACGCACAAAGCCTCGTTTCACATATTTTAATGAGAAAAGTTACAAATGGTACGAGCAGAATAATTCAAATTCTTAATAGAAAACCGTCGCTAAAAGTAACGACAGAAGATTCTTTTGATCAAAATAATCGGCATTTTATTATTTTATTCAGAAAGAAAATAGCGATCTTTCAAAAAATGCAGGCAAGACATGAGTATTTGGCCCAGGTAATAAATTCGTTTAAAATTAGGAAATTTCCTAATGTATTTATGAAACTGGCTACATATTAACAACTCAAGATATGAGACCATTCAACAATAGTATAAAAAGGTAACAGAAAATGTTGAATGTAGCATTAGTAAGAGGAGTGGGATGAAAAACGAGAATAAAAAGATACAGATGCTTGATTCGATTTTAGATTCAACTGTTAAGAATGTGACAAAAATTTCTGAAAAATACATAAAATACACTTTGGGCCTAAACATCTATTACCTGCGATACTCTTTGCAATTATAAATGGTAAAAGTCAATATATCCATCATTGCAACGAAAATAATATGTGCGTATGTTTTGAATATTATAAAAATGAAACTTTACAGGTGGTTGACAGTTTTTCTTTTCGGTTTTTCTCAAAATACTAAAGGTAATTGAAAATAATTTAGAAATTAAATGAGGCGTGGGATGGATGAGGCATTTGAAGCAAATGAAAGTCATGGAACAAAAAGTTTTGATAAGAAGTTAAACAGATTCAGAGTTAAGTGAGAAGACTTTGACAGAGGTGGAACGAAAAAAATAAAAGCAGAAGATCCGACAAAATTTTACTATTGCTTACAAATCTAAATACTTGAGATGGGAAGATGAGAAAAATATTTAAAAAATTGTAAAGATAAACAATGAAAATATTCATCGTAGGACCAAAGATAAACAAAAAAGCGTAGCCTGGCAAACTAATGAATGAATATTTGTTGTACAATTACTATCAATGCTATAGGTTTGGTTGCTATTTTTGTAGCCAGTTTTGATTTCATTCATTTAAATTGCACACTAACTTCTTTTTGGCTGTTCCTCTCTTTCACTCCTAAGGTGTGTTTTATTAAATTCTTCGCTAAGGCGGACAAAGAAAAAAATAAACTGAAGAATGATAAACCGAGAATGTTTCGAAAGATTCTACAACGAATGGCCTGAGTGATTAATGAATTTCATATATTTATCTTCAGCAAATTTACCCCATCTAATGGGAACATCCGGTAGGAAAATGGTATTAAATAAGTTAGGACAAAATAACATTACAGCTCACACTTAACACACTTTCTCGCAAAATTGACTTGACTACACACTTAACCTGGCAGCGGCCTACAACAAAGATTATTTGGAATGTTATTAATTCAGTGTTCTTGTTGGCAACGTGAGGCGGACCAGTTATATATAGAAAGAACAGTTTCATCACTCCAACAAGTAATTCATAAATGAAAATAATAACTGGCTGGCTTTTTTACTTTTAAAGAATTTATCTTCAATTTTTTACGTTCATAGCTTCCTTTCTCAGTCAGAAGAACACCATATATTGTTGACTGCTTTTTGTCTAGCTACCGGGAGCTACTGTATTCTTATTAGTAGTAAATCACTTAGTTACAAAGGCTTACAAGAGATAAAGATAAAAACATTGCTAAAAAACATGGTACAATCTTCGTGATGACGAGAAACCTACATCAAGTAAAAAATGTATTCACAAAGAGCCTCTTTGTTAACCTGAAAATGACCTAGAGAGGTCATAACGTTGTTCTGTACTATATTTTAAGTAAAATTTTAATATTCCTACCAGCACTTTGGAGGACAGGTGATGCAATCTACTTTGAATATAACGTCTTATTTTTTAACAAAATTTCATTTTTAAATGATTTTTAAGTAAACTTTTTCAAAATTTTAATCAATAAAGCAAAACACTGTGTTTATTTATGTTCATAAAGTATTCGAAGTGAAAAGCTAAGAAAATTTCGAAAAAATTGAGATAAATTCAATGCACTCACTCCTTTCAACATAAAATTGAAAACCAATTGAAATTAGTTTTAAGTTGATTAAACAGTTTTTTATTCAAATTTTAAGACTAAATGTAGGCAAATAACCTAACAAACATTATTAACATAAACTAAATTCCCTTTTAGACAATCCACAGTCCGTCATTCATGAAAGTTTAATTTTTCTATAGCTTGTATAAAACGTCCTAATTTCTCTAAATCCTTTTCATTGTTATTATACAATTTGATTCATTGAATTTTTCATACTGCATAAACAAAAATATTTTTATTACCTTTGTTTAATTTCCTTAGTTAAACTTTTACTTCCCTGTAATTTACTTTAAGCTGGCTCCGAGGCTTCACAACTAATAATGGAAAGGTTATTATAAAATTAAATAGAGAAAACAAAATAATCACTATGTATCGTGTGATTACATCCTTAGGTGACCAAAATTTAGCTAATAATTAAAATTTTAAATACTATAGCTTTATCAAAACTACAATAAAATAAATTTACGAAGGCACTTAGAGGTGACAGTACTCCCCAAAGAGTTAATCCAGTTAATTCACATTATGGCATTATGTACAGGCTTGGCTAGAGTAAAAAGATCCCATTGCTTCATTACAGCCGTTTCTTCTAACACTGGAACCTTCAATCGATTTAGCAGTGTTTTAGTATCATTAAAAAAAGTTCATGTTTATGAACTTAAGTCATATTTTTTAAAATTATAAAATTAATTAACTTATTTACTGTGTAAGATCTGACATTAATTCATCATCTATAAACTTTCTCCTAAATAAAGTTTGAAAATTCATAGTTGATTTGCTATTTAAAAGTTATTAAATATTAAAAAATATGTGTAGATACATGCATGAAAAACAACTTTTTACAAGGTACAATATATGTTATGTTTAGTAGAAATTTGAATGATCAAAATAAATAATCCAAATAATAAATCAAAATTAGTGCCTAGCCTAGTCACTCAGATTTTGTATGCTCATGAAAAGAGATTGTTTAAGCGTATTGTTGAATTTATACTTTAAAAGTGTAAATAAAAGAATTTTGATATTTTAATAGCATTTAAAGTTTATTGTTAGGTTTTTACCATACGTAAATAAATGTCGTAAGAGATAAACATTTGTTTCTATAATAACATTTTTAACCACTAGTTTTAGTATACTTCAGTTATAAACAAAACACCAGCACACCAAACATGCTCGCTCTTTTAGCCGTGGAGGCTTTATTATGTTTTGATCAATCCCACTTTTCGCTGGTAAAAAAGTACCCCGAAAGTTGGCGGTGGGTGGTGATGACTACCTGCCTTTCCTTTAGTCTTACACTGTAAAATTAGGGACGGCTGATGAAAACAGCCCTCTTGTAGCTTTGCGCAAAATCCAGAAACAAATAAACGAACAAAATAACAATGTATTCGCATTACATTTTCTTCAGTATTTAGGTTATCAACTAACATAAATTCTACTCAGAAACGATTTAACAAACGTTTTAAGTTTATATACCACTACTTTATTATTTTCGATACATAAATGACATAAATCTCCTACTAAAGTGTTATAATTTATGTAGAAACACTGTTATTTATAAAGTAAGCAAGGATTCTCCAGATTGACGATACATTTGTAAAATCAGATGAGACTGAGATCCTACTTACTTGAAATCTTAACCTTTCGCAATAGAATAGGACCCTATCACTATTGTTGATAGTGAATAAAAATAGAGTATATTTAAAATAAAGTGCTTTTGTTCATTTAACAGGAATAACTGACCTTAACTAGGAGCAGTCTTCTTTCTGTTATATATATATAAATTGGTTTGCACAAGTGGCTCCTTAAGTAGTTTAAATACGCATAAACTAAAATACGTGTAATGAGATAGTAAATTACAATTTTACATAAGAGGGACGTAAAAGTATCTCTGAGTTATTTGAGCAAAGTATGGAAGAATACTTTAACAAACACATAAAAAGTTATACAATGTTGTACTATTAAAATAAACTAAGGTGAAAAGCATTAATCACTTAAAGCCTGTGCTCTTTTATTCTAAATACTATTTCAGTTTTGTAGTGCAAATTTAAGTTTTAAACTACCACAACAATTCTTGTGGATTGTTTCTAAAAACAAGTAGAACTTTTACGTACGTAGATGTTACCTTGTTCATTTTTCTTGGCTAAAAATATCTGTTATGAATAAAACCGTCTTGCCACCAGAATACTAACCAACTTTCTCCTTCACTAAAAACTGGCCTTTTTCTACTTCCTTTTCTGACACTTAGCTTCAGGCTAGTAATTAATGTAAATAATTAATGTACTTTGGAAAGAAACATCAGAAAATGTACTTTAGACAAAATATTCGAGTTTGAGCTTATGCAGTAATGTACAATTTTTTACAGGTTACAGAAAACGAACTAAATACCCAACGGTAACATGAAGAAAGGAACAGCATAAAAAAAGCTCCAGAGAATTGTCATTTAATGATATAAAAGAAGCAACGAATCAGAACCTGTTCAATTTGGTTCATCTTGCGCATCCCTCTGTTTCTTTGTTCCGTGGAGATAAAGACGAAACATGCACTTTGAAGTTGGTTAGACTTAATCTTCTCACAGAACGTCAGAATAATCCTTACAAAATTTCTACATCCGTTGTTTGATTCTTCGAGCAAACGGAACATGGGTTAGCTCGAAGTGGCTAAAAAAACACTGACCTGAAGAATTCCATGGATCAAGTGGTTCTTAATAATGTAGATAACGTGATCCCTAGCAGTTCACCAAAAACTGAGATGTAGAGAAACTGATGTTAAAATTAATATGGGTATTTTGTCGAAGCATTAATCGATTGGATTTTATTGTGGTTGATAATTCTGTCTGAAGATTTGAGCCCGGTAAAGTTTAAATGTTATGGTTCAGTATTTAAACAGGTATTTTTGATGAAAAATTACAAAATGAAAAACTAGCTTTATTCTTATCAAAAGTAACAGTTAAAGTTTTAAGTTTTCGTACTATTAGCGATACTTGATATACTTGAATCCATATTCAAATAAGGTAAAAATATTCGATTTTTAGTCATTTTTACCGTTTGGTTTGTTTTGAATTTCGCGCAAAGCTACACAAGTGCTATCTGCACCAGCTGTCCCTAATTTAGCAGTGTGAGATTAGAGGAAAGGCATCTAGTCATCACCACCTACCGTCAACTCTTCAACTATTCTTTTGCCAACGAATAGTTAGATTAACCTTATAAAACCCAACGGCTGAAAGGGCGAACATGTTTGGTGTGACGGGGTCCGAACCCGTACCTCAAAGGAGATCTTGATCAAAGAGCCCCAGTGAAACATCGAAAGCATATTTCTTTCCTTTAACCTAGTAGTTAGCATGTCGAGCTGTGGATATCAGAAGGTCCAAAGTCCGGACTCAATAAACCACCGTGTATGTTTTTACAAATTTATATGGGAGCTACAGCTGTAATGTCAATTTTGCTGATGGGATCACGAAGAAGGCTATGGGCGCTGCTTATTGGTAAACTTCCCTAAAATCATCAGTTCTAAATTAGAAATGGCTATTTCTGAACATGTCAGCTTAGCCCATACGTTGCATAGTATGGTATTCCAGGTGAAAATACCAAATATCCTATTATTACCAGTTAATGATAGTAAACAACAAACAGTCCTTAAATAAATAAATAAAAGAAAGATGTGTATATTTACTTCAAGAAATAGAAGTGCTTTATTCACATAAAGTATTTTTCTGTTGGACAACTACTGTTACTTACTAATGGTATTTTTTATGTAAAGTAAAATGTTCGTTTTTCATACCAACAACTTGATTGAAGCTTTATGTATTAAGAACAAAAGTAAAAGAAGGAAAAATTTTAAGTAGTACACATGATAAAGTTAAAGCATGTGTATAAAATAACATGACAATTAGCTGTAACAAATAGTTCGTTAAAGAGGATTTCGAATTGTTTTATATGTAAGGATTTCACAAAATATCTCATTTATTACTACTTTAAAATTTTACCTGAGCGAGGGAGCGGTATCAAACCCGCTCATATGATTTGGATTTCATCAAATGATATTACTAGTCATTTCTTCGGTGACTATAATTTACCGAGCTAGCGACGTGCTTTAGCTTCTCAAGGTAGTTTGACGAATCTTTATGCTAGAAAACGCGAAAGACAGTCGAATCAATACCGGTGCTTGTCGGCCTAGATGCTATTTTTAGACATCCGTGAATTTCATCGATTCTACAGTATATGAATGACACACCTTTGAAGTGCTGTCGCCCTCTACCGGTGAGTATAGACTATTATTGCTTATCACATACATAATTGTGGAAACAACTATTGCCACTTCACATACATTAAATTCTAAAACGATGAACAAGATATAAGTCATGTGAATTTCAGTGAAGAATATAAATGATAGAATATTTTTGTAATTTCTACAGTCTGCATATTTAGAAATTCTATGTATAATATTCGATTTACCACAAAAAAATTCCATACTTTATAATTTGAGCTCTTTGTAAAGATCCACATTTCAAAAGTACTCGGGTAATAAGACATCGTATTTTGGTCTTAAATTGAATTCTTGAACCAATTTTTTCCATAACTTCACAAATAACATTAAAAATTATTTTTTCTTAAAAACATGTGTAATAAATACATGGAAGTAGTTGGCCAATAACGTGATAATGATGTTAAAGCAGTTCATCCTGTGTATTGCTAATATTACAGCTCATTGCAGGCTATTTTAAATGTATACCAGTATACCAAAACAATTAATAAACGAATGCAAAGTTAAATAGCAACCTAATTACAGATAGCTAGCTGAATAAACATGTACAGTCAATCCAACCGATAAAATCAGACAGCTTCCTAACTAATCAAAAACTGACTCAATTGGCCTGAATGATGGCTTTACAGACAATTAAGTAAGCCACAATGTTAGCTAATTGTAGAAATAAACATACATCATTGTAGATTATAAATGTGTAAAAAGACGAGAGAAAGCTAAAAAGGCTTCGGTTCATGTGCTATAATCCTCAGATATCGATTGCTAATCAAAACTTCATGCTACGTTTATTCACAAGCAAAATATATAGTGTAGAAATTATTCTACCTATAAGTAATGTGGCAAGTTATCTTAGTATGTTATAAAAATGAGACTTGCGGAAAAAACGACACTCATTTCTTTGTTACTTGACATCTGAAAAGTAACTTCTCTTTAACCAGTTATAATAACTCTAGAGAAATCTTAAAATCATTTCTATCAACTTTTGAAAAAAAATTGATTATCAGTAAAAGTTTTGTTTTGCACAAATATATTTAAAAAATTATGTTCTGTGATTATTTAAACATTTTAATTTTTATATTTTATTTTTGCTCTTTATCAAATGATTCTTTCACAGTCTGTACTATTTTAGGTTCTTTATGTCGACTGTCCCACCCAAGGTCACCTTCTTTGTAACTTTGTGGATATTATCAGGAGAAAAACACGCAAACCGGTAATTTTATCCTTTCGTATTATAATTCATGTAGTAAAACATAATGCTCATTTCCTCCGAGTATATCTCCACCCTAACGAAGAAAAAATATGTTGATCATAACCATCAAGAAGTCAGATTGTCACATAACGACTCTAAAAAACACATCAGGCATTATTCTATAAATCTTATCTGACAACCCCCCAGACATTCTTGGCATATAGTTTTTGCTCTAATATACCTAACTTACAACAAACAGAATGTATCCACCTCGTGAACTATGTGATTTATTAATTGCGAACAAAAGTACTCAAAATATTATGAAGAACAAACTGTTTTTGTTTGTTTCGTTCAGAATTCCTTCTGCTTGATTATCATCATTGGTCTCAAGAGTAAAATACTCTAAGAATGTGGTCAGTAGTAAAATACATATTTTTTGTTGAAATAAAATTTCCTTTGATTCAGGTAACAGTCTGGAAAAAGCGTATTTCAATAGTCACTACAGGAACAAGTAATGGAAATTGACAGACAAATGGACTGATTAGGAACCCACGGCATGTTCTCTAGATCTGCTGTCTGTTGCAACGTGCTGTGAGATAACCATGACATCACCTGCAACTTTGAGTGCACGAGCACGACGTTCCACTAAGTGGACGAAGTGAAATAAGGTTTTAAAGAGCTAAGAAAGCTTTCACGGGCCTTCGAACATAAAGTATGGTTCTTGAGTGACTCTTCAGAAGAAACAGAAAAAGTAACTATGAGCTGGCTAGTATATCAAGTACGTCATGCACTACATGTACACACAGTTCTCTAATATATAATAAAACAATATATCTCATATTTACCTGACAACTTTCACCATGGGAAACTGCTTTCTATTTGCACAAAAAAAGGAAACATTTTTATTAGATATATGATGATATAGTTATTGAATTTTTGTTGGTCCAAAAATCACTTCTTGTTGATTTAATAGTAAGTTGGATGGCTTATAACGCTAAAAACCGGGTTTTATTACTCACAGTGAACACAGCACAGATAATCCATTCTATAGCCTTGTGCTTGACAACCAACTAATATTGCTCCAAATATAAACAACGTTTCACGTCAAAATTGTTTTATTCAGTTGAAGTTTTGTAAATTTTATTTCCAGGACCATTATATTATGAAACAGAAAGTTATTATTATCATATCCATTTTCATACAGATGTATTGCTGTTATTTACTCACTAGAAGTCTATTTAACTTGTTAATATGAGATATCTTTATACTTTTATAACATGTATCATGAAGCAATCTTAAGTTGCCAACCAGAACCCCAGTGGCACAGCTGTATGCCTACAGAATAACAACAATAGAATTCGCTAAAAATATTTGTGCGATATTTTCCATGGCGTTGCTTTGTGGTTGACTTCACACAACAATTTAACAACCAAAGTACAGTTTTAAAATCTATCCAACTAGTATCATATTGCTTGTAAATGTACCTTTTATTGCAACAACAATCCTTACTTTCCACTACATTTTTTCCGATCTAATTTTTCAGTTTTTATATGCTCATGAAATGACCACAACATCTATAAACTTTTAACATAACCATATCACTGATAAATATATTTTTTTTACAAGAATTTAAACTACAATCACAATTTATAAAATGTAATCCTTACTCTGACCTACAGATAAGCGTATAAGTTAGAGATTAAATCCTATAAGTTTATGATCGTGGTTCTAATTTTTGTTTTATTACTTTTTGTACCAGAATCTCTAATTCATTTTCAAATTAATAATTTTTAATACTCTATTTGTGTTTACCTTTTCCTTTAGATACTGTCATGTCTATCCATTATTATATGGCGTCATCTGTTGAGTTAAATTGGAGTTAAACTATATATATAAATCAGTGTATAATATGTGTAGTAATTATTAAAAAGATATATATATATATTCTGGAATATCGAAAGCAAATACTCACAAACCACTCAAGTAAGCTGTAAATTTCTTGTAACAATACCTAAGCCGTCTAAGGACTAGCATCGTTTACGTAGTCAGGAAGGTATGTCGGTAGTCGACGATAAGTTGCTGCTTTAACAAGTTTTGAATTGTTATACTAAAAATGTTATCGACTTTTTTATCGTATTATTTGTTTATATACACTTAATAAATCGTAACAAAAAAACTAAATGGTCGGTTTTTCGCTAATAAATTCGATAGGGTAGTTTATTGGCGCGTGAATTATTTAGATTCTTGGCGATCTCTACTATTTAGCACTACTGTACTTAGTAACAAACGATTGTTGTTGTTTTGAATTAAGCACAAAGCTACACAATGGGCTATTTGTGCTCTGCCCACCACGGGTATCGAAAATCGGATTTTAGCGTGTAAGTCCTCAGACATACCGCTGAGCCACTGGGGGGCAGTAATAAACAACCATAGCAGAATTTACAGATACTTCGTTTGTTTGTTTTTGAATTTCATACAAAGCTGCACGAGGGCTATTTGCGCTAGCCGTCCTTAATGTAGCAGTGTAAGGCTAGAGAGAGCGCACCTAGTCATCTCCACTCACCGCCAACTCTTGCGCTACTCTTTCACCAACTAGTAGTGCGATTGACCGTTACATTATAATATCCCATGACTGAAAGGGAGAGTATGTTTGGTGTGACGGGAATTCGAACCAGCAACGATTGAATTACTTATATAAAAGTATCATTGCTTTAAATTTCATCTTATGAACATAAACTACAATTCTATAACAGGTTATTTGCTAAAGACGGGTTTACTAATAGGAAAAAAGGTTACACAGTAGTGCCAGTGGGTTGGATGGCTCGTCATTTATGCTTTGAATATCCTGGAAGAGTGAAACTTTCGAATGATTTAATTCGAAAGTCGTAAACTAAAGGGTTATATTCTGAATTTGACTACAATTTTGATGTTGGCATCACTACTAATAATTCCACAGTGTAATAAAAAGTTTTTTTTTCTTAATATTGACTAAATCTTTATACAATTGTGATGTTATCCTTAAAGTTTATTAAATCTAAATTAAATATTTTGGCTTTGTAAGAGCTGAGAAATGTATTATATTTACATAAATAAGAGAGAATTCTCAATAGCCGTGGCACTTGAAATTCTCTTTGAGAGGAATAGAGAAAATTAATATAAGAAGCCCTTTTCTTCCTTTTTATTAACTGTTTTTGTGCGCCAGCAATACTAAGCGAAGGTTCATGTGTACTTTATTCAATTTTATTACTCATCAGGATCTCTACCCTTCTTTCACTGAAATTATTTTCGGCAGGATTAGAGAGAATTAATCAACGTTACCTTAAGCTTGGTGAAATACATCAATTGAAACAGTTTGACCTCTTGAATCGACAACTGTAATTCTATCTCAAATCGGTCAAGAAATGACGGAGTTATGAACTAAAAGATTGTACATGAAAACCGACAACAAAGAATCGTTCTATGAGCTGCTATATGGCAGCAAAAAATAACATTACTATCTTCCATCTATCAAATTTTAATCTTAACAAACTGTACAAAAATATTCTGTGTCAGTGATTCGATGACACCTAACATTTTTTGTAAGCTATTCATTACTCAGTTACTTTTTTGATAAAAATAATGATTGCTTATTTTACTGGTTAAGGTTGCTTTAAGAACAAGAACAAATGGGCTAGGGGCTAAAGGGGTCAGCACTCATTTCGCTGTATGAGGTTATCAACATCAGCTGTTAGTAGAAGGGTTTGTTTTTTGTTTGTTTTTTTGGAAATTCGCACAAAGCTACTCGAGGGATATCTGTGCTAGCCGTCCCTAATTTTGCAGTGTAAGACTAGAGGGAAGGCAGCTAGTCATCACCACCCACCGCCAACTCTTGGGCTACTCTTTTACAAACGAAAAGTGGGATTGACCGTCACATTATACACCCCCACAGCTGGGAGGGCGAGCATGTTTAGCGCGACGCGGGCGCGAACCCGCGACCCTCGGATTACGAGTGCACGCCTTAACGCGCTCGGCCATTCCAGGCCTAGTAGAAGGGAAAAAAATCAGACAAAAAGTTGCGGTCAGTAACAAATTGATCATGTTGACGTATAAGCTGGCAGAATTACAAACATTAACATACTTTACTCGTTATATTAGCCGTTAGGATTTCAATTATCGTTCCTTTAAGGACTGATTTGGTATAGTACAGTATGTTTGTTGGTAAATATTAGTTGGGAAAAACAGCTACATTATCTTGAAAATAAACAAAATGAAATGACTCACTGAAAACTATACTATGATTAATCTCTTCAAATTTGTAATTTTACATTGTTAACAAATTTGTTGGAAAAATAGTGTGTAGGAAAGACCACTAAATATCGAATCCAGTTAAATAAGCCTACATACGCATATCAAATATTTATAAAACATTTTCACCGATATCTTTGAAATAAACACAAAATTGATTAAGAATTCACTTTAAAACTGTTAAAATGTGCAAATTAAAATTAATATTTGAATCGCTGTACTTTAAATCCTGTATTCATTTTCATAACAAATATTACGATCAACCACTGATTTGAAATACGTTCCCTTCACAACTCTTAAAAGCACAAAAAACGATGTTTTAAAACAATATACAGGAAACATTTTGAGCCAACTCAGTAAAAAACAATATGAATATTTTAGACATCTCACAAAGTAAAGCGTAAATATATTAGATACATTGCAAAGAGTAATAAAGTAAAATGTTTAAATTCATCCCAGTGAACAAAAGTGTAGATATTTCATATATTTTCTCAGGTGCTTAAACGACAGATATTTTGAATGTTATTTTCTTTCAGTAACTCAAACTACAAAAACATTGTATGGTCTGCTATTTTTAGAGTTACATTTGAGCATTATTGTTTTTAACGGTTCTTTATGCCATCCATAAACTCAATAGGAGGTTAGAAACCATAAAGTTCGGGTTTGGCTACTTTTGAACCGTTGACCAGATTAAGGCAGAAAGTCAACAAACAGTCTATTATCAAAAGAACTTTGAGCTAAATTACAGTAATGGTTGTAAATCTTATAATATCCTCATAGCAGAAAGTGTTTAATCTGTCTAGCAGTATTGCAGCATGAACCTTGGACCTTCCGATACGTAACTAAGCATCCTAACAACTAGACTACCCCTGACCCACTCAAGTGGGAGAAATGTGATTAAAATGTTATAAGTACTATTTCCAACAATTGTAGAGATACAATTATTGTTTGGAATGGATCTTCAGTTTCCAGATAAATTGTACAGGTATCATTAGGTATCTTTATTTGTTTAATTATATTCGAAAACCAGTTTTAAAGCAATAGACTAAGAAGAGGGAACCTACTCAACAATACCCACCCCAACTCTTGAATTACAAGATCAAGTCATTGAGGTCTCTTTGCTCGGGATAGTATGGGTTTCTCTTACCAGCTGCAACTCTGAAATTGTAATCTGGATCTTCAACGTCTGCCTCCTCTTCTGATTTGCTGCTCTCTTCTAAGGGTGGTTGCTTTCACTCTGGTGGAATTAGTACAGGGAGCTCAGGGCAGTGTGGCATTGAGGCGATGGATGATGGAAGGTCCAGATACATGATAACAGATGCATTCTTGCCAGATCAACATTCGGAAGAGTTCACCATGCAGAAGTAAGAATTGCTTTGATGGTTAGTAAGTTCACGCCAAATTCTTAGAATAGCGAGCTTCATTTCTCTCTTTTCCCCTCTGTACCATCCTGCAAAAGAGCAAAATAAAATTGTTATTAGAAAGAATAAATTTATTTCATCCACAACTACTGTATTGGAGGTTCATGCATAATATTTTATATGTGATATTTTTCTATACTATTGGAAATTTAAAAAATAAAGTAAGACATATTTAAATATTAAAAGGTCTAAATTTTGTATAATATAAAATCTTACCATTCAAGCAAGTAAAAATTGTTCGTCTTACCTTCTAGTTTTTTTTCGCAGATAAAATGAGGTGCCAAGGGTTTGTCTTGATCGCCGACAGGTATATCGAAATATGCCTTGTAAGTTTCACACATTTTAACAGATGTTGTCACATGTACTTTTTCACTCTTTTCTTGATAAATTAGCCACATACATAACAGAGGGCGTCTGGAGAATGCTTGCAGCTTCTTGATGCCATCTCTGATAAAATCAGATAGGTCTATGTGTTCATTTAGGCAGCTAGAAATAAACTGAAGTAGTAAATGGTGAGCTCCTGTATATATATATATATATATATTACTATGGAAAGTTCTACAACATTCTGGAAAGTTCATAAAAATTCTTTATCAGTTTTTCAGCACTGAATCTACCTGAGATGTTCTGGAAAATGGGTAAATTTGAAAATTTCTTTACCCAGGTGACAAAAGAAAAGTTTGAAAAGAAAAATAGGTCTTTTCCATTTACATTAGACATAAGCAATTGGGAAATAACACTTTCTTCCCAGGAACAAGAAAAAGTAAAAATTTTGTTGCATAGTGTAATTTATCACTTGTTTCGTCAATATATTTTTATGTCTTTATTTACTCCAATTCTTACAAAAGTCATGACATGGTTGTAATACATCAGCTATAAAGCACTCTTCATTCTGAAATTTTGTGAAGCGTGTGAAGAAATTCTGAGACAACAAGCCAGAATTTCTAAGTGTTTGATCTTGTCGTGACAGAAACTTGACTGGATTCAAAGCTAACCTGCTTAAG
Organism: Carcinoscorpius rotundicauda; assembly: GCA_011833715.1. NCBI lineage: Eukaryota > Metazoa > Arthropoda > Merostomata > Xiphosura > Limulidae > Carcinoscorpius > Carcinoscorpius rotundicauda. The sequence continues at coordinate 46,699,437 of CM022394.1, read as the reverse complement.
GTGCCATAACTGTTGCACCAGTTACTTAAAAAGTTAGTGGTAGCTTCAGTAGGAGAGGTGCTGTCAAGAAGTTTGTTTGTTTTTGAATTTTGCACAAAGCTATCTGCGCTACCCGTCCCTAATTTCGCAGTGACAGCAGGGAAGGCAGCTAGTTAACACCACCCACCGCCAACTCTTGGGATACTCTTTTTACCAACGAATAGTGGGATTGCCCGAAACATTATAACGCCCCTACGGCTGGGAGGGCGAGCATGTTTTGGCGCGACTCGGGCGCGGACCCGCGACCCTCAGATTACGAAGTGCACGCCTTAACGCGCTAGGCCATGCCGGGCCCGTTTCTCTTGAAAACATTTGAACTTTTGTTTCCTCATAAAAACTGCATAGTTTTTTCTTCCTTAACAAAAATTTATTTCATGTCCATATACTCTATGTTGTTTGGTGAATGATAAAAAATATTAATTCAATTTTATATAATCTTCTGTTACTAATTAATGTAAAATATAGACATGTATTTGCTTACTCGTCATATTTTACACTGTCAGTAAGATTAAACATGTCCTCCAGCGGCTCAGCGGTATGTCTGCGGACTTACACGATAAAAACCGGGTTTCGATACCTGTAGTGGGCAGAGCACAGATAGCCCATTGTGTAGCTTTGTGCTTAATTCAAAAACAACAACAACAATAAGATTAAACATTGATGGGAAAGATCGTTATGTCTCCGTGATTTATGAATTTACTGGTCACACCAATAGGTTGAAGGGGTTTTAATTACCCTTTCTATTTAGAACTCCAAACCAAATTGTGTTCCAGTGTATCAGGCTGAGCCGGGATTTAAGAATCTTTGTCTTGGCACTTGGTACTACAAAACATTCTTTTTACGTTCAGCTTTGAATGTGTTACAAGAGTGACTGTCAGCATCACTATTCAGTTAGTGGGTTCTGCTAACTCGATGCTTTTTCTCTGGTCTATATGTATGATATATATATATACATATGAAGATTGTCTCCATAAACAATAGCAACCCTTATTTCTGGGTAATGCACTAGAGCTGTTAAAGCCTATTGTAAAGAAAATAAAACTTCTATACAGTCAATTTAAAGATGTTATGGAAATTTTTTGATTGATTAAAGCTAAGTTCGTTTCTACAACAGAACGCCGTAAGAAGTATTTCCATTTTTTCATTTATATTCTTTGAGATTCTCTTGTTTTTGAAATAATACTTCAAAAGTTACACAAAATTTGGATAAAATATTGAAAAGTAATTTCACTACTTTTTAAAAATGATCAAATTTTTCGGTGGGAGTAAGCTTGGTGTGGTCTAATGCCATGATTCTGAGCTCCACTGCTTCGGCATACTCAGCAAATGCCTTGCTTTGAACTGAAACAAAATAAAAAGCCTTTCGATTTACTATTTTGAAGAGTTAACTACTTAGAAAATGTCATTTATAAATACAAATGTTTAGATCGAGTTTCTTTTTGTACTTAATGCTTAACTATATATTTAAGTTGTGTTTAACATTTTCTTATAGATTAAAAATGTTACATACTTTCCACACTTCAACAATGTGTTCACTTTCCATGATTTTGTTACAAATAACAATCAATTTTTTAATGAATTTTAAAAACAATATGCTTAAACTAATTGGCCCGACATGACCACGTTGGTTAAGGCATTCGACTCGTAATCTGAGGGTCGTGAGTTCGAATTCCGGTCGCACCAAACATGCTCGCCCTTTCAGCCGTGGGGGCGCTATTATGTTACGGTCAATCCGACTATTTGTTGGTAAAAGAGTAGCCCAAGAGATGGCGGCAAATGGTGATGACTAGCTGCTTTCCCACTAGTCTTACACTACTAAATAAGAGACGGCTAGCACAGATAACCCTCGAGTAGCTTTGTGCAAAGTTTAAAAACAAACAAACAAACTTTAAATAAGAAATATTGTATTTTTTATTTTAAAACATTCCGCTTTTTTGAATTTATAAAGATGTTTAAAGCTATCAGTGGAAATATTTTTGACATGTATTAGTTTACATATTTGTTTAGTGTTGTTGAACGATATCTGTCAAAATGTATCATAACAGATAGTAAAGAAAGAAAGAAGGTGTCGTCCCACAGACGCTGAGAAAATGGCTTCCATTTTTTGAGATTCTCAATCTTTTTATTTAAGTACGAGTAATTTAATTAATTGAAATATTGGCGTTGCAGCTTGTATCAGTTTTATTAATGTAACTTAAGTCAAAATGTCCACTAAAGAAAGTGTATTGGTACTGTTACGTATTTTTTAAATGTTTTATGTTCTTCGTAGACTAAACGCAACAGAAAAACACAGATAATAGCTTGTATAATTTATTACACTAAACTATTTACAAATATAACAGATATAACATAAATTATATGATAACAGTGACAGATATTAAGTTACAACATTCGAAATTAATTACAAAACAAAATAATACTAGTTTCAAACTTCAAAATTAATCACAATACAAAATGGTATTGGCCTGTATCTAATATAATGATCTAAAATGAAAGTCTCAAATTCCAGTCTAGGGTGTGAATTTGGTCCCACGAAGAAATTTTGAAGCTTAAATGAAGAAGTTCAGAAACGGTTCACAGTTCAATAAATTCGCCGACTCTCAGCACAAGCAGTAATACAGATGAATCGTAGAGTTTGACGAAATAAAATCACAGCTTCCGTAGATCTAACTTCAGTCACAAATCCAAGTTAAATAATCGCAGCAAGCACTTGATCTTTCTCAAATAACTGACTCTCTTCTTTTGAAATAAAACTGATGTCTGAATCTCACTCCTGTCTCTCGCATCTTCGTCTGTTTATATATTGTAGGCCTAAACTCCCCGAAAGACCGCGAAAATTCTACAGGTCTCCAGAGCAATCCACGCATGTCCGTTCTTGCACAAGACTACACGTCTAGACACGTAGTCACCAGCACTTCATTTACAAACATATGATTGGTCTACTTAATTCAAGAAAATTCTAAATGTTACCCTAAATGAATAACAAAATATTAGTTTAAACTTCGAAACAATAATATCAATATGGAAAAATGAATAATAGAAATAAAAATTTAAACACAACACGACATGTTGTCGCTTACAAAATATTTACACGACATTTACATAACAGTACTCAAAGGCAAAACAATGTAACCTATGGCATTGATCAGTTATAAAACACCTTTGATCATAATGCACTGGTAAATGATGTGGTAAGCTACTCTTACGCAAAGATTTTATACCTAACATTACAAATCTTAAAGTGAATATTTCTTGCATTTTAATATAAAAGTACTACTTCTACTAGTTCATTCAAAATTGGCTCATATTTAATCACATGTTGTATTAATGGTTCTAATGACAACACTTCTATTATTTAAACTCACGAGAGATCTTTCAACCAATAATAACTCAGGGGAAGCTGTAGTGTTTGTTTCTATGACTATTTTGTCACTATATCTAAAGCTACTCCTGACAGCTTCTTGTATAAATATTTCACTTCGTGTTTGTAAAATAATTTCCATCCTTGTCGTCATTGAAAATTTATCCTCTGGTTTCTTAATACTCAGATCAAGTTTGACGTTTTTGCATAAAGTATATTCCCGATATGTACTCTCCTTAGGTATCAATTATCTGTAGTGAGTGTGACTCTCCAATTTTCTTTCACTGGAACTTTTTTACCACCTTTTATCTCCATAAATTCATCTCTCGTTCCATCTCTGCAGGCGATTCCTCAGCTTTAATTGACAGATGAGGTTGAACAATAGTAGCCACATAACTAATGTCATTCAACGTGTTGAATCAGAGACTGGTTTCCTTAAATAATGAATGCCTTCTTCACAACTGAATTATATGGTGTATTATCAGTTGAGGCTTCACCCCTTAGGACAAGCTAATTTATTTCTACTCAGCTCTTTGTTGTTCTACGGATCTGTTTATGCAATGAGTATTATCATCAAAATATTAATTCTTTTGATTATTATCATTTGTTAATTGCTCAGTCTCGATGCAATGGATATGTTTCCATGTTTCTAGCATTTTTTTATTTTTCTTTGATTCCTAAGATGGACTCAGTAGATAGCCTAATGTGACTTTGCTACAAGAAAAAAAAAACACAACACACACTCATTCCTAAAGAGCAATTTATATTAAGGGCATTTATCCTAGCAAGATGTTCTTTGACGTTACGGTTGAAACACCTTCTACCCTGATTCTGTGGATTACTTTTGCATTCCAAGTAACCAAGCATTTAATTAATCGTTTATTTCTTCTAGTATTTAGTAAGATAGAATTAATGTTTCAACACACCATTTGATCTGTTTATCCCGTACTTTCTAATTGGTATTTTAAGTTGTTTATCTTCAACCTTAACTGTGTATAAGTTCATCGTCAACTAAACAGCTTCACTTAACAAAGTGTATCTTCTTTGATTTAGCCAAATTCGCATATCTTTGTTCATTGTGGCACTTTTAAATTCGTCGTGAATAAAAAATGAAACTGACTATACAAGCCTCTTTACACATTCAGCAAGTCATTTTAATCATCCTTCTTCTTTATTTTGTTCCTATATTTTGCCTTACAATATCCTTCCTATGTGACCCTCTAGATCTCTCTTATAAGATAGCCACTCACGTCAGGTAGTTATCATACTATTAGGAGTATTTGGTGCAACAACATGAATAGCTTGTTGTTCACTACTCCAACCATTCACCTTGAAAATTATTTAATACTATGCCTTATATACATCCCATGATAGGTTTCAATCGTGAACTTGTTTTCTTTTATCAATAGATCAGTGTTAATGACCTGACATGATAAATGTCCTAACTTGATGAGATAATGTTGTAGCTGTAATACTTCAACAAGATCCTGCAGTTACAGACTGCTAAAAATAATAGTGACGACTGCTGTTGGCCAGCTGGTGTCCGATATCCTATATTGTAAAGATAATGTTTTTAAAGTTATATTTCTTGAGCAGATGAAGAAAAGTATGGTGTTTTGAACTGTTAAAGACACAGATTTTCTTTTATAGATAGTTAATGTCAGTTCAGATCGTTTCCTATATGAATCAATTTTCACATTGAACAATGCAGCCTTTTCTCACGACGTTATTCAATACCTTGATAAAAATGATAAGCCTTGTCTCTTGACATTATTAGGCAAGATACAGATCTAAAATGAACAAACTCACGTTATCCTGTCATTTATGTGTAAGATTTGCCTAGTTGGTAGAGAATAATAACGATAGAAAGTTACATTTTTAGCAATGTAAGAAATGTGAAATAAGTAAAAATCTGTTTACTTTGATTTTACTACTATGTTAATTAACAGAAAGTTTGTTTGTTTGTTTTTTGAATTTTGCACAAAGCTACTCGAGGGCTATCTGTACTAGCCGTCCCTAATTTAGCAGTGTAAGACTAGAGGGAAGGCAGCTAGTCATCACCACCCACCGCCAGCTCTTGGGCTACTCTTTTACCAACGAATAGTGGGATTGACAGTCTAATTAAAACGCCCCCACGGCTGAAAGGGTGAGCATGTTTGGTGCAACTATTATATTATTTGGTAAGATTATTATATGTGTTAAGACCATATCTTGTTAGAATTTCGATTTCATGTTATTTAACACGATTTTTGAATTGTAAATATGACATACAAAAATATTTACATTAAACCCTCCATTGTGTGAAAGATAATTGATAAAAACTAACTAAAGTATTCACGCTTACGAAAAACATCACTTGATCAAGATATGAAAAAAAACAACTCACGTAAACTGAGTGACGTCACAAAGAACATCTTTATGAATAAAATACAATTTTTTTGTCTTTCCTTTCTTCTTTTTTACATACATACCCTACATCCATAAGGATCTAATGTCAGTCTCTCCGCAAAATTCCTCTCGTAGTTTAAGTCCGTTTTAGATGAAATTCAAGATCAAATTTGTTGCCATGAAGCTTTTGTTTTCTTTTTCTTCTGTACACTTGACTAACTGATTAATTTGTGTTAACTTGTTTTAAAAGACTCATGAATAGCTTCATGTAACATTCTCACATACATTTCAGACGTCAAATGTGTATTTGTTTACATGGGCATATTGTTATATAAAAATTAATCTAGCACTTTAGTTTTTTACACAGCCAACTACCAGCACTTGCATAAAAAACCCTCAGATAACAATCCATAACAGCAATAGTGTCAGTTAAAGGTCATCAAAACTGAATCAATTATGGTTTAGACTTCATAAAATAAATAGTTAGTGATAAGATTCATAATAATTAATTTTTTTAAAAAAAAATTCATCCTCTTACTAATGTACTCCAAAACGCATCAAGAAAAAAAACAGACTTGAATCATTAATATTGATTCTAACATATTTCCCAGGCAAACTGATAAAATTATATCAAATACCGTGTGCCACATTCTCTGTTATTTTCATCATCTCGCTAGATTATAAGAGTGATTATTGCAAAAAATATTTATATGCCACTTTTGCCGAGAAAATGTGCTGGGTGGCTAGGAATACAATAGTCATGTTTATGAAAGGACACAAACATGATAGGTATCAACGATTAAATGCACTAAATACATCATATCTCAATATTACTCAGTTGCTCCAAAAATGAAAGTCGCATTGTCCTTTCACTTGTTGGTTTATAGCCAAACAACTTTCCTAAATTTTGCAGGCAGGTGAAAAACCATACAATCCAGTATATACACAGTGTGAACCATCTGAAAGCTTAAAAAAAATAAGAAATACCACTTAATTTTAGTATCTGCCAATGTTCTAACTATTAAATGAGTGACTACTGTATGGTGCAACTCAAACAAAGTCTCATGTTAATATCCGTGAGTTTGAAAATCAAGGGTCACAACACTTCTTCATTCAGTAGTCTTTTGACAACCAAACCATCCTAACTTTGATGGTTCAGTAGGAGTAGTGGCAAAATGTAATACATACATTTTGCTGGACATCAGTAACTCAGAAACAAAGGAATGCTATTTCCTTTAAACCATTAATTGTTCAAACTAATAACCATCTTGTTTTTCATGATAAAATAGCTATTTTTTAATATCTTGAGGGTTATCTCATATTGTAAAATTTTACTAATTAGCTCGTAAAGAAAAACTTACAAAATTCACGTAACGCATATCTTTTATACACCTGGAAAGAAAATTCAACGCATGTAAGGAAAATTGTAAGATGAACTTATTTACAAAATAATTCTTATAATAAACATGTTCCTCAGAATGGCTGGTATGGGTATTAACACTTTTATTTTGTTCTCTCCTTATCAATAAAAGTGTTAATACTCATACCAGGCGTTCTGAGATACATTTACAAAATAAAGTAATAACATTACAGTTGCGCAGCCTCTTACATAGGTAAAACAGGACGTAACTTGAAGATCAGTTGAACAGAACACCAAAACACCCTTTTCAAGCCCATAAGCATATGAATAAAAACAAAAACTTTTTTTTTAAGGCCTGGCATGGCCAAGCGCGTAAGGCGTGCGACTCGTAATCTGAGGGTCACGGGTTCGCGCTAAACATGCTCGCCCTCCCAACCGTGGGGGTGTATAATGTGACGGTCAATCCCACTATTCGTTGGTAAAAGAGTAGCCCAAGTGTTGGCAGTGGGTGGTGGTGACTAGCTGCCTTTCCTCTGGTCTTACCCTGCTAAATTAGATACGGCTAGCACAGATAGCCCTCGAGTAGCTTTGTGCGAAATTTCAAAACAAACAAACAGTTTTTTAAGGGAATGTCACAGTACTAAAACATGAACTTAACATTCAGGTAATAAAAAATTCGTAAAGATTCATTATTAAAATCAAACAATCCCATAAGTAACAAATATCCAGGCACATCTCTTCATGTCTTTGATCGCTATTTCTCCATCCATTTCTAATATTTTGCATAACATTTTCTATAATTTTTTCTAGTTATTGTTTCACATACTAACATTTCTATTTTCTGTTTAGCCGTAAGTAAATAATCCGTCAATTCAAGTGGACTGATGTGTAAATGCATAAGTGAAAACTATCAATTATAGAATTGAGTAGTTTGTTAGATCTTTGAATGTTGGTTTAAATACTACTTCGACCTTTACCATTAAAATTTGTGTAACTTAGGATTATTGCCCCAGTTATCTGAACGTTGTATTTGTTTTAAATACAAATCGTACTTACAGCAAAAACTGTAACTTCTAATAGGTTTCACAATTATGTCTGAAATTAATATTCGTAGCAGATATGATACAGAGGTCGCGCTAGTAAAATAATTACTCGAAGAGATAGGCTTACTTTGTATAATTTCAGAATTTATAGTTTTTATTGGATTTGTGTTTGATGCCAAACGTTATATTGTCAGTTAAATACTTAACATATTAAAAGTTTGTCAGTGAAAGGAAAAGAGACCAACTGTGTAACATAAACAAAACACAAAGTAACAGTTGCTTTGATATTGGAGTGTACATGTATTTAGTTTAGTTAGGCTAAGCTAAGGTTCTGTCCTTATCAAGCCCATGGTATAGTTAGGCCTAGTTGTAGCAGCATACAATATAAAATTAAATAGCTCCAAAAATTGTGAATAGACTATTTGAATCGAACTTAAGAAATTGACTTTTTGTTGTTTAGCTTCTCATAAACCAGAATTCTCAAGTAAAGTGTCAAAACTTCTATAATAAAAGTTATAATGGCATCAACAGCAGAGAATACATCTGGTATAGTGGAAACAATTACAAACGGAATATTGGTGAGCTTGTATTTTTTAACTAAATTTAAGTTTTATAAATTACAGTTTTAAATGATTAGCTGTAAGTAATTCTGAAATCATATTATATTATTTTGTTATTACTAGCATCTTAAAAATCACGCTAGCATAAAGCTTTTAAATGTTTTCTTACAAGAGATGTTAATATTTCATATCTTAAGCATATTATAGAGAGTGTTAAAAATAAAGTTTACTTGAGTCATTTAAATACTAAATCCCTGATAGTAATATTTGGAGATGAAACCTGGATAAAGCACTGTTTATAGTAAGATTTGTTCCAGTTTTATAAGGAACAGATAAGATAGGCAGACATCTCATTTTTAGTAGATTATAACAGTGTAAAGATGCATAAGGATTGGAAAGTTGCTGATGTCCCTCCCATTTTTTGAGCACTGTATGAAAGCTGTTTTGGAAATTATGGGTAAGTTATACTTTGTGGTAGGAAAATTTCAAAGGAGTCTGATAAAAGCTTTGCAAAGCTTAGTAAATCAATATGTAAGCCAATATGAATTTGCTCAATAAAAGTTTGCCTTATTAATGTGTTACATTTTTTTCGAAAAAGTTTCTATTTATTTGGACAGTGGAGAGGGTGTAAATTTAGTATACTTAAATTTTAAAAAAAGTTTTAAATGGGTCTTCCTAGAGGGTTTTACTCTGAAAAACTTGTACCTCAAAAGTTAGGGAAAGAAGAATTAATTGAAATGTCATATATAATTGTATGCCTTGTTGGAAAAATAAGTGATTTAAAAAGACTGATTCGTTATTAGGAAGCATAATTTTGATTATTTCAACAATTTTAACTTAAAAACGAAGTGCTTTTTTGTTTCATTTTGTAACATTTATTTAATATAATTGGGAAAGAAAAATTTTGAAAATTTTTTACAACTCTAAAGGGTCTCACTTTTAACAGTGCATCTACCACTTGTTTTAGAATTTGTCTGTACACAATATAGAATTTTACTCCATCCTCCAGCATGTGATTAGAAAAATTAAAAGTGAAGCCCATGTATAAAAATCAACATAAAATTAGAATAAAATAATATGAAGTTATTTTGTTAAATAAAACTTTCAAGAGCTGTAATGACATTTTAAGACATGAAAGCTGTTAAGGAATAAATTAGTGTAAAATTAGAAAACCTATTCAGGTAGTATTGTATTAGCAAATAATTGTGTTTAACTTCAACTTCTTCAATGAAACTTTACAAATAGCTGCAGTAAAGTTTTATTCTTACGATGATAATATGATACCAGTTAAATTTTTAAAAGTTACTTAGTACTATATCCAAATTTTAATTATTTTTCATAAGAAATGTACAAGTCAAACTTAAAATAACATTAATCTAACCAAATCATTTATAAAATATATTATAATTCAGTAATTTCAAAGCTTATCCCTATATTTCTAAACTTTTCCTTTGCATGTTATGAAGATTTACTGTGTTACATTCAAACTTTATTTTCTTTTCATGCTATGTCAATAAATACACCATAAATATATAGCTACTAATTTATATTTTAATAGTATATAACTTTTATGAGCCAATATTACAACAAAGTTTAGTATTTCCACTGAGAATTGTGATGTTTGCTTTCTAGAAGAAAAACTTCAGTGCAAATTATTTGCTGTAATATCATCATTGCTAAGGCAAAACATAATTTTCATAGTTTTCAGTCTTGTTTGGCCACAGAGCCATGAAATAGACAACCAAATCTCTCTTGCCATGTCCACCTTTCACATTTTTTTTTTGTACAAAAATTGTCTGTCATGCTACACTTTATAATTCATCTTGGATGAGCTTTCAATTTCTTATTTTATGTATTACATCTTCAAATAGCCTGAAACCAAGTTAACTTGTGATTCAAATTTAGAAATGAAATGTATCAAATTTATATTTGCCAACAAAATTGATACATCCAATTTTCTTTCTTAGCACAAATGTATTGTAATAAACAAACAATACAGTTCACAATAATGATTACTAAAATAATGGCTTGTATACCAGAGTTTTACAAACTTACAAAGAATACTGACTCTTTCTATCTGGTCTGAGATTGATTCTTTTATCAACAGTTTATAGAGAGTGAATTAAATTCATGTTAATACACAGATACACTTCTCTTAATGGGAAAGCTAACTTGCTGTATTCTTGGGTTGCCTCATGTGGTTTACAAGCACACTTTTCACAGTGGAAGATATGTAATGTTTATGTTCTCTGAAGTTGGACAATTTGTAATGTGTGAAATCTACAATCTTTCCTGGTGAAATATCTGTAGTTTGTTTTTATTATTATTAATAAGCATTTATCACAATTATAGATTCTTAGGTTCATAGTACACTGACTGAAGCAAACCAGTAGTATTGAACTCTTTTAGTACATTGATTTGTAATCTTTAGGTGAAGTTGTCAGAAGTTCAGTAGGCAACAAAATTTTATATGCACACACAGTACATTGTTGATTCTTATGCTTGAAAATCTACAAATTTAGAGAATAGACTGGAATTTTGCAACAAATATTTAACACTAAGTTACATGCACTTCCAAATATATATTTATCTAAAATACCAATATTAAAATATTTAATAAAAAATCCATTGCTGTATAAATAGCTGTTATTGCATAGTTAGAAAATCAGAAATGCTGTAATAGTTATGGACATTGTCTGATTTTTTGTACATTATTATTCTGCATTCTTTTGTAGATTTTTAATTACCCCTCATTCTGTGTACTCAATATACACGAGTTCATCTACACATTTTCACACATTAAGTATTTGTCTAAAACTTTTGATACACTTTTAGTAATGATTACTAATATTCTGTATGCAAAAAATCAGATTTGTAATGAAATATTTTAAAGATTTGTTTGTGAAAAGTCTTTTTTGTTACTAGTGTAAGTGATTTCATGTTATGATAAAAAAAATTCTTTTCAAAAATCACATTATTTGCATAATCTCTAAAACCTTATTTCATTTCACATGTTTGTTTTTAGTAATACTTTATATTTTGTTAACTCCTTTACTCTGTGTTGGGTCTCTTATTTGGTCAGCCTTACAACCATCGTAAAATCATTAGAAAATATAAATTATGTTTTTCATACTATAATGACTACATATTACAATACAAAAGTACAAATGTTGTGACTAAATAGTTAAAGTTTCATAAAGCTGTATATTTACATATATCTATATTTTTTTCTTATATTGACCTTTAAGTCGTGCATAGTTAACATTATATAACTTGCATTGACATGATGCGCATGCACTCATTATGTATCCAGTGGTATAAAACTGACCTGTAGTTGTCTCATCTGTTTTTTAGTGGAAAAGTGTTTTGTTATGTACAGTCACATTTTGATTATTTTATATGTGTGTGTATGTATGTATATAGGTTATTGCTATTTAGAAATAAACTAAAACTTATTTTTCTTAAAATATGGAACAATAAATTAAGAATAAACTATCTCTTCTTGTTGGGATCTTTGTACTCTGTTGCTGCTGGACATAGGTTGCTAAACCTTTTAAAATTTTGCTCATGGAGGATACTAATTTTTTTTAGGTTTTTTATGTACATAAACAATTAAATAACCAAAAAATATATAACTACACTGGTACCATAGAATTCCACTAAAACGTATTTAAATTTTAAAAAATATGAAACTTCAAGCAGACTAAAAATGCAACCTACCTCCTTGAAAGCTTGGATTCAAAGAACATGGTAGCCGTTTTACAGATTACAATATCTGAAAAGAAAACACTGGTGGCATTCTAAGCTGTTGATTGGTTATTCATGTGTCATATGTTGAAGTAAATGTATATGAAGGACTGTTTTAAAAAATGATAAGAGGTGAACAGGGCCACTGTGTTTGATTTAATGCATAAACCATATCTCAGCAAAATAAAAAGATTTGAGTTCTTATTTTATACTCTAGCTTGATAATGCTAGTAACCCAAGTTTCTAATTTGTACAAAACTATAGATCTGGTATTTTGATGCCACAAACATCTAATTTTAAACAGTACTGTAGGCAGAGCATGGCCAGGTGGTTAGGGCACTTGACTGGTAATCTAAAAATTGCAGGCTCAAATTCCTGTCACATCAAACATGTCTACCCTTTAAGCCATGAGCGCACTATAATGTGATGGTCAGTCCCACTTTTTGTTGGTAAAAGAGTAACCCAAGAGTTGGCAGTAGGTGGTGATGACTAGCTGCCTTCCTTCTAGTCTGCTAAATTAGGGACAGTGTTGCATTCAACATATCATGTGACTTATTAAATCTGTATTTAGATTTTTTAATTACTTTTAAATTAAGAAATTAACTTTTATGTATAATATTAAAATTTGAATTATAATTACAATTTGATTTCAAACTTACTGATAAATTCATAAAATAGTAGTTCAATAAAATTTTGAATGCAAGTCAACAAATGCAGTAAAGTGGCCTTTGATGCTTGACCCAAAGCAAAAGGGCTAGTTAAACAATTTAGTGGAGTACTACCATAAATATATATAAAAAAATAGGATCAAGTGTCATTAACAGTCAACAGCAAAAGAAAGTACTTTTTGTGTGTATTATTTATTTAATATTATACATGTGGCTAAAATGTAAAAATAGGAAACTTTTTGTTAGTTAAGGTTAGATTAGGTGGAATAAATAATAATATAGTAACATTTACACAAGGTACCCTTCCACGTAACTCTTTCATAATGTAACTTAATAGTGTTACATGATCTGAACTTTTGCCAAGTGATTTACAACTTTAAATGACATAACTGGTAATTTGTGATGTTCAAGGGGGAATAAAACTATCAAATTTAAGTTTTAATAATGCATATTATGACTGCAAAACTAGTTAAAATAGTTTTATATTACCTCTTGAAGTCACTCCAGAAAAAGAACAGGAGGGACCACGTGTAAAGTTGGGGGGGGGGTCTAAACTACAGGGTGGTCGCTAGAAAAGCGGAAAATTTGAGGGTCAGATGAGATCATGAATAAAATGCGTGCTTACTCATTTCTATTTTGATTTCTTTACATCATGAATAAAATGCATGATTTTAATATCATAAAATGCATTTTGAGCATTTATGAGTGTAATATAACATATGCCTTTAAAAAACTTTGTAAAAGTTATTCTTTGCAAAAATAAATAGCTGTTTGACAAATTTTCCGCTTTTCTAGCGACCACCCTGTATATAGAAACCAAAATGTGTAGCATCACACTTGATTTTTCCAAACTATAGGAGTCAGAAATGCCAAAATGCATTTATCTAGATAGAATAATTTGATTAATGTCTGTTCATTACAATTTTAGTGACTGCAATGCAAGGGGACTGTGCATGAAGAAGGAGTGCCATAAAATTTTATAGGTATAGTGATTGTTGGTACAGTGAGCCCAAAAATGTAGTGAGAGATGACCTTGCCTAGAGCAAGGTGTATGAAACTTATCTTGGAAGTAAAAATATAAATTCAGTTTTAAACTACAACAGTTTCTGAATTGAGCATTTTTTTGTTACCAACATTTTTAATATAAAACAAACCTGATTAATGGATACCCTAATTTAAGAAATCAACAAATATTCCAGTTTTATGGTCTCTAGATTTTATTTTATACTGTCAGTACATAGTCTAGTAACAATATTAGGTTATACTTTGTTGTTAAGCAGTATGACATAAAACCATTTGTTGAAACAGTCTTTCCAAAATGTACTGGTTTTTCTGTTGTTAATTGTTAATCTAACTAATAATTTTGTGAATATTCCATAAATTCATTTTGTGAATTATCTTAATTTTAATGGTGTATAAAGGAATTCACTGATGTTTGACTTCCTGGACTGCACTTTTCTGCTACATTGTTTGTCAAGCTTGATTTTGCAAAATGTGTTTATTTCAGTTAAGCTATGCAATGTGAGATTAGGGTATACTATGATATGGTAGTGGTAGTACTTGCCCCTAATTTTTGATGGGATATACTCAAGAAACAGATAAAATATAGTTTTATTAAAAATGTGTTTTAAATTTAGTTACGAGGTTTCAGAAATTGTCTGTGTTGATGTTTATATTGTTGTATTAGTTATTGGCTGAAGCCTTAACTGATGATGACTAAACCTGTGTAGATGTTAGGAAACTTCAACAAACCCAGTAGAATAAAAAAATACTAACACTTGATGTTTCTTTTTGATACTAAGTGGAAGTATAAGACTGTTAATTTCTGAAACCAGTTAAAGAGGGATTTAGACCCTCTTGTTTGGTACTTGCTTATCCAACATTAAAAGCATCTAACTTCTGAGAGCAGAGAAGTTTTCATAACTTGTACTCCACTAGATCAATACCTACCTTTGCAATATGAAAAAGCTATTAATTTCTAAAGCTCTCAGTGACACAACAATATGTTTGTGGACCTACAGTGTCAGAAACCATATTTCAGTACTTACAGTGGACAGAGAACAGATTGCCTAGTGTTAAGCTTTTTGCTTGATACAAACAGAAAATTCTTAAAATAATTAAGGAGCCCATGATCCTTAGATCTCCCACCCACAGATATATGATTACACAAAATTAAAGAATAAAGTTATTGATGGAAGAGATATGCTCTAAGTCTGAACCTACTTTTACAATATTAAATAGTAATACAGTTCATTTCTAAATTAGAAACATAAGCCAATATAAAATACAGTAAATTTACACTATTCAACATTTCATAGCCAGAGATTTGGTGGTGGATGTTGCCAACCAGTTGCTATTGCTAATCAGCAGTTCAAAGTTATGTAGTAGCTTTATGTTTAACAACATAGTCAATATTTCAGTTAGGAATATAGTTGGAATAATCTAAAATAATCAGTATACTACAGACCTAGGAAACTATAATTATGATTAATGCTGAATAATTGGAAAACTACAGAATTTAACCAAGAACATTACAAACTCAATATCATCAGTGAATCAAATTCAGACTTTAGCATTTCTATAAGAACAGTAGATATTGTGAAAACTTGTGTGCTCAAAGCTCAGCCAGCCATCAAGAAAGGTATACAGGTGTATCAACAAAGAATGAATTTGCTCTTCGTGAATGTTGATAAAAGTTTCAGTTCCAGATATATAAGATTTGGTGGTGCTTGTAAGTTTGTAAAACTCTTCTATATTAACCATGATTTGTATTAACCATTATTATAAGTTGTATTGTTATTTGTACATTGAAATATATTTGTGTTATAAAGAAAATTCTGTTTCAATCTTGTTGGCAAATGTCATAAATTTCACACATTAGCATTTAATTAACTTCTATTCCAGCTATTTGAAATTGTAATACATAAATTAATAAAATGTGGGCTTGTATCTGAGATCTGAATCAGAGAAAAAAATTATCTAAATTTAAATATAAATCTTAATAAAATTTGTATTCATCACTACCAATAAAATTTGATCATGTTTGATCATCAAGCTTTTCTTGAATTACCTTCCCTTGAATAACTAGAAAAATATTACAGAAGTGAATTGCTTGAAATTGCTAAAATCTTAGAGGTTAAAAAGTAAAAAATGAACTAAAAAGTACATTGTTGAAATACTATTCAGTGATGATTTGTCTGAAGAAACATTAGGGGAATACTCCAGTGTCTCCACTAACCAACCATAATTGAATGGTAAAGATCAGTCAGAAGACCAATTCAAACTCAAATCAAACTTGAAGAAGCTCATTTTGAAACAGAAAGAGGAAGTAAATGCCTTGAGGCTAAACACATCTTCATTGAATCCCAGAAAGAAATGAAAATTAGATTCACATTTTTACGACCAAGGCAAAATGGCAAGTTTGAACTCAATTGATCCATAAAAGTATCACCATTTAATGGAAATGAAGTTGGTATATATACTCTTCAAAAAAAGAAATGCAAAAGGCAAAATTTGAGACAAATTGTTAAGTTTATTCCAGGTAGTTCTGTATGACGTGTGAAACTTTGCACATACACTGCTGAACATCCAAAGTCTGCAAAGGCAAAGTGAACGCTCACAAGTTGAAGTTTAATGTCAATAACGAGTATGCCCCCAAGAGCATCAATAACTGCTTGGCATCTCTTGCCCATGGAAGCGATGAGATGACGAATCACATCCTGTGGAATGGCTGTTCACTCAGCCTGCAAAGCTGTCGCAAGCTGAGGTAGAGTCTGTGGTTGAGGTTGTCGCCATCGCAGACGTCGGTCCAACTCGTCCCAAAGATGTTCGATGGGATTTAAATCTGGTAATCTGAAGGGCCAGGGAAGAACGTTGATGCTGTGGTGTCTCAAGAAGACAGTGGGTGAGTTGGGCTGTGTGAGAACGGGTGTTGTTATGTTGAAAAACGTAGTTGACGTTCACCATGAAGGTTGCACATGAGGTCTACGAATCTCGTTGATGGTTGCGTACGGTCTGGTCGGAAATCCTACACAGCCCTGGTATGGTTGAAGCAGTAGACGTCGCAGTGGTGGTCTTATTCCGAAGGTGACGTAACCGGATGTAGCGATCTTGTGTGGGCGTGGTCACACGAGGTCTGTCAGATCTTTGACGGTGCTTGTGATGGTGCTTGGGTGGACATTAACAGCTCTGGAAACATCTGATCGAGATTTCTCTGTTTCCAAGCGACCACTAGCGTTGTTGCGTTGTGCTTCAGTTAGTCTTGGCGTAACTGTATTGCATGTCGGTGGCTTAACACTGAGCTATGGAAACCAAGAACCCTTCACTTTTATAGGGATTTTGCACATGTTGCACTCGCAGAATATGCAGATCTCTCAAAGAAATTTATTAGATACGAATGCGTTTTGGCAAAAAATTTATATTTTCCTCCATTTTTAAAGTGCACAACTTTTATTGTCATTTTGTTCTGACAATCAGTGCCTTAACACATGTAACATCACATACTCTGAGCTTGTAACATTATTACATATATTTCTCTTTAAAATACAAAAAATATCATTTTTGAATTTTTTTTTTTTGAATTGTATATTTCTTACATTTCAAGAAAGTTATCCTAACCATGAAATGGCTCACTGAAAATTGGTCACTGTTATTACAAAATGTTTTAAATGGTAAAGCACAAGAAGCCTAGGCTACTCTCTCTGAAAGATTGTATATGTTATGATGAGACTAAAGCAGCTGTTCTCTTAAAGCAAGTATTAATTAGACTGGAGGCTTATTGCCAAAACTTTCAAGGTTATCAAAAGCAAGATAACCAAACTCGAATGGAATTCACCCATGAAAGAGGTTTATTTTGATTGATGTTCTTATTCTATGCATATTTGCAATAGTTTCATCAAACTAAAACAGTTTTGTCTAATTAAGGAACTTAAACGTTACACAAGTGGCTACCTAAAAAGTTGTTTGAATGAAAATAAAGTTGAAACACTACAGGAAGCAGCTGCTCTTTCCAGTGATTAAACTTTAACTCATAAAAACCAGTTTTCACAAGATGAAATTCTTTCCACCTCTGTAAACATCTATATGTGTCCAATCCACTGAAGTTAAGGATTTTTAAAAAAAAATCCAGCTCTTCTTGTTTAAAATCTTCTGACAGTCAGGATAAAATTTTGTCAAAGTCATGAAGGCCTGTGTGCCACTTTTGTAAAAAAAACCTGGTCATATTATGTTTGTTTGTTGGTCTTTGAAAAAAAAAAAATGCAATACCCAGTGTGGTTGTGTCCAAATATGACTCAGTCATTGTTGTAAAAAGGTGCATTTTCTTTAGGCTCAAGTTCTGCCAGTGGTGAGTTTGTTATTGCTCAGTGTATTAAGGGTGGCTTTCCTCTTTATAACATTTATTTAGCATTAGATCTAGTTTCAGGAGTAATTGAGGTTTGAGTAAGACCTACTCTGCTAATTCTTGGTGTATCATTATTATTAGAGAATTATTTGGCTGGAAGAAGAGTTTCTGCAATCCCAAAATGAGTAATGAGCCAATTATTGATACATCGAAGGATAATGATGCTGTTAAGGAAAATCCAGAAGTGACTTGAGCTCAGGTTAAGAAATTAAGCCAAAAAGAAATTATAGAAATGTATTCAAATGACAGCATTATGGAATTGTCTTAAACTTTTGTGGGATACAACAGGGATCTTGTGAACAATTAACCTTCCAGCAATTCATTGGTGAGCGACAGTAATGAATACGAGAGATCTGGTCCACTTGGTAAGGTTCTGTTTGCCAGAAGTAAACTGATTGCTAAGCAAGCAAAGGATCAGCAAATCTCTTTACTATTTAAATATGTATTCCCAAATAATGAACTGGAGAAAGTTCTGAATAGTTACATTTTCAATATTGGAGACTACTCAAAGGTACCAGATTCAGAGGATTGGGCTGTGATTTATCAAATTGTTATTCCCAAACATATTGTTCTGAAATATTGAAACTTTCCAGGAGCTTCCCATGGAAGATCATTTAGGAGTCAACAAGACATATGACAAAAGTCTGAGAGATTTCTTTTGACTAAAAATTAGGCAACATGTTTTTCAGTTTTGTAAAACTTATCCTACCAGTCAGGTGGTTTGAAAATCTAACCAGAAAATTCCCATTAATCCTTTCAAACATATACCAGCTTTCAAGAATACTTCAGTCATGTGATTATTGTGTTTAGTCAAAAGGATAACATTTGTGTTTCAGCACATCTATGTTTGTTTCAGTTTGATGCACATGATGTGTATTGTTTATCACATTCCACTGGAGCATAAGTGCAAAATGGTATGAAAATGAAACATATGTTATTAGGTAGTTATAAAGTGATAAGAATAAAAATGATAAACAACATATCAATGATGATAATAAATTGACTACATATCACTGCAGAAAAAGTAAATTGGGAGACCAATCAGAATACTGATGCTTTAGTATTGTTTCTTATGACTTTAATAAATTGTTTTTTGTTGCTTAATAGTATTGATCATTAATAGCAATGTGAAAAAATTGATCATTAGATATGGAAAAAAAACAAAACAGAATAATAGCAAGTGAATTGTTTTTTTACCTTCCTGCACAGAAATCATATAAATTCAAAATGTTTTTTTTCCACATTGATCTTTTTTTTTAACATTAATAACATAAGTGCAAGGTCTTTTGTCTTCTAATACTTCACCGGCTTTTGGTAAACAAACCATAACTTTTAATAATAAAGTACTATTTTAGTATTGGATGATTGTTAAACCTGGGATGCTGTAGACTTCGTTTCAGGTGCTTTGATTAGTTACAGAAAATCCCATTAAAATTAAGAATCTTAAATTTTGTATATTACTTATAAAAAATCTGTCTGTGTAACTAAGAGAAGGTTTGATATTTGAAAATAATTGAATAGAAATTGACACAGAAAATTATCTATATAAATGGGATATGTACGTATGATGATGACACAATATTACAGTTCATACTAGAGAAGAATGTTATTTATAGTAGTGATCCCTAATTGACAAGTGTGGTACAAAAAGGAACAAGCAACATTTGATAATGTATTTGGAAATAATGCTCAATTTATACCTTTATGCAAACTAATCTTGTTTTTGTCAGCAGTACTTGTATTGTTACTGAAACAAGAGAATGTCCAACATTGTGACATAGGTTATGGAGTCATTAAACAAATTTTAAGCATATTTAGTTCATGTATTCAAAACTGTTTTAAATGTGTATTTGCCATGTTTTTGAATTTTTACATTAAAGAGCAGGACCAATGTATTTTTTAAACATTTATAAATGCAGTCAAAGTCAAAGGGAAAATCATGAAATATGCTTATGGAGCTTATATTGGGTTATGGCAAAATGTTTACTTGAAATCTGTTTTAAATGTATTACGTAGTTTATCTTTTTTCTTATAAGACATTCTCTTTTGTTGTAGACATAAAGATATTAATCTGTTTATGTTCTTTAGGTGAATGGATCGGGAAGTGATACTTCACAAGAACCAGTTTTAAAGAAAATGAAGTTGGATGGTATGTTCAGTTCCTCAAGTGAGGATTGCTTATAATGCAATACAGTGTAATTCCTTTGGATTACTTGTGATATAATTGTGGAATTTGAAAATGAATGGTATAAATTACATTCACAAAGATACGACATCCACTAATACAATATATTTATGTATATATCAACATTTTTTCATTACATTTTAGATATTGTAAGTTGGTCTTTGATACAGTAAAGTCAAGTACAGTATCAATAAACAAAAGCTCTTGATTTTAAAAAATTAGTTTCACTTTGGTAAGATATTTGAACAACTGAGTAATATTTTCATTTCATTAGTCTTACTCAGAGACAGAAGAGTCGTCGTACACAAGGGATCTACCCTCAAGGTGTGTCAAACTAGGAAAGGTCAACCTTTGTGACAGAAAACATACTGTATGAGTTATGTTGTTACTAGTATTAGAAGTCAAATGCCTATTTTAATATAAGTCGTACTTAGCTGTAGTCATGAAATATTTTGTGCATTCTTTAACTTCGAAGACTTACTAACACAACATATTTCTGATGTAGAGTTCCATGTGTCCAGAAGACTTCCCTGTGCTTTCTTCAGTATTTTTGAAAGAAAAATGTTTATTAATTGTAGAAATATTTCTGCCTGTCATATAAACTTTGAACCTTATACAGGCATGATTTCTATTGGAGTAAAGTGGTATTAAAAACAATGTTGAGATTTTACTTTTTGACAAGAAAGAAAAGTAGTGATATGAGGTTTTTCTTTTTGTAAAAGAAAACGTTTCAAACAGAATACATCTTTATCTCACTGCTTTAAGGTTTTTCAGAGAATATTTAAACTTACGCAAGGTGTGCAGTTAGCTAAGTTGTACGGAACAGTTTTAATTGAAACTGAAACATGAAGTTCTATCATATTTAACATTGCTGAAGTTTTTTAGTTAAGTGGTGGTCTAGCTGGATGAGCAACCTTCTGTCATCTTGCTTATGTTTTAAAAGCTGGTAATGCCATCACCAAAAAGTAATAAAGCATATTAAAATACTTTTAATGTTTTAGGCTTAAATACACTGACATTAGGCTAGAAATGGCATGACTAACTTTTCAGTTTTACTTAATTACATACTGTGTTTAAATAACATTTTTGATTATCAAAAAATTACAAGTGAGCCCTTGGTGCTCAGAATACATCTCTTGTTAGAGAAAAGTGCAAAACTTAAGAATTTCAAAGTTTATGAAATTGTTTCTTACTGATAAACAGTTTTATACAGACTTTCTTGGTAGTGGTAAAGCAAGAGTGATATAAGGATAATTCATTCAGGCTTTTAATTTCCAGTGCAGAAAAATGAAAAATTGCAAAAATTACCATTTGTTTTTAAAAAGTGCTGTATTATTTTAAAGAAAGACAAAGCACAAAACTAAGCATGCATTGTGTGTAGATGCATCAGTGGCAGTCTCTTCATTTAGTGACCTTTATGAGGGAACTTTGCCTCTGTAACTGTGTACATCATATCATAACCTTGTAAAATATACTTCATGTTGTATAATTTTTCTTAGTTTCTATAAACAACTTCACTTAGAATTATTTTAATTCTTAATAATTTGAATTATATAAGAAAAATTATTTGGAGTCACTCTGAGTCATAGTCATTTTCCAATTAAGTTCTTCAAAGTACATTTATATTACTACTGTAAATTGTTAAAAGCAGCAGTGTTAAATACAATAGAGGTAAAAATCACTTTGCATGCTTGATTAAATATTTCCATCAGTTTTATGTTAATATTGAATATAAACATCTGTTATTAAAGTTTATTTGAAAACAAAGAAAAGAAGTATTTAACTGATGGACATAATTGGATTAATTATGAGGGGATTATGAAAAGATGTTTGTGGTAATTGTGAAGAGTATTGTGTGTATTTTTAGCACACAGTTTGACATATATTTGAATGGATTGTTTGTCGCAGGAGGTAACATAATTGTGGAAGGTATGTAGATGTACCACAAATAGGTGTTATTCTGAACTGTCTCTACCCACAACAGTGTTCAAACTTTAGTAAGTTGAAGACCCCTTTTAATGAAACATTTTCTGCAGATCTACAAATATATCATTGTTTTTTGGTTTGTAAATAGGATTTTGTACACAGAAAAAAAGCTATTCCAAAACTAAATGTTTTATTTTATGTAAATTTGTTTTTTTAAAAAAAAATTTATTCTATAAATCATATTTTTCTAAATATTTTTATAGAATTTTGGACATGACTGACCACCCTCCTGGAGTACCCTAGTGGACCCCAGTTTGAGAAATGCTGCTCTGCCCATTACATTTTTAGATATTATTGTATTTAAAGCATTTTGTTAAATTATACTTGTATATTGCTGCCCATAATGATATTATTCTTTCATTCAGATTGTTTATAGCAAATTAGTTTGGAATAATCCTTTGGAAAACAATTTTTATGAAATTGTTGTTGAAATTGGAAGTCATGAGAAATTAGAGACTGACCCCTCACCCCACCCCAAAAAAAAGGTTCAGAAAATTTTGACTCAGTATGAATTCAACTGGTGTATGCAAAATGCCAAGAGAGTTTGATACTGTTCAATTTGTCAAGATGATGGAAAATCATTATGTAAGCACATAAGCATGGAAATCCTGCAAAGATTAAAAATTATGATCAGTATTCAAAATGTAAATTTAAAAAATGATAATACAGTGAATTTATCAAAAAAATGGTTTTGTATCATTTTTCATGATGTTATTTGATGATTCAAATTGAAAAAAATAGTTGTTTTTTAAACAGTTTTTAAATAAAAAATATCATCATCACTATTCAGTGTTTCAAATTACTCTCACACACATACATGCCAGGGAAATAATTAACTTCTAAACAAACATTTCCTGTATTAAGTGGTGTTTTTGCATTGTGAATATGTTTGATATAGAAATAAGAAATAACCTCTCCATGTTTTGGGAGTCTAATTTGACCCCACTTAAGGTGTGGTTTAAACTTGCTATTTAGATAAAACTATGGAGAAAACCCTTAACTGTGACCACTAACATATCAAGTACTTTTGTGTACATTTTATACACCTTGACTTCTGATAGTGTAATCTCAAACAGATGCAGAATAATGCTTCAAATATTTCATATCTGTGTTAGTTAATTTTTATTTATATTTCAGCTATAAAAATATTTAGTGCAAGTGATTCATAATTGTTCTTGCTGGAGCTGCAGTGTAGCATTGCTTTCTGTAATTGCTTATTATGAGGAAGCACAACAGTTATAATTGATTTGGCATGATGTAACAGAATTAACATGTATAATAACATGACAGTATGTGTAAGAAGCATCTTGAACATTGAACCC
Source organism: Carcinoscorpius rotundicauda (assembly GCA_011833715.1). Classification (NCBI taxonomy): domain Eukaryota; kingdom Metazoa; phylum Arthropoda; class Merostomata; order Xiphosura; family Limulidae; genus Carcinoscorpius; species Carcinoscorpius rotundicauda. Next base: position 46,675,377 of record CM022394.1, on the reverse strand, counting down.
GATGTTTATTCATCCTTCACATTGTGTACAATTAAATTTTTCTGTTTAAGTATTGTTAGTTTTCAAAAACTTTTGACATTGGCATGAATTTGAAAGTAAATGTAAGTGTTCCCACAAAGCTTTCTTAATTTCATATAACTAGGAATTCTGCTGAAAGATTGCAGTGTTGTTACTTTTAGGCATGATTAGCTAGAAAATTTTAAAATTGGGTTTTTTAATTTTCAGGTTTTTGTTTTCATCAACTCTGACTTTAGTTTTTAGTCAGTTAGTCATAATAAAAGTTCTGTCATTCAATTTGTGCCTCAGACTTACAAAAGCATTTCTTATTATATAATTCAGAACTTGTAAAATTTCTAATTTCTCAGAACTTGTAAAAGTTTGAGTTTGATTTATATTACATTTACTACTGATTCTGAGAAGCTTTTCTTTATTTAAGTTAATTATAGAAGTTGAAGAATGAAAGTACTTCATGAAACTGTTAATTTGATTTTAAGCCTAAAGATATTTAATTTCAGTAGTGAATAAGCACCCACAGATGAGTGAAGTTATGCTGTTGCTATAAAACATCTTCAACTTTTTTTCATATGTGCATATGTAATATGCTATAATGACTTTCTTTTCTTTAGTAGTATTTCTTTCTAGAAATGTAGCAGTCATCTAGGAGTGGAGAAAACACTTTCATTGTTGCTATGGTCTACATGTACTGCAAAGAATGTAAATATAAATAGATATGTTGGTAAATGCTACGAAGTTAGGCTTTAAACTATTCTGGCTCTAAATCTGAAATTTTGAAGTGGTTGTCACTTCAATATTACAATCTGGAGTACTGCTTAACAGTTATGAGACTGATTCTCATGTTTTGCTGTGGTATTTTCGTTCAACACAGTATCATAACATCTCTTGTTTCACACTGTATTTATTCTTATTTTTTCATTTCATGCATACACTTGCTACATAAACCCACATTTGATTTTGGAAGGAGACACTTGATGTTAATAACATCAGGTTTAAGAATTGGCCCATTTTTACTTACCTGTGTCCCAGTCTAATTAGAATAGTTGTGTATGTAACTTATGATGTAAATATGCCGTGAGTACGTGTAAAAATATTCAATAGTTATGTCCTGGTATTACCAACGGTAACTTGAACAAAATGTAATTAAAAATGTTTTTTTTTTATAACATAGATGTAAAATGTTTGTTTATAGAATTTATCTTTAATTTTATATTAGCACATTCTTTAGCAAATTTTACAAAAATTTGCATTACAATTAAACTGGAAAAGAAACACTCTTTGAAAGAAAATGAGGTGATATATTTAAGAAATACATATTCATGACCTTTTAATTCAGTCAGTGTTATCTGAAAATACACTGTAGTACTGCATGTTATGAATTTGGGTTATGAATTTAAGATATTGCATAATACATCATTTGATGTAATGTGTCTTTCTATTTTTACTTGCAGGAATGGACTGGCCACAAAATACCACATGTTTTCATTGATGTAGGCTTAATGAAGTACTCACAAATGCATCATATCATCAATAAATTGATATATATTTGTTTCTAAGTTTTTTTTATCTTTTTTATCACCTTAAATAATTTGATTTTAGTAGACAGTTTACACTAGCTGCTTATTTTGCATAAAAGGCTAGGAATTAAATCTGTGTAAACTATTGTAAGGCCTTCCAACACTTCATACTTTTAATTTTTCAGGTTACCTTTTTTTTAAAAAAAATTACTGTTTTCCATGTTTTGGGAAAAAGGAGGTTGTGTGGTACCTTTTCAAGTTGATTATATGCGACAGAAACAAGTGACACAAGTGCTCAGATATATCTAAGGGGATGTCTGCCAGTTTTCTCTTTGTTTTTTGTAATTAGAGAACTTTATGAAGATCAAATTTATAGAAGTAACAGGTAACAAAACTAAACTCTATAGTGAGATAGAGGTATGAGACTTTTTAACAAATTTCTTGCCTAAGGGTAAAGATATTCTACAAATCTATTTTCCTCCTTCCTTCACAAAACACACACACTAAAGTGGAATATAATAAAAGGGACAATTATTGGCAGCTCCATTTGATTGGAGCTAAATTATATGTATGCATTTAGAATACCCATGCAGAAATCATATTAATGAATGTATGTAGTTTAAGTAGATATGTTACTTCATGTAACAAAGTATAGCAGTAACACTTGTCTCAGAAATTGAATTCCACTTCCCTACGAGTACACTGTTAATTTTTAAGTATTTAATTACTATCCCTAAATGCAATGTCACCCTTACTACCACGATAATTTCTTATTATGCACCATTTTGTCCTCAGATTTTCACTACTTTTTCATTAATTTATCGTATGATGTGCCATTGGAAGGCCTACAATAAGATGTTTTTGGTTATGATAAAATTAGTAACGAGACTATGATCTGAATAACTGTAAAATCTATTTATTTTAATTCTCTAATTGTAAAATTTTAATGAAAGTAGTATTTCTTAATATTTGTTATCTTGAAAAAGTTAGTTATCCCCATTTTATAGAATTTTCATGGGCTAAGAGATTTTTTAGATCATTGTTATAAATATAAAACAAAGTAACATTGTTTTTAAGAATACAGTTTTTATTACTAGGTGGATACAGTAATGGTTTGTATCAGTAACATTAATTTTACCATGACTGGGCGATATACAGTATTCATTTTGGTGACCATGCTGATGTTGATATGTTTCGTTCTTTTCTCTTTTTTCTTGTATTTTTGTACTGTGTAGTTTGAAAGCAAAACAAGAGAAGCAACCTGCTCACTGCACAACTGCTCTTGCTCGTGCGAATCATGCAAAAAGCAGCTCAAAATGCTAGGAGCTGTGAGATTTGCTTGACTGACATATCAGTGGTAAACGTTCTCTTCACACTACTTTTTGCATTGACTTAATTATCCTGTTTAGTGCCCTGCAATGAATTATTTTTGGCAGGTACCAGGTAATTGCAACTTAGATGAATCCTAATTTTTATGTTTTGGGTCATATGATATACCATTGCAGAGCATAGCTTAGGTTATAAATAGCCTCTTGGCTGCATTTTACATGTAAATAAAAGCTGAACTATTTTTTTTGTCCAAAATTTAATTGGTCTTGTATTTCTGAGGGTTGATGAAATAGAACTAATTTGATCATTACATTTAATTTGTGTATTTACATTTGTTTGGTACACTGAATTTACTACTTTGTTTCAGTAGTAATGGCATTTACATATTTTCAAAAGTAAAATGTGATTAAAATGAGTTTTTCATTAAATGATGTATGAGTATTTAACAGACCTATGTGTTACATTGAAGGAAATTGTCTACATTTTGATTTTTAGCTTCATTAATGACATTTATTTTTTGCACAATAGATTCATATAATTTTTAAACACCCATATTTAAATTTTCGTTTTACACATATAGTGGTCATTATATAATAACTAGAAGGAAATATAATACACAATATTCTCCCACTGTAAAGAACAGGAAATGAAGAAATACATGTGCTTTTGCAAAAAAATTTTAAAGTTTCAATAAAAATCAAAATTTATATCACTGACCAAATGTAAATGTCCTATATTTAACAAAAGGTTTGACTTCTGCCATTAGAAAGAAATAATTTTGAACACAGTTTGGAATAATTAACTGCATATTATATGCACTTATTAAGAAGGTAATTTTTCAGTTTTGGTGATTAAAAATAATTTTAATTATAGTTAGATTTACATAGTAATTAGGCACTAAAATATGTAGACTGAGTAATATGAACACCTAAATAGATATAAATTGGACCCAACAAGTTAGAATTTTTTTTTACCCCAGCATCGTTAAATCCTCTGAATGAACATCAGATAAACTAAACTTATGGTGTTAGAAAAACACATAGGTTGAAAAAGTCTTGATAGAAATGAATAAAAATCCTATAACCTCAATGCTTTTGAAAAATGGACCTTTCTCCTTCAGGAGAATACTGGAAAAGTTTCCCTTTCAAATGTGCTTAGGTTATAGCATTTTTATTTATTTGTCATATAAACTAAGCTGTTACTGAGGCAAACAGGAATTAATTTTCTACCTTTGTTGTTATTATCATCAAAGTGTAGCTGAACTTTAAAACGATAGATAAAATCATCCTTAAGAAATATTTTCCATTGTTGTTCCCATCAATCCTATTAACAAGTATTTGCATTTCTGCAGAAACTAGTGTGGCCAACACAATGACACAGCATGAACAGACTGGTCCAATCTTGGCAGGGCCTGGGGCTATGCGATCCCCTAGTTCACTGTTAGGGATTGGTCTTCAGAAGCTGACATCGGAGCAGCAGGAAATGGTTACTAAAGCCAAGAAGTATGCCATGGAACAGAGCATAAAGAATGTTCTGATGAAGCAGACAATAGCTCACCAACATCAGGTAAATATTAAAGTGCAATACTTTAAATAAAACAGGTGTTTTCTGAAAATGCAAGTATATAAATTAACAAATTATTTAGTTATTACAAGCATGTGTTTTTGTTCTTTAAAACTAAAGTTGCTATAATAAAATACTAAAGATGAAAAGGCAGTCAGTTTGTTAAGTGAGTTGATATTTTTAGTTAGAACTTGGAAAAATGTTTATACCTTGCAGAAATATTTATAAATGTTTTTACTTTAAGACATGTTTGATATTAAATTTTTAATCAGCAATTTTAACATGTAGCTTTTCATTTTATTTTTGTCAATTTAGCAACAAAAGCTGCTTCAGTACCATCAGGCCTTAGTCCTCATGTGTAGGTTAGTATTCCGACAACCAGTGTGGTAAGATAAGAATAAATTGTCTACTGGTGGAATTGCATAATATTTAATGTGTAAAAGTACATTCATATAATTTTTTTAAACATGTATTGTTTGTAATATTTTGAGAACAAGAAAGATAAAATACATGAAATAGTTTATTAAGTTAATGTTGTAGTACCTATATTTTTGGAGACAAAATTGCTTCATCAGTTTAACAGGTGTTTCAATATCTTGAGTATTACTTTTTTAACATGTTTGATATGTTATTTTTTTAATTTTCTTTATAGCCTTTATACAAGACATCAGTGAGTTTCTATAAACATCTGAATGTTCTTGAGAAAAATGTTACAGAATTTTGTACTTTTATTCAAAGCTTTATTAAAAGGTCAACTCCAAACATCTTATCAATTTTGAGTACAGCTTCAAAGCATTAAATACAATAAATATTGTGTTGAAAAATAGACTTTTAATACAATTAAAGAATTTCATTTGACAATCTGTTGTTCCTTGTGCAAATGAACAACTCATGTGCTACATGAAAATATTAGTGTTCACAGCCAAAAGTTATTCAGTAACCAAAAATGGTAACTCTTTTCAGGCTCTCGCATCTATTTAGCAGATAATTTTGTTTCACAAATACATGGTGTTGTTGCAAAGTCTTTAACCCTGCATACACAAGTTTGGTCCATTGGGGTTGTCCCATAGTAGAGAGCTAAAAATTACTATGATCCTAACTCCTTATATCTTCACAAAATTTGGCAGTCATTAAAACATTAGCAAACATTAAAATTATTCTGTGCACAAATTAGATTTTTAATAAAGTGTTTATACTAAAGATTCATCTGATAATTTACTTGGTTATTCTGTGTGAAAGATGAATATCGTGATAGGAATAAAAATACTTATTTTTATTTTAACATTTTCGTATTTCATCTGAACATCTATAACTTAAATCAATATTTTTTTTTTACATTGTATGTTTTAACCATAGGTTTCTCTATGAAAACAGCATACTTTATTCAAGGAATTGTAGAGACATCTAAGTATAATGTAAAGAATGATTGAAAAACTGTTCCTTGCTTTTCAATATTGACTGTGAAGTTACAAATTACTTAAAATTACAGCTTAAATCTTTATTCTTTTACTAAATTTGCTTTGAATTTGTTTGTATATATTTTGCTGTTTGCAGGGCCAGATTGTTTATTAGGCACAATAAGCACTGTACCTAGGGTCTATGAAGTTTCAAACCCGAATTTATAATTTATCTAGCTATTGGTTTAACTTGTACAGCTGGTAAGGCTTATGAACAGAAGATGCCATGACCATATGATTGTCCTAATTCAGCACTGACTGTATGGAGCAGTAGCTCATCCTTCTCCAAACATTAAGTTACTTAGAGCTCTTAGTTGTATCTTAGTGAAGTAGTAAATTAGAGGGAAACTTACATCATAACTCTGCTGTCTATGGTGTGAGTACTTTATGCCAAACTCAGATCAAAAGGTTAAAGACAAAAAGTGTAAATTGAGCAGTTTGGAGTACATATATGTTTTGATACAGACGGGTGAAGACTGAAATATTAAGTATTTCCTTTTAAAATTAAGGAATTAAAATTTGAATCAAACTATATGTTGAACTTAATTAACATATATTTGTAATAAAGATTATAAAGCAAAAGCCATGGTAGCTAACCCTTGTGATTACTCTTGTTGATTCTCTCACATCCAAGGTGAACATAACTTATTTTTTGTAAATTTTAGGTATATGTATCATGAAAGAAAAAATATCTTTTACAAGAATAAGATAGAATTAAACTATTATAATTTAACTGGCTTTTTAATTAAGGTATAAGCAGATTAAAGAAATTATTTCTGTTTGGAGTGACAGTTTTATCAAACACACTTCAATATTTTGTAGTGATTTTTTTCTTTTTCTGCCATAAAATGGATAAACAACCATCATATTTATAAGGTTAAGAATCTGCTCTTTCTTCTGGTTATAAACACGTACTTAAGACAGGAAGACATGAGTAAACAAAAGAATGGTGGGGAAGGGGTTGGTTATTCTGGTAAATTTGTTAGGTGTATTTTATAATCTTAGTATAATGAGAAGTTTAGAAGTTCTTTATATTCTAACATCTTGGTATGTGAAGTTTTAAGTTTACTATGGATATTGGAAGTAATAGTAAAAAATGTAAATTGCACAATTTATAGCAAGAATATGTTATGACATAACAAAAGAAAGTATTGAAATAATTTTTAATATTCCTTTTTAGTTATGAATTTAATTCTTATTAAAATTTAATTTTACTATGTTTTTATTGTAAGTTTATTGATATTAAACAATTTTGCTGTCAATTTATTAAATTTTCAAGTGTAACTAATTATGACATGCACCTAGGTTTAATTATTTATAGTTTGCTGTTAAGTAAGAGTAATATATAAATTTATAAATTGTTTAAGCATTTGCTGGATTCTGCATCTTGGGTAAAATTCTGCAAACTTTTTGCTTGATCTGATCTGATCTCCCATTTCTTAGTTTTTGCTGATGATTAATTGGGTTTAATATAACAACATATAAATGTACAGGATATAATAAATTTTTGTGTGATGTTTTAGCATTTAACTAGATAGAAGTATTGTTGAAACAAAAGAATAATAAAAATTAGTTTTTAAATAGTCTTATTCTTCACATTCTGTAGTGCAATATTCATTTCGAAGATCAAAATTCAATCATTTGAAAGTAAATTGAAAATGTTTAAAAATTTTCACTTGAAACTATATATTGCAATACTTTTACCTCTCTGTACAGGGTATTGTTTTTTGGGTTTTTTTTTCTCGCATTCTTTCATGTCTGTAAGAAACCATTCTGTATTTGTACACTTACTAACTGTGATTCACATGGTTACCTATGCAGCAGAAATTCATTCAAACTCCAGTTGAAATAAATATTTACAGTAAGGTGACTGGATATCAAGTATTGTAATGGTTAGTTGCCTATATGATCACTTAAGTATAATTACTAATTAATGACTAATTTTTTGTTAGTTAATAGTAATATACGTTATATATGTGATACCATTTCTGATATATTAGCGTCATTATATAGTATGTGTGATATGCAAGTGTCAAGGACTTGAGGTGGACATTTTAATTACCAATAAGGAATTCTGTATATTGCTCTTTAAATTTTTTCCAAGAAATTTAATTTATCCAGTAATTTAGTATCTAAACAAGACCTTGCTGTCACAATATCACTTGCATATGAGAATACCCTTTCTGATGGGACAGATGTTACATTGGAACAGAAGGTCATCAAATCATTAATGTCATTGGGTATTTTTCTGCATTGGTGGGAAACTGTGGTAGCTTTTGTCTAAATAACAGCTGATTCTGTCTTGAAGTCTATAGTAGGGGTTTTTATTGTAATATAAGACTTGATTGATCTGCTTGTCTAGGAATCTGTAATTCATGCAACATTTTCAACTAATAGAAATTTAAACTTCATACTTTTGACAACAGTTTTTATCCAGTGTAAACATTTTTCTTCAAGTTGGTTTGGTTAGCATTTGGTATAAAGGCTCATACTTCTTGATTTTGTAACAAAATCAAAGTTTGCTCTTGTACTAAAAGACCTAATTTCTATGATCTAATCAAAAACATTGTAGGTATGGTCAAACTGGTTGCTACACTTACAGTTTTGGTAAAACATTTTGCATGATATATTCATTCACTTGTTATCTTGACCATGTTTTTTGTTCAGTTTGGGACATAATGGTTTGTAAAACAAAATATATAACCTAGCTACATGATGGATGAATATTTGGTGTAAAATTTGTATCAATGCTATAAGTGTAGCTACCAAGTTCGCTGCCAGTTTTGATTAATTCCTTTCAATTACATGCTGAGTGCATTTTGGCCACTCCTTTGTTTCATGTTTTTGTCAATACACACAATAAACTATGCCAACCAGAAAGTGAAACTTCATAGTAACCAACATTAGCTTCCTCATTCAACCATACTATTTAGAACAAACCTTTATTTTACAGAATCAACCAGATTCTTTAAAATATATGGTAGTAGATCTTTCTCTCTAGAACAGTTTTAATAGTTTCCTTTATAGTAACATCATGAAATTTAGATTAACAGTTTCTTGTCATCACTGCAATGTTCAATGGGTAGAGCTGTATCAAGCATAATTATTTATGCTAATTGCTTAAACTGATATTGCATGATATGAAATGTTACTTGAATAGCAGAATTTTATGAAACATATTAAATTTGTGCTGAAAAGTTGGCAATTAATAATAACCAGTATGGTTATTTTGAAAACATAAGCTAGAAACTGCTAATCTAGTTATACACATCTTTTCATTTTATAGTTTTGCTGTTCTTAGTGAACAGTCTTTAATCCAAATGACATAAAACTAAAAACCTGTTACCATTCACCAGTTAGTTTTCTGTCTTTTGTTATATATATTATTTCAAGGGATCTATCCCATGTTTTGACCAGGGTCTCACCTTGTGGTGAATGGTGCTTGTCCAAGTATTTTTCAATCTCTTACAATTGTATGAACAAAACCTGCACTGTATAGTCATGTTGGCTTTTAGAATTTCTGTGACCAGAAAATGTATAATGTTCATTACCGTTACATAAACTAGAGATGAGGTGTACCACAAGATTGCTCATACATTATTCCTTGCAATGTATAATATTTATAAATACATTTGTTCTGGACTGCCCTAACTTATGGGCTTCATGAGTAAAGCAGAAAACAATTGCTGTTTATTCCTGCCATTTCTTAAATTGTATACATTAAGTTAGATCTGCTTTTCAAAATATGGTTTGGTGGTCAACCATTACACTGTCTCTAACATGAATGTTCCTTTGAACTTTTCACCTAATTTTCTTATACAGTTCAAGAGTTCTTACCACTTTCCAGTTCCAAGCTGATTGGGTGGTAGACCTTGGAGATATGCTCCTGAATGAGAGATTTACAATATAGTCTCCATTCAGTTGAGAAAAGAGCTGTGATATTCTACTGGTGTAGATGATGAGACAGAGCTGAACCAATCAACATTTTATGTACATACATATTTTGATGGTTGGGATCCCTCATCCTATCTCCCCATGAATGTTAGTTTGCAATAGATAAATTCTGGACATATAGCTGAATCAGTGAACATGATGCATACATGGTTAGTCTGCAGATGTAAATGCAGTTCATCTGCCAATTGGGATACCTCATTTTACCCCACATTGTTACCCCAAGCAATCAAGTTTTAATATTTAAAGCTAAATCAGTCATCAACATAATTTCTCACATATTTAATGTCTCAATCAGTTCACTTCAATTCTTAATTAATACAGTTTGAATCCCCATTGTTGTTAGTCTTGGTCGGTGCACATTGGTTATCCTCTTTCTTTCTCTCAGTGTTTTTATGCTGAGGATGTTACTGCATTTGTGTTAGTTCCACATTGGTGTGATTTGTGTGGAACGTTGCACATTACAGGAACATGATTTTTTCTTTTATTCATCTGGAGGTTTGGTTCCTGGTTCTTTGTGTGTGTATACATTTGTGATATTGCTCTTCTCCCATTGTCCTGTTCACCAATCAGAAGTGGGTTTTCTACATTTGGTTGGCTAAACTTGAGGTGATGACATCAGAATCCTCATTTGTAACCCCTCATGAATATAATTTCCTGGCAGATGATTTGGATTGTAGTTGACTTACAGACAGTGCGATCCTTGTCCACCTCCCCCCCCAGCAGTCATATTTCAGATGCAGTTGACTTATTATGTGCAATTCATTGCACTTTAGCTACTCGACACCGTGGGGTACATTCCATTCTCAAATGAAAGTGAAGTTATTATATGTTGTTTAGATTACTGTCCAACCTGTCTTCCCTCCCATTGGAATCTGCTTCTCTCAATTTTCCACCCACATGTGCCATACTTTTACAAGATAAAGTATTTTGTACATCTAATACCAAACTGTGCTTTAGAGATCTCTCCATGGTAAGCAATATATTCATTTGATCAGAAGTTCCTTCAAATAGCATTAGACCAAGTCGAGCAAAAAATCTGGTAATAGTTTTACCTTATAACTATTTAAATCAGAAGTTTTAATGAAATCTACCGTAATTGAAATATTATTTTAAACTTAAGATAATTAAAGCTAAGAAGCCAGAATATGAATATTTGTACCTTAAATGTGGTGCATGTAATAAACAGAATTGATCAATATATAAGCCATTGTGTGAGTGAATGACAGTACATCTTGCATGGAATGTAGGTTATAAGTTGTGCAGATGATGTTTTTTGTTTAACTTAGTCAATCAAAGCATAAAACTGAGTAACATGATTGAGACTCCTATATCCTCTTGAACCCATACTATTATATTTTTTGCATTGTAAGTTTTTTACTATTGTGTTCATTTTCACTCTGAGGCTAAAGATTGGAAATAAGAAATATTGAATGTTCTTGTTTTATCATTGTTGTTTTTAGCTCTAATCTTGATTTTATCATGCTATTTTAGGGTATATGTTGGAAGTATCAGTTTTGAGTTGAAAGAAGATACAATCCGTCAGGCATTTTCTCCATTTGGCCCAATCAAGTCTATCAACATGTCATGGGATCCACTTACTCAGAAACATAAGGGCTTTGCATTTGTTGAGTATGAATTAGCTGAGGCTGCTCAACTTGCACTGGACCAAATGAATGGGGTCATCATTGGTGGAAGAAACATCAAGGTATATTTTAACAAGTTTGTTATTCCTTATTGATTCTTGAAATAGTCATCTCAAACATATCCTATTCTTAACATCATATACATAAAGAACTGATTGCGTATCATTTTCTTCTCTTTTGTTTGTAGAAAATAACATTAAAAATTAAAAAAAATATTTACAAATTGAGTAAAATCTAGAGAATGTAGATAAAAACATGAATAATATCATTGTTTAACTCTGTAAGCAAACTTGTGTCATTTCTTGCTAACAACACAACTGTGAAACAATTCAGACTGTAAATCTGAATTTACTAAATGTCTTAACATTTTGCTGCTGACAACTTATTACTGCAATTTCACGAGGTACAAAACAACGGATCTAGTATTTTGACATCACAAACATCTGATCTTAAGTAATACCAAATTCAACATGACATGTTACTTACAAAATTTGATATTTAGGTTGTTCTTTTAATATGTGCTTTGAAATCAAGAAATGAACTGATGTATAATACTAAAATTTGAATTACAGTGCACAGTTTATTATCAAACTTATTGATGTAACTTCATAAAATAGTTGTTCAAGAAAATTTTGATCTCAAGTCAACAAACAGGAGAAATGCTATTTGGTTTGTGACCTGTTGAGAAAGAGTTTAATCTATTGTTGGTAAATTGCTTTCCTTTTTCTGATTCCTTCAGCAACACATCAAATACCTTTTTTTATGTTAAGATACTGGTATATGATGATTTTCATTTAAAATTATAAACTGACTTTGATCTACATACTACAAAACTAACTATTCATTGCAAACTTCTGTGTAATGAATTTTAAATAAGCAACAATTTTTTTTGATAATACATATCTTAAGTGAAAGATGTGTACAAACATAGAACAAATGTTAAACATATGAAAGTGAAAAAACATTTTTAATTCATGTTGTCATATATCCACATAAATTTGTGGCAGTTTAACCCTTTCTATAAAGTATTTACACTGTTTAAGCTGTTAAAACTGTTTCTAGAGTTTGGAGAGAGGTTATTAAGGTGATATGTTGATGAGAAACGAGATTTTTGAGACCCAAACACAACTTAAATTAGAATATTTAGTACCAGTATAGTAACTTAATTTTTTTTTATTATTTCAATATGCATATATAAAACTTTTTTTTTATCTTCCAAGTGCAAAGTTAACCTGAAGATACCCATACCAGTCATCTTTAGAATGTGTTTTTACTTTCAGTAGGTTTTCATCATCATGAAATCTTTAATTAGGAAATCTTAATTTTTAAAAAAAATTTATTTACAAAAGATGTGTAGCATTTATTGATAATTGTGAAATTGCATGAAGATACACATGATCAAAAATTATAATATGAATATTTTCATGGTTACTTTGGTGGTTAAGTAGTGTCATTGCACATACCCACTGTCAGAAAGTTAATGTATTGGATTTGAATGATTAATGCTGTATATACATGTGTGTGTCTAAGTTAGATTACATTAAAAATGTATTTGACATGTAAGCAACATTGTACTCTTTACATAAAAACAACTATAGTGTCCCATTGAGTTGTCTTGATTTCAGAATTAATCAAGGACTACCTAACTTTACAAGAAGAAAAATACAATCATGTTGAAAATAATAATAATTTAACTTATTCATTTTTCACTGTTGACCTTCTTTTCATCCAAGAAGTATTGCTCGAAGACAGACTTGAGTCACTCTTTCACTTTCTTCTCTTGATCATCTGTGCTTCTTGTGGTGAAGAGGGTTTCTCATACAACTCTTCCAGTAACACATCTATTAATGTGTTATTTTTGGAACCAGTAAATTTTGTTTATCTGCCAAAGGTGTACTTTCATCATCGTTGTTTAAAAGTACATCTAAACAGAGTGACTTCCAATATGATACTTACCTTCTTCCACAAAGTCAACTATTCTTGTTCAGTGTTGCTAACTTTTTTTTCTTTACACAGGCTACAAGCCTTCTCCCCACCATTGCAGTGAAATGATTCCAATATGTCTCATGCAAATCACCATGAATTGTTTTTCTTCCAATAAGTCCATGATATACTCATGAGATTCATGTGGCTCTCTCATTGTGCCTCTTCTGAACTATCATCTCTTGTTAAACAGTGTTTCTACTTGGGTGTGTTCCTTTTTTTATTAATTTCAATTTTCATGTTCAGCAGTAGTATACTAATGAAATAGTTTTCATTGAAATTACTTCCATGTTTATTCAGACTATTTTTCCACTTCAATCCCACTTTATTACAGTCATGTTATTAAAACCACTTGCATATGCATACAAAAAGTAACATTTAAACTGTTTAATGATGACTGATGTACATTTTTAGGACATTATAGAAATGATTGCTAGCTAGAAAAGCAATCGGTTTTCTATGGTATTGTACTGTTATTGCAGTTTTGAACACTGATGAAATGTAGTTCTGATACCATTCCAGTGTGACTTTTGTAACAGGTCAATTGTCATGTAACTATTTTGATATTAATGTTTATTTAAGTCAAATTTATATTTAGAAATATATGTAACTTGTACTGTTAAATCTGTTATACTGTTGTAGAAGATTCTCGAGTGTAAGAATCAACAATATTTGTATATTGTTGTGCTGGCTGAAATTTTTAGAAACTCTCTTCATGCCTATAAATTTAATCAATTGGAAATGCCAGGTGACAGTATATATTATTTGTTTTCTAGTTTGGGTGCTATAAACCTTGGAAGCTATAAATGAAGTTAATAGAACAGGAATTTCAAAACTACTAACTAGAAACATTTATATATTTCAAACATTACAAACCATTTAAGTGCTAAACCCCATCGGAAGTCACTTAGGTAACAAAATTGAGACATTTCATATGGCTAAAAATTAGGCAAGATGTTTCCCAATTTTGTAAAACACATCTTACTAGTCAATTGGTTATGAAACCTAACCAGAAACTTCCTGTTGCTCCATTGAAACCTGTCCTAGCTTTTGAAGAACCCTTCAGTTGTGTGATTGTTATTGTGTTTTTGATAATGTATTATGTTTAATTTACTGTTGTTATTTTAGTTAAAAGTTATCTAATGTCAATTTTTAATTCTTTGAGGAAGGAGGTTTCATGGAATTAATATTGTATATCTCTTCGAATATCAATATTTGTTCAGAAATGTACAAAACTTATTCTGTTAAATCTGTATTGTGAAATGTCTACCAATTCAGTAAAGTTGTAAAAGATTCTTGAATGGAGAAATAACAATAAATGTGCATAAAAACTGGTTTATCAGTATTGTTGTGCAGGCTGATATTTCTAGGATCTCTCCTTATAGCTATGATTGTAACCAATGTGAATGAGCCAAAAGACAGCTTATATTATTGGTATAGTTGGGGTGTTTTAAAACCATGGAAGCAATAACTGTGATTAACACTTATTTATCTGGAACTTCAGATATTTGACCAGGAACATTTATAGATTTCTAACATTATAAAAATCATTTAACTTTAGCAGATTTACATCTGGTATTAGTAGTTTTATGAAGACGTTATGGAACATCATAAGCTAGAAACTTGACTTGTGATGGGTGAAGAAGGAAGAATGCAGAGCTAACTAGCTCCCTATTATGTTAACTGTTCCTCCATCAACTCGAAATTAACTTGCTCATCATGAATCTATGCAAAAATATCAACAAAGTTCCAAACCAAAAAGAAGACCCAATGTTGTCTATAAGTTACATAAAATTTTTGTACATAATCATTATTTGTGTTAACCATTATTGTAAATTGTGTTATTGTTTGTATATTAATATATATTTGTATCAAAAAAGAAAACTGTATGAATCTTGTTGGTATCATAAATTGGATACTTATCAACATTTATCTAATTTCTATAAAGTACAAGTTGCTTCAGTTTCAAGTTATTTAACACTGCAATATGTTACACTTCACATCAGCTGCAGTTGTCATGTTACCCTGCTGACGTGCATATTGAAAATTGTTTAAATATAATTTGCTACACCATGTGTGTATCATGTATGCATAAAGTACATTTGTAGGCTTCAAACGTGCTATGAATAAATGTATGTTGGAAGTTGAATTATTCCAAACTCTTAAACTTCTATAAACAGTTTAAAATCATAGGCTATTTATATTCATTGTGTTACATGCTTGTTAAGCAAGTACAACAAAAGGTAACTTTTATTATTCTTAAACATTTCTTTTCTGATATTTTTTTGTTAATTTAATGTCTATTCATCAGAAATCAATTTATTACCCATTTTTAAATTAATATATGAGGAGCCTGATAGAAAGTGTGCTAATTGAAAAAAATTGTCTCTGAAAATAGTGCAATGTGTCTAAATAATTTTTACTTTTATGTTAAAGTAATTCTTGATTTCATAAAAAAATGGTGTAATAATACTTTTTACATTTCCATATGTTAACAGTAGTGATTTTTTTAGAATTTATATGAAAGTTTACATACTGTGGTTCTAAACAAATGAAATTTGTCCAGTTAAAATTCTGCCATTTTCCTTATGGCATTTTGATCATCCTTGTTTCATGCTATAGCTGTGTTTCTTTGATATTAATGTAAAATAAATAGGCAAATAGTGTATTTATAAATGTACATACTATTTAAAGTGTACCTATTCAATATTTTTTGAGGTAATAAAAAACTAGAGTTTTTCTTTTTTATATTCCTACTGTAAAATATATCATGAAGTCAAATATTAAATAGTTTGCTGTTCAGCAGTGCTATACTCACACAGATTTCAACACATGCTACATTAATGTGGATATGATGGAATGTTTTTCATGACTGAAGTATGAGAGAAAAGCTCTTTTATTCATCACTGATAGTCTGGCAGAAATAATGGTTGAATATTGTAGCAATTACAAAAAAAAATATTAACATTTGCTTATTCCATTAGGTGGGAAGACCTAGTAACATGCCCCAGGCTGCACCAATTATAGAAAAGATTGTGAGTGAAGCTAAAGTATTTAATCGTATCTTCATTGCATCTGTGCACCAAGACCTTATGGAACAAGATATTCAAAGGTAATTTCATCACCCACTTTGCTTTGGCTTTTTGCAATGATGTGTATGTGTGAACAGAGTACTTTTAAGGAAATATATATATAATACACAGTTTAGTATAATTACTGAAGGGAAGATGCTTATGAAATTATTCATTTCACTTAGTTTATTACAAAATGAACTGCTTGATGACATATTTATCATTGTCTTTTAAAACCAGAATTAGACTTAGTGGAATAATTTCATCTTAAGGTTTATTTGTAGAGAAAGGTTTATTTAATGATCAAAAACTAATTATGATTGTATGTACTGTTATTGGCAACTGTTAGTATAATTGAACAATTTCTTTTACATAACTTAGGAACACCACAAAAAGATTTCATAATGATACAAATTTTGTTCCTGGATAGTATGTGTTATTTCTTAATTGCTTATGTTGTAAAAGTACAGAAAATGACCATTATTCCCTTCAAACTTTGCTTTTGCGATCTGGATAATAGAATTTAGAAATTAACCTATTTTCTATGTAAAAACAGGCAAATTTGCACATTTTCATTTACATAAGGTCTGAATAAAACAACATATGAATCAAGATTTACAGGTATTTATACTAACATTATACAAAAATGAACAAAATTGTTTAGAAGCTGGAAGTTTTTCAAGATTTGAGACTGTAATGTAAATCACTTTCACATAGCCCTCAGATATTGTCTCCCATCATGTTTTCGTTGTACACTCCTTGGTAGTGGCATTCATTGAGGTATTTTTGGTTGGGGTAGTATGTGTTTCTGTAATGAGCTGCACCTCTGAAATTGTAATCTAATTCTTCAACGTCTACCTCTTCTGATTTGCTGCTCTCTTCTGAGGATGGCTGCTTTTTCTTTAGCAGAGTGGGTACAGGAAGCTCAGGGCAGTATGCCACTGGGGCAGTGGATGATGGAAGGTCCAGATATATGATAGCAGATGCATTCTTGCCAGCCCGAGGTGTGGAAGGGTCCACCATGCAGAAGTAGCAATTGTGGTCAGTGGTCAGTAAGTTTATGCTAAATTCTTGGAACAGAAAACTTCTTAGCTCTCTTTTTCCCTTCTGTACCATCCTGCAAAAGAGCAAAATAAAATTCTTATTATGAAGAATCAATTTATTTTATCCACAACTAATGTATATGAGGTTCATGCAAAATATTTTGTGATATTTTTTCTATAGTATTGGAAATTACAAAAAAATTAAAAGATATTTAAATTTTAAAAGGTCTAAAATTTGTATAATATAAAATATTATTCAAGCAAGCAAAAATTGTCCGTCTTACCTTCTAAAGTTTTTTTTTTGCAGTGCTCGCAGGTAAAATGAGGTGCCCAGGGTTTGTCATGATCCCAGATAGGCATCCCGAAATGTGCCTTGTAGGCTTCGCATATCTTAGAAGATGTTGTCACAGAGTACTTTTTTGCTCTTATCTTGATAAATTGGTCACATACGTAGCAGAATGCATCTGGAGAATGCTTGCAGCTTCTTGATGCCATCTCTGATAAAATCAGATAGGTCTATGTGTTCACTTAGGGAGCTAGAACAAAACTGATGTGAGTTGTGAGCAGTGAGCCCATGTATATATATTACTATGGAAAGTTCTAGAAAATTCTAAAAGGTTCTTGAAAGTTCTCGTAAGTTCTACAACGTTCTAGAAAATTCTTGTAAGTTCAAGAAAATTATCAATCAGTTACTCAGCACTGAATCCAACTAGAATGTTTTGGAAAATTGGTAAATTTGAAAATTTCATTACCCAGATGACAAAAGCAAAGTTTGAAGAGAAAAAATAGGTATTTTCCATTTACTTTAGACATAAGCAATTGGGAAATAATTTCTGCCCAGGAACAAGAAAAAGTAAAAATTTTGTTACATTGTGTTATTAAAGTGTTTCTTAGCACTTTTTATAATTCTGTAATCTATTTTCTCTTAGTTTCATAAGATTAACATCTTAATACTTTGTATAGCTCTGTGATAGATCAATAACTTGGATGTGTACTACCAGAAAAATTATTCACACATTCTTTTTACAATCTTTTTTACTTTAAATGTCAATTGTTTATTCTTTGGAAAGATTAATTGGGCTGATATTAAATGCACAAGAAAAACTAAAAAATATTATATTATGTATTTTTTTTAGTTTTGTTATTAAAACATCTGCCATCTAGTGATTAAATAGTTAATTCTTTCAGTGTAAACTGAGTCTATGGGACTGACCTCATAACCATTTTATCCTTTTATAATTTTCATTCTATTACTTTTGAATCAATAAATGTGTGTTCACAAACTTTCACAGATTATCAGTAAACTTTACAATGCTTTCATATGCAAAATAACATATTTTAAATCTTAAACTTTGTTAAGCAGAGATTTTATGATGCTTTTTTTATGTTTGCATTTTCCCTATTTCACATGGAAAGTAATTCATTTTAAGATTAAAAATACTTTTATGCATCAAAAAAATTTCAAATTGGACATGAGAATTCCTTATATTGTCCACATAGTTTTATCAAATGTTTGTTGAGGGAAAACTTTGTTATTTTCGCTAACAAATCACTATATGGATTCAATTGATTTGACCAATCTCATGATTACCATATGAAATTAGGAAATAAATATAAATTATCTATGTCCTAGAATGACTGCACATTATAAAATGAAAACATAAATGCTCAGCCCAGTTTGCTTGAACCTTATATTACACATTTATGTACATATTATTTTTATTTTATTGACCTTTCAAATATGTCTGATTAGCTTTAGAGAAGTTTCAATGATGCAGCACACATGCCCTCTTTGTACTGTATCCAACGATATAAAACTGACCTTTACAATGTAACATGTCTTGGCTGTATTTCAGTGGACTAGTATATGGTGAAGTACAGTCACATTTTAATTATTATAAAACATATATATATGTGAATTATTACCATTTACAAATTGTAGGTTATGAGTAACCAAAAAATCATAATTACTTCATCAATACCATAGAATTCCATTATAATTTATCAAGTTTAATAAATAAGATGTATTTGTATCTGAAAAGTATGAAATCATGAATAGAATAAAGATCCAATTAACCAGCTTAAGGGTTTTTCTTGAAAGAAAAAGAGGACACCATTATATTTGAAAATGGCTGAGAAAGCTTACTCACTGAGGGGATATTCTGAGCTTCCAGTTGATTATTCACATTTCATATATGAAGTAAGTGTATATAAGGGATCATTTCCAAGAATGGAAAGAGGTGAGTGGGGGCTCAGTGCATCTGATTCGCTGAAGATCTTGATAGCTCATCAAATAGAAAAGATTAAAGGTTTTTAGTTTATATTCTACATTTTCAATATCAGTCATTCGAGTTACTAATTCATACAAAACTGTATACTTTGTATATTGAAATAGCAAACGTCTAAATTGAACCAGTGCTGCAAATACCATGTGGCACACAAAAATCAATGTTTAGGCATTTTTGTCTAAATTTACCTTTAAGTTAAAAAATTAAATAATGTATAATGTTAAAATTTGATTTATCTACATTTTTATTCCAAACTTCAGATAAATTCATAAAATAGTAGTTTAATAAAAGGTTGAATATAAGTCAACAAAACTTTATTTGCAATCTTATTATTTAAATAATAATTATTATTTTTTGCAATGTCTCTTTTAATATATAAAATCCAAAACATAAATTTTAATTCCATTATTTTTTTAAAACTTACTTTCCAATTTCTTTAGTAAATTATTGTTTATTGAAGACATAATTATCTGCATTTTAAAGAGTAAATGGAGACTGAACTTGTGAAATTTAAGTTTGAAGTATTACAAACACTAATGTAGTTTTTCTTATTTTTTTTATTAGTGTATTTGAAGCCTTTGGTAAAATAAGATCATGCAAGTTGGTGCCTGGAAGCATTCCTGGGAAACACAAGTAAGGATTTGTTTAATTATTATTTTAATTACTCTTGTATCAATAATGTTGGTCAAGTTAATGAACCTCTGAACTGTGAAACCTTACATATTATAACTCATGTTACTACTTGCATCTTTGCGATATATTATCAGCTTTCAGCGAACATTAAGACTGTTGTACACAAAATATATATATAAAAAAAAATTTAAGTAAAGTATTATTTGTAAATATTTCAAGCCTTCACATGGTTGGTTGAAGATAAAGGTAATATTTGTTAAGAATTAAAATCTTTCTTTTCATTTTATGGTTTTTATATTTTGTTAACAGTCACTTTAGAGTATCACAAATGAATATCAGAACTTTATATTTTGGTAAAGCTATATTTTACTTATTATTTTCCCTACCCTAATACTAACTGAAAAGGAATCATCATTGTACAATGATATAAAAAGTTAAAGAAATGTGAACTAAAATTAGTAATATTGTAGTAATAAGATGTACTACATGTTTACCTTTTCTTCTAGTTTAAAGTTAGGGTTACTAAAATTGTCTTTTTCTGTAATTTCTGAGTTTGGAACTTAGAACTGCTCAGGCAGGTTTCTGATTAAACTTTTTCTCGGGGTTAAATGGAGATCAGATGTTTTCTGGCCTAATTCTTTTACTGAGGCAATAGTATGATTTTCAAAGAGAATACTGAGTTATTCTTGTTACTGAATTGAGCAGTTCTTACAGGCAGACTCTTTACTTTTACTACTTGTTGGTCAACTGATCTAACAAGCACTAATCATTGTTGTATTGTGTCAGAAGTTCAAGAGTTTACTGCAATATTTAAAACAGTTTTGTTACCTGAGAAGACGGATCTTCCATAAATTGTCACCTGTGTACACTTTAAGGTGATTTTTGTTGAATAACAGAGTTAATTTCACTTGAACTTGTACATTGTTTTTGTAGTGTTTCTATATCTTAAACTTTCACAGAACTCGAAAGTTCTGGCTTTTTATTGTTGGTAACAGGTTGGTATATTTATATTTAGTTTTATTATCGATAACTCTGGTTCACTTGTAATTTTAAATAGACTTTCATTTTCATTTTTTAGGTGTAATTTAATTATGTATGTGTTTATGTTTGTGTGTTATATTTTACACTACGCTTCATGTAGTGAAATCATAGATGTTTTCTTTTTATTGAAGTTTTATTACTCTAAGCTGAGAAGTTTATAATTTTTGTTTTATTTGTATTTATTAAAATACAGCAAAATAAACTTAGAATATTCACTGAGTACTTGAACCAATTGTTGAGATAATGCAAAATATTGTTATTTACAGGAATAGTTGCACAATACCTGCCCTTGCCACATGAGTGATTGAAGCTAAAAATAGTGTTTTTTCTCAAAAATGTATTTGATAGAAATATTTTTTAGTATTTAGAGCAGAATTTCTCAAAAACAGCTGAATAAATTTTGAGGAAATCTGGTATACATTTGGACTATGAACTACCTAGAAGTGGTTAGTTTTTGGATGGTCAAGGTCACAAAAATAAAAGAATATCATTATGTGTAAACATGGGATACTGATTTTTCATATTAATTCTGCTCTATAACTCAGTCAAAAATGATTGTATGTTGATAAAACTTTGTAGACGTGAAGAATATTATTCTTTACTTGTTTGCAAAAAATGGTTTGTGTTCGTTGATAATAGTGATCATATGAATATATTTTTGTTTTTTGATATCCAAATATGATCAATTCTGTTTGAAGAAGGAATGCATTATTCTATGTGCCACTCCAACTAAGAATTTTGTGTGTGTGTGTGTGTGTGTGTGTGTACTTATCAGTTTTACTGTTTACTTGTTCTTAAAGTTCATTTTATTTATTACTTTGAAACTACCACTTTGTGTTTGGCTGAGTTTGAACATTGTGTTCATGATATACCGGGTGGTTGCTAGAAAAGCAGAAAATTTGAGGGTCAGATGAGATCATGAATAAAATGCGTGCTTACTCATTTCTATTTTGATTTCTTTACATCATGAATAAAATGCATGATTTTAATAATTTTGAGCATCTATGAGTGTAATATAACATATACCTTTAAAAAACTTTGTAAAAGTTATTCTTTGTAAAAATACGTAGCTGTTTGACAAAATTTCTGCTTTTCTAGCAACCACCCTGTATTTGTAACATGCTGATATAGAAAAAGATAGTTTTCCTTTGTATATAAATAAAATATACTTAATTTTACTCTTGAAATAGAAATGATATTTCATATTGAATTAGAATCTAAATTGGTTTTCAAGATCCACACCTGTGTATCTTTAAATCACTATTATTACAAGACCATTACATGAAAGATTCTTCACCCTCAGTTTCATTTGTTAATCCAGCTCTAATTATTGTTTTCTGATCATTTGGATTTATGTTTGAAATCAAATTATCTTAAAACTGCTGCCATTAATTGAGAATTTTTACTAAACATTATTAGCCTGGCAAATTAAAAAGAATATCAAATATACAAAGATCTATTTACCATTTACTTAGAGTATATCAACCAAATATTTTCAAAAACATTTTAATCTTTGAACCATGTACTTTTTCTTGTAAGAAATTGAGTTTTACCTCAACTTCCCTAATTTAAATTGACATCTTAATATTGGTCACACTAAAATATCAATTAAATAAACATTAATTAGTGTAAAGATCTATGACATTATATATTTTTACCCCTGTTCAAACATTAATTTAATTGAGAAAGAATTTAGTGGATTGAAATAACACTTCTGCCATTTTGCAGATTGTAGCAAATTATATTTTGTGACAATGATTACTATTACATTAATGTTTAACATGCATTTTGCTAAAAATTCATGTATTCCTCTTTATTGTTGTTGCAGGTGGTTGTGTACTATAAATAGGTTTAGCTCAGGTGATAAATGTGAATAAAATAGGAACCGTGGCTGAGAATCTCCTCTTCCTACACCATTTACCTTTGTATAATTATGATGATTAACTTATAAGGACTTTGAACATTTTTGGAAACCGATGCTAGCAGTAAAGCCAGTCTGAACACAAATCAAAAACAAAAGTGCATCTTATAACTAGTTGTTACTTTCAACATATGTGCTTTCATCTTTGTTTGCTAGAATGTCAATTTTGTTTGCCACGCTATGTATTTCTGTTGTTCTTCCAAACATACAAGTCCAGCTTACTTGATGCAAAATTTAAATGTTCAGTGCTTGAGTGCACCTTACTGAATGGCAGTAGGACCATCAACAGTGAGCTCTGTACAAGTCAAAGAGGAAAATGTGAGATTTTATTTTTTTTTACCCTGGCTCATTTCAGAAATATGATATTGTTTATATTTGTATTCTTGAGTCACATTTTATTCATAATACTAATAATATAATCAATAGAGTTTTGAATATAGATGCAGACTTGCATAGTAACCAACAAAATTGTGTGATATTATACTTGTTTTAGTCAATTTTTTCATAGACGGCCCGGCATGGCAAGGCACTCGACTCGTGATCCAAGGTTTGGGGCTTTGAATCCCCATCATACCAAATATGCTTGCACTTTCAGCCACAGGGGTGTTATAATGTTATGGTCAATTCCACTATTCATTGGTGATGGGTGGTGATGACTAGCTGCTTTCCCTCTTGTCTTACACTGCTAAGTTAGGAACAGCTAGTGCAGATAGCCCTCAACTAGCATTGTGTGAAATTCAAACCAATCTTTTATAGATGTGCAGTGATTGTAATTATATTTCCAGATGTGTTTACTCCTGATGATGACAATTTAATAAGCCAAGTAGTGTAGAATCTGTTTTTATTTTAATTCAGGTTAGGTGAACATCTTTTAGGTATAAAGTGGACACATATATAAAAACTCAGAAATTTAAGTACAATACTGATTCTATTTCAAGTCTTTTGCTCAAAAATTTTGTGAAATTGATATTTTATCATTTTTTTTTATATTTGTGTTATTTTCAAAGAAAGGTGAGAAAAAGCTCAAACTTATATTTGTGCATAGCTCCACTGAGTCTAACGTGTTATCAAAACACTTATCAGTACTTTTTTATTCATCCAAAACTATAAATGTTTATTTGTTAAAAAATGATCAATCCTCATATAAGTTTACAACCTTTTTGTAATTATCACACACAGCATGTGGTGTGAATAACTAATAATTAAAAACTAGTTTGAAAACAGATACAGATAAAGTTTCAATACTGCTAGATTGTATAGATTATAAATTATTTACATGATGTGATTGTAAGATGTAACTTATGGATTTGTAGAAAGATCATTAATTGTGGTTTCTGTAGAGAAGGATGGGATTCAGTAAGGTGTTAATAAGTTTGCGGAACAAACTGTAGATACAGGAATTTTTGACAGTATTTTTAAACATTCTTTGTCATCCTGAAAAGTGTTTTCTTAAAATTACATCAATTTGAAAGATATGGAAATTTTCTTGTATAATAAGTCATCAGGTAAACTAACTTATGTTTAGAGATTACTTTAGATAAAGGCAGAATATTTCAATAAGTCAAACATATAACTAAATCATTTTGTGTATTAATTTTAAATATATTATAATCAAACAATATAAACAAGTGAAGGAACTCATTCATTAAAAAGAGACTATTAGATATAAACTGATCTAAACCAAGAATATTGGTAGCAGTAAAATTGGTACCTAGTCATTGTAACAAATCAAGTTGTGTATCATCAATCAAATGTTGCATGTTTATATACATACAGCTAAAAATGGTAATCACTGTTACTGGCCAGTTAAAACTTTCAAAATAAACATTGTTGAATATCAATAGAATTCAAACAAATTGTGTTTGAATGTGATCAGTAATAAATAAAATTAAATTATAATAGCAAAAGAAACATTTTTATTTTTCTCAAAACAGAATTTCTTAATAAGATTTTGAAAGTTTTACAAAATAAGTAAAGGAAAAGTTGAGAGATGTCAGTGCCTCCCATCTTTTTGAAGTTCAGTAAACTTGTAATAACTTTTTGAAACATTATGCTACTGCTTATAGTTAATAGCATATTTACATGAATGTTGTAAACATTTTCAGAAATGTCACATTAATATATCTGTTTTACTTTCATTAGGGGATATGGCTTTATAGAGTATGAAAGTTCCCAGTCAGCTCAAGATGCTGTGTCGTCCATGAACTTGTTTGATCTTGGGGGCCAATATCTTAGAGTTGGAAGAGTAAGTGCTAGTTCGTAATTTTATGAATATTTGGACAGGATATAAAATGTAGTTTCTTATACAAAATTTTAATGTTACATGAGTTGAATAACTGTCATGTTTTGCATTTTCTTATGCTTTTGTTAGGTTTCCATCCTAAAGAAGCATTTACTTTTGAATTGCTCCAAAAGGTCACACACAGACCATATTTTCTGAAGATAATTTCTTCTCTTATTAGTATATTAATAAATTTGGAATAATATAAAAACTACTGTAAAAGCATATTTTTATATTGGTTTTTGTTTCATGTTTGAGGGTATTAAAAAAGAAAAAGTTTTCTCTGTTTGGTACTTTTATTTAAGTCTTAAGCAGTCTTGGGTAATGTGACTTCTTTGTTTTGTACTATATATATACTGTGTCTATAAAAACACTTTAAACTTGATTATGACAAAACCTATTTCAATCATTGGAATTTTTAATCTCTTAACCCTCTCATAGTGGGCTCAGGTAAGTTACAGAATGACATCAGGAATTTCACTTATGCAACAATGTGTACTGTAACTCTGTCTGAGGTTTCTTGGCATATCCTTTCAAAAACTAGAAATACATTTTTAAATATTGTAAGTATGTTTTATACAAATAATGACATGATTATAATTAAGTATTTTTGCTGAAAATGTTATTTATGTAGTTGCTTACACTCAAACTCCTAACAAATCAAGTACAAGATGATTTTTATTTTAAACATAAAAATATTTTCTTTTTCATCACCTTGTAGTTTTCGTATTTTAATTACATAATCTCTAGAACTTTATAAATCAATATTAGAAGTTTTTCTTTTTTTAAATGTTCATATTTTTATTTTTCATTTCCTTTATCACTAACTGTAGCTATTCTCAACAATGTACAATTCAGTAAAATTATTAAAATTAAGTAAAAGAAGGAATATACCTTTTAATTGTTTGTAGAATATCTAAATATTTTTGTTTCATTATATTTATAATTATAGATGTTAATTTTAATGTTTTTATTTTCCTTTCTTGTCTTTTATTGTTTATTATTCATCTCAGCATATTGAAAGATGCTTTGGGACATATTAAAGTATCTCTGAAGTGATGTGCAACCTTTCGGCAAAGAAAAGAATTATTTGACCTGTACATTTTCTTTGTTAATGCTTGATAGGTTCATTCTTAGTCTCTTCATATTTATTAAGCTTTCCTTATAGCTGCTTTCAAAGCTGCTTTATTAGTAAATGATTAAACTACCTAATGTGACACCATTTACAATACATGATCATTAATAAACAATACTAATGATTATAAAAAATTAAACCGAGAAATGTTAAAGCTCACTAAGTGGTGTATCTATGTTAAACATGTTTTAAACATATGATTCATGAATTTTTCAAGTTATATTAAATGTTGTTAGAAATTCATGAGAAACGAGGTGATTTAGGATGTTGTATTTACTTATACAGCATTAAATAATATGGTTATTAATTTTTGAAACAAACAGTTGGAAGGGGTGGTGGTTTGACAGCATTGGAACCCTTTCCTTAATCAGCTTCTGTTTACATAACATTAAAGTATACACTTATTTATACCAGATGGAATATCTGGACTCCTCCCCCAGTTTTTTGCTTTTGTTTAACATTGCAGAGTACAGTTATGATATTATAAGTTAAAAACATAACATTGTAAAAAAGTGAATTTATACATTATTTAATACTTAACCAACCAGACAGTTTGTTGTTGCTACTGTTAGTTATTTTTCCTTTTAATCAGCACCTAATAAATAGTGAGAGTGTCAAATAGCTGTAGTAGCTTTGAAATATCAAACAGGATGAGTAAAATTAATGACAACAGGAATCAAACCCAAAATTATAAAGTCATGAAGTATCCTCTCCATATATCCATTATGTAGCTTTATGTTTAACAACAAAGAAAACAAATGACCAGAAACATTTTGATTTCTTGAATATTAAAGATAATTAAATAGTTAAATGGTTAATTACTTTCATAAAAATCCAACTGATCATCAGAATGATCAAAAATGGTAATAATCAGATACAGTAATTTCTGTTAATTGATTATTTTTTATTAGGTTAATTGGTTTAGTGTAATTTTCATTAATTAATTAGTTTATCGGGCACTAGTCAATGTCATCCCACCACATGATTGGTAACATCATTTAATATATTAAATCAGCCAGTATTGATCAAGGAAAAGTTACATTAATTTAATTATATCTAAACACTAATACATTTTCGTGCCATTCTTCATATTTTTACATTTCTTCTTTGTTCTTATTTTCAGGCTATAACACCACCTAATGCTTTACAGACGCCAAGCTCAAGTGGTGCTTTACCAACTGCAGCAGCTGTAGCAGCTGCAGCAGCAACTGCCAAGATACAAGCTATGGATGCTGTAGCTTCTAACACCTTGGTAAGATTAAATGTATAGTTAATTTAGTATTGGTGATTGTAGAAATAGGTTTATTACAAGTAAAATATTGTATTCCTGTTTTGTGTCAGAATTGTGAGTATGGAGGTGTTATGTTCCATTTAAAATTGGGTTTCTGGCTGAAAATATTTTCCACAGTGAGGCAACCAGCTGATGACAATACATTCTAATTTTTAATAATGTTATGAACAGTCTATTTAATTAGCTGTATTTGTTACTGGCTTTATTTTTGCTTTTAATCTAAATAGGTAGCTTGCTCTGATTGGAAGTTAATATTTGTTAAAGGAAAACTTTGCTAACCAGTAAATACGGAGGAATAGTAAGTAATATTTAAGCATTACCCAAAAACTGGAGGTAAAGTACTAAAGTCTTAAACATCTTTATTCTTGTGTATGTGTAAAACTTATTAGTTGTAAAAATTATTTTTCTCAGAAGTTTCTCATTTTTAAGAACAGTTGTTGTAAATAATAAGTTAATTTTTTGTCTGATTTTTTTACGTAATTACTATTTTCTTATTTATTTAAAATGTTTATGAACCATTTTTTACCATCAGTTATTTCTTAGGAGCTGCACTTTGTGAGTGTGTAAATTTTCAAAAAGTTGACAGGTTTTTCACTTCTGTAGAATTATTTTCTTTTTTTCACAAATATATCTTTACATATTAATTTTTCTCACATTCCTCTTAGTTTGTTTGGAAACAGATTAGTGGGTTATAACATCTTATATACATAGGAAAATCTTCTTGCTTGTTATTTTTAGGCCCTTGGTCTAGGAAATTCTGTATCTCTCCCACAAGTAAATCCTATCGTAGCTGTTCCAGGACTTACCATTCCCCCACCAGCTACTATTCCACCTCCTGGGTTAGCTATACCATCACCAGTCTCTCTATCCAGCACTGGTTTGACCATTGGTCAGACAGCAACAATACCTCCTCCTGGACTAGCTGTTCCAAACTCCATATCACCTGCTGTAGCTTCAACAATTCCTCCACCTGGTTTAGCAATTCCTACTGCAGTTGCCATTTCAGGATCTGGACTGACAGTTGCTCAGACTGCAACCATTCCTCCACCAGGACTGACCATTCCTACAATAGGTTCTCCTGGCCTCATAACAACTACAGTTTTACCTCAAGCTGTTATGGCAGCTAGTGCACCAGGCTTAATAACAGGCAAGTCATATGTTGGTTATCTGATACATTAGCCAAAATCACATCTACCCTTGATATTGTACTCACTAGAGCAATCTGTCATTAAAACTTCCACACCAAATATTTAAGCCTTTTTTTAAAACAGTTTTTGTATCAAACTGTTGATGTTTACATTGATTTTTTTTATTGCAGAGCACCCAATAGGTAGTTTGTCAGTTATGTGACCAAGATACCAGTATAGGTCATGCTTACAGACAGTTGATAAAAACAAAGAAGCATTTTGACATGTGATACTTATAATAAATGTTATGTAAATGCCTTTTGTAAAAGACTGTGTTGAGTATATAGGTAATTTAGGTTGAGTATTGATGGAGCAATATGTATCCAAATTGCTCTTGAAAGAGGGAAAGATCCTGCTGAAATAGCAAAAATAATGAGTGGAGTGTTGACTTGAATGCAACTCATTCATCAGTTCCTGAATTGGATCCAGGATAAATCCTATCCTTTTTTCTACAAGACATTCTTCAATAATTCTTTTAGAATTGAGAGATGAAAGGTGTTTTGGGATGTCTATAGAAGATCTCATTAGTCATTATTAAAACTTTGTAAATCCCATAAAATTCACCTAAACACAAGCAGACAATGTTAAAAAACAACTAAAGTATAGACAGCAAATAACTAATAGTTTTATTTTAGGGCTGGATGTGTAGCGGCTTCCTGTTTTGAAACAGTGTATAGGACATCACCAGATAAACCCTCAGAAAGTTTCTTTAAGGCATTCTGTTATACCAAAACAAATAGTTTCTATTATGGATGTTGGGTGAGAACATGAGATGGTTGCTGTTGAAAAGCATAAACTTTAAAATTGCCAACTAACCATTAGTGAACTCATAATTAACCTTGATACATCTTTCTTAGGTGCATCACCAGATGGAATTGAGCACTGTAACTATTGTGTGGAGGGTGCATAGAGATTTGATGTCCATATTGCCAAAGACATGGAAAACTACATGACAATTTGGATAATGAATCATGCCTAAAAATTGTTTACAGGTTAAAACAGTTACATGAATATTACCATCAAATTTAATGTCAAATTTTTGTATGTAGGCTTTGTAGTTTGGACTAAGGTAGATTACCTCTATAAACATATTGATCTTTATTTAATTTTTATCTATATATTAAAAAAAAAATTGGTAAAAATTATTATTTTTTCTGTAGGCAATGCTTTGTAAACTTCTTTGGAAAATACTTTTTTTTGTCTGATAATAGGGAATCAATGGATTAAAGAAAGTACTAACGTCAAGTAAAAACATAGGTGTATATAATCATGCTTCAGAAATTCTTTTTCATTGTTTATTTTCACATGGAAATTATCTAACAGTCCTTTGTGTTTTTACTAAAGAAGCAGCAATTGATAGACACCATTTCTAATAAACTAAAAAATGAGATACAACCTGTAAAATTTGTATATTATCTCATAGCTCAAAAAAATATTTTGTAAATAATGTAATGATTTTTACTTGGAAAAAAGAAAAGTCACCAAAACAAGCATGCATCAGTGTAACATAGACAGTAGTATAAGGTGATTAGTCAAATATGTGACTAAAGAAAGTGAAATATCAATTTTTTTTATAATATTCTCAATCTATTATAATAGGTGCTACATTTCTATTTTATGATTTAAAACTGAAGATGTCAGGTGTAAGTCTTTCCAAGTTCATAATCCATCATGTATATTTATTTTATATAATATTATTTCTCAAAGTAATTAAAGTTTCCAAGTTTATACTTGGCTTTTTAATATTTCTTAGCATTATTGCTATCCATTTTGTTTCTTTTATATATCTTTCTTTGTGTAGTTGATACCAAAAATACCAAGTTGAGATCTTATTTTTTGACCTCTATACAGACTACTTAATTCTTTATTAAACTAATCCTTTTTTCTGGCAGTGCTAGAAATTGTATTTTTTTTTCTTTTAAATCGAGTGTTATAAATACCTTACCCAACTGATATTGAAAACTTTTTTTCTGAAAGTGGGAATATAACAATGGCATACATTGACATGTAGTTATGTAAAAATTAAAGTAACTCATTTATCAGAATTTTCAAAGTTATCATAAAATACTTATCCTGTTAAAGTTAATATTTAATACAATAGTGAGATGGACTATTGAAACAAAATATAAATTTAAGTGGCATAAAGCAGCTATCTATAAACTTTTAACATGGTCATGATGAATGTTAATAAATGGCAATAAATTATGATACCTATGCATTTCATACACAGAAATACACAAACAGATTACAGCTAATGAAATAATACAGATTCACACGTATAAGAGAACAGCATGGAGTAACTATTCTATTTACAATAAGAGCTTCAATTTCCTCACTGAATAACTAGTTCAAAGGTAAAGTTTCTTTCCTTGCTGTAAATATGTTTTGTGGATACCCTTCCCTCATCACCCTTGTATATCCTGATTTTATCGTCATATTAATTTTCATTCAGAACAACTGAAATTTTCCCTTGTGCAGTGCTATAATTTTTACTTTGGCACACACAAGACCTTTAGTTTTTACAGATGTCAAAGCCTCCATTAATTAATACAGAATTAACAGGAAGTAGTTTGTTAAATCTGTAGTTCTCTGTCTTGTGTTTGTCATATAATAGTGTACCCAATGCTCTGACAGAAATGAAATTACATAACTCCCTGTTGTGTGACACTTATGTAGAATTTCACTGTATTATGTTTTTTGTATTATGACCAAGTATTAGCTCTTACAAGAATATCAGAAGCGCCATCAATAAAATTTTCAAAACAGTCTATCCACAGAGCTACTTTCGGCACAAAATACTTCCTGAATTCCATTGACGTGGTCATTTTGAGCTGATTTCTCTCTGGCCACATCTTTGAGGGTTTCAGAAAAAAATACACATGAAAGGAAAAACTGTTAGGAATGTTCTCAAAACTGTAGAAGTTGAAATGCTGAATCACTGTACTAAGTTTTGTACAAATAGATTTACTCTTCATTTCATTAATACAGAAGTTTTAAAATTTTAATAATGTTGATATTGGTGACTGGTATATCTGATTATAAAAAAAGTTTAAATGCTGTTATTATCATAAATAATATATCACTTTATTTTTTCTTTCAAATGATTTAAGGATAATTTTGAAATTGTTGAGTTCCTTCTACATCAAATTCCCTACTTCATTTTTAATGTGTTCTTCTGTTTCTTTTGTTGTGTCTGAAATTGACGTCATCACTTTCTACACTTTGTAAATTTAAAGATATATACAGATCTGATTTGTTTCAGGCTCTGATTGTAGATAAAATGTCAACTGGCTTAATTCTAGGAGTGATTCTGCAATTTCTGAATGTTGCTTTCTCTCATACCACTCTTTTCCTTTTTAATTTGAAGTTTTAATGATGGGACCCCATCTACATATGAACATGTTACAGGCTTTCCTGTTAAAACATAACTTTTAATGTAATCCATTGCAATATGTAACTCAAATATTGTTCCTGGATAGTGTGTGTTATTTCTGAATTGCTTAAGTTGTAAAAGTACAAAAAATAGCCATTATTTTCTTCAAACTTTGCTTTCATGATCTGAATAATGAAATTTAGAAATTAACCTAATCTCTATGTAAAAACAGACAAATTTGCACACTTTAATTTACATAAGGTCTGAATAAAACACCATATGAATCAAGATTTACATGTATTTATACTAAAGTTATACAAAAATTTTTAAAAGTGAGTAATTTTTTGAGATTCACAACTGTAATGTAAATCACTTTCATGTATCAGCTCCCAAATATAATCTCCCATCATGTTTTCGTTATACGCTTCTTGGTAGTAGTATTCAAAGTCCAGTATATCTTAGTGGAAGTGCTTACCTTGCTCATCTGTGTATGCTTTCATGTTTTTGAATTTATCAAGATGAGTGTTAATGGTACAGATTTTCGGAGACATCCTGCAGCCTATTTTGCCATAGTTCTAAACAAGAGTCTCAACCAGTTCCACACAAGTTTTGGCCTTAAGATTGTCCAAGAAGCCCCAAACCACTGCAACAAAACTGCATCAAGCTTTTTTTTTTTTTTGCTGAGCTTCTTGTGGAATTCTGTGCACTCCATAATCTTTATTTGTGATTCAACAAAGACACCAGCTTTGACCTTTGCCTTAGATAGCTTAGGGAAGATGTTTCGAAGGTACAACTTGAAAGCTGCATACTTCTTGTCAAGAGCTGTGACAAATATTTTTGTAAAAGCCAGTTTTATGTGCAATGGTGGGAATAACATCTGGAGGTCAACTAGTGGCTCATACTTAACATTGTGCCTCCACACAGAGAGCTCAGTCCATTGTGGCCAGTGCTTCCTATTGTAGTGCACTGCAGTGTCCCTGCTGTCCCAAAGAAAAAGATAACAAGAAAACTTGGTAAAGCCTCCTTGGAAACCCATCAGGAATGCTTCTTCTGGAAAATGTTTCCAACTTCTTGATGCCGTCTCTAATGAAATCAGATAAGTTTATGTGTTATCTTAGAGAGCTGGAACTAAACTAAAGTGGTGAGTGATGAGCCCCTGTATATATATATTACTAGGGAAAGCTCTTGAAAATTCTATATCGGCTACTCAGTACTGAATATACCTGGAAATTTTTGGAAAATGGGTAAATTTGAAAAATTACACTATCCAAGTCACAAAAGCAAAGTTTAAAGAGAAAAATATATCTTTTTCCATTTACTTTAGGCATAAGCAATTGGGAAATAACACTTTTTGCCCAGGAACATGAAAAAGTAAAATTGTTGTTACGTTGCATTATTTTAATATACATTGATATTTATATGTATAATATATATGTTATAAAATTTACTTTTGATAGTCAGTGCATTCAGTTAACTTACATCTAACACAGTTAAAATCTGTACACAGTTTGTCAAAATACTTGTATCTTTAATATTAACACTACTATCCTCAGGAAAGCTTCTGATGTTATGCTATTTAAGAATTTGATTAATTACTCTTTCCATGATTTCTGGTATCGTCATGTTCATTTAGTACATTACTATGATTTATAAATATGCTGTCAATGCTATCTATTTAACATGTTTGTGAAGCACTGATGTGGATTGTATTCAATGTCTAATTTAAAAAAAAAATGAATTTCATTTTAGTCCTTACATAACCCTTCTATAAGATTGCAGATTAGTATATAATATATGTTATACTACTATTACTAGGTACTACAACTACTACTACGACTACTAGTCTGGACACCATTGTAAAAATGTGGAAATGATTTGTGTGCATTTTATTTAGATTTTTATATATTTATTATCAAATTGATTCTTACCTGCTCTAAAATGGTCAGAATGTTTTACTATGTCTGGATAAGGTAAAGTTAGCTCTCTATGAGTGGGAGAGCCATGAAATCTTTTGCTTTTCTGATAAGCTTCTTGTTTAATTCCTTGGTGTTTGACACAAGATGAAGTTAAATGAAACAATCTGTTATTACGTACAATGATAAAACAAACATTAACAATTATTAGTTGATTATACTGCAAAACTTAATGACAAAATACTTCATGGTTATGTTATTGTTCAGTCCCATTAAGATAACTGATCTGATGGTTTTGTTTCCTTGTGTTAGTGAGTTGAATTTAAAGATGGCAAATAAATATAAAACAGATGATGTGACATCATGTGGGTATTATCTGTATACGAGTAAAAACTTGACAAAAATACATTAATTGTGAAGTTAAGTCAAGTCAGTTGTTAGCCAGGTCCACAGTATATTTTTTCTTTGTAATTTAATCACATTTTTATTATTAGCTATTTTTATGCTAAATATTTTAATAGGTAAAAACATACAATTACCTAGATATATACTATCCAATAACCTGTTGCACTGTATTAAGCTTTATGCCAACTGGTGGTGAATTTTCAATAAAAGAAAAATGTGTAATTTAATGGTTACATTAACTAATTTGTAGTTACTTTCTTGTTCAGGTGTAACACCAGCTAAGACTATTCCTCCACCAACAGTATTAACTACCCTACCGCCTGTAAAAACAGATATGGGACAGCAAGGTATAAATGTCACTTCAGAAATGCTGTCAGTCTCCACAAGCACCACTCAGATGACTCCTGCAGTCAGTGCTGCAGCTACAACAGAAACTGAACAGAAACAAGAAGAGCTGGCCAAGAAGATTGCTGAAGAGCAAGAACCACAGACACTTCAACAGCAAGAAAACATGGTGCTTAAAGGCTCTAATGCCCGACACATCCTAATGCAAAAACTGATGAAACGTCAAGAGGTGTTCATGTTGTTTTAAAATTAACAATCTTTTTTTAATATTCTTCCTAAAGATGTACTATATTTTCCACAGCTAAAGATCCATTCTGTGTAATACGTTTCTCTTTCATAATTTTTTGAGTCTGTGGTTCGAGATGTTCTGCTACTGAATGTACACCATATTTTCAATTTTGGTTTCAACCATTATTAGTTGAACCTATTACTAGGTTCAAGAATTTAGAAGAGCTCTTGTACATTTTGCTACTTTCTGACTGCCTTGTCTATCTCTAATCAGTAGTTCAAAGTTGCAGGAGTCTATACCTACATCCTATGGGTTTGTCACTTTTCTGTTTTAATACTCTGTCTGTTGAAGAGATTTTGTTTCATGTGCAAAAATATATGTAATACAATCTGTTTCTCTCCTTTTCAGGATGAGCTAATCACAATTAGTAGATATCCTGTAAATATTGAAAAGTTTTATCTGTAGAAGCTAAAATTTTATACATTGTTTACTTGCAACTTCCACTGAATTATACTGGAATATTCTACACACAGTAGGAAGTGTGACATTTTCCATTGAGGTATTTCTTATATTTTACACAAAATCCATTTTTCATGTCTGATGTTTTTTTTCAATAAATATTTTTGATCAAGTTCTGTAACAAGTGGTGGGGTATCACCCATATCTTATGAAGAGGTAACCAACCTGTTTTTATTTTATTACATTATCCAACTACAAAACAAGCAGTACATCATTTTTAAGTTTGACTTAGTCTGTGTCAGCTTTTGTTAATTCTGTTTTATTGAAGAAAAAATTAAAACTTTTCTGTATTTTGAACAGTCCTTGCAGAGTCAAACCTGTGTTTTGTATTTCTCTGTTAGTTTTAGTTTAGAAAATCCAGAAGAATTTATTTTATGATAGTTATTCACATGGTCCTTGTGGTTGTTTGAATTTCATGATTTTTGTTTCAAGTAATTGCAGTCAGTTGTATTATATTTTACCACATTGTCATATTTTTTACATTTTTGTTCAGCTTTGTTCTCAGTCGTTTTTTAAAATGCTGCATCAGTTAATGTGAGGAATTTTGTACATCTACCATTTAAAATATTTTTAAATATATGATAATAGCTATTAATTTATCTAAGAATAAATTTCTGTTCATCATTATGTGATGATGTTTACTCAGTTATATGTAAAGTTTGCTGATTTGAAAAATTAGTTTGAACTGGTTAGACCATAAAACATACACATTTATGCAAGATTTTCAGTGTGTATTATTCTTGTAATGTTTTACATCTCTTTGTTATTGCTTTTTCAAGTCACTTGTTGTGGTGTTACGGAATATGGTTGGAGTTGAAGACCTTGACGATGAACTGGAGTCTGAAGTAACAGATGAGTGTGGAAGATTTGGAAATGTTAACAGGGTGATAATTTACCAAGAGAAACAGAGTGAAGAAGATGATGCTGATATTATTGTTAAAATCTTTGTTGAATTCTCTCAATCATCAGGTACCACACATATTTTATGAGGAAATTCCATATGTGAATACAGAAAGACTATCTGTAAACAAGATAACTCGTGTTAGTCAGAAAAAGTTAGTTACAGTGTTTAATTCTGTGCTCTAACATATCTTTTTATTCTTTGTCTAAATGGCATAATTGTTTTGTTGAAAAATGCAATTTTGATTTACTAAATTGAAATCATCAATCTCTTTGATAATGTAAACAGTAATTCTTCCACTTTTTTTACTAGGTTTTTGTTTTTAACATTGCAATACCTCATTTTTTTTTGAGATTTTGGAACTTAACAAAACTCTATCCTAATCTGTTTGGACAAATGTCCTATAACTATTAGTTGAAATACATCATTGGCTGAAATGTGGAAACCATTTTTAACATGTTGGCTCCCACATGACCTACCAGTGAGTCATGTTCTATTTTCTTTTAAAAGGGTAACTTATTGGCTCTGGAACACAACAGCTACATAAACACTCTTCCTTAACAAAGTTATTGTAAAATGACTAGTGGGAGCCATTGTGTTAAGATTACCATTTTTACTACCAGAAAGAAAGAAAAAAGAGAGCTTGAAAGACTGTATGTTTGGCATTCATTTTTAGTAGGCTAATAAGTATCATAATGAAAAAAAATATTTTCAAAACTTTATTGGTATACTGTGATCTATCAGACTTGTAAAGAACATGAGTGAAATTGTTAAAAAAATACAATATACTTTCTTAATATAGTTTATGCCATAATTGTCATTGTTCACGAAAAGTGATGATATGCAGTATCATGAACTGCAATAGTGGTGTATAATAGGCATTTCAATAATTTGCCCTAAACTTTAATAACACATTCTGACAAAATAACACCATTTGTATCCTGAGCATTCTTACATTCTCTCTCTCCTGCAATGGGGAAGTTATTGATATTTGGGCATTTTGGACCACTTTCACAGTTGCTGGAGTTCATTGCATGCAATGAAATTCCCTCAGATACCAGATGATATATTCAAATGTAATTCTAGGTAATGACATTGAGCCAAAATAGAGGTTTGAGTTAATAATGTCTACAATATCTCCAGTCTTGATTTTGTACTTTTTTTGTGTTCCTTATTTGCAGGTTTTTAAATTCCCAATTTTTATTTATCTTGTTAACTGGTTAAGAGGTACCAAAGTAGGTTGGTAGTTTTAATTATCTGTTGCATTGTGTTTTAACTTATTGCATTTAGCTGTACAATATATATTTTTTATTAGATTAAATACATATCTGTTATATTAGAGGGTTGGGATATTCAGTAGTTGGTTTTATCATATCAGTAATTTGATGGTAGTATTCAGTGACATTCAAGAAACTGTTTGAAATCATAAGAACCATACACTAATTTGCTAGATTTTAAAAAAATTATGGTTTATGATTTTGAAATTGTAGACTTAAGCTACTTGTTTATTGTACAAGAAACAATGATGTCTTATGTACACATTAACAAGAACTATGTTATGGGTGCTTACAGTTTGTATTTATAATATGAGTGAATAAACCTGACAACTTTTTGACCACTGCCGGTTATATTCCTTGTGGTAACTCTAGCTCAGTAACAACTATTGCTTTGAAGTGCTTTTTCCATTGCAAGGATCATTTAGACAACATGCTAAGGTAAATGCTATTCTCTTTCTCTTTTACATCTTTTCCTAATTTCATTGTCTGTGCACAAATAATGAATTCCAAAGACCAGCTTGAACCAAAATGTACAGAAGTCCATAGAGGTGTCTGTGGATGACAGAACATGAATTTCCATTGTACTTTTAATTTGTAGTGTACCTAAAAAATTGAGCCAAATGTGTAGCTCGATGCTTTGTCTTGGTGGCAGAGCTCATCTCGACATTCTATGTATTTAATTTACTATTAGAACTACATATTGTAGTCTCCATGAATTCTTTGGAAAATATTTTGCAAAATGCTCTCTATCTTTTTCAGAATATTTTATCACCAGCAGAATGACAAAAAATTCCCTTGGAAAAGTAGACAAATGTTTTGTTAAATGTGATGATATACTTACATGTATCATTTGCCAGATGTAAGCTTTTAAAAGTTGATGTTCCACTCAGATACGGAAGAAGCTTGTTAACACAGCTGTTGTGTCACTATTGTAGGGCTATATACATGTGAATTATCTTGTTACAATTCTAAAGACATTTTCTGCAGTACATATAATGAAATGCTTTGTTGTTTGGTTGCTATTTGTGAGAAGATATTTAACACTTTCTTTACTACCGTTAGAGTGCGTGATTTGTAGCTAGTCACAGGACAGTCATAGCTTGAATCATACATTACTACTACTGTTCAACACTGCAGATAATTTCTTTGAAATACTACAAGAGCACGTCTTGCATGCTTTTATAAATGCAAAATTAGGGTAATTTCAATGTGAAAATTTTGTAATGAATCTTCTCTAAAGGATTAATTTTACATGCCTTCTACACTTTTGAATCTCCTTTCAACTGATTGCAACAGGAGTGTTAGTCTTTTAACATGAATGCCTAGAGGCCATAGGAATGAAAAGTATTAACTCTCTTTTGTGGTTTACCATATTTTGTAACATATCATAATTATCTTCATGCATCAGTATTTTTTTTACCTTTAAGCAATAATTAAATTAACTTTTGTACATTTTTTTTCTCCACCCTTTGTTGTTATTTTTTTTCATTTAAACACAATGTCTTCCAATTAATTCTCGTCAACAAACTGTGCACCAACAGCTTGATTGGTTATATTATCTTTTCACATAATTAATATAAATTTATATCAATTCATGTAGTTGTTAAGTATAAACCCTGGATTAATATGACACTATTGTTTTATAACAGGCAGATGGAGCACATAGCTATAATATATACTCTTCAAAAAAAGAAACGCAAAAGGGATATTTTTTTTAATTTAAAGAGAAATATATGTAATAACGTTACAAGCTCAGAGTATGTGATGTTACACATGTTAAGTCACTGATTGTCAGACCAAAATGACAATAAAACTTGTACAGTTTGAAAACTGAGGAAAACATCGGATTTTTTGCCAAAATGCATTCATATCCAATAAATTTGTTTGAGAGATCTGTAGATACTTTGGATTCTGCAAGTGTAACGTGCTAAATCCCTATAAAAGTGACAGGTTCTCGGTTTCCATAGCTCAGTGTTAAGCCACTGACACACAATACAGTTATGCCAAGACTAAATGAAGCACAACGCCATTGGTCGCTTGGAAGCAGGCAAATCTCGATTAGATGTTGCCAGAGTTGTGAATGTCCACCCAAGCACCATCACAAGGCTATGAAATCGTCACCAACAACATGGATCAATTTGTGACCGTCCACGATCTGGCAGACATCGTGTGACCATGCCCGCACAAGATCACTACATCCAGTTACGTCACCTTCGGGATAGGACCACCACTGTGATGTCAACAGCCTCAACCATACCATGGCTGCGTAGGATTTCCAATCAGACCGTATGCAACCGTCAACGAGACTTTTAGGCCCCATGTGCAACCAATCATGGTGAATGTCAACAATGTTTTTCAACATGACAACGCCTGTCCTCACACAGCTCGACTTACCACTGTCTTCTTGAGACACCACAACATCAACGTTCTTCCCTGGCCCTCCAGATCACCAGATTTAAACCCCATCGAACATCTTTGGGAGAAGTTGGACCAACGTCTGCAACGGCGACAACCTCAACCGCAGACTCTACCTCAGCTTGCAGCAGCTTTGCCAGCTGAGTAGACAGCTCATTCCACAGGATGTGATTCATCATCTCATTGCTTCCATGGGCAGGAGATGCCAAGCAGTTATTGATGCTCACGGGGGGCATACTCATTATTGACGTTGAGTGGCGTTAAACTTCAACTAGTGAGTGTGGACTTCGCCTTTGCAGACTTTGGATGTTCAGCTGTGAATGTGCAAAGTTTCACACATGTCATACAGAACTACCTGGAATAAACTTGTTAACAATTTGTCTCAAATTTTGCCTTTTGCATTTCTTTTTTGGAAGAGTATATAAAGTCTTCAACTTTATATTTATTTTTAGTTATTTTTTGAAATCTAGTGGAAAAATATCTTGGCTCTTGGTTTGTTCATGCAATTTTAGGCTACAGATGGTTGGATGTGTTTAATTAATTTCAATAGATAACGGTTGGTGTGAATAATTTCACACATATCTCTGCTGTCTGTCCTTTAGACTGGAGTGATCTCTGCTATCAAAATATCAAAAAGTATTTGAATATACTTAAAATTACAGAGGTCAAACATGACCTTCAGAAACACGTATGTAAATAACCATAACCAGTAACAAATCTGGAAACCAGCAATTGTTATATATCATTGAATTGCACTTATTAGATTCTTAACTTCAACTAGTGAGTGTGGACTTTGCCTTTACAGAGTTTGGATGTTCAAAGTTTCACACATATCATACAGAACTACCCAGAATAAACTTGTTAACAATATGTCTCAAATTTTGCCTTTTGCATTTCTTTTTTTGAAGAGTATATTTCTCTGTGACCCACACAGTTTTGATACTATCATTGACTATACAAGCAGTTTGCTCTGTAGATTACTAAACAAATTTCTAAACATTTATTTTACTATAGACTGTTGTAAAAAATAATTCCACTGAATAGTATTGTATGATCTCGCCTGTTTGCCTATGACGTCATTGTGGTAATCATGTATGTACATCTCATTCCTCAACAAGTGCTCTCTGTGATTGCTGCTTATGATATCCTATTTTCTAAAAACCTTATTTGGTAATTGTAAATTTTTATATTACATTTTCAATCCATAGTCTGCTATAATGATACATTTATACTTGGATGTGGTTGGACCTAAGGACATACACTTTAGGTTTCCTTCGAGTTGAATTTTGCAGTATTGTAGTGATATCATCATATATTGGTGGATAATGACTTGAATATAGGAGTGTAATAAAAACTTTTGCATGTTTTTGGTGCACTGTTTGTATAAGGAATTGTTTAATACTACATATTTGTATACTGTGAAACAATGAAATTTTGTAATTTTTTTAATTTGTCAACTCATTTCCTCTTGAATACATTTATTTTTATATTGTTGATGTTGCATGTAAATCCTAAGATTAATTGCAGTGCAATTGGTTTTTGGAATTTTGATCCATAGCTTAATATAATGATAATTTTATGTTGGGTGTGGTTGGACTACAGGTGTTCTGCAGTATAACTTTTCAAAGGTGTGTTGTTTAAGGTAAATGAATAATATTAAGCATTAAATTATATTTCTTTTAATATTTTAAACCAACACGAGCTATTGTGTAAGATTTAATTACTCTAAAAGATAAAGAACTAATTAAAGCAGTGTGGTGTTTACATGCTCTTTGTATATAATATCAGTTTTACCTGGATGAGAATGAGATGAAAATCTAAGAATTTCACATTGAAATTGATGATTTTTTGATACTTTTATAGATTTTTGTCATGATCATAAATTGTGTTTAACTCTGTTACTTTTTTTTTCCACAGAGGCTATTAAAGCAAGGGATGCTCTAAATGGCAGGTATTTTGGAGGCCGCACGGTCAAGGCAGAACTTTATGATCAGATTTTGTATGAAGCAAATGATCTATCTGGTTGAGAATTATTTGTTATTGTTAATTTGGAAAATTTGCTATGTGAAATGTGTAATTTTCAATACATATTCTTAAGTTGAATATCCTTTCTTGTTTTCTTTACTAGTCTTTTTCAAAACGAGTTCCCTCTAAGACTACTAGTATTAAAAGAAACACATTAATGGATATGTAGAACATGGTGCATTGCAGTATCACAAGAGTGTGACATTTTTAATTGTAAAAAAATTAAATAATTGATTTTTAAACTTTTATGGTAGGAAGTTTTCCTTACTCTTTATTTCCTGATGCTAAAAGGTATAGGTACAAGAATTTTGGTAATTTTTTTTTTCCTTTCTGAAACGTTTGTATCAATTATTCAGATAATAAATTGTTTATTTTTTAGGAAATATGTTACTTGAATGATCATTGACTCACTTTTATAAGTCAAAACTTGAAGATCTCGTCTAGAATATAGAAATCCTTGTAACCGATGTGACTGTAACATAAATATGCCAAGATAAAGTTCAACTGAACTCAAAGTTACATGTATGTAAAGAAGGATTACTTTATAACCTAGAGGTATGTTTAGAGGATGCAGAAATAGTGTTATGATTCATCTCTGAAATGTGACAATTTCATTTTTCTATATTTGTGTTTAGAAACTTATTTCAACTGCTATAACTGACATCTCTTTAGAGGTTTGTTACAGTTACATACATTTCAGAATTATGATTTCATGTATAACATATTCATCTTTAGTGTGCATTGTAAAAGCCTACTATTAAAAGAGTAAAAAAAAAATATAAAAGAAAACAATTTCGTAGTTCCTTTATTATGAATGGAAATAATGCAGAAGGCTGTTTCAGTTTAATTTCTGGAAAAAAAAAAATTTAAGAATGACTATCTGCTCCCCTTACAAAAAAATTGCATTAGGGGTTGGATCCAAATGTGGAAGCCTGGTGCCAGTTTTGGTGAGAGTTGGTTCAGTGATTTACCACACACACACACACACACACACACTTTTTGAAATGAACAGTTTAGCTAGTAAAGCTTGATTGGTAATATTGCATCGTACTTAGACTGATAGTAATTGTAATATCTGTTTTTAGATCCTGGTCCAGTACAGGTTTCTGGTAATATTTTACAAGAGATTGTTCTTTGCTATATACCATAATATACGATCTTGGTTTAATGGCCTTGTGTACTCAGCAGATTGTTTTATTTGCATTGTTATGCAGTAAGAGAGGTCTCGTTG
Organism: Carcinoscorpius rotundicauda; assembly: GCA_011833715.1. Lineage (NCBI taxonomy): Eukaryota > Metazoa > Arthropoda > Merostomata > Xiphosura > Limulidae > Carcinoscorpius > Carcinoscorpius rotundicauda. The sequence goes on along the minus strand of CM022394.1, from coordinate 46,631,392 downwards.
AAGTGCTGTTAGAGACTGTTGTTACTGGAAACCTGTATCGGGCAAGTAAAAATTATGTGAATAACATTTGTATAGATTCATTGTATTATGATATTACACCTGTTTAGAACTAAAGTGTATATTTCACTCAATAGTATATGGTGGACCTATGTTGGGTTAGCATTTGTAGGCCTTATTTTTATTTTATAACACCTTGTTTTTACAATGTATATCTTGGTATATGTCATTCTTTGCGTACAAGGTGAATTAAAGTATAATACCATAAGTTCTATACCATGGTCTAATTAGTCTATACCATGTTGCACAAAATTGTTAACTTTTTTATGTAACAGATTCTGTGTTACTTTTCTAAGCTTACGTTCTAACACTTTTACACCATGGTCTAATATTACTGTACCAACAAATATCCTGTTCTGTTACATGTTTGGTATTATTTTGATTATTGCTGTCAAAAGTTGATTTTTGCTTTATTATATAAGTATTTCTTTTATTCTGCTGGTTTTGTACTATGTTATTTAATGTAACAGTGAGACGGAAAAATGTATAAAATGATGAAAGAAACTATTTACCCAATATTGACTTACATATTTGTTATTTGAAACAAAAAATGCAGTCATCCACTTTTATGGCTATTTCAGTCGTTTGATTAAATTGAAATATTTTATTAAACATAATTATGCAATATAGTAGTGCATTTGTGCATTCTATCAGGTGCTTTTGTACTATAGCTGTGTTTTTAAACATTTTGAAGTTTTTGCCTGTGTATCATTACATGTATTTATAACAGATGCGGTGCCACCAAACATTACGTCAGAACTCTCCGAATTGGTTATTGTGAAGTCATCAAACAATGCCAGTCAGTAGTACTGGAAGCTACTAAACCTATCATGGTGAACTTTGTAGTGTTAGTTTTTATGCTTCAATAAATTTTGTTTATTATTTTTGTTTTCAAATCTTGGAAAAAATTATTTAAAGATATTACTTTTATAATTTATAAGTTTAAATTTTGTGTGATTTTAAAATTGTCTTGGCGTTTTGGTCAATTACGAGAAATCACTGAAAATAAGTACATTGACATTTTTTCACAACGAGCATTATTCATAGGACCAATCTCATAAACGTTTTGTGCACTTTCTAATTTTCATGCTATAACTTTTAATAGAGTAAACATATCTTCGCGAAATTTTTCATTTACCACTAAACATTACAAGACTTTCGTACGCAAAATATCTTTTTATTGAATAATAAGATTTTTCTCATGTATATTATTTTTTCCAACATTGACTATCCAACGTGCAAAGTAATATCAATTTTAAGATTAAAATACCTCTATTCCTCAGAAATTTTCAAATTTCACTTGTTAAATCTACTAACCTTCACATAATTACGAAACGCTCAATATATTCCCTAGTTTTATTATATTGACCTCTCAACCGCGTCTGGCTAATTTTTAAAGAAATGCAATGATACAGCGCACGTACACTTAATTGTCTGTACAAAAATCTGTCTCGTTTTGGTTGTGTTTTTGTAGACCAGTATTTTGTGAAATAGTCATATTTCGGTTGTAATACATTATGTGTATATACATTACTCCTCTTTACAAATCGGTTCTTAAATTTATTTTTGTTAAAAAAGAGCAGTAAATGAAGTATAGAAAACGACAATCTTTTCTAGTTACGAACTTTGTACTCGTTTACTATTTGCTAAGTCTTCTCAAATTTTACACGCGGACGATGTTAAACTTTTTGTTTTTTAGTTTTAATTCATGCATTTTGAGATGACAAGAATCATAAATTACTCTGTCAATAAATACCCCACGATTCTACTATAATTTATCAAACTTGTTACTAAGCTGTATTTTGATCTAAAAAATATGATTTTTTCGAGGATACTAATGTCTTATCATTTGGAATCTGCTACAAAAAGAAAGGGTTTCCCACGTAAATATTACGGAAAGTCTCGAGAGCCACGTGGAGGACATTTAGAGCTTTCGGTTAACCACACGACACAAAAAGAAGCGGGTGTATGTAAGCAAGCATTTCCAAAAAGAGGAAGAAGTGGGCTTGGCAATCTTGTAAATTCAATATCTCGGAAAGCAGAAAATATTCTAGCCTGTCAATATGGTAATTTGAGTTCCTAAATCGTAAGAAGCTATAGACTTTAAACATCACAAAAATCTCATTTGTATCAATGCTGCCTTCGACATACACTGCTGGCCAAAAAGGGCAATGAACATAAAGAAAAAATATGCATTTTGCCTTGTTAGACTCAACAACTTACTTGAGTGGAGCTTCGAAAGATGAAAATAAGAAAAGGGAAAATAAAAATAAAAAACCTTTTTAAGCGTTTAATAAGGAAAATGTGAACTTATGAAATTACCCTAAATACTTGTTGGTTAAAATTTTGGCTAGCAGTGTACTACATGACACAAAAATCGATATTTAGGGTTTACCTTCAAATTTAGAGTTAACTAATGTGTAATAATAGCATTTGAATTTCAATATACAATTTGTTACGTTTTACATTATTTTAATACCCATAACGACCGTCTTCAGAATACATTTTTACTTTAAGTGGGTTTATTATCATCGTGACTTATTTCTACGAACATATTAGAACAGTTGTATGAAATGTATACTCAGTCTTACATATTGACACATTACAACGACTGAGTTCAAGAGAAGTTTAGACAGTTTGTTTTCCTTAATTTTGCTCAGAACATTGGCCGTCTCTAACTTAGCAGTGTAAGATTTGAGGGAGGACAGCTAGTCATTGCCACCCACCGCCAACTCTCAGGCGACTTTTTTTTAACCAACGAATAGTGGGATTGACCGTAACAATATATTCCTTCCATGGCTGAAAGAACGAGCATGTTTGATACAATCGGGATTCAAACCCTCGACCCTCAGATTACGAATCAATCGCCCTAACCACCTGGCCAAGTAGTTCTTGTGTTTTGTATTTTATATTGTTTTATAGGAGATACCACGTATTAGAATGTTTAATTATTTTTTTTATTTATAATTCTTCGAAACAATGGCTGACTTTTAATCGATGAATTGGTTGCATTTTGATGAGAAGTTAATTTGGTATTTCTTAACTGATACAGTAGATATTTAATGAAAAAGATGGAATCTAAAAGGTGTGTGTGTGTTTTTTTATAGCAAAGCCTTATCGAGCTATTTGCTGAGCCCATATTAGAGAATCGAACCCCTAATTTTAGCGTTGCAAATCCGTAGACTTACCGCTGTACTAGCGGGAGGCGTCTGAAAGGTAACCTTTAGTTTTGTACACTAAGTCATCATTAGCTGTTAAAAAGATATTTTGAAGATTTTCGCGGTTCATAAATTACACGAAAATGTATCTTCACCCAAATTATTACTTTATTTAAACGTTTAAAGGATAAGCGCCAGACACAAATATAAATATGTTGTATTCGGTTATCCAGTTTATTTATGATTGTTGTTGTTGTTGGTTTGAATTAAGCACAAAGCTACACAATGGGCTATCTGTACTCTGCCCACCACAGGTATAGAAAACCCGGTTTTTAACGTTGTAAGTCCGCAGACATACCCCTGAGCCATTGGAGGGGGCTTTATTTAAGAAGAAGAAAAATTGCATTCAATAAGAAGGTAGTGTTGGAGTAAATGCTATTTCTCGAAACAATGTATTCTGTAACTCGAACATGTTTTAATTTGACAATCCAGTTGTTCTCACCAGAAAAAGAAAGGTTTTGAAAGGAATAGAGAATTTTTATAGCCAATTGCCATGACTGAAAGGTGAGATTTTTGTGTGTATTGATGAAACAATTCGTTTGTTAAGTGAAAATATCCAAAAGGACATCCGTGATATCAAATGACAAGCATCTTTTTTTACTATGTACAGTACTTCCTTCATAATGAGTATCTGATATCCGGTGTCAGTGACTGTTTCGCTTTATAAGTGAACAATTTAATCAAACACTGTGTGTGGCATTGGAATTTCATTCTTGTTCCTGGAAAGCAGGGTGTCAACGGTATTGTCACAAAACTTTTGGTTTCAATATAAGTAACACGTTATGAAATCTACTGTTTGGCTAATTCTTTTAACAAAACCTATCAAGGTGGTAACATAGAATAACTATGGGGAAGACATGGTCCACGTGTTATATCATGTTTTAACTATCTGTCCGCATCTATGGATATGATATAACAGCCAGAGTGAAATTCTACCATTCAGTTAGAGTTAGTTGATGGTGGTTGCTTTAGGTATTAACTTTTACGTTTAGGTTTAATCTACATAGTAGTTATCAGAAAGTTATTCATTTCTTTCTCTCCTACATTCTTCTATTTCACGGATAAAATATATTGTTAAATATAAATGACGTCAAATTGTCACTTTTCCTGAAATTATGCTTTGTTCGAGTAAAGAATTCATTTTTTGAAGTTCGGACATCTTGCTGGGATCAAATTAAACTGAAGTATATACGTAGCAAATAATCCGACACTTTTTATCAATGAGGCATTTGAACTTTTCAATTATGTTTTGCTATCATGCAGAGTTAAAAGAAGTGGCTAAATCGTTTCAAGAATAACTTATCTACAACTAAATGTGGAATTCCTGCCAGTACCATGAATTCAGGTCGAATAAAAGCATTTAAACTGAATGTTACTGTACAGTCATTTTTTTGCGTTTTGTTTTTCATTACTTGCACTAACATTCACAACAAAACTTCTCAAATAAACTTTATAAACTTTGTGACAAAAATGAATGAACACAACAAAAAATTTTAAAATAGTAGTAAATAAATCAGAATTACTTATTGAGGGGAGGAACTAAAATATCCCTACTTGGTGTAGCAACATAAAAAAAAGTGTTTGGAAAATGATGTGGGTGTGAGGCTCAGGGCTACACGCAGAGGACTGGTACTCTCCAAAGTAAGAACCGGTGAACTCAAAGCCAACAACATATGGATAAAACACACCCCTGACTGCTGTGTTATTACTAACTGATATTTACGATTCAGAACTAGAATCTGTGTTTTAACTCTTGTGCGCAAGGACGCGTTATGTTGATTCGTTTAGAGATCAGATTCAACAGAGTAGAATTCTAGCTCAAAGATATCTTTTACATTTTGCATTCAATACACTTCGAATAATGTTGGATCCAATTAAGGCCATGACCAGGTGGTTAGGGCGCTCGACTTATTAACTGAGCGTCGCGGGTTCCAATCTCCATCACATCAAACATGCTTACCCTTTCAGCCGAAGGGACATTATAACCTATACTCAATCCCACTATTCGTTGGTAAAAAGAGTAGCCCAAGAGTTGGCTGTGTAGGTTGAGGACTAGCTGCCAATCCTCTATTCTTACACTGTAAAATTAAAGACGACTAGCACAGTTAGCCCTCGTGTAGCTTTGCTCGAATTGCCAAAACAAATAAACAGATTAAGACCTTTTAGGTCTCCTCTTTCTGGAGAAATAAGTTGCATAAAATAGTTACGTAAGATTTCCATACTGTTTCCGATGGTTCGTGAAAGTGCCACAAGAATTAGAATTTTATAATTGAAATAAAAATAAGTTGAAATTTTAATAAAATGGAAGATTTACACAAGAATTGTTGTTCCCTGTAAGCTCAGACAGTGATATGATTAGGCCATTTTGGATTCTTATTGACAGCTCTTGTTTTATAAAATATAAAAACTACCCAGCTAGCTCTGAGAAATCTGTTTTAATTTGTTTAATCATTTTAATATCTATTATTTTACTTTGAACATATAAAACTTCATGCTGAATAAGAACTATAAACTATTACGACCCCAACCTATACGGTCTCTGGTCCAGCTTGGCCATGTGGTTAAGGCACTCGACTCGTAATCTGAGGGTCGCGGGTTCAAATCCCTGTCACACCGAATACACTGGCTCTTTTAGCCGTGGGGGCAACGGTCATTCCTAAGAGTTGTCCAAGAACTGGAGATGAGCGGTGTTGACTAGCTGCCTTCCCTCTAGTATTTCACTGCTAAAGGAGGGTTGGCTAGCACAGATAGCTCTCGTGCAGCTTTGCTTGAAATTCAATAACAAACAAACGAGAATCATTTAACTAAAAAGAGTAACAATTTTAAAGGAGGATAAGACACAAGTTATATCCAAGACTATCACGTCAGAAGGAAATCGTCTGTCAGAAATAAGAAGAAAATGATGAATGTGTGTTAGTTTGAATGCTATAGCTCATTTTATACCAAACCTTATTTGAGACTCTTTGAAAAAATTGAACACGAAACGAACTTTCTGAAACTGCAAACACCATTTGAGTATCACTAAAACAAGGAATATACATTTCCAGAATTGAAACTCATTTAAAACCCCTTTACACTCATAACATTCTAACTAAACTTGGCCAGTCACAGCCAAGTGGTTAGAGCCCTCTACTCGTATTCTTAGGTTCGCGAGTTCGAATCTCCATTGCACCAAACATGGTTTTCCTATTAACCGTGATGACGTTATAAAGTTATATTCAATTCCACTATTCGTTAGTAAAAGAGTTGATGGTGAGTGGTGATGACTAGCTGCCTTTCATCTTGTCTTACACTGCTAAATTATGGACGGCTAGCGCAGAAAGTCTTCGTATAGCTTTTTGCGAAATTAAAATTTCTGATGCAAATAATCTAATATAGTTTTATAAATTATATTTTCAGTGTTTATTGTGTTTTGTTGCCTTCAGGTCTCTAATATTTAATTCTTATTTTCTTGGCCATGTCACAATTTATTTGTAACTACTTAGGATGAAGAAATATTTATGCATACAAGTTTTAAAAATATATACCCTATTTTGTGTGTGTGTATAAGAATGTTTCACTAGATATCAAGCTTTTATGTATATAGTATTCTGTACAGTTGTTTTCCTTTGTTTTTCCCTCTTTGAGCCAAGCACCCATATTGTCTATGCTTTGTATGTTAAAGGGAAAATGTTTGAACTTACTTTCACTTATGTTCCTGTTGTTTTAAATTAAGCATAAAGCTACACAATGGGCTATCTGTGCTCTGCCCACCACGGGTATCGAAACCCGAATTATAGCGTGGAAGTCCGCAGACATACCGCTGAGCCACTGGGGGGCACACCTAAGTTCTAGGAAACATTAAGGATACCGTTAACATCTTACCAATGTAACAAGCTTTATTCATGTATTTCAAAATTCCACAAAAATAATAATAGGCACCAAAAGAAGTGTCTAAAACAGCTTTATATAGCTCCTTCGGTGTTTTGGAACCTACCCAACATTTTTAGTGCGACATAGCGGTTCTGAGTTTTGTTTGTTGTTGTTGTTTCCCCCCACCTAGATATACATTTTTAACTTACGGCTCCCTCATCTCTTGACCGCTCTGAGATCTGACTACAGTTTTAGACTTAGGAGATTAAGCCTTTGTCGACTAATGTATTTTACCACGCTCAAGGTCTCAAAAATTAATTTACTCTAATCATGCCTAAAACAAATTGCAATTTGAGTGTAAGCTGGCAGAAATTCTGGTGTGTAATAAAACTGAATCGGTTATACGATCGCCTTACACTTGGTATTGTTGGCGCATAAAATTATATAACTAATAACAAGAAAATAAAAAGACTCATAGATTAATTTTATCTAATCCTGCATAAAAGAATTTCAAGTGCCGCGGTTATTGAGAATTCGATTTTGTTATCTCTTTTATAAACGATAGTTGGGTTTCGATACCAGCAGTGAGCACAGCATAGATAATTCAATGTGCAATTTTGTGTTTAGCAAAAAACAACACAAAAGTGAAAAACATTGTAACAAATAGTAAGAATATTTTTTTGATAAATAAAAAAAAGAAACTTTGACTCGTCGGGGATTATTAGAAGAATTATTTCAGTTGCTCCCCGCTAGTACAGCGGCATGTCTCCGGATTTACAACGCTAAAATCAGGAGTTTGATTCCCCTCAGTGGGCTGAGCAGATAGCCCGATGTGGCTTTGCTATAAGAAACACACACACACGGTTATTTCAGTCAGTCAGATTAGCCTAAGCTAATGATACAATCACAAATATTAGAGGAAATAGTGCTGGTTAACCTCTGTGTATATATCTGATATGTGCAGAGCCTTTGCAAAAGTGCTGGAAATAAATTGTTGGTACTTTCTTGTGAAAGACATAATGTAAATGTCCAAAAATATTTATTATATTTATCCCAGACTAGTTTATAAATATTGCAAATAATAAAAGGTGCATTGTTATTCACTTCACGGAAGGAACTGCAGATCAGTTGCAGTAACTGCAGTTACTGTACACACCATGTACTTTACACAAAAAATACTTGTGGGAAGAAAAAAGATCCATTTCAGATCGTGAATGGACTATGTCCATATACACTTCAATGAACCTACAACAAAGTGTAAAAGTTACATGGTCAGGTGAAATCACAGAAAAAAAATAGGTTTTAAATGACAAACGGCATATATACTGTAACTCAACACTGCTCATGATACAGCTAAGCTTGGTGGTGTGTCCGTAATGATGTGAAAAATGCAAAACGTATACAGATGTTAGAGGTAAACCTGAATAAGTCAGACAAACTTGAAAAACTGCTGTGCATCAAAGAGATCCTTCCAATTTACAAGAACTGGAGGACATTTGCAAGCAGGAGTTCGCAAAAATATCTCCAGCATTCTGTGCAAAGCTTGTGGAGGATTATCAAAAACGACTTTCAGCTGTCATTTCTACCAAAGGATCTTCAACCAAATATTAACTGTATAATCATGGTATAGGTGAAGACTTTTGTAACGTGTATTTTCAAAAAAAAGTTTTTGTTGTTGTATCGCTAAAGTGAATAATACTGCACCTTCTACTTTTTGTAATATTTAGAAATTGGTGCGAACTTTATATATAAAACATTTTTCGTCATTTAAGTAATCTTGCACTAGAAAATACCTAAAATTTATTACCAGTACTGGGAGAGTGAATACTTTTGCAACGCACTGTACATATACGCCAATAGTAACAAGTATACAGATCTTGAATATTTCTTGCAAGACATTGTTAAACTAAGGACATCAAATGTGAAAACTTGTAAAGTGTTTGACCTGAATACATTAGGTTTCACAAAGTATCTGTAGTTTTAATAGGTGGTCATCACACTTTCTGCTCTGAAATATTTTCACGGTTCACCAGTTTCGACGTACTACATCCTATTACTATTTTTTCATAGTATTCTAACTAAAACTGAGTGATAAGATAAATGTCGCTCAGTCATAATAGTTATAAACCTTGTAATAAATGTACTGAACTTATGATATTGCATTATTCTTGTGGAAAAATGTGTTATACACGTTAGTATTTGACGTCTTGGTTCTCAGCCCTAAATTAAGGACGGATTGCACAGATAGCCTTTTTAAAACTTTATGTGAAAAATTTATCTGTGCATTTCCCTTTCAAGTTTTGAGCAGAAATTTTAGCAGGAAGACATCTTGTTAAGAGTATCAACCGCCAACTTTCACAATACTCTTACCTAACCGAATAGTGGAATTTGACCCTTATCATTATCTTCAACCCACTGCCCTAAAATGCAGAGTGGGTTTTTTGCAGAAATGGGACAGGAACCGTGAACTCTTGAATTCGTAAGCCGGGCACACTAACTACTTGATAAGACCTATACCAGTTATAGTTATAAATAAATGGAACTTACTTGAAACGCTAATGACGTATAATTCCAGAATAGGAATTTACTTTAATCGCTTTCACAAATAAATCAATAAACAGATATTAATTTCATAGTTTTTATTTAAAATGATTTTAATAAAAACGTGCATGAATTTGATTTTCTTCCCAAAGTGAGAACCTTTTGTTTAAAATATTTAAATGAAAATTTTGCCGATTTTCATGCCTCAAATCTCATTTGTGTTTTGTAGTTGTTTTGTGATATACAAACATAATAGACATAATGTCAACTTTGGTATAAGACTGTAAGTGCAGTATAAAAACTGTGTTATATTTGCTTTCACAAAATTTAGTAGACAATATTGCAACAGTGACGGTAAAAAAATATTGATAAAGTTATTGATAATACTAATTTAATTAATTGGTTTGAATTTCGCGCAAAGGCACCTGAGGTCTATCTATGCTAGCCGTCCCTAATTTAGTAGTGTTAGACTAGAAGGAAAGCAGCTAATCATCACCACCCACCCTCTATTCTTGTGCTACTCTTTTACCAACGAATAGTAGGATTGACTATAACTTTATAATGCCCTACGGCTAAAAGGACGAGCATGTTTGGTGCGACGAAGATTCGAACCCACGACCCTCAGATTACGAGTCGAAGCCTTAACACACCTAGCCATGCCGGGCTTGAAAGATTATTTAATATTTCACTAACAACTACCATATAATAAAGTTCAAAACAATCTCGGGTTTACTGTAAATAGAATATGTCAACTTCAAATTTCTCTGCGTCAACCCTAAATTTGGACTCTATATGACGCATACATTTTTGTTCTATTTAACCTTCGATTCAAATTTATCAACTCTTGTTTGGATAGGTTTGTACAAAATGCACAGGCATTATATATAAAAGTACCACCATAGTATGCGTTGATCAAAATTACAGACACGCTATTGTTCGTTATTAAGCACAAAGCTAAAAGAGAGCTATCTGTGCACTGTCCACCACGGGTATCGAAACCCAGTGTTTAGCAGACATGTTGCTGTGCCACTGGGGGATGGAGAACTATTGACTTTTGTTGTTTTGTGTTTATGCGGCGTAAAGTTAAACAATGGGCTATATGCGCTCTGTCCATTGCTGGAGATCGAAACTAGAATTTTTGCGTTGTAAGTCTGGAAACTTACCCTGACGCACCAATTGAATTAGAGTGACAATTGAACAATCGACATATTAGTGTTTAAAAATAAAGAAGTTAACTTATAAAAAGAGACGAAGCTATAGTATTCTGGTTTAGCCAAACGATGGATTCTAAGCATTGTAAATTATCGTATCTTTGTGTATTGGTTAGTCACGTGGTATGTCAGCATTAAGATTCAGGACATACAATGTTAAAATCAAGAAGTCAAGTTTTTCAATAGATAGAGTATAAATAGTCCATTGTGAAGCTTTATTCTAAATAAACAAACAAAAACAATTGTATTTGTTTGTGGGGTTACACATTTCTAATCATCTTTTCATGTTGAAGTTGTTTCATTAATTTAAAAGTTATTTTTTTATTCCGACCAATATGGTTTGTTTACTTAGTAATTTGTTCCAACGAAGCAGGCGATGAGAAATAAATATACAAATGACAACAAAACATAAAACTTGCTAAACCCTTTTCGAAACGTATCTAAAACTTTTTTCGTGTGCAACTGGCATCACCTGTTATTACACCTCATATAAACCGGGTGATAGGCAGAGCATTATGTAACTTTGCGCTTAACGTCAATAACTTGTTTTATTTTGGAAATTCGCACAAAGCTACTCGAGGGCTATCTGTGCTAGCCGTCCCTAATTTAGCAGTGTAAGACTAGAGAGAAAGCAGCTAGCCATCACCAACCACCGCCAACTTTTGGGGTACTCTTTTACCAACGAATAGTGCGATTGACCGTCACGGCTGGGAAGGCAAGCATGTTTGGTACGACGGGGATGCGAACCCGTGACCCTCAGATTACGAGTCACACGCCTTAACACGCTTGGCCATGCCGGGCCAACGTCAATGAAAAAAGGAAAACTTGATATAGCTATCTGCCATACATCCTGGATGGTCTTGCAGATAGATATGATTATTTCAACAATGAATTTTATGTACTATGATTTAATTGAATTTTTTACACTTGTTATAGGACTGTAAAAATACAACTTTTTTACCAACATTATAAATTACCCCTTTTCACAATAGTTAACATTTAAATTGACTAATGTTTTAACTTAACTGCCTAAGATATGATAATTTTTTTATTGAGAAAAATTCGATATTATTAACTGCATCAGGATCTAATAAGATAGAATTCAAACAAAATATAGCATGTGAACAGCATTATTTATACATATATTATTTGATTAATTCTCTATACCATTACACAGAGTAGATTTAATGTACGTAATTTGTGGGTTACACGTGCACATTTATATTATTTATTATTTATTTGTAAACAAGTTATTTTAATATATTTTCTTGTTATTTGGTTCTCTAGGTCAGTAATGAAAAGATTGACAGTAGAATCGTGACCAGCTCAAGCCTTAAATACAAATTGGAGACAAAAAAAAATTGAAATTGAAAGGCAACAAAATATTGTGAAACGTGATTTAGTATGGTTATTGTAATCAATTTAATATTATATATTTATTTTCATATCTATGTTTGTTTTAGTTTAATATATATTTAGGAATGCATGTAACTTATCTTGCGAAAGTCTCAACTATTCTCTAAATTGGTAAATCATTCTCGAGTTTATGTTCCTACAATATATATATAAAATTTACCTTGTTGCCGACTAAACTTTCGAGAACCTCGCCTCAAGTTTATAAGTCGACGCTTAAGAGACAGTTTTAATATTATTATTGGCTTGTTACACTGGGTATATTTTAGATCTTGGAAGCTATAATTGTGATAAACACTTATTAATCGAGAAACTATAGATATACGACCAGGAACGTTGATAAATTTTGTGCATTACAAACCATTTATCTTCAGTGAAATAACTTTGGACATTAATATTTTAACGAAGACATTAGATATCTTCGTTGGAAAAATACCAGCTTGTAAATGGCGTGAGGCTAGCCATAAAGTGAAGTGTAACAATATTTAATCAGAATTAATTCGCTTATCGTGAATAGTCGATAAAATATTCAGTTCCAAACCCGATGAAAGACTTAGTATTATTTGTGGCTTCGGAAAACTTTGTATACAAATTATTATTTGTAATATCCTTTATTATAAATTATATATTTGTTTGTATTTTAAAATATATTTATTTTAAGAAAAAAATTTGTGTGTATCAATCTTGTTATCAAATATCATAAATTTGATACAAATCGAAATTAAATGAATTTCTACATTAAAAGTTTTGGCTGTATGATATGAAAACATAATACGTGAAATGATAAATCAGAAACTCGTCCGAGATAAATTATAATATGCAAAATTAATAAATTAAACGCTCATGCTCGAGATCTGAATCAAAGACAAAATTCGATTAAATTCAAATTAAGATAATAATTTTAATTATATTATATTTATAAGTGGCAATAAAATATGATCATGTTTTATTATTAAGATTTTCTTTAATCACCCTCCCTTGAATAACTAAGAATACGCAACAAAACTTTTTGCTCTAAACTGTCAAAATCTTAAAATTAGTGGTCAAGAAATTCGTTAAAAAAATTGAACTGAAAAGCATATTGTTGAAATACTAGTCGGTGATGATTTATTGTCTGAGGAAGCATTAGGAGAATACTTTAATGTCCCACTACCCAATCATAGTTGAGCGATAAAGTTAAGGTAGAATTCCAGCTAAATCTGAAACAAATAGAGCTAGAACAATTTCTTACTAAGGCCGAGAAAGAGTAAGCCTGAATCGAAGCTGAAAAAGAGCAAGTTCGTGTCAAAGCTAAAAAGAAAAGTAAATATCTTAAGGCCGAAAAAAGAGTAAAAAACAAGTTTTTATCGAAGCCGGGAAATAAAACGAAACTCTAATCGTTTAAAGCAAAATGACACATTTGTAACAGTATATTAAAGTACCATTATTACACGAAAATGAAGTTGATAAATTATTACAACAATACGAGAAGTTTGCCCAAACCGTGGAATGGCCCACCGAAAAATTGTCATTAATATCACAAAGTGTACTAACTGGCAAAGTGTAAGAAGCTTATATCGCTCTCTCTCAAGAAGATTGTACGAATTATAATAAGATTAAAGCAGCTCTTCTAAAATCATACAAGTTAGTACTAGAGGCTTATCACCAAAAGTTTCGAGGTTATAACATGCAAGATAGTCAGATTTATAAGGAATTCATCCACGAAAAAGATGTTTATTTTGATCGATGGTGTAATTCTGTGGATATTGGCAGCAGTTTTGACAAACTAAAAGAATTTTTTCTAATTAAATAATTTAAATGCTGTGCATTTGATTACCTCAAAGTTATTTGGATAAAAAGAAAATGAAAACACTAGAGGAAGCAGCTGCTATTTCTGATGATAACATTTTAACACATAAAACCACTTCATAAGAATAATTTCCAACCATCTCAACAAAAACCTGTATCTGTTCAATCCATTAAAGATTCTTCTAAAATTTCCAGCATCTCTAGTTCGACAGTCAGAATACGACTTCATCATAACTACCAAGACTTGTCTGCCATTTTCGTAAAAAAACTTTGTCATGTTATATTCGATTGCTGGTGGTTGAAAAATAAAAATATAAAAGCAGGCAACACCCAATGTATTAATGCCCACATATAGATGTAGTTTCACCAGATCACTCAAAGTTTTTGTTTTGGTCACCAATATGTAGGCTTAGAGAGTTAGCAAGGAATTTAGAATTTATGTGTCTGCTGGTCCTGCGTCTTTAAAAATGACAATGCTTATCCCATATCCACACGTATCCTACGTAATACTGGGACGACTCTTTTATTGTTGTGAGAAGATATTGTGAATATATTGACTTATATTCGAGTTCTCCCACTGGTGAATCTGTTATTGCTCAAGGAATTAAGGTGGCATTGTTAATGTTTCTCTTCATAACACTTATTCAATGCCAGACATAGTTTCGGGACCATTTGTGGTTGGAATAAGATCTATTCTGCCAGTAAAAGGTGCATCATTATTGTGGAAAAACGATTTTGGTGAAGATGTTGTTGCTGAAGCCTAAATGTTTAACGAAGTGATCATTGTTTCATCTAAGGATGATGCTTTTGTTGAGGAGAATCCAGAAATGTTTCCCTAGTGTGCTGTTATTCGAGCTCGGGCTAAAAACTAGCCAAATGTAAATGACAAGCACGCGTTCAGAGGACAATATTACAGATTTGTCTCATATATTTTCTTGGATCTGACTGGAGTCTTGTTAACAATTGTCCTACTGGCAAGTTCTTGGTGAGTAACAATGATGGTCGTGAGGAATCAAGTTCACCTGGTGAAGTTGCATTTGCTTGAAGTAAAATGATCACCGACCAAGAAAGAGATCTACAGATCGTTTCGCTCTTTGAATATGCACTCCCAAAGAATGAAATGCAGAAAGTTTCAAAAGTTTATTTTTTCCAAATTCGTTTGCTAGAATGAAAATAGAGACCATCAAAAGTACCAGCTTCAGAGCACCTGACTGTAGTTTAACAAACTGTTGTTCTAAATCAGTTCCTTCTGATATATTGGAAGTGGCCCACGAACTATTTATGGGAGGTCATTTAGGTGTCAACCAGACATGTGATAAAAATATGAGACATTTCTTTTGGCCAAACATTAGCGAAGATATTTCTCAATTGTGAAAAATTGGCATACATGTCAACAGATTTGATATAACAACCAGAAAATTATTTTTGCTTCTTTGCAATCTATCCCACCTTTCGAATAACACTTACTCGTATGATTATTGATTGTGCTAATCCAGAAAGATAACAGTTGCGTTTAAGCATTTTCACCTGCTATGCAATTTTATTATTCTAAAGTTATTTGCATTTATTACGTTGTATTCTGTTATGATTTTTAAATTTGTATAATTCTTTGCCAATTTCTCACAGTTAATGAATTACTATCAATGCATATATACACTGAGAGAGATAATATCTTAGTTAGAAATTCTCTGACACCAATTTTTAATTCTCTAACGAGGGAAGTGTAATGATTTAATATTACATAACTATTTCCGTTTCAGTTTACAATATATTTAAAAGTGCATGTAACTTGTATTGATAAATATGTACTGCGAAAGTCCCACTTGTTCTCTAAATTTTTAGATTTCCCAGCTGTTACTAAATGAACTTTAGAAAACCTCGCCTAAAGTTTATAAATTGACGCTTAAGAGACAGTTTTCAAAATATTGTTTGTTTGCTTAAGTTATTATGCTATAGATCTCGGAAGCTAAAATTGGGCATGGCCTGGCGCGTTAAGGCGTGAGCTTCGTAATCTGAGGGTCGTGGGTTCGCGCCAAAGATGCTCACCCTCCCAACCGTGGGGGCGTTATAATGTGACGTTCAATGTCACTTTTCGTTGGTAAAAGAGTAGCCAAAGAGTTGGCGGTGGGTGGTGATGACTAGTTACCTTCCCTCTAGTCTTACAGTGCTAAATTAGGGACGGCTAGCACAGATAGCCCTCGAGTGGCTTTGTGCGAAATTCCTAAACAAACAAAACAAGCTAAAATTGCGATAAATGCTTATTAATCAAGGAAATATGCGCTGCTAAGTATTGTTACTTTTTTACGGAAGTTGCCTCCGATTTATTACGTTATGTTTTTTTGTAGTTTTTTTTGATTTCGCACAAAGCTACTCAAGGGCTATCTGTGTTAGCGGTCCCTAATTTAGCAGTGTAAGACCAGAGGGGAGGCAGCTAGTCATTACCACCCACTGCCAACTCTTGGACTACACTTTTACCAACAAATAGTGGGATTGACCGTCACATTATAACGCCCCCACGGCAGAAAGGGCGAGCATGTTAGGCGCGACGGAGATGCGAACCCGCGACCCTCAGATTACGAGTCACACGCCTTAGCACGTTTGGCCATACCGGGCCATGTACGTTATGAACTACTACAAATAATCGGAATTTTAAATTGAGCTTAGTATTTAATTAAATGTTAATATGTATTAAATATATATTATTTGCCAACAAGACTGATACATACAATTTTTTAACACAAATATATATTAATATACAGACATAAAAATAATACAATTTATAATAACTGTTATTACTAGTAGTTGTAGCAAATGATGGTTTATATACAATGGTTTTTACAAACAATAGTGAGTCTTGTATCCGATTTAAAACTGGACTATGACATACAATGTAATTCTGAATTAATATTGTTGCGCCTCGCTTTTTCTTGGCTTACCTCACATTGGTTAGAAGTTCACGTTTTCCAACAAAGACACTTAATGCCCTCACAGGAATAATAACGTTAGAAGTAATTCACTTAAGTTAAACTGTTTGTAAGGTTCGAAATCTATAACGCTCCTGATCAAATCTGTAGTTTTCAATTAATAGACGTTAATTCTAGAGTTGCTGTCCAATAATATTCTCTTTTCGGCGCGTCAGGTTTATACAAATCACGCGAGTTTCCAAACACTTTCATCAAAATTTGCTTACAATAATATTCTAAAGCGTTTTCGTAAACGAATATTATTGCTCCTCACTTTCAAGAATTCTCTACAAGTTTCGAGAACAGGCGGGACTTTATGCAGTACACAGTCAAGAATATGTGTTGCAACGAAAAGAAAAAACATACAAAAAACAAGCTTAGGCACTAAAACAAAGGCACAACAGTAAATCCGTTACAATATATTTCACCAAGAACGTTTCTAAATTTTAGACATTACAAACTATTTAACTGCATTGTATTAACTTCGGACGTCAGTCTTTCTACGCGGACATTAGATATCTTGCTCTCGGTGAAAAATAAGTGTGAGGCTATTCATTCAGTGAAGCGTAACAATTTAAACTTAAAATTAATTCGCTTATCATGAATCGTCGATAAAATATTCTGTTAAAGACCAGATAGAAAACTCAATATTTTTTGTAACTTTGCAAATCTTTTGTATCTAAATTGTTATTTGTAATAACCGTTATAATAAATTTTATTTGTATATTAAAATATATTGGTATTAAGAAAGAAATTTATATACATATATTGTTGACAAATATCATAAATTTGGTACATATCTATATTAAATTAATTTTTAAAGTCAATTTAAAATTTCCTGCAATTTGTTTGTTTTGGAATTTCGCACAAAGCTACTCGAGGGCTATCTGTGCTAGCCGTCCCTAATTTAGCAGTGTAAGACTAGAGGGAAGGCAGCTAGTTATCACCACCCACCGCCAACTCTTGGGCTACTCTTTTACCAACGAATAGTGGGATTGACCGTCACATTATAACGCTCCCACGGTTGGGAGGGCGAGCATATTTGGCGCCACGCGGACGCAAACCCCGAATTACGAGTCGCGCGCCTTACTCGGTTGGCCATGCCAGGCCTCCTGCAATTTGAAAATGTAGTACTTAACATGATAAATCCGAAGTTCGTTGGAGATAAATTCTAATACACAACAAATAATTCCATTGATAAACAGCATATTACTTTTTGTAAAGATAATTAAATATTATTTCGAAATAGCTGATTTTTGATATAAAACCTTATTTCTTCATTTCGTAAAATGAACAATTTACTTTTAATAGAAAATGCTTGAACTTTACTATCGCTCTTGATCTTAACATATATTTGATTCAGTGATTAAACTTCACCGTTATTTTTGCAAACATTTTTTTCACTGTTCCTTTTAATTAAATGTATAAAAAATAAGTTGTTTAGAAGTGTAGTATAAATGATATATATAATAGACAAGAAAAAGCAAACACATGTTAACGACTGTTCTAATCTTGAAGTTGATATTGACACAACTTGCATTTAGTGTGTTCGATCTCCTCGATAGCTAGTGGTTATTATTTAATGAGTTAGTTTATGAATCTTGCTTAATAGAATTCCTGAATGGCGGAGAGATATATATGTACCAGACACAAAAGCTGCTCTTAAAACTGTTTATGCTGATAACATGCAAATAAGATGTTTGAACTATTATTAGATCTTTTAGGAACTATACATTCTTTATACAGGTCATTCAACTCTACAGTCCAAACCAATGTACGTGGTAAGACATCTTAACAACTTCACTTTGCGTAACGGTTAACATATCGTAATCCGTTGCACTCCAGTTTGTATCCTCGAGGTATCTCGCGCTTGATTTCACGTGACACGTGCTTAACATTGTTACGTCACATATCCACAAGTGCGGGTAGTAAAGCTGCTTTATATTGTGATTGTGAGCGGCGTTTTGTACCTGCAGGGGACGTTACCTGAAAATAGTGGCTAGTGTTATGTGTTAGTAGGTTGTCAGAACATCTTTTGGTAGTTGCAGAGTGAGGTTATAATTCTTTAATTGACATTTCTGTTGTTACACTAACGATACGACGTTCTCAAATTAAACTTTAAAATCTGGACTGCGGTGAGACCTCAAAGAAGACGAATATGTAAGTTTGTGTTTGATAAATTTCTAGATGAAACAGAGGAAAGTTATGATATGAACCAATCACTGCTTGAAAAGTTTAACTGATATTTATGGCAAATGATGTTTCTTGTAATAATACTGATAAATTAGTGAAATTGTCTCAATATTTGCCAATTTTTAGCTTGATGTGTTAAGTTTCTGCCATAAAGTTAAGTTACAAAATCATTGTGATTTATTGTAACAACATACTAAGAGTTGGTTTTGGGTTGTGATGACTAGCTTCCTTCCTTCTAGTCTTCTCTTGGGCCAGATGGTATTTTCCAAAGGGTTTCGAAGGAGGTAAAAGATTGGACATTTGAACCACTTAGCGCTATTTTTGTCAGTCCTTGAACGGTGGGTAGGTATCGGAGAATTGGAAATTAGCTAATATAACTCATCTTTTCAGTAGTTACAGACAGATTAATCTTACATCAGTTGTGAGAAGAAGTTTTCGAAAGTCTTTTAAAAGATGTTTTGCAAAGTAATTTTATTAGACACTCAATATGGTTTAACTACGGTAAAATTTTGCCTTACAAATCTTTTGACATTTTTTGTAATGACTACTACTCATGTAGATGAGGGTAAGAGAGTAGATTTGGGGTATCTGGATTTTCACAAAGTATTTTACAATGGGCAACATGAAAGTCTTGTAAAAGATTGTTTCTATAGGTGTTGGGGATAATTTAGCAAATTCGACAGAAGAGTGGATGGATGGTAGAAAGCAGAGAGCTGCTACAAATGGAGTTCAGTCAAATTGAATTAATGTCACAAGTGAGGAACTTCAGGGCTCAGTCATAGGACCTTTGCTCCTTTTGATTTACATCAATAACACAGATGAAGGATAGTTAATAAATTACTTAAACATGCAAATGATATTAAAGTGATGCAAGCTGTGAAGACGATGCTGCTGATTTACAAAAGGATTTAAGTTATTTATTGAGTTGGGCAAATAAATGGCAAATTGGTGTTAATTGTACTAAATGCAAGATAACACATGTGGGTTATCATAATTTGAATTGTAACTATAATTCGGTTAGGAATAAACTTAACAGTGTTATGAATGAAAGGGGTCTTATTGAAATAGTTGATCAGTCTCTACAGCCACTCAAGCAGTGTACAGTTGCTAATAGTAGGGCAAATAGGATCTTACGTTGCATCTACAGAAATGTCGAATGTAAGTCTAAATTCATTGTACAAGTCACTGATTAGGTTACATTTGTATTCAGTCTTGGGTTATTTACTTTAGGAAAGACATTAAATTGTTAAAAAGGGTTTAGAGAAAGGTCACTAGAATGGCACGTAGAATAGAGGGGTTGTCACACAAGGAGAGGCTGAAATCTCATATTGTTTTCTCTTGAAAAAAGAAGAGTTAAATCTGATTAATGTGTTCAAAATTGTAAAGGAAAATGATAGTGCTGATATATCATCTTTTTTTCTTGCTTAACAGTGATAGTTGTAGGATTAGGGGATACAGATATATATTTTGACATTGTAGGAGTCATATTCAACCAAAATAGTTTACTTTTTCTAACAGGATGGTTGGCTTATAGAATGAGTTGCCTTTGGATTTTGTAGAGGCAGTAAATGTAAATAAGTTCAATAAAAGTTTGATAGGAATATCAATGGTAAGGGCTGATTTTAAGATCTATTTATTTTAAATCATTTTGGTGGGTGGACCATTCGACATGAACCAATAGATTCTATGCTGTCCCAAAACGTTATGTTAATTAGTAATTACAGTAGTACTTAATAGCATGAATCGATAAGATTTCCAAATAATTTACGCCCCGAAAAAAAAATTCCATCTTTTTTTTAATTCGTTAGCGAAAAACCAACCATTTAAAGTATTGGTTACGATATATTATGCATATATAAACTAATAATACGCTAACAAGGTCACTAACATTTGCGGTATAAACAATTCAAAATTTTTTGAAACAGAAACTTTTTTTTTTTCATTTACTACCTACCTACCTGATCATATCAGTGGAATACTATAGTCTTAACACTGTTCGAAACATCGCTACAGAATTTGTGGATATCTGGTTTTGATATTCCGATAAATATATACATTTTCTTTTTTATAAATGGTATAAACATGTCACGCACCTACTTAAATATCTTTTCAACATAATTCAACCGAAACTATGGCGCTAAATATCAATGGATAGACACGCTACAGCTTTTAAAGGTAAAGTATGTAATTTATACAACTAAAACTTAAAAATAAAACAAATAACAGTATTAAAATTATGATATTTTAAAAATTTAATACCAATAAATATGGAAACCTATGAATAGGATTTTGAGCGAGCTAAATGGACGTTGAAGCTAAATAAAATAAAACTGAAAAAAATTACATAGCAAACTCGGGAACATCAGGCGCAAACTGGTGAAAAATAAAAATAAAAGCCAAAAGTGAGGTCATGCCCTCCCATCCTGGCTACAACAGTGGTAGCGTGATAGTTTGTGTTGAATTTCATGCAAACGCTACAAGAGGTTTAGCTGCACTAACTGATTGACCGTCACATTATAGCGTCTCCATGGCTGAAAGGGCGAGCGTTTTTGGTGTGACCCTCAAATTATGAGTCTAGTGCCCTCACTACCCTGCCATGCCGGGACCAAGGAAGGTGATATGGTGGTTTATATACCTGGACTGTGAATCAGTAAGTATTAAGTTCGCGTCCCCTTGCCGGAAAAAAATTGCTTTGAATTTTGTATCCATGGACTTTTTTTACAGAAAAAATTAAATGACTTATTGTTGCATTATAGCTCCTCGCCCTTGTGTCTGTAAATAATAATTCGGAAGATTAAAACCTTTAGACCGGTATTTAAGCAGTGATATAAAGGAAGTACAAAGACAAAGAATGTAAATTTCATATTTTCCGTATAAGTGTATTGATGTACAGCGTGGTCCGTAAGTCCCTACCCATCGATATATCTTATGTATCCAGTGTATCTGTGTGCTGTCCATCATTCTCGCTGCATAATATTATGCGACGCCATGTTCTGTGAGACATTTTCCTCAACATAGCAGGGATTATTGTTCCAAATGCCGCGGTAATAGCTGCCTTCAACTCACCGTTAGTATTATAACGTATGCGTGGTTGAATATAACATAACATATGGATGGGTAGGGACTTACGGGCCACCCTGTAGTTTACCATCGACTACAATACTGTTTAGGAATGCTTTATCAGAAATTTTTTTAAAACTGGTATGTGGGTTCATTTGTTTACTTTAAAAAATAATGTTTACTTTGTTCTTAGAGCTTTCAGCTCGAAAAAATATTTCATTGTTTTTGAAATTGTTCTTGATTGATTCTATAATGTAGATGAACGAGATTTTCTCAAAAGTGTCAACTCACAATGATGTCTGTAAGTAATTCGCACTTCTTTAGCTATTTTACACTACATGGCAATCTGAAAAATTAACTTGTTAAAAGTGGATGTATTGTTTTACACACTGAATCAGAATTATAATAGTGCGCGTGTGTTTTCTTATAGCGAAGCCACATTGGGCTTTCTGCTCAGTCCATCGAAATTATAATAGTACGCCATTTAGTTTAGTCTACATTCTGAGCATTTAAGTTGTTGGAAGTGTTAGGTTTTCCAAAAATAAAAGTAAAATTACAATAGTAGATTATACCATAGGAAATGCTTGTTGGTAAAGCCTTTTTATTTTTCTAATTGATAAATGACAAAACTATTCCATATTTGTAAGGACAAAAATGACAGAAAATTTTCGAAGTTGTATTTTTTGTTAGTGATGTTTTCACCAACAGTTTCTTTATAACATAAAATCAAGTGATTATCAGTTTGGGCTTAAATGTGACAGCGATATTTAAAATAATTACAATGAAAATATACTTGATTTATTTTTTGATCAATATTAATAAATAAAAGCTTATAATTTTTATAGTGTTAAAAATTGAATGTACCAAAAGAAAACAGCATGTTGTAAAAAGGTATAAAACTGACATTAAATATGTTTACATGCACAACACTTAAAACACTGTATAAGTAATTGCAACAGTTTGAGAGGGCGCTACTGTTAAAAAGGGTAATAAAATATAACTTTCTCCGTTAGGTTGTTGTTCCTTTGAATTAAGCACAAAGCTACACAATGGGCCCTCTGTGCTCTACCCACCACGGGTATCGAAACACGGTTTTTAACACTGTAAGTCCGTAGACATACCGCTAAGCCACTGGGGTGCTTTTCGTTAGGCCTTTACGAATGTACCTTTAAATGTTATAGTTTTGTTTATTTCAAACCATAAAGTTACATAATGGGTTATCTGTGTGCTGGACGCTGGGTCCCAAAACCTGATTTTTTAGCATTACTATCCCAGTTACTTACCACTTGTTGTAATTATTGTGTAATATATTTTCGTCAACAATACTTTCAAAATTGTGTTGTTCTCAGACAATGTTAGGTATTTATAGTAGCATCTAAAAGTGTTATATCAGTTGTTGAACGTTCTTAAGACATTATTTCTAAATCTTACTGTTCGACCCACATAGATAAACATCCAAATATATAGTAAGTACAGTTATAAATACATCTATTAAACTTTAAAAATTTATGTCATGTTATATATATATATATTGATTTATTAAGTTTCTCTCTTTCTTTATATATATATATATGTGTGTGTGTGTATGTGAAATGAGGAATTCACGTAGAATGTTTGATATACGTTTGCGAAACAAAAACATGGCGTATTTATTAAACACTCAGCAAGAAAAAGTTAAACTGTAGGTAGTACTGTTTAACACTTTATTAAAGGTATCGATCCTTGCTTGACAATCTTTACCTGTTTCAGTGAGTCACGCACCCACCATCATTTGGATGGAGAAAGCAGTGAAAACCCAAATTATGGTGTTATAAATCTCTTACATTTTTTAAACAAAAAAAAACTTCAAACACCCAATTGACATAATGCATTGTACAAAATTTGGAGTTTTTAACAAATAATTTACACAAATATCTGATTGCAGTCATCATGAGATTATAAGAAACTGGATGTTTGAACATAGTTACGACTAGTTAAAAAAATTGCTATGAGTAAAGTAACTTATTGACACCAGAAAGCCATAAATACTAAAATAATGATGAACTATATCTGTAACATTTTCAAACAAAAACGGCTTATTTTCTGACAAGTGTAAGATTGGCGTAGGTGGTGTCCGCTACTAATTACAGATTCGTTCAGGAAATAAGGATAGTGATTCTGAGCATAAAACTTTACTAAGCTTTTCTGTTGTGTGTGTCTAAGTAATGAAACTGGGAAAAGTTTCTATCTTTACAGAAGTAAAATTAAAACGTAGCAAACGTACTTTTTTTTTCTCTTTATTTATTCCACCTCAACGAGGGGGTATACACAGAAATACAACAATTAAAACACAAGTTAATAAATTATCATGGATCAATAACTCTACAGATTATCATGCTGAAAAATTACCACAAAGCTAATAAATTAGAAACAAAAAATATATAAAAGATGTAATTTTGAACAGCAGTTATTTAAATAATACAGTTTACGTATCAAAACAAGAAACCAACAGATCTGTTATTGGCAACAAAATTAAAAAGACAATGCAAATAAAGAAATTACAACTTATCGTAATAAAGTACACAAGTAATAACCTTGGGCACCTTGGTTTGCCAAGGTACCAACATAAGAATACGTATAATAAAAAACACCTAATGAGTTATGTAACAAACACCTATGGTAATGGAGATAAATATGTTTACGTACATGCACTTTAAACATGGAAATTAAATGAATTTCGCGATGGCTTGCTAAATAAACTGAACGAGCAGAAGATATAACCTGTCGTGCCAAACTGGTAAGCAAACGGAATATATTGCAACATCTCCAAGGTAACGAAGGATGTGATCCCACTCATTGGCATCTCCTCCATACCCAGTTAGATAGAGGACAACGAAAATAAAACTCCAATAATTTATATACATAGGACCACAAAGGCTGTACCGATAAACAGTGGAGAAATAGATGGTCAATGGTTTCCCGCGCCTTTGAATACAAAGTGCACAACCCCGTGGGATGTCTGTCCATATGAACCAGCTTCACATTAGTGGTTATCGCCCGCAACCACAGTAAATAATCGACATCACAAACATGAAAACCTACAAAAGAAGAATAAGTGCTTTGTCGAATAAGTTTCCAATCTCCAGGAGAAACAATATCCCCCCAGTAGAATGGAGCAGGAACATGAACAGCAAGTGAACACTGTAAATAAAATACCAACTGCTTCAGGGATAACCCCTGAAAATGGACACGGTTATCGGATTGGTCCAGAAAGTGTAGCAAACGTACTTGAGTGCACGCAAGAACCATCGCTTCTTTTAGGCTAGTTCCTTCCACAGAGTTTTTTCTCTCATTTTGATCTCCACAAACGTCATGAATGTCTTCACTGGGCGAGCTGCTAGCAGAATTTTAAACTGAATTCGACAGGTCGGCTTAATTTCTGTACCCTAACTACCTTGGCGGGTATTTGAGTTTAATATCTGATAAGCCCCAAAGGGGATTGAGAGTTTGTTTGTTTTGAATTTCACGCAAAGGTTACACTAGAGCTATCTGCCTAGTGCCTTCCCTAATTTGGCAGTGTAAGGCTAGAAGGAAGGCAGCTAGTCATCAACACCCGCCGTCAACTCTTGGGCTACTCTTTTACCAAAGAATAGTAGGATCGACTGTCACTTATAACACTCCTACGGCTGAAAGGGCGAGCATCTTTGGTATGACGGGGATTCGAACAAGCGATCCTCAGGTTACGAATCTAACGCCCGAACCCAGGGATTTAGAGGCAACCAGGAGCGCTAAGAAACTGTTGTTTCTTTTCAGTCCGGTCGTGAAATTAAGGTTTGGTCCTACTGGGGAATGAAAGATATTTAGAGCTGAATGTAACTTAAAGGTTTTATTTATTAATTGTTTCTAATTATGGTAGGTAAAATACTATATGACTAAATTTTTAATTCTTGTGCAACAAGCGAGTTTATATAAAGTCATATAATTTTCGAAAATAACATGTCAATATTGTCAATAATTAGAAATTTAAAACAGTTAAACTTGAATGTAAATGTATTAACCTCAACTTGACATCAAATTTTTCAGGGCTGGGATCACATGATCCAAAAATTAAAGGTAAACTTTTTGTTGGTGGGGGAGTGTAGAACTAATTAATCATCAAGAGTGCTTGAAGATCAAACATTCACTCGTGGATAAAAGTTGATGTGCACCTGATTTATAAAGGTTTGTAACAGTAAAATAGTAAATAAATTGAATGAGTTGAAGACTTGATAGTATAATAAGGAAATTACCGAAGGGACTAATACGATTAAATGGCCAATATTGGGCATAAGGTCTTTCTGGGCAACAGAGATCTATAAATCTTATGCCAAGAGTTTTGTGTGTGTGTGGGGGGGGGCTCACTTTCACTGAGAAGGCGTGAATCCGTTACTAGTGCCTAGTTATCGAGAAGTTGAAGAGGCAAAGTGAAAGCTGGTGCTGAGGATTAATTAGTCATTCTTAAAATGTCTTACTCCTTGGATCTTCGTTAGGAATTTATTAGGGATTGAGTTCAGGTAGGATTTTGACGGTGTAGAATCTTTGGTGTCGGTGGTATGTGGGCGGACAAAGAGGAAGAATTCGTTGGGTATGTTGTGGTCGGCATTGGGTATGTTTACCTAAGAAGAGGCAGAATGTGTCTGTGGGCTGAGGGATAAGGAAGGGTGTAAGTTCAGGCAAGTTACTGGTTTGTTGTGAAGCTTCGACAGTTAGTGGCTAGGTATGAGTTCCATTTTTCTTTTTTGTTTTGTGTTTTTAAGTGGTTTGGTCTTACTTCCGGTGTGGGCGTAGTCTGAGTTTCTTGGTCTTTTGTGCTTGATTGGTTTGCACTTTGGGTTGTGGAATTCTGGTAGGTGACGTTTGTTGTTCCAAAGGTGTGAATAATGGGGTTGGAACCTACAGTAATAAGGGTGAGGTGTGTGCGAGGTTGTTCATCCATCTCCACATCGTATCTTATGGAGGGCGATTCATGGATAGTAGAAAAAAATCAATGTAACCACAGTCCAAGTGGCAGATGTAAATTGTTAATTCATGAGACTGTCGTTTCATAGTGTAAATGAAGTGCGTGTTTGAAATGATATAAAAACAACATTGCTTTCCTTTTGTTAATATGTGGTGACCACTTCGATTTTCTAATCACATTTTATCGAAATGACGTTATAGTAAAGATGAAAAACAATCATGAAATATTTATGATTAAGTTTTATTGGAGACATATATCTGTTTACAAACATCTGCCATTATTTGGCATTTCTTAATTTGTAGCCATCTATTTTGCTAGTGTGTGGACTGATTTTCTAATAATTTAATGTTATTTTATTGTAGATGTAAAATATTTTCGTTAGCCAATCGAAATGCGCTCTTCAAACGAATACTGAACTAATGGAAGAAAGCCAGTTAAAGTGATTACAAATATTTATTTTATATTGCTTCTAGAAACAGTGAAGTTGACGAGTAATCTTACAACCTAAAATCAGAAGAGTTTATAGTTAATTCCAACAAATTATTTATGGCTAAGCATTAAATATGCTTACCTACAACAGAGACATTTATCATGTCTATAAATTAATGCATTTATATTTTTCTGAAATTAATATGAGCTTAGACTGTCTAAAACAGTTCCAGGAAGCTCGGAAATTATAACCTTATAGCTATTAGAAGACAATATCATTGACAAATGTCAATCACCAATAATTTATTTTTATGCGATGATGCATTATACGATTTAAAATGCCCAAATTATTACTGGAAAGTAAAACACGTTATGTATAGTGTTCCAAGTTTTTTATGAGCTATGACTAGATCGCAGAGAAAATATCTGGATATTTCACTCATGAGAAGAAGCATTGAATAATGAAAGCCAATCAATCATAATACACTAATGTGAATGGGCAAAAGTTGTCTGAAATCTCGTTAACAGAACCTGGAGTCGTTTTTCAACTTATAGTACAGTTGCCTGAACACCAGAACACAGCGGACCATCGTCCATAACGTAAGCAGATGACCACTATTTAGTTATTCTGGCTTGTTGCAATTATAAATAACATACTCCTATATGAATCAGATGTTTTGTCTGTCTGGAGAAAGTTAGACACAGTGTTCTAACAACATATGAAGCATATTGCATTGGGGAAAGTATGACGTAAGTAGAAATACACTTTATATCCTACCAAGTAATTTTAACTACTAAAGTTATTTTAGAACTGCAAAATATACCATATAATCTCATTAACTCATACTTTAAACCTGCAACATTTATGGCAGGCTGTCCGTGTTGGAGTGTTGTGATCCAAGAGAAATATTGCTTGTCGTTTACTTTGGCCCAATTATAACTATCAGATTTTAATTTATGTTTCGTCACATATTTCATATAGTATTTTAGTTGTATTCATAATTTATTTAACAAGTTGTCATAGACTCCTTTCTGATGTTGTTGTTTTGAATTAAGCACAAAGCTAAACAATGGGCTATCTGTGCTCTGCCCACCACGGGTATCGAAACCCGGATTTTAGCGTGTAAGTCCGCAGACATACCGCTGAGCCACTGGTGGGCGACTCCTTTCTGAATAACACAATAATTCAAAATATTGCATGAACCTTAGGTGAGACAGTTACTAATTACATTTTTCCGTAATATGTATAGAATGTATATTTTTTCATGTTCGTAAATTTGCATGCAGTTTTTGCATAAAGTTGATCACTTTCACGTTGACAGGATGTGATAGAGTCGTAAACGTGCCAAAACAGTGAAGGTCATACACTGCATCATGTTCTTCGTCCATCGCTGGTACAGCGGTAACTCTACAGATTTACATAAGGAGTTTGATTACCCTCTGTGGACTCAGCAAATAGCCTGATGTGGTTTTGCTGTAAGAAAATGCATACACATTGTCCTTAAGTCAACTTAGCAAGTGCGCTTTTCTGTATAGATTTCTCTGA
Organism: Carcinoscorpius rotundicauda; assembly: GCA_011833715.1. Lineage (NCBI taxonomy): Eukaryota > Metazoa > Arthropoda > Merostomata > Xiphosura > Limulidae > Carcinoscorpius > Carcinoscorpius rotundicauda. The sequence goes on along the minus strand of CM022394.1, from coordinate 46,602,143 downwards.
AGGTAGCTTATTTAAACAGATGATACAGGAACCAAAATTACCGACTATGGATGGTTTATAATTGTTTGCAAGCTATTGGTTTAAGTACGAAAGACGCAAACTTATAGGATACCATATTAAAGAAAACAATGGTCCTATGTATTTCAAAATTTGTCACACAATCCTTCCAGCTACACCATTTCACAACTTTCAAGTGAGTACCTATTTTAACCAAACTTACATAAAGAATATGTGATAGAACACAGTGTATGATCCAATTTACTTTTGGTCTGGCATGGTTATGTGGTTAGGACTGGATTTGTCTGGCATGGCCATATGGTTAGGACTCGACTTGTCTGGCATGGCCATGTGGTTAGGACTCGACTTGTCTGGCAAGGCCATGTGGTTAGGACTCGACTGGTCTGGCATGGCCATGTGGTTAGAACTCGACTTGTATTCTGAAGATAACGAGTTTGAATTTTTGTGCCACCAAATATGCTTTCAGTTGTGAGGGCGTTATAAGTTTACAATCAATCCCGCTATTCGTTCGTAATAAAGCACATCTGTTGGCGGTGGGTGGTAATAACCAGTTTCCACTGCTTAATTAGTGCAGATACCTCTTGTGTAGATCTGCGCGAAATTCAAACCAAACATATTTACTGTAGTATCATAATTTACTTCACGAGAAACAGCCATAAATTACGTAATTCGCGAAAAATGGAAATGAGCATATACATGTGTGTGTGTATACACACATATATACACACACTAAATATATCTAAGACCTAAACATCCGTATAAGTATAAAACAGTAATGTACTGAATATGAAATAAGTATTACAGTAGAATTTCAGGTATGATAATCCTACTATAATGTTTATTTCAAATTTCGTCTATTATCGTTTTACAGTGTTGATTCAATCGCCTATTAACAATGTAACGTATTGTATTAAATTTTATATATACATATATATACACACATGTGTAAATGTGTGTATGTGTCAAGTTATACCACACCTTTTTTGTTTTGCTAAAACAAAATATATTTTTTTCTTTATAAGAAAGAAGAGAATATGTTGAGAATATGAACAGGATATGTTAAGAAAAGCACTTCCTGCATTATTTAGAAAAACTTTAGAAGTATACAATAAGATCGGAGCACTGATGAATTAAAGTATGAAGTAGTAAAATCAACTGTCTCAGCTATGCATTGGTTAAATCCGGACACTTATCACAGGAAGTTTATAGATTTAAAAAAAGAAACAAATGAGAATTCAAAAAGTATGAAACGAGGCTGGATAAGTTGATAGTTGAATAGGTCGAAGGATCACATTGTATTGGAAATACTGACAAGGTTGTAGATTTAATGTTGTAGAGTAAATTTTGTTAAAATAATCGACTCAGTTAGTAATGTTGTTAAAAACAGATAGCCAGTAAGGAGGTGTGAAGCAGTGGCATTAGTAGATGACTATGTAGTGATGAGGAAACAGAATAGGTTGAAAGTAGGTAAAAAATAAAGCCAGTAAAGTTACTTACAATAGACAAATAAAACTGGGTCTGTAATCCACAAGAACTGTGAAAGTATCAACCGTATTCACAGTATTAACTTGTAAATTAGGAACAAAATGTGTTGTGTGTGATGAAGCCGATGGGTAGCTAAACCTTTTTGGAAATTAAAAGAGGTGTACTGTGTAAAAAACAAACAAACAATCTTAAATAGATATAAAATACGTTAGTCACTGTTGTGCAGGTTGGTGTGTCCCATACAACTATAGGTGTAATACTAAGCCATATAGATGAGGATGGCGTGGAACATTTAGTAGTGTACTTAAGCTAAAAATTAGTTCACATGCGCGCGCCCGAGAGCTTTGGTTACCACCAGTGGTAAAGTATTTAATAATTGTGTGAAATAATGACAAATTACTAATTTTTTTCTTAGATAAAGTCGTTGTCGTGGAAATGAATCATAACCCTCATAATTTGATTGCAAAAAGTGAAGAATGAAAACAGAAACCTGTTATTAGAGAAATTTAATTTTAAATAAGGTACAGATGAGCAAGCGGTCTTTTAAATCCCGACGTCTCTTTACATTTGAGCTGGTAAGATCACTTTATGGTATCGATGTTATTAAAATCAATGTGTACTGTATACAGATATGATACTTAAAATCTTTCCAGCTAGCCCTACTAATTCGGGTTGGATGGTATCTCCTAGCTTGTAACCATGAAAATTTTAAAATTTTTCTTAAAGTAATGTATTTTCGTTCCATTTTTCAAGTATTGTCTATCTAGCATGCGAAATAATTTTGATTTTGAGATTAGAAATACTTTTTGCATGAAAAAACTAAATTTAACATTTGAAATCTTAAAACATCCAGATAATTATAAAATTCTTTGATGTATGTTTTACATGTTGGGTCGATTTGACCGACATAGTAACCACTATAAAATTAGAAAATAAATATAAATTATACATATTTTGCTCTATATTCACATATATTTCTTATTCCTATTCAAATTCAAGTAAGTGAGAAACCCATCTTTGGAAAATGCCGTGAGCAAGTTTTATAAAAAGTATCAAAATAAACGGGGAAAAATCCTTTCTGGTAGTAAATAAATGGACAAAAATGATAAACCACCCTCTCGACTTCCCAGAATATTAAACAAATATCCGGAATGCTTTGATTTTAAGGAATATTATAATTATTTAAGTTCTAATGATGGTATCATTTAATTTCAATGGATAATTAGTAAGAATAAACATGTTTATATTTTTCTTCTATTACTCTTCAATATCAAAGTCCAAGTTGTATAATGATACACTCTCTTCAGCACACATTTCCATGCAAACATCTTGCTATGCCTCTTCTAAATTTTCTTGCTCTAACTCTTATGATAAGTTTGTTAATCTTATTAGCACTTAAACAGAAAAATGCTTTGGTTTTAGCAATTGTAAACTCAGTTGCTTTGCTCAATCACACTCCAAAGTACAATAAAAAAACTTTATATCTCTTGTCTGCTGAAACTTTCCTGCTTTTATCATGACACCCTAACTCATATCAGTCCTTCAGGGCAAACAATATTTTTGTGATCAACTGTATTTAAAGCTCCAAGGATATGCTGACCATTGCTTTTGGATAATACTTGCCTAAAGCACTTTAATTTGTAAAAGAAATTCTGTGCTGTTGGGAGGTTCTTCTATTTCTACACCAGTAGGTCTGGCATGGCCAGGTGGTTAAGGCGCTTGACTCATAATATGAGGGTCACGAGTTCGAATCCTCTTTGCACCTAATATGCTCGCCTTTTGAGCCGTGGGAGCGTTATAATGTGACGGTCAATTTCACTATTTATTGGTAAAAGAGTAGCCCTAGAGTTGGCGGTGGGTAGTGATGACTAGCTGCTTTTCCTATAGCCTTACGCTGCTGAATTAGGGACGGCTAGCGTAGATAGCTCTCATTATAGTTTTGCGCGAAATTCAAAAAGAAACAAACAACACCAGTAATGTCAAGAGATCTTTTCCCACTCTGATCTTGCTGTGTGTAAACATTGGAAGGTTCTAGTCGGGCTACTAGAGGTGGCTGTTTTGAAATCAAATATCGCTTGTTTCTAATATTCAATAGTTGCTTCACATGTTTTGTCAGTTACTCGTGTTTGACAATGTAAACACAATCTTCTAATCATTTGGCTTTGTATGTTTATCTCCTTCCAGTTTTGACAGTATAATTGCATGAAACAACATGTCCTTAAAACCGCTTGCATCTACAAGAATTGTAGCTGTTCATGCAACGCCAACTTGAAGTGAAAGTGCAGAATAAAACTCTTTTTCCAACGTAATGGCATTTCCATCCTCCAAGTACTCTTTAAAAGCTATATTGAAAAATACATGACCAAGTACGTTTTTTCCTGTTTGAGTCTGCATATGGATCAGTCTTTCTAGTGTTAATTACTTTTTTGGATTGTTATTACTTTGAAGCTCCTTGTTGAGCTGGTAAATGTAGGTAAAAAGCTCCCATAACACAATTTTTCTAGTGTTATGATTCTAGTATGTCACGGTAAAGGAATCTCAATTTCTTTCATAACTAGTGGCAACATTTCTTGTACATTATCTTGGCCTGAATATCAATCTGATACATAATTTACAAAAAAAAAATGTTCCCGGCAATTTCCATTCAACTAAATAATCACTCACTTTTCTTTTTCTCTAAATATTCTCATTGACCTTCCCTGTACTTTAGGGGAAGGATTATTTTGTTATGATCCAATACTGCTGGAACCTTTCTTCACGTTACTTATATTCTCTACAACACTTGTGATGGCCTTGAATTGAAACGATGTGAAACGCAGGATATTACTGTATCCTTTCATGCAGATATACACTGAAGCATATTTAGGATCTCCGAATGATATTCCTCCATATTATGACTGAATGTGCATTGCAAGAAATCTTCAAAAAATGTGTAGCAGACACTACATTTACTACAAACTAAAATGTAATCACCATCTACTGCCACTGTTGGCAAGTGTTGCCTATCATCTAACCCTAGAGTATATAGGCATGAATACAATAGATCAACGCTTGAATACTGATTTGTTTGTTTTGAATTTCGCACAAAGCTACTCGAGGGCTATCTGTGCTTACCGTCCCTAATTTGGCAGTGTAAGACTAGAGGGAAGGTAGCTAGTCATCACCACCCACCGTCAACTCTTGGGCTACTCTTTTATCAACGAATAGTGGATTGACCGTCACATTATAATGCCCTTACGGCTGGGAGGGCGAGCAAGTTTGGCGCGACGGGGATGCAAACCCCGCGACCCTCAGATTACGAGTCGCATGCCTTAACACGCTTGACCATGCCGAGCCTTGAATGCTAAAAATGTCATTCGGCATACACAGACGACATGAAATTATCAATGGATTCCCACTTTTTCACAGTGGATTGTTCGTGGCATTTAAGCTTTTAATGACTAAAGTATAATATTCCATTTCCTTCACTTATGCAATTATTTATTTAAAATATTGCTTCCTTCCTTTTTGTAGATGAAGTATGTGGGCAACTCTCTTTTGTTTTCCTCTTGCTCATGAGTTTACCATATCTTTGAATGTTGACTTTCCAACTTTCTGTACCGAATCATCATATGCTTCATTGTACTGGTTCCGTAATCCCTTCAAACCATTTCTTTCACGGTTTAGTACTGTAGATGTCAACATAAAAACCGTGCAAGTTGTACGTTACAAGTTGAGTTAGGCTTTAGAACAAGTATTGCCTGAATAAAAATTATTAATTTTGCTCCTTTTACTGACTAAGCTCGAGAAATGAAATCTGTTTTCGGTATCTTTTCCAGCTTTCAAGATATCAAAATTTTTGTGTAAAATTTCAAATTTCAATTTACTACACATAATTCTTTATACAGGGACAATGGATCCACTCTGTTCTTCTCTGCATCTTTATGATTTATCCACTGAAGCAAAGCGCTTGTCGTTTGTAGTAAACCATGATGTGATTATCAATCAATGGACTATTCAAACATGATTTGAGCAACCATGAAAACCGTTTTATTAACCGAAAGAACAGGTTGAATAAGTTTTCCTCCAGCTTAATCCTTTCATTTATTTGTCAATTTGTTAAGTTTGGTCAATGTTTTATTGAGAGAACCTATTCCCTCATTGTGGGACAATTCATCATCTGAGCTGCCATCCAATCTATCAATGAGCCTTTTTCGATTAGCTCTACTAAGCGCTGATCATCTCACTTTTACTGGCTTCTCAATTTCTTGCACTACTCTACGTCTACACTGTGTGAGACTCCGCCAGTACAGCGGTAAGTCTTTGGATCTACAACACTAAAATCGGGGGTTCGATTTCCCTCGGTGTGCTCAACAGATAGCTCGATGTGGCTTTGCTCTAAGAAAACACACACTTACTTTAAGAGACAATTTTGTAATATTTTGCTGTACACATAGCTAGAGGATCACAATGTAAACACATTTCACAACCATTGCAGCTTCTTTTATTTTTGTATTTATAATTCTCACCTTCTCTTAACTTCAGTTATATTTGACCACACCATTATGAAAAACTTTTTGAAAACAGCTGAATTTTTACATATGGCTGTATTATCTGGTTTTTGTGATCTTTTTTCACATAAAAAACGCTTCGGGAATTTAAATATTTTTCCAGTGAAACACTATAATTTTGGGTAGATTGTTATCTGATCAGCAACTTATACTGATCTTTAAGCAGTGCCTGGCTAACGTTTGTTACGTATTTTTTAAATGTTTTATGTTCTTCGTAGACTAAACGCAACAGAAAAAACGCAGATAACAGCTTGTATAATTTATTACACTAAACTATTAACAAATATAACAGATATAACATGAATTATATAATAATAGTGATAGATATTAAGTTATAACATTCGAAATTAATTACAAAACAAAATAATATTAGTTTCAAACTTCAAAATAAATCACAACACAAAACGGTACTGGCCTGTATCTAATGTAATGATCTAAAATTAAAGTCTCAAATTCCAGTCTAGGGTGTGAATTTGGTCCCACGAAGTAATTCCGAAACAGTTCACAGTTCAATGAAATCGCCGTCTCTCAGCTCAAGCAGTAATTAAGATGTATCGCAGAGATTGACGAAATAAAATCACGGCTTCCGTAGATCTAATTTCAATCACAAATCCAAGTTGAATATTCACAGCAAACACTTAATCTTTCTCAAATAACTAACTCTCTTCTTTTGAAATGAAACTGGTGTCTGAATCTCACTCTTTGTCTTCGAATAAAACTAATGACTGAATCTCTCGTCCTCGAATAAAACTGATGACTGAAGACTCTCACGTCACCGTCTTTTTTATACTGATAGGCCTATTTCTCGAACAATCTCGCAATTTCCATACAACTCCAGAGCTATCCACGCATATCCGTTCTTGCACGAGACTAACGTCTAGACACGAAGTCACCAGCACTCATTTACTAACATGTGATTGGTCTACTTAATTCGAGAAAGTTCTAAAATTTTACCCTAAATAAATAACATATTTTAGTTTAAACTTCGAAACAATAATATCAATATGGAAAAAATGAATAATACAAATGAAAATTCAAACACAATACGACATGTTGTCGTTTACAAAATATTTACACATATACATAACACGTTACAGATATTGCAATGGCTCGGCGCATGTACACTCAGCATATCCAAGAATATAAAATTGGACTTACAAAATAAACTGTCTTGATTGTGTTTTAGTATACTAGTATTTTTTTAATTTAGTCACATTCCAGTTATAATACAATGTATGTCTGTATACACTCTTACTATTTACAAATAAGCTCATAAACTGCTTTTTCTTATAACGTAAAACAATTAATAAAAACATAGAGCAAACAACTATCTCTTTAAGGTATGAAATTTATACTCGTTTGCTGCTTGTTCGCACGTGTAGAATGTGAAATGAAATTATTTTGTTAATTTATATATAAATATATTTTGAAGCAACCAAAAGTCATAAATTACTGTATCTATACCATAAAATTCCACTACAATTTATTAAGCTCAGTAACTAAGCTGTATTTGGATCTAAACAAATACGAAATTTCGAGCTCACCTAGTATGAAAAGAAATTACTTATCGCCAGAATACTTCAAGGGAGCTGAAAAAGTCACTAGGGGACATTAAAAATTTTCAATTGGTTATTCACACATCACAGACAGAAATAGGTGTACCAAGTGTTACTAATATTAGAAAAAGGTATGTTTTTCGGTAAATGCAGTGACACCTCAGCACGTAGAAAAAACAGGACGTTATTATTTTAGATTCTAGTTTGCCGGTATCAGTTATTTGAGTTTCTAATTCGTAAGAAATTATAGACTTTGTATTTGGATATCACTAACATTTAATGTGGATTATGTTACATTCAACACACCACGTGTTATACAAAAATCGATATTTAGATTTTTTTAAATATTTACCTTTAAATTAAGAAATTAACTAATGGATATTACTAAAATTTGAATTATAATCTAGAATTTGACATCAAACTTACTGACACAAATACATAAAAATAGAAGTTTAATAAAATTTTAAATGCGATTCATAAAATATGATGATATGGCCTTTGACCAGTGACCTGTATAGATAGGACTAGGGCGTAAAAAGATGTTACATATGAATATTTGGTTATATATATGACTGTGAAGAATTTTTGAAACGTTGCAGTGATGGATATGTACAAGACTATATAGTTTATAAAATACCTAGACAAAGACTAACAGACGTATGATAAGAATAAAATTACTGTTAGTGTTCCGTTAAAGACTGTCAGCGGTGAAACATTTTAAATAGTGTGATAACACACTGTAATTTCGTAGCTTGGGATAACATGTTAAATAGGAACAGTTGAGATTGAATGAAATCAGTATTCTTGGATGCGTTGAGGGAAAGGGGGAGATGTGCCTTGAAGTTAGGTGTTAGGTGACATCAACTGAAATTGAGAGAGTCAAGAAAGCAGCAATCCTTTCGTTAATCTTCGAGAGGTTAGAGAACTACAGTACTCAGGTGTGAGGGGGATGAAGTTTAAGTTCAGTGGTATGACTATAAAATACCCTATGGTTGCGAAACTTTATAATCCAATTTAGGGAAAATAGGTTCAAGGTCAGAGAGGTAGGGACTGGTTCACTGTTAGTTTGAAGAAGAAATATAAAAGACAAAAAACAACAAAAGAAAGACCGGAACATATGAGAACAACGAATAAACCAAGAGGTGCAAATATAAAAGAAAGCAGCATGCTGCAAGTAAAAAAAATAGAAACTTGCTGCTATGTGTTATTGATTACTAGACGTAAACCGAAATGTGTTATGTTTACAATGATGAGTCAAATCCTAATAAGTATGACCTAAATAAAGTTGAACATATGAATGAACAATTCACAACATATGCAGCGCATATTCGTTATGATTAAATACTCCTTTTCGCGTTTGATCAATTCAGGCTATCGGAAGGTCTATATATTTCGAAATAAATAGGAAATATAATTTTGTGACTTAAGCATCGTAGTTTTCACTTGTCTCGAAACACGGATAAAGTTTCGAGTATATTGTATTCTACAGTAATGAAGACTTACAAACTTCTCAAAACACACACACAAACGAGAAAGTTAAAGAAGCTTCTCATGATAATCATAACTATTGAAAATATTCATTACTTTTGATTTGGGTATTTTCGAATATAATTTCAAAGAAAATTACAAAATCTTAGTGTAAAATTTGGAACAGATGATTTTGATTTTTGCCTAGTTCACTTGTTATAGAAGATATCTATTAGACAAGATATTTCAAAACTGTAAGAAATATGAATTTTTTAGCTAAAAATAAGTGTTGTGAGATATGAATCCCCTAAGTCAAAGTCAACGCCATTCGTGATACAAAACCAGGGGTCCTTCAGTGACTCAGCTTCAAACGTCAGTGCTTATATCCCTAAAATTCGGGATTCCATCTTGAAAAGACAGGAAGATGAGTTACAGCGCAGCTCGTCTTCTTTATACGTCTTTCGTATACGCTAAAACAAATACAATGAATCTCTCGTCTGAAATGTTAAGTTTTCACGACTTTGTTAATCTGTCCTGGTCACAACAATTTAAAAACAGATCCTGTTGAATGATTTAAAAATATTATTAGCGTAAATTATTAATACATCTTGAAGTTAGGAAGTTTATCGTATTAGAAATTCTTATACATAATTTTTAAATATCTAACTTTTGTGACGTATTTACTTTGAATCAACTCCTTCCAGCTATGAAGGTTTGCGTATTACTCGAATTAGCATAGTTTTATTTTTGGTATGGGCAGTAAACTATGTCCTCGTTATGTAACTAGAAATAAATCAGTGTAACATGATAAGAAACAAGTTCCGAAAAACATAAACAGTTCGGAGGCACGAGTGAACTTCCTGTAGGCCTTAACAGGTTTCGTAAATAAGAAATATTTACTCGAAATATTTATATTAATATATATTTTGTAAGTCTACGGATTTGTATCGCTACAAATGAAGGTTCGATTCCCCTTGGTGTGCAAAGCAGGTGTTCCGATATGGTTTTGTTAAAACACTTCTATTGTACTGAACCACGTTATAATAAATTATTAAAACGTCTTTAATGTTTACAAAAGAAACAATATACGTGTTGTTGTTGTTTTAGTTGTAAAAAAGTACTGTAAATTCACGCACAAGAAAAGTCCTTGTTTAATGTGTTTAGTCTTCTTCAATGTTTAATATTAAAGTGATTATGATAGGAAAACGAACGTGACCTGGAATATTTCCATGCATGAATAATGACGAAACTACTGTAAACAAACCTCTTAAGCAGGTCAGCGTTCTGGGTAAAGCTTGACATGTTATGAACAAGAAAAGTAAGGATATGAGAACGTGCATTGTTATATAAAATGGCTTTTTCCTAAGTATGCAGTCGACCCATTCTTAAGAAATTATGCTTGATTTTTCCACCCTAAATAAATGTCTTTAAATTTAAAAGGCTAATTAATATAACTGGTTTCATTTAGACCAACAGGAAAGTGTGATTAATGGCATTAATTTGTCGTAATGGATGCACACTAATAAACGATTTTGGTGTTTATTCTTAAATATTAGGTACATTACCTTTAAAAGAGCTTTTTTTCTAGCAGGTTCTGGAACCGTGAAGCAGTCTTTCTTGCCAGGTTCGTTAACTCCAAAAGCACTGCCATTTCTGTTGAAAGCCTTTCTGCTATTATAAGGTTATTAACCTTTATCTAATCCATTGCAGTTTATTATATAAATTGTTTTTTTTTTTAATAAACTAGATAATTTATCTTCTCAAGATACTGCATGGTTGATTCTTAGTGTGAGATTACAAAAAGCACAAGATACTGAAACATGGATATTAAAAGATTCAAAACTGCATAAATATTTGATACGATTATTGTAGAATGATTAAAATGGAAATGATGTGGATGAGGATTCAAAATTGCCGCAGAAAAATAACTATCAGAATGGTAAGAATAAATAAGGAAGTCTTTATTGAACCATCACTTAACGCCACTACTGAGTGAAGACTATCAGATACAAAACACGTCATATCGATGCGAAACAAAAGTGACGTTTAATGCTGCGCGTAGAACAGGTAATTTTACACCAGATAAACAGGTTGCTTTTCTGCTAGTGACAGCCTAAAATAGTGGAAGAGTCCAGCCATATGTCCCTATTTATAACAGTGCTTTTTAGGCTAAACATTGCCAAACACCTTTGTTAGTGTATGTGTTTGTATAGATATATATATAATATGCAATTTGGTGAGAGTAGATTGTAATATTCATGAGTGAATGACGGATAAACGATTTATAAAACTGTATCCCAGTTTTATTCGCTTGAACAAAATAGCCCCCCAGTGGATCAGCGGTATGTCTGCGGACTTACACGCTAAAATCGGGGTTTCGATACACGTGGTGGGCAGAGCACAGATAGCCCATTGTGTAGCTTTGTGCTTAATTCAAAACAACAACAACAAATGAACAAAATAAAGTAGTTACGCAAAGTACAATAAACAATCCAATAAATGACTATATTTCAACTACTTCTCGATGACGAGAAACCAAGTTGAAATAAAAATGTATCTGAGAACGGATGGTATGGATATTAACACTTTTGCTAATAAAGCAGAGAACAACATTTCGTCCTTCCTAGGTTGTCTTCAAGTTAATTTGTTGATACCCATACCAGCCGTTCTGAGAAACATTTATATTTCAACAAATATTAGACAGCTATATATAACAAAAATATTCGAATATTGATTGATCTAAAATACTAATGAATGAATAATTCAAGAAACTGGGCATAATTTGTAAACCTAAACCGGTCCACTGTCTTCATCTTTACATTCAGTGGTTAAAAGGTTTTAAATGGCAATTGTTACTAATAAGAACACTAATTTAAAATTTACGTGAGACTTCAGTTTTGGTTAAATTGGTTAGAATTGCCTTTAGTTAAAATGTGAGATATTTTTTGAAGAGATTAAGGTTTTTCTGTATTAAACAGAGAAATGACTAAGAATGATGAACTTCAGACTTATTTCTGACTACTACTGTAAGAACTCAAGTGGAAGAACACTTGGAAAAGAGTGACCGTTGCATAATGAAAAAAGAAACAATATTTCGGTTCCTAATTTTCAGAAAGGCAATTTTGACGTCATGTGAAAAGATTTATTATTAATGAATTAAGGTAATGAGTTTTAAAATGATATGAAACAAATTAGGGAAAATTGTAAGTATATATTGTTTGTGATTCAAGATAGACATGTTCCTTAGAACAAAAAGGATTAATCTATTGACTTACTAAAGACATAAAGTAGGATATCAGGGATAAAGGCAACAAATCTAAGAACTTTAAATTAATTTAAATTGGCAGATCAGCTGAAAGATTTAGAAAAAAATTCTAGGAAAACTAAAGATTTGGTGAAAAAAAAAGATTAAATCCAAAAAGTGCTTATAAGAATCAGTTAACTGTTAGTATTAAACTAACAAGCAAGCAAGCTGTTAACATGGGGAGTGGGCCTTAGAGGTTGCTGACAGCAATGTTTTTGTTGAATATCATAACATGACTGAGCTCATGAATATTTATGTTCTTATAAGAGGTGATATTAGAAATATCACTGACCGCAGAAGTTTATTTAAAATATTGGGATTGAATAAAATTATGTAAATACTAATTTTTTTACTGTAAATAGAAAAAAATAAGAAGTTAAAATAGTTAAAGCATCGATACAAGATGTTTTTCTCCAAGATGTTAAAAGGGGATAACAATGATATATGTGAGCTTCTCTTTTTTCAAGTTTGTTTTTTTAAATAGAAGAAAATACAGTATGTTGAAACATTGTGAACTGGAAAATTACTCATGTTACTCTTATATATTTAATAGAGGTGATAAAACTTTTCTAGAAATTATTGCTTAGTTAGTCGTACATTTTTAATGAGAAAAATTCGAGAGAGTTTGACAAAAGAATAGATTCACCAAAAAAAAAAATTTGTCTTACTAACCTGTTATATCTTTCGAGGATATTACTTACTATCTGGACAATGGATAAACAATCTGTTGTTGTTGTTGTTGTTTTGAATTAAGCACAAAGCTACACAATGGGCTACCTGTGCTCTGCCCACCACGGGTATCGAAACCCAGATTTTAGCGTGTAAGTCCGCAGACATACCGCTGAGCCGCTGAGGGGCAATAAACACTCTGCACTAGTTGCACTTAGATTTTTAATAAACTTTAGATAATGTTTAGAAAGTGACGACTTAAAATTTTTGTTATTTGGTTTTGGAAACATATCTCCGAGTAATTTAATTTTTGTGGTCAAGTAAGTAAAACCCAAAATCTCGAGGCTTCACGGCTTAAATATTTTCTCATTTAAGAAAATTGGAATTAGTTAAAATAAAAGTTTTACATTTGAATATTGTTAATACAGTCCCAGTTGAAAGTAACTAAAACTTGAAGTTTGCTTTATCTCAGATAAATAATTTATAAATAAGTCAGTCATATTCTCATTGGACAAATACCAGGCCTGGCATGGCCGAGCGGGTTAAGGCGTGCACTCGTAATCCGAGGGTCGCGGGTTCGCGCCCGCGTCGCGCTGAACATGCTCGCCCTCCCAGCCGTGGGGGTGTATAATGTGACGGTCAATCCCACTATTCGTTGGTAAAAGAGTAGCCCAAGAGTTGGCGGTGGGTGGTGATGACTAGCTGCCTTCACTCTAGTCTTACACTGCTAAATTAGGGACGGCTAGCACAGATAGCCCTCGAGTAGCTTTGTGCGAATTTCAAAAAAAAAAAAAAAAAAAGACAAATACCAAGGAGTATTAGTAAAATAAATGGGTGGAATAGATACTGCTATTCAGTTCGTTAAAATAATGTTTTGTTAAATTTCGTGTACCGTTAAATTTAGGAAATTTTTTTCATAACTGTCATTGTGTGTGATGAGGTCAATCAAACACGGCAAAATCTTTAACTACACGAAATGTGTAGAAAAAGAAAGAAAAACATTTTTAAGGACAAAGTAGCAGCATGAGTAACTCGGATATCAGGTTGGCCTGTTACAGACAAAGAAATTATTGTATATTTATTCGCTTGCTAAGCATGAATAATATTATATATCTGTTCAGAGAAAAAATGATGTGAAATGGATGGTTTGGTACGATATATATCTTGACACACTTGCACAATGGCATAAACATTTATGTTTATATATATACGTTTTTGCAGCTGTTCATTTGATAACACATATATATAGTCGACGTTTTCTAACTAACTGTTAGTTTGCGTCTAAATTTACGTAATAGATTATTAGTTATGTGGAAACTGTATACTCCAAAGACAGCACTATTCCAGTTTTACTGGTTTGATTCTGTAAGGGTGTGTATAACTTTTTATCATTTTCATAAAGTTCCAGCTCAGTAGTATTTTCTACTATTAATAATGGCTAGACAAACAACGATTTTAAGCACAAGGAATAGTTTTATTAATGGTGAAACATACATGTTTTTTTTCAGATTATCGGTCTGTTTTATAATCATATTACAGTAACATGTTTCCTTGCTTAAGTATTTTTATTACTGTTTTTCTTTTATACCGCATAAGTTTTATATGGTCGAATGGCTGACTTTATATTAGAAGTATCCCAGGAAGATGTGTAGCATACTTCTATAACATAATCTTAAATGATTCGTATCTCTACATTTCGTGCAAACATGTTTATTGGACTTTGCGTTATAACATTTCTTTGGTACTCTTATAACAAATTTTTTGTTACACTATATTGTAATATCTATACAGTAAATTTCTTGTTGTATGGTTAATATTATTCAAGTTCGGCAAATATGTTTATGTTAAAGGTTGACATGAGATAATATCATCGAGTTCTTTTCACATGCAATGATTCTTTCATGAGTGTGTGATAACTTTTGTTGTTGTTGCTGATATAATTTTAATTTATTTGGTGATAATATGAGTTACGTATTATAATTTATCCCGGACAAGTCTCATATTTATCATGTTTCGTATGTTAATGTCCTACTATTTCAAATAACTGGAGTTTGAATTTAGAAGTTAATTGAATGCTAATATGTATTGAAATATATGATTTTTGCCAACGAGATTAATACATAGAGTTTCCTTTCTTAAGATAAATATATTTTAATATATAAACACAATACAATTAAGAATAACGGTTATTACAATTGGTTACTACAAATAATGGTATATACACAAGTGTGGCTAGCTAGTTTAAAGCATTCTTAAGTTTTTTGCTGGTGACAGTATTTAATGTCCTTCTAGAAATTCTAACGTCCGAAGTTAATTCATTGAAGTTAAATTATTTCTAATATTCGAAATCTACAAAGATTCTACTCTAATTCTCTACTTTTCCGATTAATAGGCGTTAATCACAATTATAGCTTCCGAGGCTTATAGCACACTGACTACAGCTGGCTAATAATATTCTTCTTTTTGTCTTTTGGCGCATCGATTTATAAACAATTTTAGGACACGTTCTCGAAAGTTCACTTGGCAGCAATGCTGCCAATTACAAGTATTCTTATGCTCAAGAATATTCTACAAATTTAG
This sequence comes from Carcinoscorpius rotundicauda, assembly GCA_011833715.1. Taxonomy (NCBI): domain Eukaryota; kingdom Metazoa; phylum Arthropoda; class Merostomata; order Xiphosura; family Limulidae; genus Carcinoscorpius; species Carcinoscorpius rotundicauda. The sequence goes on along the minus strand of CM022394.1, from coordinate 46,586,514 downwards.
AGAACAGGAGGGACTTGTGCGATACACACCTAACAGTATACGTCGCATGCAGAAATAAATCTATACGGAAGCAAGCTTAGGTAATAAAATAAATCGTTACACTGTTATATAGTTTTTATATTACATTAAAGCGTATATTATGGTTTTCTTGTTGATATCAACCTTGTTTGGTGGAAGTGTGTGCTATAGTTCTCTGGACATTCCCAATTTGCCCCTGAAGAAGAAAGGTCCACCTTTCGAAAGCGCTTAGGTTATAGAGTTTTTATCCATTTCTATCAAAGCTTTTTGAACCTACGTGTTTGAATAACATCATTAAACTTACTTAATGGAAGCCTGTACTTTTGTTTTTTAGTTGATATCAACCTTATTTAGTGGAAATATGTCCTATAGTTTTCTTCCTGATATTAACCTTATTTAGTGGAAGTATGTCCTGGAGTTTTTTGTTATTAGCTGTATTTAGTAGAATTATGTCCCATGGTTGATATTAACCTTGTTGAGTAGAAGTGTGTGGTATAGTTTCTTTGTTGGTGTAATTATTGTTAGGTGGAAGTATGTATTGTATTTTAGTGAAGCATCACATGGTAAGTTTAATTTAAAGCGCTGTTCTGCTATATAAATGTGTGAACTAGTGTCATTTTGATATAGGTTTATTTTTACGCGCTCTCCTTGATAAATAATTTTTTACTGACATGCTTTTTGATTATGACGAAAATAAGTATTGGTTATATATTGTTTTGTCTCTATGAAAATTGTACTTTGACTACTATGTGCTGTTCAGTAGTGAGATGTGTTTATGTTGCTGTTGTTATATGATATCTATATATAATGCTCTATGTTGGTAAAGACTATTTATATAGGTCATTTTAATACGAAAGATAAGTGTTTTATGTATATTTCGCTTTGCTGTTATCAATCGGTGTTATCGCTTCTTTTACTTCCGAACTTACGACAAACTTGTAACACCCGAGGTACTATAATAAAAACATCGAATAGATCAAATATTTATTCAAGAGGTGATGAGTTGTCGTAGGATCTGTAACTCAGTGTATTACCATACTAATTTCATGCGTGTCTTTGTATTGTTTTGTATGTATTGGATTTTACTGTTTCCGTTATTAGGCACGAATAAGATTTATCTAGTAATTCCAAATGCGTAACTATACCTATATGTGTTTACGCTAAGTACTATTTGACTAACAGTTCTGAATAATTGTAAATTACTGGTTAGTTGCATGTACTGTTTATAATTTGGATATATTGCTTTCAAAGTATCCTGTATGTAATATTATAATAATTACATGCACTTTTTTTTTAGAGTTACGGTTTTATCTATTAGCTAATATCATTGAAGCCCCCTGGTGCAGTTGAAGGAGATCATTATGACAACAAGCTGTAGAAGGAACACGACAGTCATGATCAAATACATATTGTTTTCAATGAATTTCACTTACTGGGTAAGGTTTCCAAATATGTACATATTCGTAATTTATTGATTTTATATAGCTGAGGAATACTTTTTAATACTGAACAGTAAGGTGATTTTAGTGTGGCAAGAAATGTTAAGATCATATGAAAGAAACTTTTTTCCAGTTTGTTTAATAAGTTACTAGTATTAACTGTTATAATAATATTTAGAACGATATTAAATTGAATCTCTCATAAAATATTTGCAGTGACATCGAATGTGATTTTTAATAAAAGTTTATAAACTATTATAATTCAAGAGAACACAACAGCATTCAGCCGAAGATAATACGTGAACTTTTTTTCAGAAGTAACCCTAACAAACAGAAACATGCTAATGGTTTGGTTTGAATTTCGCGCAAATCTACACTAGGGCGATCTACACTTGCCGTCTCAAATTTAACAATGTAAGACCAGAGGGAAGGCAGCTAGTCATTACCGTCAACTCTTGGGCTACTCTTTTACCAACGAATAGTAGGATTGACCGTCACATTATAACGCTCTCATGTTCGGTATGACGGGGACTCGAACCCGCGACCCTCAAATTACGAGTCGAGTGCCTTAACCACCTGGTCATGCCGGACGAGCATGCTAATACAAATGTATATAAGGCGATATAAATTCTTTAATAAATATGCACCAAACAATATTTATGTTGAGTAAATGAACTAGTAAAAGAACTTCTTAAACATTCATGGCTATTATGGCTTAGTAAACTAACTGAAATGTGCCTGTTTATTAAACTTTCTTGAAACAAATTTCTATATAAGGTTCAATTTTGAGTGTTGTAAGTGCAACAGATCAATTAGTTCACCAAAAGTTTCTCTTTAACGAGTTATTATACTTTATGTACGCTAGTTGTTCTTTGCAGTAGACAGATTGTAACAAAGATGGAGCACTGTCACTTTTTCATCATTTTTTCCAGATGAAGAATCCCAAATTAATACACCCCAAACATTAAATAGTTTTATGATTACAACTGTAACAAATTTGTTGGTCTAACTGTATGAATAGATTAAATAAACTGTTCTCTAAACAGTCGAACACGTGCTCAAAAGTAAAACATAAATAAAATAGTTCTATACATCTCTCTATTATTCTAATCAATACTTACATTCGAAACTTTCTCCTTGTAACTTATAAATCAATTTACGATGTTATCTGTTGGGTGAATAAAATCCAGGGTAACGTCTTACTGCAATGCTACCTTATTGATTCATTATTTTTCGCTATTACTGTCTGGCATTGTAGATTATTTCATCATGCTTTAGGGCTCAACATGACTAGGTAGTTAAGGCGCTCGACTCGTAATCTGAGGGTTGCGGGTTCGAGTCACAGCAATATCAGACATGTTCACCTTTCAGTCATGGGAGCGTTATAATGTAAGGGTCAATCCCACTATTTATTGGTAAAAATAGTAGCTCAAAGGTTGGCCATTGGTGATGATGACTAGTGACTTCTCTCTAGTCTTACACTTCTAAAGTAGGGATGGCTGTCACAGATAGCCTTTGTGTAGCTTTGCGCGAAATTAAAAAAACAAATAAACAGTTATGCTCGAGATAAGATATGAATAAGTGATTGCTCTGCTGTATTATTAACTTATTTTGTGACTGTTTCATTGCAGTTAGGTTACAAATTACGATACAAAAAGATATATAAGACATAGATACAATGCTTCAGCATTTTTAATTCTTAGTTTTAGTCATATTCTTTATTTTGGGACAATAAATATTACGCACAAGTTCGATAACGTGAATCTTGCAATGTGATTTATGATCTTTGTTTAAAACGAGTATTTTTCGTAGATAATACTTGAAACAGTTCTCAGACAAAAATAAATTGGGTTGTTATCCTTTCAACAATGATCTTTGATTCCCAGGTACTAGGAGTAGCCATGGTAGCCATGGGACTCTACGTTTACGTCGACAACATGCAACCAGTGAGACACGTGTTCCACGTCATACTTGATCCAGCTATTGCAATGATGCTCGTTGGAACAGCAGTTTTTTTTACAGCCACTTCTGGATGTGTGGGGGCGCTGAGGGAGAATACGTGCCTTTTAAAAACGGTAAAAATAGATAACATTGCCAGGATATGTCTCTACATTTCCTCAACAATATGTGCTCCCCCTCTTCCCTAGGACCCAGATATGCATGCATCAAACAACTATAAACAAGTTGAAATTTGTGATTCCTTAATAGGATAATTTATCCAATCTTAGGTTGAAAACATGCAATGTTACATATTATCTTGATAGATTTACCATGACATGTATATCTCTTACTAAAATATTTTGTTTTTCTTATGTATTTGTTAGTCGCTGATTCTTTTTAAAATTCAGTACAACAGTTTATGAATATTTAGGAAGCTTAAGGCTTATTTTATAACAGAATGTGTATTTAATCAGTATTTTACTATGCAATTTTTATTCGTTGTATCAAAACAAGCAATTTGAATATCTGCCCAATTATAATATCATTTCCACAAAATCAGATGAAAATGGACAAAACATTATTAAGGAATGAATTATTAATTCTATAACTATATATTTGACAAATGTACTAAAACACGAACACGTTAGTGCTTAAGAGAAAGTCAAAAAATCACTGATTAAAGAATTTTATTTAATAAAAGAAGCTGCAAATCAATATTGGAGTTTACTCCAAATAACTAAAGCTGACACGATTCAGTGTGGCATTTCTTATGATGAACACTTCCCTCATGCTCTTGTAGCCTATAATCATATTACTTCCAGTCTGTTATTGCAGCCAACCTTTTGTAGTTGTAATTGTAAAGGGTTATGCAACTTGGAGTCTTGGTGAGAAGTCGGCATGAAAAACAGTATAAAACTTGGCTAATACTCAATACTCCAATCTAGTCAGTTACGTTTTTATATTTACCATTCTGCAGCAAAAACCTTAGAAGATAATCTATCCAAGAAAATCTTTAGTGTGTTGTAGAGTTCCAACTGTAATGGCTAACTTCAGCTGATACATCAGTTGAGGTATCACCTTCAAAGCCAACAAGCTGTTATGACTGTAGATATTTACTTTGCTTTTCCGTAATGAGATATTCTATGAAATTCTCATTTTTATTGGTATCATCAAACATGCTCAGCCAATTTACTCGAAGTAACAAAACTTGTTTCATATCAGTTACTGACATCAGATCCAGAATGGAAAGCTTTGAGATGATATTCACTTTTATTTTTAAAACTAACAACAAAAAGAGTTTGCCTTTCTCTACTTTCAGCATATTATTTCAGCTGTTTAAATTTCCTATTTTGTGCACCAGATTTATTTATAATATATCGTTGAGACATTTCTCAATTGAAAAGGAATTTTGACCTAAAGAAAAAAATTTATATCTTTAAGTTACCAGTAGATATTCACTCAGAAAACTGAATTCTATGTTTTTATATCTTTAAATACCTATCATAGAAATTTTGAAAGTGAAAGTTAATAATAAATATAACTAAGGTTCAATTATTTTCACTCTTCTTGTGGCAAAAAAATAATTAAATTTGCTGAATGAAAAATACTGTAATGGTATGAGTATAAATTTATTAGTATAAATGGGTATATTCTATACCATGTGTATATTTTTACTATTTAATAAATGGTACTGTCCTAAATATTTTAACAATAATATTGTAAACCTAGTAATCAAGAGGAAGTACACTTTACGTGAAGCTCAACCAGTTATTGTTATTCAAATGACAGTCGATCTGCAGACCTATCATTAATGAAATGATGTCTAGAATCATGCTTAACTCTCTCACTTCGGTTAGGGTACAGAGCCCCTTTTGTAGACTTACGTTAAAAATTAAAACAATCCTCAAAATTATAGAATTGTATGAATAAATGTGGTATAAAAACATAAATTGTAAAGCAAATTTTTATATCTTATAAGTTTGTTGTCTTAATTTGCTAAAAAAATATTTAAATAAAACCTTAAACCCACCATATATGACAAACATGATGTAAGTTCTCTAAATTTTCTGCCTTCTATAACCTGCTTGCCACCTCTGTTTGAAGTAGGAAATCTAACCTAAATTGTTAATACTGTATTATAAATGTTTTCATGCGAAATATAGTTTTCCGAGGTTTGAATATACTTTGTCTATGAAGTTACCAATCAGAAAGTGAGATGCGCTTTTCACGCCCACCTCTATCAATAATTCTGATATTTTACCTTATCTAATTTATATCTAGTTTGTTTGTTTGAAGATAAGTACAAAGATTCACAAGGAGTTATCTGTGCTCTGGCTATCACAGGTATCGATCCCTGGTTTGTAGTGTTGTAAGTCAGCAGACATACCGTTGAGCGACTGCAGAGCAATATCCAATGGTGTGTATGCTTGTGTGTTTTCTTATGGGAAAGCCATATCGGGCTAGCTGCTAAATCCACTGAGGGGAATCTAACCCCTGATTTTAGCGTTGTAAACCCGTAGACTTACCGCTGTATCAGCGGGGGACGATATCTAATAGAAAGAGAAAAAAACGTTTATCAGTGGTGCATACATTTTTTCGCTATGGGTTAGGAGACATGGCTCACTCAATTTGAAAGTTTCCGTGAAACCGTTCAGAGAGTGTTTGGTGGATTTGTTAAAGAGTTTTATGCAATAGTTAGAAAGCCAGTTAAGTTATAATAGTTATATGATATTGTTGGCTTGTTGCATGTTATTATTTTATGTTCTTAAACGCATTTTTAATTTAAAAATATGTAGTGTGTCAGAAGCATGATGCTAAAAGTTTAAGGTTTAGATTTCACCGAGAACTTGCAATGAACACCAGCAAGTCCACGAATTATTTAATTAATTCCTATAAATAGGCTGAGCACTGTTTTTATTTATACATGGTTCACAAGGGAAAAACAGTTAACCAGAAAAAAGAGATATAAAATGTTACAAACCATAAACTATTCAGGATAAACAAATGATAAACAAATTTGAGTCACAAATCTGCTGTTATTCTAGGATGAAAAAATGGATAATTTTGCATGAGGGTTACAAGGTCGGGCAAATCTTAAAGAAATGTTTTATGAGAAAGCATATTCACCTGAAACTCGAGAAACGTAATTCCATACCTCTCTCACTTTTACTTAAACAACTGTTACATTTAGTTTATAATATAATGACTTACTCTAACGTTTTATGCCAGTATCGACCAAAAGCATATTTGCACTATAAAAGTACGATGATAGGGGTTAGTTTGCTTTACGTGAAGCGGAATGAACAGTGATGTTGCAAGCACAACAGCAGATGGTTATTCAAATCGAATACTCAGTTAATCATTTACAGAGTTACATACAGTAAATTTTCAAAAAATGTGTTCAAAAATCTCATAATTCGTTGCTACAACACAAATTTCCTCATGGTTGTTGTTGTTTTGAATTAAACACAAAGCTACACAATGGGCTATCTGTGCTCTGCCCACCACGGGTATCAAAACCCGGATTTTAGAGTGTAAGTCCGCATACATACCGCTGAGCCACTGGGGGGTTTCCTCATGGTCAACATTTGATAATTACACATGTAACTTAACCGATAAATATTTTTACGAGTTTGAGGGAGAGTATACGGGTGAAACGAAATAACATTGCAATAGCACAGTGCGTTAGGCATATCATTTTCTCATTCGCTGTACCTTTGTCTTCTGACTGATGTTGGCTATGATAGTGCATATCTTATACGGCTGTAATAGCTCTCCAATCCCGTAGTGGCATGTCAGCGGACTTACAACGCTAAAAACTGGATTTCGATACTCGTTGTGAGCAGAGCACATACAGTCATATGTGTAGCTTTGTGCTTAATTACAAACAACAACAACTGTCTGCTTATGATAATCTTTATAATATTTATATTTATGCCTTGTATTGTCTTTCTGTTATTTATTTAATAACTTTATTATTTTCTACTTTATCTCTACTCTCTTCGATACCCTTAGAGGGCTTCATCCCAGGGATTTTTCTTCGTCATCCCTGTCCTCTCTTTGGGTCTCACAGCATATAATTTGATACTAGAAACGTTTCACTGAATTCACAGTGTGTTCTTTATTCGCTAAATAAACCATTGAACAACAGACATCTTTAATATTCTTAAGTTAATACACTTATGCATTGTACATTTACGAATAAAGAGACTGAGATTGATCCACTGATAATATATGTTCAAAAATTCACCATGAGCTTTAAAACCTTCTCAAAATATTTATATCATGGAAAAAATTACTTTTATTAAAACCAGACCTAATTTAAAATTGCATTAATTAATAGAAAAATGAATGTAACAAATATACTGAGGTAGTCCTTAATAAGAACGATGTTGCAGGTCCTTAGCTGGGTTTGGAACGATTCCTTCATCATCTCGACCGTGATCAGTCTGACAACTATGATTATACGCACTATTAGCCAACACTGCAATGTTCATTACAAGAAGCATCTGCGATATGTAACGAATCAACCTTAGAATATAGATTTTTCACTGCACGTGGGCGTTGGCTTCCAACACCACGCTTCAGCATACTGAAGGGGCGAATGAGTCCATTGTAGTTGTATCGAGAGACTTTACTGACACGTGGTTGAGCAAGATTATTGGAAATCCAATTTCTATGGTGTTTTTCCTCATGAAAACAGCCATCAATTTTAAGATGTGCTGGAAGCTTTTTAGCTTACGTCAGTTTAAAATCCTTGTTAACCGCACCAAGAGATACGCTCAGTCTCATCGGATGGTTCCATTACACAGTTACATTTGCGTAACTGTAACGTCTACTTCTCGGATGAAGGAAATGATACAAATTTGGTTAAATGTGGTTTCGGAGACTTTATAAACTGTAACACTGTTGTGCAAGTTTATTCGTTTCCATGGAACACTGAAGACTTAATTATTCGAAATATTGTGTCCTTTGTAATAATTTCATTACACGAATGATTTTTGTTTCTTCACAGAAGAGTGAGTGAAATTTATATTAAGTCATAAATCTCTCCGTGGTGGCACTGTATATCGCAGTGAAACAAAGATATATATAGGTACTAAATATGTTGCTAATGATACAACTGCTCACATATGCACTGACACGTCAATGCACTAATATCTTAAGATGTTCACTTTGTGCTTAGTTTGTTGGAGATAGTTCTGGGTCATAGTTTAATGAATCATTAGCAGCTTCGGTTGGATATTTACCTGGTTTTAGTTCACGCTATCTCAGAATGTTCTGCTTTTTTGTGTTTGGAAAAAATTGTGGCATATTCTGCAGGTGTTAATATTTTGAAATATATTTCTGCACAGTTTGTAAATTTCTTTAAAGCTCGGCTTAAAAGTAAAATTTATTTTTATTTCTTTCGGTTCAAGTACAAACACCAGCTATCAGACTTTTATATCTACAGGGATCATGGTCATTCAGTGAGTGAGGGTCTACTCTAAAGGGATGTACTATAAGTTGTAGTAATATTTTATGTTCTTGTCAGTTAACGAATGTCTCATCAGTATCTTTCGGTTAGTGTATTTCAATGCAAACATTGTAATTATTTTTGTGTTTTGTTGGTTTGTTATATTAGTAACATAATTTGCTCATAGAATGTATTTATGTTTATAGCCCCTCTCGATGAGAAAGTATTAATAAAGGAAAAAAATTTATCGGACTTTCAACGCTAGAAGTTGAGTTTTGATATTTTTGGTGGGCGGAGCACTTGTAGCTCCTGTGTAGTTTTGTGCTTAATTCTAAACAAACAAACAAATTAGTGTTCATTTTAAAATAATTTTCAACATATTTGCTTTCAGGGGAGATAATAAAAAAACAGAGAAAAATATGAGATTTATACTGGTATTATCCCGTGTATGTTATTAAATCTTTAAATCTTCTATAGCTATTTTAATAAGGTGTAATGCAACTTCGACGCTTTGGTGAGTGTATATGAAAACAAAACATCTAATCCTTTTTGTAATTACATTTTATACAAGTAAATCGTGCCGATGAAGCTATTTTTTTTTCTTTTGTAATTATAAATAAGCTTAAACTGTTAGAGTCATTATGAATAGGTGCTTTCTGTTCAAACTAAGTTTCATTTATAATACTGAATCAGTGACTTGTGACTATAATTTTCATTTGTCAAGTAGTATTTCATTCTGTGTAATTTTAGATCAAGTATAGTTGTCAATAAACTTTATTTTGTACGCTTTTCGTACATATAAATTTAATTATTGTGTATATATATTTAGTGTTTTTGGAAACATTACACAAAGAAAATTGTGCTGTTCTTCTATTACACCATGAAACAAAATTTTTACTTTTTCTTGTTTTTAGGCACAAAGTGTTATTTCACAATTGCTTATGCCTAAGGTTAATGGAAAAGACCTATTTTTTCTCTTCAAACTTTGCTTTTGTGACCTGGTTAATCAAATTTTCAAACTTACCCATTTTCCAGAACATTCCATATATATTCAGTGCTGAGTAGCTGAAAGAGAATTTTCTTGAACTTACAAGAATTTTCAAGATTGTTTTAGAATTTTCCATAGTATATATAGGGGCTCACCACTTCAGTTTATTTTTAGCTGCCTAAGTGAACACAAAGACCTATCTGATTTTATCAGGGATGGCATCAAGAAGCTGAAAGCATTCTCAAGATGCATTCTGCTATGTATGTGGCCAATTTGTGAAGTTAAAAGCGAAAACGTACTCTGTGACAACATCTGCTAAAATGTATAAAGCCTACAAGGCATATTTCGGCATGCCTGTCGGGGATCAAGACAAGCCCAGGGCACCTCATTTTACTTGCGAGCACTGCAAAAAAACAAAAGAAAAACTAGAAGGTAAGATGGACAATTTTTGCTTGCTTGAATAGTAAGATTTTATATTATATAAATTTTAGACCTTTTAAAATTTAAATATTTTTTAATTTATTTATTTTTTAATTTCCAATAATATAGAGTAATAATATATCACATATAAAATATTTTGCATGAACCTCTAACACATTAGTTGTGCATAAAATAAATTTATTCTTCATGATAATTTTGTGTTGTTTTTTGTAGGAGAAAAGAGAGCCATGAAGTTCGCTATTCTAAGAATTTGGCACGAACTCACTGACCACTCATAGCAATTGCTATTTCTGCATGCTTGACCCTTCCAAACGTTGGACTGGAAAGAATGCATCTGCTATCATGTATCTGGACCTTCCATCATCCAGTGCCACACTGCCCTGAGCTCCCTGTACCCACTCTGTCAGAGAGAAAGCAGCCATCCTTAGAAGAGAGCAACAAATCAGAAGAGGAGATAGACGTTTAAGATCCAGATTACAATTTCAGAGTTGCAGCTGGTGAGAAAAACCCTTACTACCTCAACCAAAGAGACCTCAATGAATGCCGCTACCAAGAAACGTATAACAAAAACATGATGGGAGATTATATCTGGGTGCTGATACGTGAAAGTGATTTACATTACACTCGCAAATCTCGAAAAACTACCAACTTCCAAACATTTTATTCATTTTTGTATAACTTTAGTATAAATACGTGTAAGTCTTTACTCATATGTTGTTTTACTCAGACCTTATGCAAATGAAAATGTGGAAATTTGCCTGTTTTTACATAGAAAATAGGTTGATTTCTAAATTTCATTATCCAGGCAACAAAAGCATAGTTTGAAGGGAATAATGGCCATTTTCTGTACTTTTACAACGTAAGCAATATGAAATAACCAATACTATCCAGGAACAAAACTTGTTACATTGTGTTATTGCTGCACTCTCTTGAATTTATTTTATCCTTGTAATTTGTTCCGAGTATATTAATCGAGCAACTAATTTGATTTGACGATTTTTATTTCAAAATTTTTAAAATTAAAGTATTTTTTGATTCAAAATACACCAGAAATCTCATATATACGTTCTTTTCTTATGAGTTGAGCTTTAATATTTTTTTAGCATTATATCACGATTCTTTACAGTTATAATTTGTTTTATTTTATTCCTCATAGTTTACTAGAATATTTGCTATCATTTAATTAAACTGCATTTTAATTCTGTAAATGTTTTAGTGAATGAAAAGCTCATCAAATGTATAAATACCGCTGTAGGCGTAACGTTGTAACTCCTAAGAACTTTCTGACAGTACGTTTGAAGATACTCAGTACTAGTACGGCATGGCTAAGTGGTTAAGGCGCTCGACTCGTAATCTGAGGGTCGCTGGTTTGAATTCCCGTCACACTAAACTCGCTTGCCCTTTTAGCCGTTGGGGTGTTATAATGTTACAGCCAATCCCACTGTTTGTTGGTGAGTTGGACATTGGGTGATGATGACTTCCTGCCTTATATTTAGTTTTACACTTCTAAATTAGAGACGGTTAGTATAAATAGCCCTCGTGTAGCTTAGCGAAATTCAAAAACAAATATTCAATACTCAACTGTAATGTATAGCATTATGAACATCTGCCGTGCATAATTTACAAGTAACATATCTCATTATTACAGTATTCGAATGAGCAGAAAGAGATAATATTAAAAACAAAACTTTTTTCATACAATTATAATAATTAACTACATGTATAGACCATGGATGTTTAATCTTAAAATTATCTGTCGCCGAACCTCATGACCATCTATCTATTCGAACACTTAACATTATGCATAGATTATAGACATTTCGTATTAATATTGTCTGGAGCCGAACTTAGTTACTGTCTATTTTATTGCGAAATTCATATAAATTATGACGTTTCTTTCTCATGATATAAACGAATTTTATCAGTAATTTTTCAGATTTTCATAATTTTAAACTGTTAATACGTGGCATCTGAAGGGTACAAAAAGCAGAAACATATTAATATAACTAATAAACATTTAACTTCAATATATATGTAGTGCAAATCGTATGTTAAATAAGACGTATATATCTATATACATGCAATGGCAAGTTTAACGTTAGTTTCTTTGTCTTCGAAATCACAAGCTTATCGAGTTTGACTATCTAACTTTAGTTTTGTATGTAATGGGATGGGCGTGGCCTAGTGAACCTAAACATTCATGTTTCATGCCACATTGCTACCAAAACATGCTACTATTCTTGGAGCCTCATGTGTATTATTAGAGTCGATCAAATTTTACTATGTGGGCAAACAATTATGGTGTAAATGTTGGCGGTTGGTGTTGTTGACTAGCTGCCTTTCTTCTGGCCTCTTATCTCAAAATTAAATATAACCATCCCTAATCAGTCCTTTGTGTAACTTCACGAAAATTCTGAAACAAATTGTAATTTTCAAATGAAAAGACAGATTCATTGTTTGTTTGTTTGTTTTTTTGAATTTCGCAAAAAGCTACTTGAGGGGCATCTGTGCTAGCCATCCCTAATTTTGCAGTGTAAGACTAGAGGGAAGGCAGGTAGTCATCATCACCCACCGCCAACTCTTGGGCTACTCTTTTACCAAAGAATAGTGGGATTGACTGTCACATTATAACGCTCCCACGGCTGAAAAGGCGAGCATGTTTGGTGCGACATGGATGCGAACCCGCGACCCTCGGATTACGAGTCGCACGCCTTAACGCGCTTGGCTATGCCAGGCCCTAGATTCAGTGTAGGATGAAAATGCGTACATTTGCAGATGCAAAGATATACGTTACTTTGTTTACTAATGTACTTAAAATCTGATATTGTGTAATTACTTATTAACATGGTCTGGTGGTTATAGCGCTTACTTGTAGGTTTCAAGTTTGATTACGGTCACCTGACATACTCGCCTTTCAACCATGTTGTATTATGAGGTTACGATCAATTCCACTTTCTGTTGGTAAAGAGTAGCGAAAAGGTTAGCGGTGGGTGGTGTTGACTATCCGCCTTTTATCTAGTCTATAACTTCTAAGTTGAGAACGGCTAGCACTGATAGCCTTTGATTAGCTTTGAGCGAAATTCAACAAATAAACAAAGATTAGTCTTTTTTTTAAGTAGCATCCTTTATTTAACTTGCTAGTTTAAAAATGACATAACTTTATTAGTTTAAGCACTCACCAAAAAAGTGTGGTCTGTCTCTAAAGCATTGTAGAAGCTTCGAGTGAATGAAACACACTGCAACTCGGAGGAAATCATGTAGTAGTTTTTGTGCATGTTTTTATCTTCAATGAAATTTTAAAATAATCATGTTTAAGGAAGAAACTCTAAAAAAAAAGTCATGAAAGTGATTAACGTATTTTATTTTTCGATTTTCAGACAAATATTCTATTAAATATCACTGGAAGATATATATTACCTCGTTTTCTAACATTATCCATTTTTCTTTTACAGTACGTTATTACCCTTGTGCTGCTAGTGGTGGTATTGGTATCAATCGGGACTCTTGTGGTACTAGTGATGTACACAGACATAAATCTGAACATCAGCCCCGAGCCCCTTCTACGTCATGCGCTGGTCATGTACCGAGAGGACTCAGAACTGGAGCACCTTGTCAATTACGTTCAAAGCTCTGTAAGTAACAAGTAGCACGTGTGGCTTGCGTAAGAAACGTTAAGTGCAAAAAAAGAAAATCATTTTGTATTAAACAAATCATTTAGTGAAAGTAAATAAAATGCAAGGACGTATTTCGAGATGGTATACAGACTTTTTCTGCAACTGATGACGACGTTAATCAGATAATTCTTAACTCTGAGTAACTTATAAGTTTATAATTAGTAATTTTTTTTCATTTTTGTGAGGCCCGGCATAGCCAGGTGGGTTAAGGCTTTCGACTCTTAATCTGAAGGTCGCAGGTTCGGATCCCGGTCGCACCAAACAAACTCTCTCCTTTCAGCCGTGGGGGCGTTATAATGTGACGGTCAATCCCATTATTCGTTGGTAAAAGAGTAGCCCAAGAGTTGGCGGTGGGTGATGATGACTACCTGCCTTTCCTTTAGTCATACACTGCTAAATTACTGACGGCTAGTGCAGATAGCCCTCGTGTAGCTTTCGCGAATTTCAAAAACAAACATTTTTGTAATTCGAGTAATAATATCGTGAGGTTATCGTTTTATAATAATTGCAAATTACGTTAATTTGTGCTAACTCAATGAATAGTGATGTTGTTTTACTTATGATATGATATGCTTTGTCGCCTTGTTGACTATGTCTCCCACTCTCCACTACTGCTCTTCCGCGATTAAAAGGAATTCTACACAGTTATGCCCCCAAGAACCTGCCATGCTGTGCAAATGCTGCACCTCGGTCGCACTGCCACTGTTTACTTATTTTATGACGTTGGTTTATCGACTTTGATCACGTGCTTGAGACTGAAAACGCCAGGTCGTGATAGTGACCTTACAAGCTAATATTATAAAAGTAAGGTCAACGTGAGTTACGTCAAGTAATGTATTTAATTATGCGCATTGAAAATGGTTTAGTTAGCGTGGAACAGAGTTAGCTAGATATGCTTTTCTCTTTCTAAAGTTCAGCTGCTGGAAGTCTACCATCAAATATTATTTTTAAAGTATTTCCAAGACAACATTTGACACATTAAAGATGCGATAATTGCATGCAATATGTTAACTAACGAGCAGTATGTTTCCGGATTTACAACACTAAAATCAGGGGTTCGATTCCCCTCGGTGGGCTAAGTAGATAGCCCTTTGTGGCTTTGTTATAAGAAAAACACATGTTAACCAATGAAGATTTTAAGATATAAATTATTGATCGTGACATTATATAACCATCATTTTGATAACACTAGAAGATGATATATATCTGATTAACGTAATCTTGATATAAAAACATGAAGGTCCTGACATTGTTTTATATTTTTTGAGATTTCAGACACTGTATATTTAACACTGCTCTCACAGGCTAGGCCTTAATGTTTTGGGCTGTATGATTGAACTTAAACTTTATTTTTAGCGTTTTTAGGTTGAATTTAATTCCACAGAAAGTTTTACGACAAAGGCGTAGATTTAGTGACACTGTCGCAAGTTTGTTTTGACCCCCATACATATGATGTGGTAAACTTAGAAGATGTATGTGTGGTGTTGTGTTGTTGATCATGGCCAAGATCAAACATAGTTTGTTGTGTTATTGGCTATTTATTCCCGTTTTGGGTTTTTTTCAGAGCAGGTACGAGGCCTTGACCTTGGTGTCAGTGAGATATTTCTCATCACTTTGATCAATGGTAGTCTCACACTTTCAGTGCAACTCGCTTACTACTCAAGTAGAACTGAAAATTGTTCACTGATTAATACAGCTAATTTAAATACTGCTCGTTTCTATAATACATTAATTTAGTAGCTAGACACCGTTGTTGTTAGCGATATTTTTGACAGTAAAACGAAAAATATCCACGGAGGCTTGGCCAGTTTTAGAGTTCTACGACTGTTTTAAATCCATGCACTAAGAGAAAACTGCAAAATAATCGATTTCAGATAATTATTTGTACATAAGATAAAATATATATTTAAAAAGGAAAATAAAGTATATATTAAACATTTGATCAATATTGTTAGTGAAATAAATACCATTAGAGGAAGAATAGATCATAATATATTTACAAAACAACCGAAGAACGTGTTTGCTTTGTGCTCTATCACCGTTTTCATGATACTTGATAAATTTGACATTTCATGTCGAAATCTCCATTCTAAAAATTACCAAAAGTAATTGAGTTATATGTTTAGCGTGAAACAAATAAAGTCAGTAAATTCTGAGCTTTGAGCATTGAAAAACCTTCGATCAAAAATACGGAATACCAAATTTAGTAAAACATTATCATGGTTCACAGGAAATTGAGATCAGATCTTATCGGTTTTGGATTTTAATACTGTGAAAACTGTTTTAATGCATGACGGGTTCACTATCGAAAAACGAAGAAAATTGTGCTTGAAACTATTGATAAAATAATTTGTCAGCAGAAATGCGTTTGTTTAAAGTTACCCTTATCACCAATTCGTACGTCGATATTCTTAATTTATTTAACTAATAGATAAAAATTTTATTTTTTAGTAGAAACATTTTTAAATTTTTCAGTTGCGTTCATAGTGTATGATAAACATACCAACATATTTAATCTATATGTGAAAATCTGTGTTTCATTTGGCCAAACTTATGAGTCAAACTTAAAATATTTTAACATCACGAAACCATTACGATTACATTTTAACATTACAAATGGTGTTTATTGTAATTATATTTGTAATGCCATAAAATGTAGTTTCTATTGTACTATCAGAAATAATGGTAATAAATACAGAGTAGTTAAGTCTATTGAAATATAGTTTTCTATAGAATCATTGTAAGTCGAACAAAGGATTCAGACACTTGAAGCACTATATATGAATCGTGAGTTTGAATTTTTTTTACTGAACGTGTTCGCTCTTTCAGATGTGCGTTATAATGGGAGAGTCAATTCCATTATAACGCTGATGAAGAACAGTTTTCCAAGAAATGGCGGTGGATGGTATCGACTGCCTGCCTTCCCTCTCGTGTATCTTGTAAATTAAGACTGATTATTGTAGGAAGCCCTTGAGTAGCTTTGCGCGAAACGCAACAAACAAACTGGTAAAGGAAATTGATCTTCAAAGGAATAATGTTGACATTCTTGGTACTGTACAATATTACATTTAGTGTTATGATGTCTTGGTGTAGCTATTGGTTTATAAAGCGATTGTCTTTTAGGGCCAAAGTTCCACAGCTACTGAGTTATACATCACGTGTTAGTGCTCATTACCTTGATATTTTAATGTTCAAACATGCCTCATTGTCTTTGGAAATGTTTTATGCTTACGGTGCTATACGATAATGACAGTACTTCTCAGGAAAGATTATTATCTTGTTCATTTGTAAACGTTTTCTTCATAATTCAGACTTAAATATTGTTTTATTTGTATTTTGAATAAAGTTATGATCCATATGTGTTACTGTTATCGACAAACATTAAATGACCAAAATCCACTTTTATGTGTTTTAACCCTTTTAATTCATAATATGATAATCAAAATTAATTTAGGTGTATGAATATCAACAAGCAATTACGCCTAATTTATTATTCAATATTATAAATGGTCAAGTTGTTTAATTATTCTACTTGTATGTCATATACTTCTTTTCTCATTCACCAAATGTCAAATGGAAAAGAGAATCTGTGACGTAGAGGTCAAATGTATTCCCTGATTTGCCTGCCCTCTGCTATAGATTTCAGTTTCGCAGGCTCTTCAGCATAGCTTGGGTCAGAAAATAAAAGAAATACAGTTAGAACTTTTATAACGATGATGCATAAATAAGATTTAGGAAGTTTTGAGTCCTTTTTAATACATCATATAATAATCTAAACTAATTTAGGTGAGTAAATCTTAATCTATTATTCGATATTAAACACAGTACAATTTATTTAATGATTCTATATGTCCACAGTAAAGATCATATTTTCACTTTCACCTGCACTGAAAGAGAAAATAATTTTGCAACGTCAAATTATAAATCAGTTTTGTTGTGTTTTAATCTTTTTACTGTATGCAGTAATGTTTAACTGAAGTTTCCAATACTTTAACGGTTCTATTATCGTTATTATAAACTTGTTTTATGTAATTGATTAAAATGCTGAAAACATTTAAGTTTTTAAACATTAGTAGAGCACAAAAAAAAGTTTTACGCTGCTGTTCCTGAATAGAAAGACAGCAAATTGATAATAAATGTTTGAGTATCGGAAAAGTTAAAACATTATATAAGAGTTGTGATATCCAATTGTTTTATGTTGTTGCAGCTTCAGTGTTGTGGTGTGGGCTTAGCTGGTTACAGAGATTGGTCCATTAATCCATATTTCAACTGTTCTTGGGCTAATAAAAGTCCAGAACGATGTGCTGTACCTTTTTCGTGTTGCAAGTTTACTACGGTAAGTTTAAAATCAATTAAATTAGTCACCATCCAGTTTGTTTAGAAAAAAAGTTCAATTGCAAAAAAAAAAACTGAAACATTTTTTGTTTCCATTAAACTATATTTTTTCTTTCAAAAAACGCGTGGTATTAAATATATATTAATGGACGAAATATTTATAATAATAATGACAACATATTCTTAAAATGAGCTCAGATTATGTAAAGTTTAACACTCTAAATTGATAGTCTTTTTCAAGATATTACGCAAAATATGAATTTTTATTTTGTGATTTTGACTTGAGAGAAAATTAAAAGAGCCAGTAGTTGTTTTACGTAAAACTAAGTACGATTATTTAGAAAACAAAGCTATGTTAATTTGTCATTAAAATAAGCCCTGAACAGTAGCTCAGGTTAACATCGATTACCAACATCTATATTCAAACAATGAGCTGAAGAGTATTTTGACCTTAATTAGAATACTAATTCATCCCTTTATATCGATTAACAGTGGAAATAATTTCATCGGACTGTTTAGTGGGTAACAGTGTTTTATAATGGCGGCCTCTAGTGATACTTTGAAGAATAAATCCGCTAAAAGATTTAATATGTATCTTCGGGCCTGGCATGGCCGAGCGCGTTAAGGCGTGCGCTCGTAATCCGAGGGTCGCGGGTTCGCGCCCGCGTCGCGCTAAACATGCTCGCCCTCCCAGCCGTGGAGGTGTATAATGTGACGGTCAATCCCACTATTCGTTGGTAAAAGAGTAGCCCAAGAGTTGGCGGTGAGTGGTGATGACTAGCTGCCTCCCCTCTAGTCTTACACTGCTAAATTAGGGACGGCTAGCTCAGATAGCCCTCGAGTAGCTTTGTGCGAAATTGCAAAACAAACAAACAATATGTATCTTCGACAACTTGGGAACGTATAGAACATGAATTACACTTGCAAATTTGGAACTGAATTTTATTGTCATCTTACTCGTTTTTCAACAAAAGTTTGCATGTATAGTATAGTTTATTCTACTTTTAAAAGTAAAATTATTGTAACATTTAACTTAAAAGAAACGGTCAGAACCGCCAAGATAGATAATTGTTTTGAATTACGTGATCATGGATTTATTAAAATAAATGAGCATATTCAGAATTATATTAGTAATTGTAATAATGTTTGGGGATTTTATTAATTACTATTAAACAAGATTGGTTTCAAGATGCTTATTTCAACAATGATATTAAAAATAAGGAATTTGTTTGACAAATATAAAAACTGACATGCAATTACCAAATATGTGGGAACATTATCTGATTAGCGGGAATAGAATTTTTAAGAACACTGAAATTATCAATGATGAGAAAAATGTTTTACTATTACAGTACAGAGAAAAGAGTCTTCGTATTCTGTTAATGAATGAATAAATAAAATGTGCTAAAAATAATTGCATAACATTTGGAATGATCCTCGCGTTTATTTCATCAAACCGCAGCGAGGTAACAAAAACTTCTGAAATGATTGAATAATCCTTTGCTTCTGGACACTTTACTAGTTGAGACAGGTTACTGTCGTCCCACTTGTACAAACTGTACTTGCGAATGCTAAAAAGAAAACACGTAAAACATTAATTAGATAAACTGTCGCAAACGATAACAGAACTTGAAGTTTAAAAAGATAAGCCTAACGTATATCTTTAAATTCTTCTATACACATCTTAAATTAAATGATGTTTAAAAACATTCGTGATTTTACAAAAAGATAAAAAATTCAAAAGAGCTATTACAGGACCATGTGATAAAAACTGTTATTCTGGTTATTGTTCGTCATTAAGTAGAAGGCTACACAAAAGGCTCGCTGGCTATATGTGGTCTACTCACCACGGATATTGTTATATTTTTAATTTACATTTATCTCGGACGAACCTTCAACTTATTGTTATGTATTACAATTTGAAATAGCCTGAATCTGAGTTAAATTGTAATTTAAATTTAGATTTAGATATTAGGTTGAGGAATAATTCGTGAGCGTTTTTAAATAATTTCATTCAAGCATTACATGCAACACTATACAATACTTCAATGCATGAACACGTTACACCCAAAATATTGTACATAATACAATATAAAAGAATAGTACACAATTTATTATGATACTTTATTTCGAGCAAGCAAACTGG
This sequence comes from Carcinoscorpius rotundicauda, assembly GCA_011833715.1. Classification (NCBI taxonomy): domain Eukaryota; kingdom Metazoa; phylum Arthropoda; class Merostomata; order Xiphosura; family Limulidae; genus Carcinoscorpius; species Carcinoscorpius rotundicauda. The sequence continues at coordinate 46,566,077 of CM022394.1, read as the reverse complement.
CGGCAATTGTGATGCGCTGATTTCTGATATTTGTAAATTGCTAATTAATATTCAAGCAAATTTACCACAATACAAAGTATATTACGCCCAGCATGGCTAGGTGGTAAGGGCGCTCAACTTGTATTCTGAAAGTCGCGTGTTCAGCTCCCCGTCACACCAAAAATACTTGTTATTTCAGCCGTGAGGGCGTTATATGTGATGATCAATCCTACAATTCGTTGGTAAAAGAGTAGCCTAAGAGTTAACGGTGGGTGGTGATGACTAGCTGCTTTCCTTCTAGTCTCGCGCTACTAAATTAGGGACGGCTGGCGCATACAGCTCTCATGTAGCTTTGCGCAAAATTAAAAAAACAAACAAATAAACAACATATATTCATAGAATTACCTCACAAAATTATCAAGTGATTTCATTGGTGTGCTATTACTAATATTTTGGTTTGAATATTTTTGTTAGTAAAAATGATTGATTTATCCAAGTTATTACAGTACGGGTCTAATGTATTAAAATAGGAAGTGAAAAGTTACCTAACTCGCTTGTGTTAGTAAAAAATATCGTTTATTAAAATATATGATTTTTTGTTTCCTTTCGTATGATAAGGTCAAATTATTATATGATGATTAGAGAAATTCTTGCTGATACTTCTGATGACCTTAAAACCAAAAAATTAAAATTCAATACTCTGCTTTATTTCCAGGGAGAGCTTGTGAATTTGATGTGTGGCTATGACATAACAAATACTTCATCAAAGGCCGTAAGTATGATTTAAAAGAATAAGTAAAATATCGTAATACTAAGTAAAAGTTATTATTTTAATAAGATGAAAAATAACTCCAAATTATCTGCATTTTTCAAATTTAAAGAAGCTACATTTTTTCTCTTTTCTTTAGTTTTACTGTTCCAGCTGGTATAAACATGTAAAGTTTACAGGTTATTTATCATACACTTTTATGATACAGATACAAATTTACTGCTTGTTTTATTTGTTTTAGTATAATTTTGTACTTCTTCAAAACTAAAATAAATTAAAATTCATCAAGCATGCTTATTGATTATTTAACTAGTTAGTTTATTTTGAACTGATAAAATTAATAAATTTTTAGCCGCTAAGAAAAGAAAATTAGAGTTTTAGAAAAAAAATTTTTGGTTTTAGCTATAAAGTCGAAATTTGGTAATGGATAGTGGAACACGGTGAGGATTTCGTGATTTCAAATATTTCGTATGTTGTTAGAGTTCAGAAACTGTTTGAGCAAATTTATTCATATCCTAATAATGCACCTTTCACGTGTTGCTGAATATTATATCAGCAAGAAGATGTGGAAGATAAGATATATACTAAAGGATGTTTTTTGAAGATTGAAGAACACTTGAAAAACAATGCCATCCTTCTTGGCATACCAGCCTTCACAATAATTGTTCCATTGGTAAGTATGAAATTATACGATATTACAGTAATTGTTTTTTGGTATGTTTGAAATAGTAGGCCTCTATTGCATGAACATCAAAAAATGCAAACTGAAAATAAGTAGTTGTTATTATAGTTATTCCTCTAGTAAGTTTGAAATCAATTTTTTCTTGTATCAACATTAAATCTTCAAGCATTGCTACATTTATTCCTTTGGTAACTCTGACATCATTTACTTTTCTCACGTCAACATCAAATCTCCAAACTAGAAATCGTCAGCCCTTGGTATATGATAAGTCTTTCTTACATCAATCTCAAATATCCAAAATACAAATCAGCAGCCTTTGCTATATTTGTTTCCTTGGTAGGCCTGAAATCATATGCTTTTGCAACATTAATAACAGTCCTCCAAATTGGAAATCAGAAGTTCTTAGCTTAATTGTTCTGTGATAAATTTGAAATCATAAGCTTTCTTGCAAAAATATCGAATCTTCAAACTGAAAAAATTACCATCCTTTAAGTCTTAAACGATAGGCTTTTCCTATATCAACATCAGATCTCCAATCGACACTCTTCATTACCTTTATTCTTTGGTATGTCAGAAATCATTGGCCTATCTTGCATCAATACCAAATCTGCAAACTGTAAATCAGCAGCCTTTACTATAGTAATTCTTTTTGTAAATCTAAAATAAAATATCTTCACTGTGTAAATAACAAATTTCCAAAGATAAATGCAGTCAGCTTTTACTACATGTGTAAAAGCGTAGAAAGTTCTTATATATACCTCAAATCTCCAAACTGGAAATAAAACTTTACTATAGTCATTTCCCATTTTCCAAATCACAGACCTTTTAATGTATCAAAGTTAAATCTCCAAACTGGAAATCAGCATTTGTTATAGTTGTACCTTTTGTAAGTAGGAAATAATAGACATTTATTGGGTCAAAAACAAATCTATAAACTAGTAATCAGCGTTCAATACTGCAGTTGTTCCTTTAGTAAATCAGATATTACAGCTCTTTCTCTGATTAACATCACATTTGAAAACTTTAAATTACCGGCCTTTTCTATAGCTTTAACTCTGCTAGTCCTGAAATTATAGGTTCTCACCACATTAACAACAAATTTCCAAACTAGAAATTACCAGCCATAACTATAGCTGTTTCTTTTGCATGCCTAAAATTGTAGGCCTTTCTTGCACCAATATCAAATCTACAAAATCTAAATCACTAGCTCTTACTATAATTGTATATTTCGTGTGTCTGAGATCGTGGGTTTTTCTTTAACGAACATCAAGTTTATAAAATGGAAATAAGCAGACTTTATTAGTTGTTCCTTTGGTATGTTGAACTTGTAGGTTTTTCTTGCATTAGCATAAAATATGCAAACCATACATATGCATGCTTTTAGTAACTTTTAATTAAGAGGAATTTATTGCATCAATATCAAATTATGTAACTGGAAATCATCAACAGCTTATTATTTTGGTTGTTCTCTTAGTAAATGAGAAATCGTTGGTCGTTATTTCACAAAGAATAAGTCTCACAATTGGAAATTAGAAACCCTTACTTTAGTCATTCCTAAAGTGAACTTGAAGTCGCGTGCCTCTTTTAAATCCAATATCTGAACTGGAAATCACAAACTATTACTTTAGTTATTTATTTGGTATGACAAAAATTGCAGGCCTATACTGCGTGAAGAACAAATCTATAAAGTGAATTGAACAGTCTTTAGTCTGTCTGCTCATATGATATGCCTTAAATCATGGGTCTTTTCTGTAACAATAACAAATCTCTAAACTGGAAATTTGAAGCCCATACTATAGCTGTTCCTTTGAAAAACCTGAAACTACAGACTTTTTTTGCATCAGTATCAACTATCAAAACCAGAAATCATCCACACTTGTTCTTTTTATCCACGGTAAGCTGGACTTATTAGTCTTTTTTCATCAGTATCAAAGCTCAAAACTGGAAATAAACATTCCTTACTATAGTTATCGGCCTAGCATGGGCAGGTGGTTAAGGCATTCGACTCGTGATCTGAGGGTCGCGATTTCAAATCCCCTTCATATCAAACATGTTCGCCTTTTCAGCCGTTGGGGCGTTATAATGTGACGGTCAATCGCACTATTCATTGGTGAAAGAGTAGCCCAAGATTTGACAGTGAGTGGTGATGACTAGCTGCCTTCCCTCTAGTCTTACACTGCTAAATTAGGGATGGCTAGCGCAGATAATCCTCAAGTAGCTTTGCACGAAATTCAAAACAGATCAAACCAAACTATAGTTGTTTCTTTGGTAAATCTGAAATCACAGGTCTTTCGTGTATCAAAGTCAATTTTCCAAATTGGAAATCAAATGCCGTTACTATATCGTAGGCCTTTCATGTATCAACATTAAATCTACAGATTGGGAATCAGCAGCGTTTTACAATAGTTGTTCCTTTGACAAATCCGAAATTACAAACTTTTATTACATAAACAACAAATTTCCAATTTGGAAATCAGAAGTCGTTAGTAGAGTCATTCTTCTTGTAAGTCTTAAATCATAGTCCTTTATCACATCAACTTTATACATCCAAACTGGAAATCATAGACTTTACTACAGTAGTGTTTCTGTTAATTTTCATATTATAAGCCTGTCATACACTATCAATATCTTCAAATGCCCAAACTAGAAATAAGTATCCTTTACTATACTTGTTATTTTGGCATGTCTGAAATCCTATACTTCTTTCCATCAATCTGAAATCTCCAAATTGGAAACCACCATCCATTATTATTTTGGTGGTTTTGGTAAGTGAGAAATCATTGGCATTTTTTACATGAATGTCAAATCTCCAAACTATGAATCATGAGCCTTTAGTATATTTGTTCGTTTATTGTATCTGGAATCCTAGGCTCCTTTATAACGACAACAAATCTCCAAATTAGAAATGAAAAACACTTATTGTAGTTTATCTTTTGGTAGAAAATCATAGGACTTTCTTACATGAAGGTGAAATCTCCAAAATGAAAAATATTAACATTTACGATATTTATTCCTTTGATAAGTGTGAAATCGTAAAACTTTCTTGATCAATATCAAATCGATAAACCGGAACTCAGTAGGCTTTATTATATTTGTTCTTCTGATATGTCTGAATCGTATGCCTTTTTTGCATTAGTATCAAATTTTCGAACAGAAAATCTTGGGATCCTTTATGGTTATTCCCTTGGTAATCCTGTAATAATTGTGTTTTCACAAAGTAATATCAAGCCTCTGAACTCCAACTCACCAGCATTTAGTATAGTTGTTCTTTTTGTGTGTATGAAATTTTAAGCCTTTTTAGTAACATCAAACCCTAAACTGGAAATCACCAGCTCTTACCATTGATAAAGTTAAAATCATAGGCCTTTCATACATTTATATCTTATCTCCAAACCCTGAATCTGCAGTCTTTAATACAGTTGTTACTTCGATAAATCTTAATTCATAAGCTTTTCTTGACCCACAGTAACGATAAGCCTTTTCAAAAGGTTATAATGATAACCACCAAATTCTAGCATTTGGTACTTCATGGGCTGGCTGACTTACAATATAATTAACTGATGTAATATTGGAAGTTGTACTTTAATATTTGAGAGTGGTTAGCATGAAAAAACATGAAAACCGTACAAATACGTATATTATCCCAAAAGCTTTTTTATATCAATAATTGAAACTATTTGGTATAAGAATCTATCTTGTTTTGGTGCATCACAAAGTTAAATGTTTGTTAAGCATCATAAGTTTTGAGCTGTTTAGACAACCAGTGTGCCGGCCATAATCTTCTCTTTTGATTAGACTCTTCTTGTAAAATTATAGAATATTAACCCATGGTAGTTATCGGAATACCCCTGCACCCAAAGGATGCTGCATCAATGGGGATTGTCAGGTGAAAGGAAATCAAATGCTGCTAGTTAGGGTTACATAATTATTATATTTTATGCAAGTTATGCTGACACCTGAGGGTTTAACACTATACAAAATATTCCAAGCTGTTATTAAGATTTTATGGACGATATTACTAAAGTACTATAGAATGATTGTGTTTCTTTAGGCAAATAATTTTAGTAGGCTTATTATATGTATTTTACAAAGGCAAACAGGATTGTATGTAGATTGTATGATTTATGTTTATTAAAGTTTTCATTCATTTTATGATTAATTGTATTGCATGTATTTTACAAATGCCGATAGTGTTTCTGTAAACAAATAATATTGTTATGTTTTCATAGGACTACATAAATACACATTTCAAATCTTCCGACTTAGGTTTATATATTTCTATTTATATATATATCTAACTGAAATAGATGTGTTTTACAAAAGCGGATGATGTTATTAGGTGAATTATGTCACTAAGGTTCCATCGGCGGATAATATTACATAGCAAATTGCATTACTAAAGTTAGTGCTGCTAGGGTGGATGGTGATTCTATAAGTGGATAATTCTCTAGGTTGGTGAGCTCATCGTTGAGTGTCTTGACATCTGAATATGTCATCAACATTGTAGTTTTCTCTTCTAGGTTTAATTACATGCCTTAAACAGTTAAAAGAAAAACTGTTATTTTAACGATACAACTATTGTGGCAAAGAGTAATAAAAATAATTAAATTTTATAATGCCAAGTATCATTTCCGAACAACAAAGAAATCAGTGGGACCTCAATGAGTTATGTGAAAGAATTGCAATGATAAGGTTCGTCTTTTTTTTTTTTTTTTTGCATGCTTGTCTGTTAAAATCACTTGAATGAAAATTTGTTGATACACTAAAATTTAGATTCAAACCATAAGCACTTATATAGCGATTTAGGATATACAATAATTTTTAGTTTTGCTCAGCCAATACTGTGAAATCGCCATTGTTGATATTCAAACATTTTAAAGGTGGTTTTAAATTTTTATGACCGCCATATTGTTTCATAACGATCCCTACTGTTAAATATTAGCAAAATAAATTATTTCAATTTTTATCACACACACTATCTTACTTTATTCAGTATTTGAACAAGGCAAATATTATATTGTAGCCAATAATTTACATACTTTTGCAATTATTTCTCCTCAAAGAATTTTATCATACCCAATGTTTCATTTTTATAAATATTGACTTAGACAGTTACATTATTATTCTACAGTCATTTGTGTTTCGCTTTATAAGTGTGTGTGTATGTATATATATATATATATATATATATAATAGTTTGTTATAACTAAAAACAAGCCGAAACAAAATAGGTTAATAAGTAAAGGATCCCAAGGTACAACGTTTGTGTTTGTGGGTTTTTTTTAAAAGCAAAGCCACACTGGGGGATCTGCTGAGAGAAACGTTTTCATTTTAATTAATTATTGTTTCATCTGGTTTCTGGTTATAAATAATTAATATAATTACTCAGAGATTTGTATTTTGCTGTTTTTAAGGCAGTCCTTCGTTTTGATTGTTTTAATTTAACCAAGCTAACTGTATCAGTATTAATTTTCTCTAAAAAATATATATATATATATATATAATGCATATTTAACTAGTTATAATGGTTGGCTAACAACATATTGTTTTGTGTAGCTCTGCTTTCATTCGAGTTGTTATTCTCTTTCTTACACACACACGTAAAATTTTCCGAAGTATTTGTGTGTGTTTATTAATTATTACTAATGTAATGTTGCGCCAGTCTACCTTTTGTTAAAAAGCTCAGTGAGCTCATTACAATTAGATACGGCAATTGATCAAAAACACGATTTGCTGACTTTATACAGCATAAAATACATAACTCAGTCTTACAAGTAAGAAGAATTAAAAATCACTGTAACTCCTTATGAAAGGAATCAGATACGACCGTATAAATTAAGTTGAGTTACCGGATTAAGTATTAAATATAGTTATTTCTATTAAATACTTACTCAGCTAATTCAAAAGATGTATTAAAAGCAGGCATTGTTGTGAAACGCACAATATACTTTTATCAGGCCGGGTGTGGTCTAGTGATTAGCCTGTCAAACTGTGGATTGGAACGTCTTAAGTTTCACGCAACGATGGCTATGAATAAGCTTGTATTTGCATTATCACAATAAAGGCCAATTCCGTTATTCGGTTCCTAATTGTAAAAACACAACTGATGGTGATGACTGGTTACTCTAACTCTGGTTCGTAGCTGAAAATTAGGAGCAAATGTAGAGGAATATCCCCTACTCGGAATCTTTATACAGGCTATTCAGTCTAAATGTATAAAAGTATTGTTCAAATTGAAATTACACACCTTGTTGCTTGTTCCTAACTAATGTATATATCATAGATTTGAATTTACTGTTTAGTAAACTTTTTAAACCACTGCATATCACACAGTTTTCTAGTTAAGTATGTTTTACTTGAATGTTCACATATTTTGTATACCAAGAACCAACAAAGTATAACATATCTTTTTTTTAGCCTTTGAGCATCGACTTTTTTATTTATTGCATTCATAAGCTAATGCATACACAATGTTGCTTGTACACTTTCAAAGAGATAAAAAACATTAATAAACAGCTTGGAGTTATATACGATTCAAATATGTATTTTGCACATCGCAACTTAATGATATGGTGTTGCCATATTACTCTAACAAACCATTTTTAATGTGTCTGTTTTCCATAGGTTTGTGGAATCGTGTTGGCAACTCGGCTGATAGCTAGGATACAGACTCTTACTAAGGATGAAGAAATGTACGAAGGTATTTTAAGATGATCTACGTTAAAAAAAAGTCATTGGCCCTTGTCTTATATACTTTTCTGAGAGACAAGATCGTCAGCAAACTTTTCTTCTTCAACCCAGAGAGATTCACTGCAAAAAAAATGAAGCTACCGTAGAAAACTATTTTTATATTATATGAAAAAAAATCTTAATATTTATTGATGAAAAACTAATTGTATAGAAAAACAATTTTCTTCAATTATGGCAAATAAATAAATAAACATTTCTTATTCAATGTTCAAATAAAAAAGAAATTGCAGTGTTTAATGATAGATCAAATCAGTTAATTGTATATATATATGTATTTAAATGAACCATTGAGGATGATAACACAATGCTTACCTGGATTGCATTAAACGTATCACTGTAATCAATTGTTTTACTGCGCTGACTTGGCCAACAATTCTTAGTTCAGGTATCACTACGTTTTGAAAAGCGGAAAATATTAGGAATATCATCAAAAATATCTGTGATTAACAAAGCTTGAAAAATCATATGCCTACGAGTATGAGCACAGATTTCACACACACATACGTGGATTTATGACGTCAAGGAGTATTTAGCCTACATATCAGTTGAATGTTAACTGTGCTGAGAAGCATAAAATATAAATAATATTTTTTAAAGTGGCATAATACAATATTATATTGTTACATACATACATGCAAACTATCACATATTGAACAGACAGTATAATATATATCTCAGTTTCTTTTAGCAGAAAACACATAAACGCACAATAATGCATACAAAGAAGGGAAAATGAAATAAGTTACTGAATTCGTGTTTACTTAAAGAAGTACACGTTCTGCTTAAATTTCTTTTTGATGTACGTAACTAATGTGAAAAACAAAAGTGCATAATCCAGGTATTAAAATTAAAGATTTATTTTTAGTGATTTAATCGTGTTTTTACAATATACAATAAAAAGAATTTATTCTCTGATAACTATTAAATAGGGTTAACATGAAATCGTTTCTTTACAATACACTAAAATAAAGTAAATTGATTCTGTGATAACTATTAAATAGGGCTAACATGAAATCGTTTCTTTACAATACACTAAAATAAAGTAAATTAATTCTGTGATAACTATTAAATATGGCTAACATGATCTTTTTGCTAGTAGCAATTGGGATACCTTTATACCCAGAGCATACCACTCAGTGGGAAGTCGCCAGGTGAGATAGATCAAAGGATGTCATCTGAGGTTCACTTGACTATTACGTAGTACGCAAGTTATTTTGATATCTGATTACAGTATAATGTACAAAGGATGCTGCCTTAAGGTGATTAGTTGCCTCTGGAGGGAGAAGAGAGAGTAAAAAAGATTATTTCATACAGCCACGTGCCAAAAAGTATGTCATAACTCCAAGAAGAGACACCAGTAAGCACTGATGTCTTTGGGAAGGTATGATACTATATTTACACGAAGTAACAGACGATGACGTGTTAATATTGCTATAGATTCGCGAACACCGTAAAGGATTTTATTCATGATAAAAAAACTATTTCAAGGGTGGATAACGTTCTCTGATTCCTAAAAATTGGCTTTTAATATAAGAACATTGATTTTATTTTAGGACTATAAATTAAGAGAGAACCTTACAGTAACGTGTTATGACTTCATCTTATATTTGTTACTAGAATAAACTTTACAAATTTTCGAAAATCTTATAAAAATTTGTTGATGTTTCAGATGTAAAAATTAAAATCACATCATTATGGTATATGGTAGGAATAATACTAAATTATCATAAACAAGGTTTCTGACCATCTGCGGACTTAACGCTAGAAACCGGTTTTTTATATATGTGATGGGAAAAGCACAGATAGCCCACGGTGTAGCTATGTGCTTAGGTTCAGACAAACAAACGTCATTGATCGGCAGTAGCTAGAGATAAATATTTTCATGTTTGTATATGAATGCTCTTTAGAAATTTATTTCAGTAAAATGATGGCAATATATTTTCTTGTACACAATACTTTCTATTTATCATGAGATCACAGAACTTAGAAGTATGTAGTATTCATATTACTGTTACAATGATATAGTGATGTAATATGAAGTAATTTAACACATTCTTCATCCTTTATATAACACAAAAGCATGAAAGTGTTAATTCTGCTTCATTAAAACGATCTCTCGGTAAGGCAGCAGTAAGTCTTCGGATTTACAATGTTAAAATTAGGAGTTCAGTCCTCTACATTGGACACAGAAGATAGCCTGATGTGGCTTTGCTGTAAGAAAACAAACACTTGTCAAAACATCAACATATCAAATATTTCGTTCAAGAAAACAAACACTTGTCAAAACATCAACATATGAAATATTTCGTTCACCATTAAATCAACTAAAAGTTATGTTTTTCTGTCGATATATATATATAAAACAAAAATCTCTGTTGATAATAATCTGTCGCATTAATGAAGCTGTTGCAACTAAAATAAATACTTAATTTGCGCAAATATTATACCATTTACAAATTATCAATATCTATGTGTGAATGATTTAAATTTTACTCTTACAACCAGTGTTCTGTGTTTTTATATGCCAGACAAAATGTTTTAATTATTGCTTTTTATGATATTGAAACACTGAATTACAATAAAATAGGTTAATTCTCCAGTTGAAGTAATTGACAACTGTATGGTTAATGAACATAAGTGAATAAGAGTTGTTTAGCAGGGTAGAAAATATACAATAACTTATACTAAATGAAATATACTAGGCTTGCGAGAGTAAACTTAATCTTCGCACTACAGCATTTCATATTCCAGTTTGTGTTATTCACAAACATAAAAGTATATTGAGATGCTAGTTGGATTTGCCTCTTGAATAAATTTGAAGAATACAGCCTAAATAGTAAGATGGACGATATCGATATTTTTTTAATTGTTCAAACAATTACACCCTGAAAAAGATTAACAATGTAAAGATTTTGGTAAGGAATGTTTGTAAACAATGATATATTTAAATTACAAACATATCAGTTTTTGAAGTTAAGTTATATATTCACAAAACTTGAGAATGGCATGAATATACAGTCATGTGAAAAAGTTAGGACACCCCATGAAAGCCTGTGCATTTTTGTAACATTTTTGAATATATAGATATTTATTCTCAATTTCAACAATACTGAGATATAGAAATAAAAATAAACAATTAAAACTGAAAAAAGACTTTTCGAGATCTCCTGTAAATGTAACTTTACAAAAATGCATATTCTAATTGAGGAAAAGTTAAAACACACCCACATTTTTTCCCACTTAAAATGGCTCAGCTCTCACACAGGTGTATCACACCAAGTGCACATGATTAAAAGATCGTTACTCAGCATTTTGAATGAGGCTTGCCCTATTTAAAGTTCAGACGTTTAGTTTAGTGTGCTCTTGACTGTTGAAGTGAGAGTGAGCACCATGGTGAGAGCAAAAGAGCTGTCTGAGGCCTTCAGAATGAAAATTGTAGCAGCTTATGAGTCTGGTAAGGGATTTAAAAATATCCCAAAATATTTTTAAATCAGCCATTCCACTGTCCGGAAAATAGTCAACAAGTGGAGGGCTTTCAAAACAACTGCTAACATGCTCAAGTATGGTCGTCCAAGCAAGTTCACCCCGAGAGCAGACTGCAAGATGCTAAAAGAGGTCTCCAAGAACCCTAATATGTCATCACGGGACCCACAGCAGGCCCTGACTACTGTTGATGTCAAAGTGCACGCCTCTACAATCAGAAAGAGACTGCACAATTTTAACTTGCTTGAGAGGTGTGCAAGAAGGAAACCTTTGCTCTCTTAGAGAAACATCAAGGCCTGACTGAAGTTTGCCAGAGAGAATGTAGACAAAGACCAGGACTTCTGGAATAATGTTTTTTGAACAGATGAGTCCAAAATTGAATTATTTGGACACCAGAACAGAGGACATGCTTGGCGTAAACCAAATACAGCATTTCAGTAAAAGACCCTCATACCAACTGTGAAGCATGGAAGTGGAAGTGTCATGGTTTGGCACTGCATTGCTGCAGCAGGACCTGGACAGCTCACAATCATAGAATCCACCATGAATTCTACTGTGTATCAGAGGGTTCTTGAGGATCATGTGAGACCATCTGTACGAAAATTAAAGCTGAAGCGGAAATGGACCCTGCAACACGACAGTGACCCAATGTATTTATATATACATATCGATGACAGCGTATTAAGCTATGGTGAAAAGCGTCAATTTTAAGCTGTAGTGGAGGGGTAATTCGAGGGTCAGTATCTAATGTTAAGCCCAGTAGAGAACAGCCAGTTTGTTATGAATTTCAAATGCATTGCATCGAGTTCATAAAATAAACTTTGTATTATCACATAAGCAGGAATCACTTCGAGGAATGATTATTGTTTCTTTTATGGTGATTTTTCATTAATTACACACTAAAACATTGTGCCTTTGATCAGTATTTTGTGAATTAAGATGAGTTTGTAAGTTGTATATTAATAAATGTTAAATATTGTAAATAAATGAACTTGTTAAATGTGTGATTTTATTTATCTGTGTTATGTTGTTTCTTTGTTGTTGTTTCGAATTAAGCACAAAGCTACACAATGGGCTATCTGTGCTCTGCCCACCACGGGTATCGAAACCCGGATTTTAGCGTGTAAGTCCGCAGACATACCGCTGAGCCACTGGGGGGCATTTATCTGTGTTAAAGACGATGTAATGGGCTATAATGACACGTGAGTTATATATAAGAAAAATATAAATAGAGACTTGTAATAGATTTTCAAATATGCTTGTTAGAAGCACGAGGTGTCATCCATCATAAAAGATAAGTAGTTATCTGAAAGTTTATCTTTTATCTGAACCCTGAGTTATAACCAATAATTTGAACAAATTTTTCAAGAGAAAAGGAAACATTTTACCATGACATTGTTTCAAAATCTGTGTGAGTAAAATATGTAAAAAATTATTTTTGTCTGAAATATCAAAATATTATTATCAAGAAACAAATGTTTATCATAATATTGGATTAGAAATTTGCTGATATTGAAAAATAATAAACTTAGCCTTTGTACAGGTCAAGATCTAGCGTTTAAGAAACATAAAGCATTTTAAGGAGTGCTCTGTAAAAACACAAATGTAAGTAATAAAAGATGCAAAATTAGGTGATATATGTTCTGTTTTAATTTATTAGAGTATATAAAATGTTTTTGTTGTAAAGTAAGATTCATATGGTTGCAGTGCAAGAACTGAACATTGTCGTTTATAAACCAAGCTCATTTGTATTTGTATTAGTTGGTTTTGAATTTTGCATAACGTTATACAAAGGTTATCTGCGCTAACCTTCTATAATTTTGTTTGTAAGGCAGTTGGTCATCACCGCCCACTTTTAAACTACTCATTTACCAACGAATGAGAGGATGTTTACAGCGACGGGGTTTCGAACCCACGACTCTCAAATTATGAGTCAAATGTTTTAACCGCCTGACCATACTGGGGTTTTAGTAGAATAATAAATTTAATTGTTTTAGTGTACATAAACTGGCTTTGAAACTTAAAATATACGGAGCTAGAATTTCTGATTTATTAACAAATATATTTAATATATATCTTTGACAGTGTGGTGACTTTAGTACACTTTCTTATGCATTTCAAATACCATTAAATATATATGCGTGAATTTGTGTGTTTTACAAAACTCTAATTCTATAACTTTTGATATTTACTTTTAATGCTACTGACCAGATAATACCAGTTTTAAGAGAGAACTGATTATTCGGACGAGATTCTGATAAGTCTTTAGAATCTCCGCAGACTAGAATCTAGGTCACTTGAACTGTTCATTAAGGAAGACGAGTACGTGACCTCAGACAGAAGTTTCTCAATAATTACTGTTGATGACAGAATCTTTAGTACAAATCATTCAGCGCAATGCGTAAAATAAAGTTCTAATCCATCAAGAAACAATACTTTTAAAAATATGTACAGAAATATAAGAATAATATTTCCACAATATTAATTGCTAAATATAGCTATTTATATAGGTATTTTAAATACGTTTATTAACTTGTAAAGATAAATATGAATTTAAACAAATGTCTTTTTCAAAGAGTATTTATTTTCTACAGTATGTATGGAAATGAAAACTTTAGAACAAATAAATTAGTGAAGTGTTTTTACCGTTCTTAGAGTGACAGATAATTGTAAAAGTATGTAAGGTAAAGTATTGATTATAATATTTCCTCACTCAGATAAAGAATAATATGAATGATAAAAAATGATGTTTGTAATACACTATAAAGTAATGGTCTTATTTGTAACTTTTTAGGACATGTAATTAAATCAAGACATTAAAGATGTAATCTGAAATTGAAATACCACATGATGAGATCATCATTCTGTTAAACTTTCTGATTCGAATACCTCCATCCTACTTGTAATGGATTTATCGTCATACGTTTATTTTAATACTTACGCTTGTTTCAGTGTAGTTATCTTTTTGCATGTAACGTTTATTGTCGGCTTTGTATTGCGCAAGTCACACATGTTATTTACATTTGTAGAATATTCTTGAGAGCAAAACACAACAATAATTTTTTTCACAAAAACGTTGGCTTCTTTTCGAACGTAGTTGAAACTTCAATAAACTCATGTAACACAGCTAGCGCTCAGAGAAAAACAAAACATTATTATTCATCAATTTCAGTCAGAGTCTTTTATTGGCCTCAAAAGCTATAATTGTAATTAACACTGATTAATAGAAAAACTACAGATTTTGATCAGGGGTTTACAAATTTTGAACATTATAAACAGATAAACTTCAGTGAATTAACTTAACGATGTCACGAGGACATTAGACATTGTCGCCAGTGGAAACTTATGGGTGCTTCAAGCTTAGCCAGTAGCTCTGTAAACGAAGTTATAAGATTCCTATCTAGACCAGATATAAGACTCATTACTGTTTGTAAGTTTGTAAAATTCTTGCATATAAATTATCATTTGTAATAACTATTAGTAATAACCATTATTATAATTTGTATTCTTATTTGTGCTTGTTTGTTTATTAAAATACATAAATATATATTAATATATATGTTAAAATTTATAAATATAAATTGTATCCATCTTGTTGGAGAATACCATAAATTTGATACATATTAAGAGTTAATTAACTGCTAAATTAAACTTAAAATTCCGGTTATTTGAACTGGTAATACGTAACGCATGTAACACAATAAATCAGTTCTCTGCCAGAACAGCGGTAAGTTTTCGGAGTTACGACGCTAAAATTAGAAGTTCGAATCCCCTTGGTAGACACAGCATATAGCCGAATATGGCTTTGCTACAAGAAAAGCACACACAATAAATCGGAGACACGTCCGAAGTAAATTATCGTACGCAACAACCGACAGAAACACTAGACCATCTGCTTCTATATAGTAACACCGCCTATCTTTGTCAGATGTACACATTATATAAGCAAAAGGTTGGTAAGATTAAGATAGCAAATTTAACTTTTCACTTATAAACCCCTCGGTGTTGATTCCATGTATGTGGTGAGGGGACCTCCCAGCGAAGGTTCTATTCTATCAGTTTACCTCCTCTGGAATCTAAACATCCACCCACGTGTTTGCCGTGCGTGGCGACCCGTGAAGGGGAGAAGAAAATTCTAGTGGTTGAGGGGTCCAACCCGAACACACCACTTTGGCCTTGAATTCCTGTAGACGGGCGGCCTTTGGGTGCCCCCTGGGTCAATCGGCTGGTCCACTTAGGCTAGAGTCCACCAAGTATCAGTGTTAGAAGTTCTCAACGGGTGTTGTGGAGATTGTGTCTGATGCTGGTGTTTGGGTATAGTGCTCATGAAACCATGGCGCTGCTGCAATGTCCTTGCATGATATTGTAGTGCGTCCCCTCGTAGGGCTCAATGGTGGGTGGGGTCAGTGAGTACCGAAATTTTCCTTTTTTCCTGTGGATTCTACAACAAAAAATTTAAATAAAATAGTGATAAAACAGTCAATAGGTAAACGACCATGTCTGGAAAACTCTTAGCAGCAATCTTCAACATCTGTAACACCTGTACCTTATTTTCTTATATTATATTCTCTTTCAGAAAAACCTTTAGGGCAAATGTCCCTCTTTTTTCATTCAGAAGGGACTAAAGGAACCTGTCTCTCCAAAGTCAGTGAAGAAGCTTCGATCTGGAGACATTGGTTGAAACATCCACCTCCCAACACAGTGTACTCCTCTTGAATTCAAAGGCAATTGGGGATGTACCTATTGAGGTTAACCCTCATGCTACCTTGAATTCATCACGATGAGTTGTTGTTGAGAGGGATTTGAAGAACGTCCCCGAATCAGGGATTCTGGCTGATTTTTCCATTCAAGGAGTTTCTGCAGTGAGGCACATCTCCACTTACAAAGATGGAGTTACACTGCAGACAAATATCCTCATTTTGACATTTACATCACCACGTGCAACTGCCACCATCAAGGCAGGTTATCTAATATGCAGGGTACGGCCGTACATTCCAAACCCTCGCCGATGTTTCAAATGTCAGAGGTTCGGCCACTCAAACACGTCCTGTCGTGGTTCCCTGACATGTGCTCGTTGTGGTGGCAAGGACCACGATGCCTATGAGTGTCAACTGCAATGGTTCCCACCCTTCCTACTTTCGTTCTTGCCCAAAATGGTTGGAGGAAAAAGAGGTGCAGCGTTTGAAAACGACTCATAACATTAGTTATCCTGAGGCTTGGAAATTGCTGCTGCACTTCGTTCCACAACTGCAGTGGGAATGCAGACAGATCTCTCTGTGCTTCCAAAAGAATCGTTTTCAAATCAAATGAAAAGTCTTTTGACCTCCATGGTTAAAAAGGTTGATGAATCGACTTCTACACCCATCTGTGTTCCTTCCATACATTCCAACAAACCTCAAGATCCACATCCTTCGGTTTCAAATACAGGCATTTTTTATGCATCTTTTTCTCCCACCTCAAGATGTAAAACAATGATCGTTTGCGTCCTCAGTCACTGAGTCAGGGCAGGATCCATGGAGGTCAATAGACCTCCTCCGAATAAGAATAGTAAGGATAAAAGACGTGGCCGTAAACAGAAGGGTTCTCCAGTCACTTCGTTTATCCGTCATTAAAAATGGCCACCTTGATACAATGGAACTGTTGAGGTTTACGTTATTATCTGGATGATATCAAAACACTGATTGCTTCCTACCATCCTGTATGTCTTTCCTTAAAAGAAACATTTCTAAAACCTGCCGGTACAGTCACCATTTGGCAGTTTTTCCTGTACAGAAATGACAGGCTGTGTGATGGACGAGTACATAGGGGGCGGAACTATTGGTTGATCATCATGTGCCCATCCTGTCTTTGTCATTAAACACACCCTTGAAGGCCGTAGCCATCCGTATTTCCTTGGGTCATACCATCACTGTTTTTCTCTCTACCTGTCCCCTGGAGAGACATATGATCAAGGTCTTCCCCAGAGGGGAAGTGCTGTTATTGATAGGAGGGGTCGCTCTGTAGAGCGTATGCTCTCTAATCACAATCTTTCTCTTTTCAATACTCATTATTCCACTTATTTTCACGCACCTAGTCAGTCCTCTACCGCTATTGATCTCTCAGTTTGCTCCCCTTCATTATTTTCCAATTTTTCGTGGAAAGTTGACAATAATCCACGAACCAGTGATCATTTTCCTATACTTGCGAGAGAGACTGGCCGTGGTCGATGCCACCCTACTCGCGTAAAAGCTGGATCAGGCAGACTGGTCCACTTTCACTGCCCTCGCAGAACTTGATCTTGCCATCGTGAATCAGCCGTCAATAGACGACTGTGTGGCAGCGGTAACTGACTGTATTATACAAGCAGCTCTGTGTATTCCTAAAACTTCGACACGTTTTTCACGAATTCTGCTTGCCACTTGGCACGGAACGCTCAAAAACGGGCTTGAAATACTTTCCGTAGATATTTCACACTTTTCAACCACGTCGCTTTTCAACGGGCCCTTGCACATGCGAGGTGGGTAAGACGTCAAAGCCAGAAGAAATCTTGGATTAAGTTCGCAACTAGCATATCTTCTACCACCAGTTTCAAGGTCATATGGAACAAGATTCGAAAGGTTAATGAGCACTAGAATTCTGTTCCCCTCTCGATCTTACTCTCTGATGGCCAAGAGGTAGCTGATGTCTGGAGCATCGCCGATACTCTAGGTGAAAGCTTTTGCCGAGTATCTAATACTTCTGCTTGTTCCTTCACCTTTTTGGTCATCAAGACTCAGGCAGAGCGCTCACCTCTTTCCTTTCAAACTGACTGTCTCTTTGACTATAATTGCCCCTTTACACTGGTGGAACTGAAAATGGCCCTTCATCAGTCTGGCAGTACATCCATTGGACCTGATATGTACACTGTGACATGCTGCGCTAGCTCTCTCCTGCTTCTTTTGATATTCTTCTAATCGTTTTTAACCGGATCTGGCAGGACAATGTTTTTCCTGATGCCTGGCGCCAGGCTATTATCTTACCTTTCTCTAAGCCTGGGAAAGATTCCAAGATTCCTTCAAACTACAGTCCAATTGCTTTCACGAGCTGTCTCTGTAAGACCTTAGAGAGGATGGTTAATGATCGTCTTGTTTGGTTCCTCGAATCAAACAACGTCCTTTCGCCCATCCAGTGTGAATTCCAACGGCAGCACTCCACCACGGACCACCTAATTCGACTTGAAACATCAATAAGAGAAGCCTTTCTCAAACGCCAACATCTTGTATTAATATTCTTTGACATTGAGAAGGCTTATAACAGAACATGGAGGTATGGCATTTTGGGAGACCTCCATATATATATGGGTTATGTGGCCATTTACCTATGTTTATTGAATTTTTTTATGGACAGGAGATTCCAAGTTTTTGTGGGTTCGACACTTTCCTATTCTTTTGTACAGGAACTCAGGTTCCTCAGGCTTGTGGTTTGAGTGTCTTGAGATAAATACTATCACTGAAAAACTCCCTCTCACTGTTGCAAATGGGCTCTATGTCGACGACTTTCACATCTCGTGTCAGTCGTCGAACATGAGATATATTGAGTGGCAACTACAAACGTCCCTCAATCGTGTACTGAAGTGGACTACGGCGAACAGCTTTAAATTTTCTCTCTCTAAGACCATTTGCATGCACTTTTGCCGCCAACGGGGTATTCACCCTGATCCTGAACTCCGTATCGGTGAAGTTTCGCTGCCAGTGATCCCTGAGACCAAATTCTTGAGGCTTATCTTTTACCGTAAGCTGACCTTTATACCACACTTAAAACAGCTACGGGTCAAATGCAGAAGAGCACTGAACATTCTCCGTGTCCTCTCTATCACCAGTTGGGGAGCGGATCGATGTTCTATGTTAATGATATATCATTAAAGATGTATATATATTCGATCGAAACTCGACTATGGATCAGTGGTCTTTGGTTCTGCCAGACCCTTGGCCTTAAAGATGCTGGACCCCATTCATCACCAAGAACTTCGACTCTGCACTGGGACTTTCCGCACCTCCCAAGTTCAGAGCTCATACGTAAATCTCATGAACCTTCTCTGCACCTTCGCCATTTGCCACTGTCTTTACTATATGCTTCGAAAGTTCGTTCCTTACCAAAGTATCCCACCTCGAGATGTGTTTTCTTTCGTCAGTGGGCCTTACGTTTTCAGAACAAACGATCTGTCATTGTTCCTTTCGGCCTTCGCATCCAGGCGCTATTGGATGAATTGGGTCTGTCCTTGGATGACATTGCAGAATCCACTGAGACATCCCATCCCCTCATGGCTTATTACAACCCCAAATGTGACTTTTCTTTAAGTCATTTGAAAAAAGCAGATACTCCCGATTGGAAGTACAATCTTTTATTTACTGAACACCTTTCGAACAATAATTCCATTCCAATTGATACAGATGGTTCCAAAAAAAGATAATTTTGTGGGCTCTGCCATGGTTTGTTGCGGTTTGGTGGTTGCATGCAGAATCCCCTCTACAGCTTCTGTGTTCACTGCTGAACTGTACGCCATATCTCTTGCCCTGAATCATATTGAAACTTAACAGTACTCAAACTGCACTATTTATACTTAATCGCTTGGTTTTCTACTAGCCTTGGAATCGCTTCACGTTGGCTCACACCCTGTTTCCTCTGATATTCATAACCAACTAGCTCATTTCTCATTAACATCTACTTCTATCCAGTTCTTCTGAATATCAGGCCACGTTGGTATTCCCAGGAAGGAGCTTGCAGACACGGCAGCTAAATCTATCTGCTCCAGCACAATCACTACTGTGCCTATTCCGTACATGGACTATGGTCTTGTATTCAAGGCTCGGCTCCGTTCCAGCTGTCAGTCCACTTGGAGTGAGCAACGCGACAACATGCTTTTTCAAATAAAACCCTATATTGGGCTTTGGCCGTCTAGCTTCCGTAAGGTTCGGAAGTTGTTCCAACTAGACAAAGCATTGGTCACAGTTTTTTAACTCATCGTTTTCTTTTATCTGGAACTGATGCACCAGTGTGTAGTTTGTGTAATACTCAGATCACTATCAGCCACATTTTACCATTTTGCTATCGTTACGACACACAACGACGGCAATATTTTAAACATGTTTTTTCCCAGGGTTTATCTGTAACATTGGACAGTATTATTGGTGACGATGACACTGTCCACCTTGATAAAGTTTTTAGTTTTTTAATGGCCATTAATTTTTTTAATTTCATTTAAGTGTTGGATATTTATTCACTACACCTTTTTAATTGTGGTTCCCTTTTCAGAGTCTCAATCTCTCTAATTCAATTTGAAATTGGAAAATGACCAGAACATTAAATAACTCGACAGCAGGACTGGAAAGGCCAACTTCAGGTGACTAATGCTGATGTTCGGACTATCCCATTGAACTACTCGTTAGTCGTCCTGGTGAGTTGTTATTACAATTTTGCTGCATGTCTTTTAACACACTTATTATTTTACCTTTTGATAATGGCTGTTATGACAACATGACCGGGTACCAGGACTGAAAAGGCCACCTTCGGGTGACTGACGTTGGTTCTTGTACTTACCTGTTAGTCTTCCTAGTGGGTTACGATCATTACCATTTTGTTAGAGAAAGTCCTTTACAACATCTCTTACTCTGCTTTCTCTCTTAACATTGTGGACAAAGTGTCAACATTGGTTTTATGTTTTTTTTTCTGTTTTTCAATGATGTTTTGTTTTATCTTCATTTCCTTTTATGTATTTTACTACATTTAATTTATTTTTAGCTTTTTACCGGACGTTTGGCGCAGATAGCCTAGCTGCTTTGTGGTTGTTTGTTTGTTTTTTAATTTCGCACAAAGCTACTCGAGGGCTATCTGTGCTAGTCGTCCCTAATTCAGCAGTGTAAGACTAGAGGGAAGGCAGCTAGTCATCACCACCCACCGTCAACTCTTAGGCTACTCTTTTACCAACGAATAGTGGGATTGAGCATAACATTATAACACCTTGTCTTCGTTAAAAGGTTTAATAAATGTGATATTGATTATAAGTATTTATTTTGGGTGATTGTTGAAATTTTAAGTGGTAGTGAAATTATTCGCTGTCCAGGTGTCGCTGTTAATTAATAACAAATTTCGTAAAATTATTTCATCAAAAAGTAAAGTAAAATTAATAACTTACAATACATAATGTATTTAATGTCTTCTAAAAACTACTTTATTGGACGTACAATTTTGTTATTCCATTTCATGTCCAGAATTTCCTTTATTTAAAAGCTTGGAAGGGGGAGTCAAGTTGACATTATGAAAACCATTCTTTTCTTCGCCGATCTATGGAGAGTGTGTCGTAATGATATGTTTATAGCTCTTGTGTTATACCCAAGAAACAAAATCGTTTTAAAAGTTTAAATACTGGGTGTTTCCTTTGTACTTACATCAACTTATGTTGAAGCCTTAATAAAAAGTGTAGATAAAAATTTGCTTTTATCACAACCGTCAATACAACAATATTTAAACTTTTCCAATCATAGATTGTTTTGGCCTCAAAACTAAAGAAGTTTAAATTCTTTATAAAATAATGCTTAACCAACATAATTTCAAACACCACGTAAATCATTTTTACAGATATACAACGAAAATTTGACATTTTCTATTTAGCCCAATTTCAGAATTCATTAAACACTGAATGGATATTGCATTTGGTTGCTTGGAATTTCGCGCAAAGCTACACGAGAGGTGTCTGCGCCAGCCGTCCCTAATTTAGCAGTGTAAGACTAGAAGTCATCTAGTCACACCACCCACCGCGAACCTTTGGGCTACTATTTTACCAACGAATAATGGGATTGACCGTTACTTATAACGTCCCCACGGCTGAAAGGGCGAGTATGTTTGGTGCGATTGGAATATGAGGTTTAGAGTGTAAGCAAGATCAAAGTTTCGTTTATGGCTGAAAAGGAAAAACCCATGTAAAGGCAGAGGTGATAAAGCAATCAGAATAAGGTTTGATCAAAATAGCTAATAAAATTATTTCGGCTGTCTTAAGCTTCAGAAATACATCTTATATAAGGGAAGTATCGTTTAAACTAGTATATCGATTGATATTTCATAGGACAGTTGATAAGCTATTATTATTCGTAGTGATACAGCAAAAAGATGCTAGCTGAGTTTGAGCCAAGAGCTTAGCAGCGCCACCTATGAGGTCAAATAAGCAATCATTGAAGAAAAAGGCGAGAAACGGTGATAACGAATTGAAGAAGTTGTTTGAATTGTAAAAGTTGGAGTCGTTTCCGAACTTAAATCTTCCTTTGAATAGAAATTTGTATTTTAGAAGGTCTTATAAGATATTGAGATAACTTAAGTTGAACGTTGACTGGTAGTTAGGGCACTTGACTCAAATTATGTGGACAGCGAGTTTGAATCCTATCATAGAATATCCTCTCCCTTTTAGTCAAAGACGCGTTATAATATTATGGTCAACCCTACATTTTTCTTGATAAATAGTATACAAGAATTGTTGGTGTGTAGTGTTAACTACTTGTCTTATGTCGAGTCTATCACTTCAAAATTAGGGACAACTGGTGCACATAGCTCTCGAGAAATTTTGTGCTAAATTATTTAAAAAAAACAAACAAATTTAGCTTTGCTTGAGATACGACATTTCTTTCCTTAAGTTCTCTAAATGTTTATTGAGTGTTTTACATTTGTTTCAAAATAAGATTCATAAAATTTCGTTTATATCCTGTGGAGTCAGAGAAGACTCCACTAATTTTCTCAATTAAAGATTTCTTGTTATACAGTATGACCATGTCATTGATTTTTAGAGGCCATATGACGATTAAAGGAGCTATTTTAAAGTTGTTGTTGATCTCTGAACAAAGCTACCGAATCGGTTACCCATTACGATTAATCCGACCCCAGATTCCAGCATCACAAATCAGTAAATTTACCGTTTCTCGAGAGCAGTTAGAGTAGTTATAATATTTTTGTCATTTGAAGAAGTATATAGCAAAAAATGACATGATTTTAATTTTGAAAGAAATATATTTTCCTTATCAATTTGTGGTTTATATCCCGCTACACTAAAACAAGCTTCACAATTTGTACATTCCCTCTGTTCTGAAGAATAGTGAAAATGTCTATAATAACAAATTGCTTTTCTGGTTGACTCATAAGTATTTCTTCTGTGTTCTTTAGGCTTATTTGTGTGCTTAGCAAATGTTCTGGTTGTTTTTTTTTCGGTGAACCGCCATACAAAACGAAAATGTCTGTAAACTTGTTTGGTGGCTGGGCAGATTTTACAAACAGTACATATATTACTTGTTACTCTTCAACTGTAAAAACACATTTATTTTAGTATTCATTGGTAACGCACATGAAAACATTCAAAGCCAAAAAATAGGAAGAAAATATTCTATTTCGCAATGAATTGTTTTCTTGGTTTCAAAGTAGATAGGCACGTCCGTGAAATAAAATGTTTCCTCCGTCTCCAGCGCTAGCGGGAGCAATACAGAAACGTATACAGTACGATGTGTACGAATCGATATGTAGAATCAACCAATTTCAACATTTAACCTGTATTATGTTGCTCACCTTTAATAATACGAACAATCCCAATATATCTTTAGATATTATTATAGTTGGACTCACCTTTTATAATACAAGCAGTTACAATAGATTTTATATCAAGAAAATGTAGTCTATCAGTTTGATAGTGTGTTTTGTGGCAAAGAAAAGAAATCAGAATATACTATATCTTATAAACAGGAATGATATTTCACCTTCTGTAATTCGGACTGTAGTAATCCAAACTATCACATGTTATCAGTGGATGTGCTTCACTGGACTCTTACTTCACATAATAAAATTCAAGATAATATATTAAGAAATACCTGAGATACAATAGCTCCAATTTTGAACAAGTTTTTTTTCCTTTTTTTTACTTCGCATCAAAAGTACGGAAACTTTATTTGATAGAAAAACATACTTTTATGGACTTTTTAAAAATTTAGTACACTAATATATCTTAAACCCTAAAATAAGGAATCTCATTTGCTGTAAATATAAGTCATACATGCAAAGTTATTCAACAAAAACTACTCAAATATACACAAAAGTCACACGAGTTTTAAGTCTTACATTTTTACTACGGCTTCATCTAAGAGTAAACGTGCACACTTTTAGTTCTTTGTCATCCAGGTTAAAGACGGCCGACTTAGAACAACAAAACTCTAAGGTGAAAGAACGTGCAGATACACAAGTACTGGTTAAGCCAGGCAAACTAGATTAGCAGTTTCTAGCTCGTACGGGTGGACGGTTATTATTTATTGCCATCTTCTCAGCAAAAGTTGCTAGATTTTATGAAATTATCCTAGTCAAAGAACGTTTGACTCCACACGCTGTTAACTTAAGCAATTAATATAAATAATTATGTTTGATATGACTATACCAATTGCAATGATGACAAAACACTGTTAAACTAAATTCCATGGCATTAGTATCAAGGAAGCTATTAGAATTGTTTTAATCTGTATTTTTGTTTTTAATTAATCATAAAGCTATACAAATGATTATTTGTACTCTGATCATCGAGGGTATCGAAACCCGGTCTCTAGCGTTATTAGTTAACAGAGACACCAGTGATGTCGAGAAACCCACTTGTTGAGAATTTTATATGCAAAAACGGTTCACTTTGTGAACCTGACGATGACTGAAGAAGGTCGAAACGTTGTTCGCTCTTCTATGTAAAATATTTTCTCAACCCAAACGAGCCGTTTTTGCATATAAAATTAACAGAGACACTGTTGTGCCACTGGGAGGGCACTGCTGCAGAGAGGAAAACCTACCACCATATATTTTAAAGAATTTGGTGAGATCTGTATTGTAAAAGTATATTGCAAATATGGTTGCGATTCTAAAGCTACTGTTTGGTGCTATCGAGTATTACTTTCTTATTTGGTGTGGTCTGTTGGTGTATAGTGACAAAACGTCATGGCATTTAATAAAAACATTTTATATATGCAAAAAAGTATTAAGATAAGAAATAAATAAAATTATAATGTTTAAAAAGATGTAGGGTTATTTTTAAGTAAAGTCATAATGCGCACATTTCGAAAAGAACTGTTCAACATACACTCCTTGTTTGTTTCATTAAAGTTTATAAGCCATTAAAGACTGTTTGTTTTCACCTGCTTTGTTTACTGAAGTTAAACTTTTGTTATTATTTAAGTATATATATCTAAGTCTAGACATTAACGAATCTTATTTGATAAAGACTGTTTCTAAAGTCTCTTTTACCGAACTAACCATATTAGTAGGTAGTTTGAGTATACTGTGAATTGTGAAGGAGAATAATGTTTTAACGGAAAAAATTAATACAGGGGGAAATAACAACTATATATTTTACAATATAGAATTTATCTTAACAGAATAAAAGAAAGAACTATTAGTCTACAACACAAATTGACTTGTCCACTTTAGTTTGTTTTACATTAGCATTAAGGGAATGACATCACATAGGGGTATTTATTTAACAAACGACAGATAGGCCATAATCTGAAGTAGAAAAAAAGATTAAGGTTTCACACAATCTAAGTAAAGGTTTTATATGTTATTAACTAACTGCTCACTTACCCATCTAGTCAGAGAAAGGAACACTTGAGTCGGTATTCTCAAGATGGCTGGTATGGGTATTAAACTGACCATAGCAAACACTTTTTGCTAACCAGAAGATAAACTAAGAATGTTGAAACATTGTTCTGTACTTTGTTTTGATTAAAGTTTTAATACCCATATCAGTTGTTATGAGAATACATTTATTCCAAATAGATTTCTCGTCATCACAAAACACTTCAGTCTGTTTGGTGTCCACATTTTGCTTTAAAAGGGAAATTAAAAATTATCACTTGTGGGCTAAGGCCTCGTGTTACTTATTGCTATTATCACACAATGAGTGGCATTATACTAGCAGTCCAGTTTAGTTGTTATTTATATAATTAGCAGAATTAGTAAAGAATATTTTGCAGTAAGAAGAGAGGAAACAAATATCTTTATGAATATTGAAATTACTCCAAATCCAGAATTGGGAAATATTAATCGATATTTAAAGGACTTTCCATTAATCCTAACTTTAAGAGCACTAAACGCTCTTTGTGCTTTTTTATTATGTTTTCAGATTAAAAAATACCAACAAAACTTCATAATTTATATTTATTTCAAAGTGCTATAACAAGGTTTTAGCAATTAATTTCTCTTTGCTGTGGATGAAATTCACTAATATCAGTTGAAATGCTTCATCACTCTACTGTTGCAACTGAATTTGGTTTAACTGATAATTCGGTTACTTAGTTTGTGAACATAAACTAATGTAAACTACAAGGTTTCTATTTACGTAGTAAAAGCTGTGTATTTTTGCTTTGCATGCATTTTTCTCAAGTTGCATTAACTGACTCCTCGATATCTAATAGATTAGTGATGCCTAGATCTCAGAGGGTGAAATTATATGAACAGCATGTTTGTATACAAACTTTATCAATAGTAAGAAGTTGTAAACTCTTAACGTTCGTCAAAATATGGTAGCTCAGCTGTTTCTTTTGATGTTATTTTACTCATCACTCAGCTTTGAGAATCACCACAGGTACACGATTTCAACAACTTCATGTTCTGTTCATAAATTATATAATAGGAATACCACATTACGCATTACTTTCTGGATATTTTGTAGTTACAAAACAATATGCAAGGAAGGCGTTGTGTCTATTTGTGTTAAAACTACTTTATGTAGTGTATTTTCGTAGCTTTAACAAGGGATCTACAATTTGATCAGTCAGAAACATCAGTGGAAATAAAAATAACATCAGGAAGGTCTTAAATATATTTTCCGACGT
Organism: Carcinoscorpius rotundicauda; assembly: GCA_011833715.1. Taxonomy (NCBI): domain Eukaryota; kingdom Metazoa; phylum Arthropoda; class Merostomata; order Xiphosura; family Limulidae; genus Carcinoscorpius; species Carcinoscorpius rotundicauda. The sequence goes on along the minus strand of CM022394.1, from coordinate 46,538,563 downwards.
ACGTGAAACCATTTTTGTGCTCGTATGTAAACAAATTATTTGTAGAAAAGCATTTTTCCTTGCCTAGTTGTATAAGAGCTAAACTTCTTTGTTTTATTGAACAGAGAAGTATGTTTGTTATTAAGCTTTCTTGAGAGTGACGGAGTTTGACGTACGACAGGTGCAGAAACGGCGCATGCTCACGAGGATCTCACCAACAGAGCAGCAAGATTATGCACTGACTTCCATTCACAAGACCACGAGCAGCAACAACGGTATAAGCAGCCTCCATCTTCGTTTGACTGAGGACCGTCGGCAACGGTTGTAGTTTGTTGTGTGTAAACGTTATCATGTCACAGCAGAGCGTAACGATAGAAGGCGTTTTGCTTCTTGAGTTTACAATAACGATGTGGAGCGTGTTCTGTTTGTCCTAGTGGCCTTAGTGTTACGTCAGACATTCCATCACACAGCGTTGTACAATCGTTCTTTCGAAATGCCACGTAGAAGAAATCAATTCATATATATCTAGTGTTGTCTTCTTAAATTTACAGTTTTAATATTTAGTGTTACACGTTTCAGATCTTACTAGAAATTTTAGCTTCTCTATGCAATTCAATTTATACTTCGGTTAAGTTTCTAAGCCTGACGATTTCGTAAAATCAGGTAAAAACTAAGCAAAGAAAAAAAAATAATTACTGAGCTCCTAACTTAACTTCTGACTTTAAGAAATGACTTCTCAGTCGGACACAAATTCTCCAGGACAAGGTAGCAGCAACGGAGCTCGAATGAAAAAATTTTCGCTGGGCAGAGTGCCTGAGAGACAGCATGACGTAGACTCGGGTAAGATATACCTATTCTATTATGATGTATCTTTGATTCCGACGTTTATATTTGCATTAGACAAGATATCTACCGTTTTATTTCATCAAATAATAATAATGATATATATATATATATATATATATATATATTATGTATTGTAAGCAATCTCTATTGGAAGCGGCAAAAAATATTTGGAAGGTTCTGGTTTATTTTATCATAGACATCTATGACGTCACTACGAAAATTAAAAGAAGTGAACAAACCTGCCCAATCGCTTTCTTTACAGAAATCGGGAGGCAAATTTTCAGTTTGAAACAATAATAATAATAATGTTTTTAGACACACATTGTTTTCACATTTAGTATGCACAACTGTTTCATAATATCTAACTGTTCAAAATATTGCTGGGAGCAAATGTTAATTGAAACTGAAGGTCTTAAGAACAAAATTAGACAGCCGTACAGAAAAGTGAAGCACATAATGTATTTATAAGTAAGAAATTACAATAGTTGTTTTCGTGAAACCAAGCACTTAACCTTAAATATAAGTTAACTGACAAAATTGGTAACAGTAAGTTGGTGTTCACTTCAGTATGGAATTAATTTAGTTGCATACCTTATTCCTTCTAATTTCTTTAAGGTAATAATGAACTATGTTTAAACTTTCATACTCCTAAGTTGCTTAAATTGTTTATATCATAAAATTTGTGATTTTTAATGTTCATATTACAAAATGTAACGTATATATATATATATTAAGTAATCATAAGGACTTACGAATTTATTTATTAAAACACAAGTGGAAGGTAGCTCAAACATTCAAAAACACGGTTTTTACTTTAATTATGTTAAAATCATATTCTCGAAGCATATCATTTATGATAATTCACAGCTACTTTCGTGTGCCTCACTATCTATTATTTTAAATACAGTAATATTTTCTTATATTGCAATTAATAGCTTTTAGCACACTTTATTGAAAGGTTACATATTTCTAATAATGCGTAACTTTGCTGTTAAAGTGTTGAGTCTGATAGTTCTTAGTACTGGCGGTCAAATAACGTCTGAGACTTGATAAACAGTAATCAGTATTCCTTAGTTTAATGAACATGTTTTACTTAGATTTATGGTATTTTATAAACAATTTTATCAACCACCAAAAGTTTACACTAATGTTATTAATCTCAGTATTCTTGAGGAGTTGTAAATTTTGTGTTACCTTAATTAAAAATCCAACTTTTAACAAAAAAACGAGTAAACAGAACTGAGCGTTATGAATGAAATTTCGGTGGTTAATAGTAACGGATTATTTTAAATAAACACGTAGAATGTTAATAATGAAAGCACAGTTTAATAAATTACAGTCATAATTTTTTCCAATACAACGCATCAATTATTTAATGGAAGTGCAGTTAAAAGCCACTGAAATTTCGACTCACAGTTTATGTAAGTTTAAAGTAAAATTGACATTAAGAGGTCATAAACCGATTGCAGTACTGTTTAGGCCTAACGTTATTTACTGAAACGTCGCAAGTTGACAAATAAACAATGAAGCTTTTAGACAGCTTATAAAAAAATATAAACGGTAGCGGCTTATTAGTGAGAAGGTTTCTGTTTCGAGACATTTCTCACTAATAATAGTAATGTCAATTAAAAACAAAATAAAATGAACGAATAACACCAATGTAACAGCACACATCATTGACACAAATAAACACACCCAACCAACCTTATACCGATTAACAAATAGTCATTTATTTTGGAACATATTACGATCTACTGAACTTTATTGAACTGATGACTAATAAATGACAGGCTACATTGCTGTAGACTTATGTAAAGTGGAATGTGTTCCAATGTGAATTTGTCTGCACTATAAAATGATAGGCTGCACTACCGTAAGCTCAAAGAAAATTTAATAAGTTTCGGTACGGAGCTTTTTATTGTGTGGTAAATGATAAGCTACATTACTGTTGAAAGTGTTAAAAGTTTTTTTTTTCAACATAATGTATCGGTTACTTTTTTTTTAATTAAGCACAAAGCTACTCAATAGGCTACCTGTGCTCTGCCCACCATGGGTATCGAAACCCGGTTTTTAGCGTTGTAAGTCCGCAGAGATACCGCTGAGCCACTGGGGGGCGTGTCGGTTACTTCTTTAAAGTTTACTTATGAGCCATTCAATTTACGCAATACAGCTGATATTAATTACCGTAAAATTGACATTAAGAGTTTTTAAGTCTGTTGCAGTACTATTTAGGCCTAATGTTATTTATTGAAAACAGTTAGGGATTTGGTGTTTCTTATGTAATGTGAAAACCAACATAGATGTAAAAACCTTTGACGGCCAAAAAAAAGGCCTTGAAAAAAGTCAAAGTTAATAGTCATTTATCTATGCATCTATATATATGTTTTATGAAATTAAAATAAAGGATATTTCAGTGATTCCTATGGAAAGTTCGAAATTAAATATTTTTGAAGCCTTAGCTTACGGACTGCATACAGCCCTTCATTAAAGGTACGCTGTTGATCAGAGGCGTTCTGATGGAAAGTTGTCAACAATCTGAAAACTGAAGTTTCAAATAGACTTTTGTAAATTCTTTGATTTCTACCATTTTTTTACACTAATGTTACCGTAACATTTCTCTTTTTATTTGAATGATTACTTGGGAGTGTTCACCAAATATATCTCTACGCATTCAGTGAAAATGTTATTTATCTTACTGTCATTATTCTGAATTTAACTATTTATATCATGTGCGGTAATCTGTTTAATATAAATTTAACGTCATATAAAAACAAACCTCTCAATATATCGTAATTGTAGTGGTGTGAAAAGTAGGAACCATCTGTAGTATCAAAAAGTATATTCTTATAATGTTGTAGAGAGCCATTTGCTTTTATGTTCCTACCTTATTTATTATCAAGAGATTTAAATCAAAATAATGCGACTTATCTGGAGTCCGTTACATTGACTGAACTATTCACTATCTAACTATATAAAATCGTGGCTTCAAACTGCTTCAAACCACCCAAATATATCTCTTTATCTTATACATCAAACCACTGGTAACATTTTGACGGAAAAATAACGTTCTTAAACGCACATAAATAAGATATGTATGATTCCATTAAAAATATTTTTAATCAAGAAACATTCTTTTATAATGCATATATGTCTTTGGAGCTTTAGATATTATAATTAAATCGCTGAATGATACATATCCTTTATTTATTTATATTTGTGTTATTTTAGGTTTTATCAAGAATATACATTCTGGACTTTCCCTTACCTGTTATTTACTCTAAAACACAATTGTACATTCAGTTTAATAATTCAAGCACGTCTGCTATAAATAATTTTAGTGTGGGTTATATATATACTTTACGTTGACTTCCTGCAAATATATTCAGCGAATAATTCATAAGGTCAACAGAAATAATCTTATAAAGTTATCTTAGGCATAATCTTTTTCTTATTAAGGATTTTTCATAAAAGAGTAAACTCGGAACGCTAAAAGTGTTGACAATTTTTACAAACTTATTTAGTGATAAATTATCTACACCTTTTGTGTCGAATAAACAAAAAACAACTTATATATATTTTGTCAATGACATCTGTGGAAGACGTTACAGGTAAGATAATACATAAACATCAAAGATATGATAATATTTAAACATGAAAATATTAGGATTCTGTGATCTTTAGCTATTCTTTCATAACAGTATTTGTCATCTCGAAAAGTGTTTACTTTATTTTGGCTCATTTCTGAAAATATCTTATTACTAAAGCTTTAACTCTTCTAGATAGTTATCCACGTCACGATTTATTAATCTCTAAACGTTTTCTTTTTATACTTGAATCATGGTTAGAAGATTACTAGAAAATTATGGAATTATGATAAGTATAATTCTTAAGAAGAATATAATGCACTTTGAACTTCATAATGATTTGGGAAAATCAGAACACAAAACAATTTAGAGCAAATGATGACATATGAAACAGGTGACTGTGACAAAAAGATATATACTGCCTAGTATTTATTATTTATTGAGCATTAGTAAATATTACCAACAGTTTTGAGTTTAGAAATGTAAAGGAATATTTAAATCGTAACCTCTCATTATTACATTAAAATATTCAACTTTTTAAACATTAAAATCTAAATACTTTATATTATTTTTTCCATTCATTATTACTCCATCTCATTTAGATCCCTTGATCACTTTAGCATTAAGTATTCTATACCACTAAATTTATCTTAATATTATGATTTTTCACTCACTTAAATCTTAGTCAAAATTCTTACATTACTGAACACTGATTCAGGTCAAGAATCATTTTGAGCAATAGTTTTAAATATATAGACACATTAAGATCGTTTCACATCACATTTACACAAGACTTGTTACGAAATTCAAATGTTCGATCTTTTGACTGTAATATTCATTAATATTTTTAAATTTCTTAACACCGGTTCTAAAGATTATCAACAGTGAGATTTCTATATAAATATTTAGATAATTATTTAATTATTTTTGCAACATAACACACTTATTGGCATTGAAATTCTCACGTCTCGAAACATTTTCACATTAACAATCATTCTTTCCTGAAACGCATTTACATTATTCCTAAATATCTCTTTACCTTCTAATTTTAACATTATTAAGTACCTTCACAGTGAAATTCTATTATCTCTAAAAACATTCCTGCAGAATCTATAGATATGTTAAAATTGAATTTCTGCAGTCTATAAGCAACTAAATTCCAAATATTCTTTCACAATGAATAGTTTTTATTTTATTATTTAATAAAATTTAAATTATTTTATTACACATCCTCCACTTTCTCTCATGTTGTTTCTTTAACTCTAAATTCTTATTCAAACAACTAGTCTTCTGCCTTTTAACATTATACCCCATTAAGATTCTTCCATTTTCAAATGCTAATGCAGACTAAATATCACTGAATTTCAAACATTTATTCTTAGAGATTAATTATATTTAATAAGCTATCCTGTTAATATTATTTCTTTTTAAAGACGTGTTTTCATATTGAGGTTATTATATTTCTAAAGAACTTAATTACATGGAAAAGCTTACATCACTAATGATGTCTTGATAGCGAAGTTTTGTAACACAAATTATTATCATATTAATAATCACAAAACTGTAACTATTTAGTTTAAAACATTTTGTATCTTTATTCACATTAGTATTTCATGAAAGTTTGATTATATTTAGATCTGTGAATTATGGTTTCTTCTTTTATTTTTCATCTTGAAAAGCTTCATATTAACATTGGCTTATTTCTAAAATAATATTTGAATAACAAAATGTTACCGTTTCTAGATATTTATATACGTTACGATTTATGAATCTTAAATAACCTGTTTATATTAAAATAACTTTCAATACCTTATAATCTTATTATTACTTTTCCAAAGGCTTATTCATATTAAGATTATTCTCTCCTCACACATTTATTCAAAGGAATAATTTTTATTTTTCATCACTTCATTACAGTAAAATTGTTCCGTTTTTGAATACATTTTCATATAAACAATTTACATGTTTAAACACTTATTCACTATACATTGTTTTCTATTTATTAACGCTTTTATTTTATGTATGTTGTAATAATTATATCTCTAACAGTTTTAAAGATTAAATTTTTATTCCAATTTATTTCTAATCTTAAGATACTTGAATTTTGGTCTACACATATTTATCTAATTTCTTCTATCACTGTGTACACATTCTTATCGAAATCTCGCTAAATAATGTTTTTCAAAAAAAATAAAGTGTAAGTCTCCGCTTTGCAAAATGTTAACCTTGATTTGGCTGTCACTTGTCCATGCATTTCTGTGAAAAATAGTGTATATGGGAGTTTATGTCTCTGTTTCAACCCATTCTAAACGTTATTTTACTTTGAAGTTTCAGTTTCACTCTATCAGATGTTTTGTTTTGTCCATTACTTCAACGACATCAGTCTTTTTGCTTCTAATACTTTTCACAGCTGTAATACATCAGTATTGTTAAAAAGTCACCATATGGTCTTCATCTTTATAATATATGAATCCTAGTCTGCCCTTTTAAAGCATTTGTAAGGAAATCCATTTCACGACAACTTCATCTGTTTATCATCTTCTCTACACTAGAATGGGAAGATATTTCAATATGCTAGTTTTTCATACTCTATGGTAACATTTATTATAGGTTCATTTTTGACGTTATTTTGTTTGTTGAGGCGTAAACTTGCTTTGGATGTTACATATCTACACTATAATTTACGCTAACAATCGGTTTACTCAATGGTCAACTCTTTTATAACTTATCCTCATTATTCATTCTCATTTATATATTTTCTGTTGATATTTGATACGTTATCATATCTGTGTATTGTAGGAAATAGATAGAAATCTATTGAAATGTGGAGCTAGTTCCGTACTAAAATATACATTTATGCGTTTATGTGAATAAAAGTATATGTTTTATGCTACTCTGCGATGACGGCATGCATACATTAATTCATTCTCATTATTTGATTTATAATGTTGGTTTCTAATGCAACTATGACAGCAGCGACAACTGTATCGTTCTTGGTTTTATCAATATATTAACATGTCTACGAAAGTATCTAAAACCTAAAATATGTATCCTGTGTAATAACTTTCTTATTTGTAATGAGATTTTTATGCTGTTTATTTAAATAACTAGTATGAAAAATAAGATTAGACATGTTGAGAAATCCATGCTGTAGTACAGAAGTATAGAAACACCTCTGTAAAACGCTCGCAATTAATTGTAGGTAGAAATATGTTTGCAGTCCCTAGTTAGCATTGCCCAGTTTTGTAAAATACAAGTATTATACAAATGAAAACAATTTGATACTTATATGCAGCCCTACAAAACTGTTAGCCTTAGCAATTGTATTTAATGATTTATTTATAAAGTAAAACTATAATTACATGGTTATGAAATTATCTTAAGTTATTAGTTTTAATACTTTTTTCTTTTGATATAATTATATTGTAATTGTTTCCTACATCATACCATCATGTTTTCTTTCGGGGAAGTAGCAAAACTTTTACTGAACAACTTCTGTGATATATGCCTGTCATGGCAATGTCCTAACGTGACCATAGCGACACTCTCACTGGACAACAGCCATTGTCATACCTGTTTGTCATGGTGCCAGTGATCTCTGGTTCCTCTTCGTGAAACTATGACGTCTCGCCTGGCAACGATCTATCTGTTTCTTGCCTGCCCTAACAACACGATTTTTGGTGGCACTTGGTGGAACCATGACACCATCGCCTCTGATAACTCCATCCTTAGACAGTCGATTAAGCGTGAGGCGGCAGCCTTTCAGCACAGGACTATCCACCTAAATAATTGCATTGTGCTTGTAAAACAAATTCCTAGATTCTTCTAGCAGATATAGAAGACAATTGCAATGTGTAGGATATAATTTTTGTTTTTCTGTTGTTTATTCAAGAAAATGTTTTACCTCAGAAACTTCGTTATCATGTTTTGATAGTATAAAAAGCTTAATCAAAACAAATATTCTTATCCAAATCGTTTAATTGCAATATTTTGAAAAGTAAATTCCTATATTATGTGTTGTCGAGTGAGGCAGCTATAAACTATAAAATATATTTCAGATCAGAGTTATCAACTATTCATTTTACCCAACATTGCTGACTTAGCGACTATTCGAGGTTGTGCAGAATAAATACATACAACATATATGTCTAGAGGGGTTGAAAAATAAAAACTGTAATCTGCATTTTGGAGGTTCTGTAGGTTGTGGAAACGCAGTAAGAAAACTGTACAGTGGGCAAAAGTATTTTTATTCCTCACACGAACATTAACTTGCATTCCGACTTTTCAAAGTTTTGAGTCAGACTGACTTCAGCAAATCACACACGTCTCGTAGTTTGAAATACTTCTATAAGATATTTGATTTTTTATTTACAACAAACTTGTACATTTGGCTAAAAGCTCACCATATTTCTCGTAGTTACAATAAATCCATTATAACAGTCAATGTTCTTTCTTCAGTATGGTGTAGTCCAGTGGAACGATCCAATGCACATCCCGTTAACATTTCTGGATATCTTACTACTTATAAAAAAAAGTGAAAACCGTTCAGAAATAAAGGAAATTTAGTTGGAAGCTTTAAGATCAACATTTCCATTTAGAAAAACAACGGTTAAGTTAACATGAAATACGATCTGCTTCCAATAAAGCTTTCGTTTTATTTACCTTTCTGCAAATCATCAACACTATGAAGGAATGCAACAATACACTTTTCACCATATTATAGAAAGACACTAGGAAGTATCTTTTGTTTAATTAAAGGACTGTTCTTGATTATTGGATATCTATTCATAAATACAGGCAGCTCTTGAGCACATATTATTAGAAACATTTGTATATTAGCATATCCACACTATATGCATTGATATGAGGACTAACTGCATTTACTTTACATAAAACATTTGATTAATTAATAAGACAGATGATTAAATTCTGAGAAATGGTGAATTGCTCATTTAAAATGAATGCACGATTCAATTTTAACCTGGTTATTGCTTGGGCTTCTTTTATTAGTGACATCATTTCTTGTACACAGATATACACATATATCACTATAGCAATTTAGTGGAAAGTTAAATTTATCTATATTTATCTAACTGTTGTACGTTCCAGGTACCTGTGAATTAAATGGTTTAAGGTAACAGAGAAATGTTTTATTTACAATAACCCTAATGCAAGCACTATATTTGGTGCTTAGATAAATATATAAAATAATTAAAGGAATGTGGTAGTTTGTAGTATATACAGCATATATGAATAATTCTATGTGCATATTTAATAACATTAGACAAAACAAATGGCACGTAACTAGCGTGTTTTATATATTTTTGCGTATTTTTCTATTTGTAGGATATTTTATATAAATTTTGCTGACAATGAATGTATTTTTTAAAAAATATAGCTTATCTTCTTGTAATTTCAAATGTATTTTTCACGCTCGTGATGTATCTTTTATCAGTATTTTTCTGAGTATTTTGTCTGTTTTCCTAGTGTTTTAATACCAAACCCTCTCTTATTACTTAAATATGCCACACCTCTCTCAGCGCATGATTGATAATACTGCGTAGCTGACCTTTTTCACAATATTTTCCTAAAATGTGAATTATTTTTCGTTTTCTTAACAGAAAAACATATCATGTTTGTTTGTAATATTTTCTTAGCACTCAAGTAGTTTAGTATCTTTCAAGTGTTTAATTACCCTGTGTTTTTTCTCAGTGTTTGATTATGTTGGCCATTCTATTAATTCTCTTTACAGGAAAATTATGTCGTTTTTGATACTTATTGCTTTCTTTATAATCAAGTGTACTTTATATTTTCTGATCTTTTCCACAGTTTTGGATCATCTTGTAGATGTTACTAACCTTTTCTCAAATGTGAGCCTATTGTGTATTATATGTCACGTGGGTCACAGTGATCGGTGTTGTATGTAATTTATGTAATCAAAGAAGACTAAGATTTGGTTACAACCAATTTTAATTTCTAATAATAAGAAATACCAAAGAAAAAACATATTTTAAGTGTTTGCCTTATCAAATAATCTTGATCTGTGGATATAACCAAATATTATGGGCAAATAAAAGTTTCTGTTTTAAAACATTCAGAATCTATAAAATTATATTATACACACACACACACACACACAGAAAGAGACAATCATAGCTGCTAGCTTTACAATTTTATCAAATGGAAATAATTTCGTGCATTAGACTGTCATACAAATATCATCTAAAGAAAAATTTATAAACAAGCAGGTTTTTTCGCTACAATAAAGTTTCACAGCAGCTGCAGTGTAGACTGAACCACAGTTGAAAAATAAGAATAGAATGATACCAGGTTTGATACATTTTCGAAAGTAAAGTCGTCTCATTCCCTCTATTTCTAATGTAAAAATCGAAATATACAGGCGTTGTTAGTGGCTACTTTTTTTCAAATGTGAAATTTCAAATCTTATAAATTTATCTTCAGAAACATCTCATTTTATTGCCTCACTAGTATCTCGATTACTTATGACTTCTGCATCAAATTTAGCCCTTTCATATAAAATGCGCATAATTTAACGAGTTTGCAAAAATCCGTCAGCGATTTTGACGGATCTCACTTGGTGCAACAAATGAAGCAATCGTTGATATAGTTGAGAATAAAGAGAGAAATAAAATAACAAGAAACACTGATAATGTTTGGTATATCCAAGACAAGGCCTACTTATTTTTAACGTTTTCGATAAGATAAGTGTTAGTTTTATGAGCTATGAAGCTACATCGTAGTATTTCTAGCACTGTTTTACCAATCATTGAGAATCGATTTCGCAGCAGGAGAAAAAATAAGAAAATTAAAGATATTATGGAACTTTATAGACCTTAAATGTTTTAGTTCAACTATATTAGTAAAACAGAATATATCTAGAATGTAATTAGAGCATTAGCTGTACAAGAAATATCAAAAGAAGCTGAAACTCAACATTGCTAAGAGGACAAATGCTTAGGGATTTTGAAGATTCAATTCTACCATTTTATGTTTATACCGAAACCCAGTTTCTAGCGGTATAATTCCACAGACAATTCACTATGGAAACAGGAATTGCAGGAATATCTTTTCGAAATAACAGCAACAATAAAACTGTTGAAATAACAATACTTGAAATTACCTTGTTGAATAATATAAGTGTAGAAATGCATTGTTCAAACACTAGGATTTGTAAAATACGTTGTTGAGCAAGAGGATTGTACGAATACATTATTATACTAAAAGGAACGCAAAAATATTCTATAGTATTTCAAAAAAAGTTTAGCATTAGCAGATACAGTGTTATTGACATGCTATCACAGAGTTAACTTTCACTCAGAAGCTCTTAGTGCTAAAGTGGTCTTTCGTTGACTCTGAACGCTTGGCTTACTCCAGGTTCACCAGTTCTTTTGAATAACTAACCAGTTAATTCGAGAAAATAATAACTAATAATATATACTTTGTGTTAAAATAAATAAATTACGCTTCACTAATTTAATTTGGTTTACACTATAACAATAATTGCCAAGCAGTATGTTAATATAGTCAGGCTGTGTATTTCAAAAAAAGGCGGAAAGTTTGTTTGTTTGTTTTTTGAATTTCACACAAAGCTACTCGAGGGCTATCTGTGCTAGCCGTCCATAATTTAGCAATGTAAGACTAGAGGGAAGGCAGCTAGTCATCATCACCCACTGACAACTCTTGGGCTACTCTTTTACCAACGAATAGTGGGATTTATTGTGACTTTATAACGCCCCCACTGCGGAAAGGGCGAGCATTTTTGGCGCGATGCGGATGCGAACCCGTGACCCTCAGATTACGAGTCGCACGCCTTATCACGTTTTGCTATGCCGGGCCTAAGGCGGAAAGAACAATGCTACTGAGTGAAAGACCGCGTATCTAGAGATAGTGTGGTGTGTGTTTCTTACAGAAAAACCACTGAGTCTACCGAAGAAAATTGAACCCCTGATTTTAGCGTTGTAAATCCGTAGACGTACCGCTCTCAAAGCGGGGAGACAGAGAGTTTTGTTACAAGTTTTTATACATTCTTTTTCAGGCTCACTCACCAGTTTTTATTCATACCCATGTGATTGATGAAATCATAACAATGTCCAGCAATTAGCAGTGATATATATTTTTAAACACGCAACATTACTAAAAATGTCTCTCAAATAACAAAATACGATTCAGGGGGATATGATTTACCGAACCTCTTTAATAATTTGCTAATAAACATTCAACTTGAAAAATGTAGGTTACATTAAAACAGTTGTTGTTGTTTTGAATTAAGCACAAAGCTACACAATGGGCTATCTGTGCTCTGCCCACCCCGGGTATCGAAATCCGGATTTTAGCGTGCAAGTCAGCAGACTTACAGCTGAGCCACTGGGGGACACATTAAAACAGAGTTGTAGGAGTTAATACTTGTCTGCTATATATATATATATAATTATAGTGTTCAAAAGAAAATGCAACAAGAATATACACCATAATGTGAAAAAATAATATAAAATTAATTTACAACTAGCCTTGAAAAAAACACACGTTGGGATGCTGTGACTTTCTTTGTCTTCGGCCCGGCATGGCCAAGCGCGTCAAGGCCTGCGACTCGTCATCTGAGAGTTGCGGGTTCGCATCCCCGTCGCGCCAAACATGATTGCCCTTCCAGCCGGGGGGGGCGTTATAATGTGACGGTCAATTTCATTATTCATTGGTAAAAGAGTAGCCCAAGAGTTGGCGGTGGGTGGTGATGACTAGCTGCCTTCCCTCTAGTCTTACACTGCTAAATTAAGGCTGGCTGGCACAGATAGCCCTCGAGTAGCAGTTTTTTACGAATTTGAAAAACAACAACAATCCTTTGTCTCCTTTTGACAATAAATGTCACAAAATACTATTTCAATTACTTTTAGAAAAGGAATGGATATATTAATGTTCTACAAACATCTATTTAAACCAAGATTTTAGTATCACACTATGATCTATCGCGATCGTAACATTTAATTATATTAATTGTTTGTTTTAGAGTTTTGCTCAAAGATTTACCAAGATTTATCTGCTTATAACCGGCCTTAATTTTGAACTGATAAACTAGAGGGAAAGCAGTTAGTAATCAGCGCTCATCGCCAACTCTTGAGTTACTTTTTTCTCCTCGGATAGTGAAATTGAATTGTCAATTTCATAACATATTTACAACACCGGCCCGGCATAGCCATGTGGGATAAGACGTTCGACTCCCCATCGCACCAAACGTGTTCGCCCTTTCATCCGTTGGGACGTTATAAAGTGACGGTCAATCCAACTATTCATTGGTAAAAAAGTAGCCCAAGAGTTGGCGTTGGGTGGTAATGACTAGCTGCCTTCCTTCTAGTCTTACACAGTTAAATTAGAAACAACTGTGTTTCGCGTGTAGCTTTGCGCAAAATTCAGAAACAAATAAATCTACAACAGCAGCATGCTCCGGACCAGAAATCCCTGCATTCATCATGTCAGTTATAGGAAAGGGCTTCAAAGAAAGTGTTGTGCTTTTAAATTTCAAAATAGAAAATAATTAAAGTTATCATAAATTACCGGAAAGGGTTTTTCCTTGCAGGATTAATATAATCGCTACAATAATAGTATTACGATGTTATCGTTGTTTTTGAATTAAGCACAAAGCTACACAATGGGCTATCTGTGTTCTGCCCTCCACGGGTATCGAAACCCGGATTTTAGCGTGTAAGTTCGCAGACATACCGCTGAGCCACTGGTAGGCTAGTATCACCAACTACTTATACATTTATTTCATATACCATTTTACCATTTATCTTTGAAGTTCTTTATCTGTATTTTAAAATGCTAAAGTCAGAAGATTTCAGAAACTGGAATTAAATGACAACCGATCTTTTTAGTCACAAAATACTTTTTGTTCGCTTTTATACATGTTTATTTGTACTTTAGCAGAAGCGTTAATAAAAATAAACCGGGGGGATACTGAAAGCCGTACTGAAAACAAAATTAAAATTTATTAAGCTAGTTCATAAAAAAATATATTTTCTGAAATTTGGTTGTTATCCTTGCTTTTATTAAATGGTCGATGATATAAGATACTGAATGACCTTAATATTAGGATACTCCTCACAGTTTTAGAGCCTTAAATATGTGTGAACAGATAGCTTATTCTGTGAGTAATAATGGTTAATCTGTAGCACACATAGTGAAAGCGAAGGTTTTTGCGACCTGCAAATATACTCTTCAGAAAAAGAAACACAAAAAGAATATTTTTGTTATTTTAAAGAGAAATATATGTAATAACGTTACAAGGCTCAAAGTATGTAATGTTACACGTGTTAAGGCACTTATTGTCAGACCAAAATGACAATAAAAGTTGTGCACTTTGACAACGGAGGAAAACATCGGATTTTTCGCCAAAACGCATTTGTGTCCAATAAATTTGTTTGAGAGATCTGCATGTTCTGCAAGTGCAACATGTGCAAAATCCCTATAAAAGTGAAGGGTTCTCAGTTTCCATAGCTCAGTGTTAAGCCACTGACACGCAATACAGTTACGCCAAGACTGACTGAAGCACAACACAACAACGCCATTGGTCGCTTGGAAGCAGGTAAATCTCGATCAGATGTTTCCAGATCTGTTAATGTCCACCCAAGCACCATCACAAGGCTTTGGAATCGTCACCAATAACATGGATCAACTCGTGACCGTCCACGATCTGGCAGACCTCGTGTGACCACGCCCGCAGAAGATCGCTACATCCGGTTACGTCACCTTCGGGTTAGGACCACCACTGCGACGTCTACTGCCTCAACCATACCAGGGCTGCGTAGGATTTCCGATCAGACCGTACGCAACCGTCGACGAGATTCGTAGACCTCATGTGCAACCTTCATGGTGAACGTCAACTACGTTTTTCAACATGACAACGCCCGTCCTCACACAGCCCAACTCACCCACTGTCTTCTTGAGACACCACAACATCAACGCTCTTCTCTGGCCCTTCAGATCACCAGATTTAAACCCCATCGAACATCTTTAGGACGAGTTGGACCGACGTCTGCGACGGCGACAATTTCAACCGCAGACTCTACCTCAGCTTGCAGCAGCTTTGCAGGCTGAGTGAACAGCCATTCCACAGGATGTGATTCGTCATGTCATCGCTTCCATGGGCAGGATATGCCAAGCAGTTATTGATGCTCACGGGGGGCATACTTATTATTGACGTTGAATGACGTTAAACGTCAACTAGTGAGCGCGGACTTCGCATTTGCAGACTTTGGATGTTCAGTAGTGAATGTGCAAAGTTTCACACATGTCATACAGAACTACCCGGAATAAACTTGTTAACAATGTGTCTCAAATTTTGCCTTTTGCGTTTCTTTTTTGGAAGAGTATATGAAGACTAAAACTTAATATTTATTTTCAATTATTTTTCGAAATGTAGTAGAAAAATATCTTGGCTCTTGGTTCGTTCAGGCAATTTTAGGCTACAGATGGTCGGACGTGTTTATTTAATTTCAATGGATAACGGTTAGTGTGAATAATTTCACACATATTTATGCTGTCTGTTCTTTAGACTGGAGTGATCTCTGCTATCAAAATATCAAAAAGTATTTGAATATACTTAAAATTACAGAGGTCAAACATGACCTCCAGAAACTCGTATGTAAATAACCATAACCAGTAACAACTCTGAAAAAACAGCAATTGTTATATATCATTCAATTACAGTTATTGGATTCTTAACTTTAATAATGGTGTTGGTCTGGTGGTTTGGGTGCTTGATGCGCAATCTTCAGGTCGTTGGCTTGAATTGCCATCACATTACATACTTTCCTTTTCAACTTTGGAAGCGTTTGTTGAATCTTATGGTCTAGAAATATTCATATTAATCCCTAACTTTTTTTTTAAGTTATTATGTACATTTATTACAAGCATGTTATTTATTACTATAAAAATTAATTTACAGTTTCAATAACATTGTTTGTGACATAACTTCTACTGTATATCAAATGTGGAATTACGTGTATTTTCACTATTATGAATCCCTTACTATATAAAGTATAAAAATATAAACGTATGAGAATTTTTTCGGTAGCGATCGAAATTGATCCTCATAAGTTTTTTTTTTTGTCGTTATCCGTTTAAACATCATATCTTTACAAATCGAAAGTTTCTGGTAATCTCTTGTTTAAAGAAATTTTTACTCTATTTTAATGAACTTCTATTCACTTCATGGCCGTTCTTGTTCAAGTCTGTTTTGTTCTGTACATTCTATTAAGTTATTTTTCACCATCTTTGCTTAAAATATCACAATATCAGGAATAGGCTTTTCGTGTGTTTCTAATACAATTTAGACTTTTGAACATTCTCTATTATTCTTTATTTTATTTGTCGTTATGAGTTGAATGTATCATTGAAATGCTAAGTTGCTTTGTTTTAGGTCAGCTATAAATATATTTATTCATATGAGTTTATCATAACGCAGTTTTTTGTTATTATGCTTGTAGCTAAACTTTATCATAATAGTTTCTCACCGACTTTTCAGGGGCATGTGTGTGGACAAAAAACCCACCGTATCCAATACTTTCAACTAAAAATAATTTATACTCTGGAAACAATTGAAAACTAAAGGTTAAGATATCAAATTAACATAGTTAACGCCCCGCAGTGGCTCAGCGGTATGTCTGCGGACTTACACGCTGTTACGTATTTTTTATGTTTTATGTTCTTCGTAGACTAAACGCAACAGAAAAACACAGATAACAGCTTGTATAATTTATTACACTAAACTATTAACAAATATAACAGATATAATATGAATTATATAATAACAGTGACAGATATTAAGTTACAACATTCGAAATTAATTACAAAACAAAATAATACTAGTTTCAAACTTCAAAATTAATCACAATACAAAATGGTACTGGCCTGTATCTAATATAATGATCTAAAATGAAAGTCTTAAATTCCAGTCTAGGGTGTGAATTTGGTTCAGAAACAGTTCACAGTTCAATAAATTTGCCGACTCTCAGCGCAAGCAGTAATTCAGATGAATCGTAGAGATTGACGAAATAAAATCACAGCTTCCGTAGATCTAACTTTAGTCACAAATCCAAGTTGAATAATCACAGCAAACACTTAATCTTTCTCAAATAACTGACTCTTTTCTTTTGAAATAAAACTAATGTCTGACTCCTTTTTTTCTTTCGCATCTTCGTCTGTTTATATATTGTAGGCCTAGACCCCTCGAATAACCGCGAAATTCCTACAGATCTCCAGAGCAATCCGCGCATGTCCGTTCTTGCACGAGACTAAACGTCTAGACACGAAGTCGCCAGCACTTCATTTAAAAACATATGATTGGTCTACTTAATTCAAGAAAATTCTAAATGTTACCCTAAATGAATAACAACATATTTTATTAGTTTAAACTTCGAAACAATAATATAAATATGGAAATATGAATAATAGAAATGAAAATTTAAACACAACACGACATTTTGTCGTTTACAAAATATTTACACGACATTTACATAAGACACGCTAAAATCTGGGTTTCGATACCCGTGGTGGGCATAACACAGATAGTCCATTGTGTAGCTTTGTGCTTAATTCCAAAACAACAACAACAACATAATTAACTGTGAAACATTACAATACGTTTACCATAGTTGCCATAGTAGAAATTGCTAAAAAGCGAATTTTAAAATTTAATGGCTCTTAATACAAACAAAGATATAAAAAGGGTGATGTGTCATCGTATGTTCAAATTGGAATTTCATCATAACTGTTTATTTTTCAACTCTGAAACATTTTCTAATGTCTCATTGTCATAATACATTCTTACTTCGCCTTCCCTTCTTTTGTTCATCATCTTTATTTACGTTTTGCTTATTCCTTTGAACAATTCAGTTATATCAATCTAAAAGTTAATCACTCCGAATAATGACGTTCTATGAATGCAACAGCATGGACCTACTTGTTCTTAATTGACATATTAGCTTACAGTGCTGAGTAAAGGATTCAATTTTAGGCGTACAGTTTTACTTTATAAATTTGTTAAAAGTTTTCATTAACTGTGGTGCGTATGATTTTGGATGATGGATATTTTAGAATTCCATTTTTTATAACATATTTACATTGTATTTGGGTGTTGGTGAAAGCTGTAAAACATTACCCACAGTGTATTTGGTTATTGTAGAACGCTGAAATTCTCAGACCTTTGTATCAATACTGTTGAGGTTCAAAACAAGTTGGTTTTGACTTCTTGATTTCAACTTGCTGTATGTTTCATATAAATCTACACGGTTGTGCACGGAGAGATTAATATACAAGTTCGGTGAAGATATGCTCATTATTTCCTGATGATTATCATCTTGATACTTTTGCCTATGTAAGGTAATTATCATTGTACAGGGTGTTCGGAAAATCACTGTGCATTTATATATTTATTGCATTGTAGAATAGGTGTATCTGGAAATCTTTTAGCAAATCGCTGTCGCGCCACATCTGTGTATCTACAACCTTCTCGGAATACATTGTTCGACGAGCCATACACGTTCTTCAGTTGTTAAAACCATATTGGGATCAAAATCTGAAATATAATGACATATGATTACAAAACTGCACAATGACTTTCCGAACACCCTGTACTATATAACCTGTTACGTATTATAATTTATCTCGAACGCATTGTTGGTTTATTATGTTATGTATTACGATTTCAAAAAACCAGACATCTTAATTTAAATTTAGAAGTTAATTGAATGTCAGTATGTGTACTATTTATGGTATTTAGGAACAAGATTGATACACATAATTTTCTTTTTTAAAACAAACACATTTTCAATTTACAAACAACAACACAATTTATAATAACAGTTGTTACAAATGATGATTTATATACAAGTTTTACAAACTTACAAACAATACTAAATCTTCTATCTGATCTGTAACCAAATCTTTTATCGACGGTTCACAATGTGCGAATTAATTATATATTGATACACAGGTACACTTCACTTTACAGGAATGATAGCAAGCTCTGTTCTAGACTTACCTCGTGTGGTTTACAAGCTCACATTTCAGCGAGGACGATATCCAATATCCTCGTAGAAATACTAACGTCTGAAGTTGAATGGTTTGTAATGTTTGAAATCGTATGAAATTTACAAACGTTTCTGATGAAATATTTGTAGTTTTTTTATTAATGAGCGTTTATCACAATTATAGCTTTCGAGGTTTACAGTACCGACTGTATCAAACCAACAATATAAAACTTTCTTTCCGCATGATGCGATGGCTACCTTTGATAAAATTTACTGAGATTTTCGAAGGTTGTATTGTCAACAATGTATATTTTACATTGTTGATTTTTACACTTGAGAATATTCTACAAATTTAAAGAACATGCGAGACTTTCACAATACACATTTAACAATATAAGTTACATGTATTTCTACACATATATTAAACTGAAACAAGCATAGATATTGAATTAATATATAATGTTAAATCCGTTTAAAACCATAGCTCGGTTTGGTCTTTTGAATATTTAAAAGAAGTATTTGGTTTACTCTTCTTTCTGTACCAAAGGCTCAGTATTTTACTTTTAATAACGTATTGTTACGTAGTGGTAACGCAATAAAAAGTATTACTCTCAGCTGCTTTTTGGACTTTCTTTTCAACAGTACTTCTATTTTTAAAATTCAAATTCATTATTCTTTCTTATTTTTCAACATGCTATTTTATTATATTATTTTGAATTAGGCCATTTTTTTTGGGTGTCCATTACGTGTTTAAAGTTCATCAGATAATAAATATTTTTCTAGTAAGTGTGAATTACTCTGAAGACAGGCATATAATTTCATCTTCGTAGCTAAACATATATTTCTGTTTTAGTGGAAAAGTAGTGAAGCTGACAAAACATTGAAATTCATTACGTCTAATACTTATGATAATTGGACATGATTGTGATACACTCCTCTTAAAATGCTTCTTTCGTCCATATCAAAATCAGCCAAAATTTCTTCACTGCAATTGACAACAAACTCACTGAACCAAAACTAAATGTCGAAAGATATATGCGATAAGCATAATTTTAATAATTTGTAAGTCTCATAATAAATTTTGTTTATGCCCACTACAATTTTCAGTTAATTTATTAGAAAAAAAGCTGTGACTTTTGCATTAAGTTCGCTTTGAGATCGAAGTATATTGATGGCAACTTCAGTAAAACTGTTACTTAACACTGATTTAAACTACGTTTTGCCACGATAATATTTTGGCGTACAAACCAAAAGGTACCAGACGTTGTCGTATTCAACATTAAGTTTATGAAATTCCTGAAATTGAGATCAACATATGTATTAAAACGATTTAAGTGTATGAATTCTAGTTTATGAAGAAGAATTTTAATGAAGACTGTTGAAACTGTTATTTATAAATAGTAAAACAATGTGTCGTTAAATCGTTATATTGAATGATGAAACTACGCATGTCAGTGGTGTTATTGTGTTGAAAACCTAAAGTATTTATTTTGAGACAAGTATAAAGAGTTCAATACTTACATTTATATTAAAGCCGTGTGTAGAGAATGAAACAGATATATACATATATGTTTTGTGTTAACAAACATATACACGGCCCATGTGAGACTTTTGAGTTTTTATTAACATTAGGAACATGCAATATATGAAATTAACCACAGTTCATTTTGTTATTGAATGATCTTCAAATCACCGTCCATTACATCTTGATATTGGCATATAAGCAGGACTGTCACTCCTTCAAACATGGTAGGAGTCAGGCTGAAGAAATTCACTGTTCGGTATCTTGTGTGTCCACCATTTCCTTCTGTCAGAGCAACACATCTTTTTCGCATGGAGTTCACCAGGTTGTCTATGATGGCCTGTGGGATGTTATTCCATTCTGGCTGGAGTGCCACACGGAGCTGACGCACATTATCCGGAACTGGAAAACGGTCGCGAACACGTCGATCCAGAACATCCCAAAGATGCTCTATGAGCGACATGTTTGGCAAATACGCAGGCCAGTTCAGAACTGGAATGTGCTCAGTTTCAAGGAACTGGGTGCAGATCCTGACAACATGTGGTCAGGCGTTGTCATGTTGGAAGGTGACATTATGCTGCCGGACAAACGGCACTACAATTGGGATGAGGATCTCGTCCCGATATCGTTGCCCATTCAAGTTCCCCTCAATAAAGTGAAATTGTGTTCTTTGACCATACACAATGCTTGCCCACACCATAACACCACAACCTCCATGTGAACAAGCCGGATGTTGCGATCCTGTGCTGGGGTGGACACACGTGGCCGACATGGATGAGGTTGATTTGCAGTACTGCCCGTCTGTTGAAAACGAACTCTCAAACGTCCTATCGTCCGATAGTGAACATTCAGTTGCACAGCGACTGCTCTGGTGGACATTCCTTCTTCCAACATGCCAATTGCTTGTTCCCGCATGACTGGAGTCATCTGAGGTATTGCTGCTTTTGTCAAAATTTAACATTTTGGGGTGGCCTTTTATTGTCCCAAGTATAAGTAGTGTCTGAGTACTGCTCATTCTGTTTGAGTAGCGTCTGGATATGCCACACCCATGCACTCAGTGACATTAACGCATCACTGAGCAAACTCTCACAGGTAGTGTTATACTCAAATTTGGGACACTAATAAAGAGAAATATCCATTTTGTACAAGTAGAAGGAGTATACACCAACTTTGGGTGATACTCTTCATGTTACACCAATATTTCACATAAGGCGTTTATATTTTTGTTCAGTGTATATATATCATTATGAATGATACATGAGCAAATATTTTTGTTCTTAAATTAACTAGTGTGTAGCTATGAGTCAAAGAAGTACAATATAATTGTTACTAAAGAATTATTCTATGCTTTGAACAGTATTTAGGCTTTTCTGCACCATTCTATGATGTGAGAAACATGAGCCAAAACTTTAACGTTACAAGATATTAATTACTGTTAAAACTATTCGCTCTTTTTACTTTGAATTTTTGAAGTATTGTAAAATAATTAATTTTATGTAAAATATATAACGAAGAATTATTTTAGGTTAAAGTGAGTCTGATCAACATATTTTCCTTTAAAGTAAAGTTACACTGTACAACAATTTTTTGAAAAGTTTTGCTGATTGTGACAGGTACCTGGTTGGTGTGCACAAATATAGTTTTGGTTTTGCTTCATCACGAAGAAAGTCTGAGAAATAGACAGTTAATTGTTCAGCGGCAATAACGTATCTAATTGCGTTTATGTTTCTAATACGCTTTTATGCTCAACATAAATAAATGTGTTATTCTCCTAATTTTCGTTTGTATTCGATTTCTGGTGCATCACGTTGCAGTGTCCAAAAGTAGTCAGCAAGCATTGACGGATTCCAGTTGCCCTGATATCATTTTTTCATTGTAGCAATGTCCTGCTGAAACCTTTCACCGTGTTTGTCATTGACAGAACCGAGATTTGCAGGAAAGAAGTTCAAGTGTGAGTGGAGGAAATGAATCTTGAGTAACATGTTGCACTTCATTGTTTTGTATGATTTGAGAAGTTTGTCTTCCAGCTGAATGTAATGTGGGGCTCTGTAGTTACCAATGAATTGTCAACAACGTCTTTGAAGGCTATCCAGGCCTTCTAACAGATCTTCGAACCGCTTGTCACTCATAACATATTTGATCTGAGGGCCAACAAAAATGCTTTCTTTGATCTTGGTCTCAGTTATTCCTGGGAACATCTGTCTTAAATAACGAAAACCTTCGCCTTCTTTGTTCATTGCTTTCACGAAATTATTCATGAGTCCCAATTTTATGCAAAGAGAAGGTAAAAGAAATCTTTGTTTGGTCAACAAGCGGTTCATGCGTCACATTTTTCTGACCTGGAACTAACTTTTTACAGAGTGACCAGCTCTGTCTAGAATAATGTGACTCTTTGGCACGACTGTTCCATTCACAGATGAAACAACATTGATTTGTATAGCCGAGCTGCAGTCCCAGTATCAGAGCAACGACTTTCAGATCTTCACAGATATTCCAGTTGTACTTTCTGTGTTGGATGTGCTTCAACAACATTCCCATGTTCTTGTAGGTTTATTTCATGTATTCTGAATAGCCAACATGTATTGAAGGGTGAACGTTGTCATTGTATAACAGAACAGCTTTGAGGCTTAACATTGATGAATCAATAAAGAGGCGCCAATCTTGCGGGTCATGGTCACAACTCAAAGTAGAGAACAATCCCTCGATGTCAACAAAGAAACAGAGACTGTCAACTTGAGGAAAGAATTTGGTTATATCATCTTGACGGCTTCGAAAACAGGAAATTTTCGCACCTGGTGACAGCAAACACCATTCCTGCAGTCTCGAAACCAGCAATTCGGCTTTTGCTTTTGACAGATCTAAATCTCTGAGCAGATTGTTTAATTCTGACTGTGTTATGAGATGTGGATCGCCTGAGGAGCACGGTTCAAAATCCAGATCAATGTCACTGCCAGTTTCCTGCATTGCAGTTTCTTCATCTGGTTCGTCTAAGGTCCATTCCTCTGGTGGTTTCGGAATTGTAAGACTGTTGTCATGTGGCATGAGTCTCATTATTAAAGGCAGATTAGGGTATTCAATTGACTTTTTGTTTTTGGCAGAGAAACCAGACACATTAGTCAAACAGAAGTAACAGTCTGTCACAAGGTGTTTCTGTTCTCGCCATATCATCAGGACAGCAAACGGTGTTGTTTTTCGAGTGCCTCTGAGCGAAGCTCTCAGACAGACAGCATATGTTGCACAGCAAATGTGAGATGCCCATTCCTGGTCTTGATCACGAATTTTACAGCCGAAGTACACATAATATGCTTTCTTCACAAAAGCAGTCATTGAGCGTTTCTGATGAACAAGCGTATACTCGAAACAAATATAGCAAAATGTATCGCGGCTGTTACGACATTGACGGGACATATTGACCGACACCAATCGTTCTTCAAAACGTCTATAACATCTAACTTAATTGTTATAATGCTACTGAGACAATGCTATATTCTGAAACAATACGTACACACTATAAGGTCTATATTAATCCAATGAGCAGCATTGTTATGTAAATGTCGTGTTGTGTTTGGATTTCCATATCTATTATTTATATTTCCATATTTATATTATTATTTCAAAGTTTAAACAATAAAATACGTTGTTATTCATTTAAAATAACATTTAGAATTTTCTAGAATTAGGTAGATCAATCAATTGACTATAAATGGAATGTGGCGGCCTAGTGTCTAGACGACAAGTCTCGTGCAAGAACGGACATGCGCGGATTTCTCTGGAATGTTGGGAAATTACGCAATGGTTCGAGAAGTCTAGGCCTACAAATATATAAACAGACGAAGATGCGAGAAGGAAAAGAATTATCAGTTTTTATTCGAAGAAAAGAATGAGAAGAGTCATTAGTTTTTATTCGAAGTAAAGAAGAGTCAATCATTCGTTTGAGAAAGTTTAAGTGTTTGCTGTGAGTTTATTCAACTTGGATTTGTGACTAGAGCTAGATCTACAGAAACTGTGATTTTGTTTTGTCAATCTCTACGATTCGTTCGAATTACTAGTTATACTGAAGGTCAACACGTGTGGAACTATTTAGGGGAGACCAAATTGGAAAATAACAAATTTGAGACATTCGTCGAAAACATCGTAAAAAGAACTTCGTCATTCAAACTTCGAAATTTCTTCGTGGGACCAACTTCACCTCCTAGACTAGAATTTCGGATTTCTGATCTGAACTTTTGGACTGTCATTCTAGATCATTATATTTGACACAGGCCAGTAACATTTTGTATCGTAATTAACATTGAAGGTTGAAACTAGTACCATTTTGTATCATAATTAACTTTGAAGGTTGAAACCAGTACTATTTTGTGTTGTAATTGATTTTGAATGTTGTAACTTAATATCTGTCATTGTTGTTATGTAATTTATGTTATATCTGTTACATATATAGTAGTTTGTTGTAATAAAGTATACAAGCTGTTATCTGTGTCTTTCTGTTGCGTTCTTAAAACATAAAAAACGTAACAGCATCTATGTATGCAAGCCATTTTTATGGCCTGCTGAGACACTGTCAAGCTGGCTCCGGGCTGCCCAGGCGTGCCCGGGCTACATGCTTCTGCAGAACTTCCAACCTGGCCTAATTTCATGCTTGACATGCCCAAACTGCACAAAACATTGTTCATAGGTGTCTTACAGAAACGAAAATTTTTTGACACAAATATAAGAAAAAACATGACAAAACTGAAGATTTCGATGAAACGGTACGTGATGAGCAAATTTGGATGTGAATTTCGTGATTAGCAGCCAAAAATCTATAAGGAACACCCAACAGTGTTCAAGAAGCAAAAACTTTTTGTGCAGTGTTATTGGTAAAATTCGATGTTTTCGTTATTTAATCTAAGCCTGAGGAGCGAAACTGAGATTGGTCGTATCCTTTAACGTAGTTTTGATTGAGAAAGTTTCTGATTGCAGCTTCAGGTCTCCAAAGGACGTATTTAATTCGATAAGACCAAGAAATAAAAAGTGAATTTGTTGTGAATAAAGCAGAAATAATAATATACACAAAGCAATACCAAACTAATAAAGCAATGAGTGAGGAAGGAATTGTAACTAAACTGAAATCCGAAGAATTCACCTAGAATCGAAATATGAATTTTTGCTGTGAACTAGATCAATATTAGAGGGTAACAGATAAGACAGTTGGGAAACACTAATGAGGTTTTACATTTGGCAAAAAGTTTTAAATCCTACTCAAAGGAAAAAATTACGATGCTATGTTTGAAAAGAATAAACCAAATATTATATACAAGATTATTACAACTACTACCATTTTAATATGTCTAGAATAAATAAAAAAGGAATATGGAATTTTCATAAAGATGATATATTCCTATGGTAAATATTTCAACAATCATTGTACATTGCGATCATAGCTACTGACCTCGTTAAATTTCGTATTCGCTAAAAATAAGGCCAATCATTGTATTCGCTGTATTATTTAGAGATATAGCAAAATTAAATATATTGGTTTTGTTTAAAGTAATTTTGTGTGATTTTTAAAAGTATACATTGTATACAATATTATAATCACTCATTAGTTGACTTAACTCTAAAGTTTCTTTACCGATACTTTTGTCATATTGCTGTGACCAAGTTACTTAAGAAATATTTTTACATTATTCTGGTTTCCTAAGCAGCTTTTCCAGTTTTGATATTTCAACACACAGTAAGTTGGTTAAATGTCCATTTGCGATGTCTCTCTTGTGCATACCATATTATTTTATACTGGAGGTGTACCAGGTTAAGTTTTGTCTTTTTACGTGGATGTTAGGTATGAATTGTTAGATATATACTTCGAAATAATATATTAAAAGCATAAAATAAATATAAAGGTCTAACAAACAATAAATTATCAGAGAACATACTGAGAATTAGCGATAGGTCCTTTGTGCGTTGAGTTGATGTTTAAGAAGCTATCAAGTGGTTCAAACAATGAAAGTTTAATAACTCAGTTTACGTATTCTTCTTAGCGCCATCAAATCAAAATGAATATATTGCTTATAGCAAATTATACTTTGCTTCAAAACTAATTTTTATAATTTATATTTCGAATTGTTAACTTTGAACTTTCTGCACGTTTAAAATACATTAACGTCAAGTTTATAAATTTCATAATGGTAATATATTGATATTATTATGTTATAAAATAACTTTAAATTATTAATACTATAGTCGGGTGAATTATATTATGAACTTTCAGGGTGAGTTTAAATCGCAGTCACACATTTACGTGTGGGAAAGAACAACATGTATTTTATCCGATAATTATGCCATTTAGTTTCATCAAATAAAGTTAATATTGGCTTATCAGTTACATGTGACTTAAAAATTATTAGCAAATTTAACCAGACAAATTTAATTTTATCACCTGTTTTATAATTAAGTTCCTCGCTAAGATTTTATGCTTCTCTACTCGGTTTAGAACTATCTCCTGACTTGCCTCTATAAAGTGAACATTTCTATTCAAAAATAAGAATACAGTTATACTCAAAACCAATAAAAACAACCCATAAAAGCAGCTAGTAATGAGGCATACAATGATTTTTGAAATTTCGACAAAGAAAACTTTATTTTAGAAGCATTTTGAGTGGCCAAGTTTGCCACATTATATCATACATATTTCCTGTATAATATCACATTCCGATAATGTTGAAGTAAAAACATGCTTTTGAGGTGATTAATATATCCACAACCATTGAATTAACTGTAAATTGTGAATGATTCAATTTCAAATAATTCAAGGACAAACCACTTTATTTCGATAAATGATTGTTTCATTTTCAAATTTTACCTTGTGTATCAAAATACATTTTTTTCAGATTATAATAATTATTGGATTTTGTCCAAATCTATAACATTTTTGATTATTTACTAAAAAATTCTGAATAATGATGTTATTTTTCCACGCTGATTAATTCTACCCAGTAACTACAAACCATTTTTTGTAGGGGTACGAGAGAGAGGAGAGTTAGCGCAATAACGTAGAATAATTAATGCATCGTCTTTTGATAAATAAATATCTACAACTCGTGATTACAATTTTAGGAACATCAAGTTATATAAATTCCTTTTTATAACGTATTTTTAATAAGTAATACATCATTACGCAAAACATCGTTCTTTTTGCGATAGAATTCTTTCCGGCAATGGGTTTCTTTTTCTGGATATTCAACACAGCGTTAAGTCCAGGATGTTAGTGCGTATTATTTTCTTTGTTATGGAACGCATTCTACAGGGTGGTTGCTTGAAAAGCGGAAAATTTGATGGTCAGATGAGATCATGAATAAAATGCGTGCTTACTCATTTCTATTTTGGTTTCTTTACATCATGAATAAAATGCATGATATTAATATCATAAAATGTATTTTGAGCATCTATGAGTGTAATATAACATATGCCTTTAAAAAACTTTGTAAAAGTTATTCTTTGTAAAAATAAATAGCTGTTTGACAAATTTTTCGCTTTTCTAGCGACCACCCTGAATAAAAAGGAACCGAAGAAAAAGCAGCGAATTAGCAATCCTTCAATAAACTTGGATAATCTTAGGCCTACATACTCGTTGAAGTGGGAAAGCCTTTCCTTAACTGATTCCAATGCAATTCTTGTTGACTAAAACCATAAAACATCTCTAAACTCGTTACACTGTCTCAATTTTTACAGTCAATGGATTTCTTAGAAAATTATATATATCTTGATTTGTCACGATATTTTTATAATTAACCGAAGGTATTTTAATGTAGACCTACTTTTTTGCTATGACATTAATTTTAAAAGGCATTTGGCAAGAAATGGAATACGTTTATAAAAGAAAAAAACAGCAGAATCTCAAGTATCAATATTTTTATAAGATTATCAATAAATCAATAGATACCTATGAGTAAAAATATAACTTACATTTTTTGCATACGTGTTCCACTAATGCTTTGAGTTTCTTTAATGCTTGTTGCCTAAATACATTAATAAAACTCAGTTTAACACAAATATTGGCATGTCTGAAATACCTCAGTACACTGACATTTCAAACATATTCAAAAGACATAAAGGCCCATGCCAGAGTAAACGTATAACCATACAACTGAGCAGTTCATTGATAATGTAATTGTTTTTTTATACATTTATTCTTCCATTGAGCACGTACTTCCATTGATGTCGTAACTAATGATGATTTGCGACTATTAACGAGATAAGGTCTTAAAATTAGAGATTTTCAAAGCTTAATTGCAACTGCATGAAACAAATAATTAGTAAATCACTCAGTTAACTTATACATACATTTTGTAAAAAAAAAAAAGCTTAAAAGTGATCCTTTTTATATCATGGATAAACAGAGTTAAAGATTTAATCCTTATATGTAGAAATTAGCTTAAAATCACTTTTAACAATAAAGAATATGTTATGGCCAACAAAAGGTTACTGAATATTTAAATTATTACTACTGTAGATACTTTATCAATTTCACTTCTAATGGAGATCTGGTATGGCCACTCGATTCGTCACCTGAGGGTCGCGGGTTCGAATCCCCGTCACACCATACATGCTCGCCCTTTCAGCCGTAGGGACATTATAATGTGACAGTCAATCCCACTGTTCTTTGTTAAAAGAGTAGCCCAAGAGTGGGCGGTGGGTGATGATGACTTTTCGACCATCATTTGCTTTTTTTTTTTAGATTTCGCACAAAGCTACTCGAATTCAATCTGCGCTAGCCGTCCCTAATTTAGTAGTGTAAAATTAGAGGGAAGGCAGCTAGTCATCACCACCAACCACCAACTCTTGGGCTACTCTTTTACCAACGAATAGTGGATTGACCGTCATATTATAACGCCCGAGCGGTTGAAAGGGCGAGAATGTTTGATGCGACGGGGACTTGAACCCACGACCCTCAGATTATGAGTCGAACGCCTTAACTCACCTGACCATACTGGACCCCATCATTTGCTTCGGTTACAGTTAGTTTAAGCTTTTACTCTAATGAAACTTTTCGCTATTTACTATAGTTTTTTTCTTACTATATATATTAGTTTTCCCAATTTGCTTACATGCCACATTTACCATTTGTATTGCTTTATTTTTTAATTCTTGTTATTTGGAGCTTTTTCGAATATTGTCTCGTATACTTTTCGACTATTATTCAAAGTTTATTTTTATTTGTGTTACGTATTTTTTAATGTTTTATGTTCTTCGTAGACTAAACCAACAGAAAAACACAGATAACAGCTTGTATAATTTATTACACTAAACTATTAACAAATATAACAGATATAACATAAATTATATAATAACAGTGACAGATATTAAGTTACAACATTCGAAATTAATTACAAAACAAAATAATATTAGTTTCAAACTTCAAAATAAATCACAATACAAAACGGTACTGGCCTGTATCTAATGTAATGATCTAAAATTAAAGTATCAAATTCCAGTCTAGGGTGTGAATTTGGTCCCACGAAGAAATTCCGAAACAGCTCACAGTTCAATAAATTCGCCGTCTCTCAGCACAAGCAGTAATTCAGATGCATCGTAGAGATTGACGAAATAAAATCACAGCTTCCGTAGATCTAACTTCAATCACGAATCCAAGTTGAATATTCACAGCAAACACTTAATCTTTCTCAAATAACTAACTCTCTTCTTTTGAAATAAAACTGATGTCTGAATCTCACTCTTATTCTTCGAATAAAACTAATGTCTGAATCTATCTTCTTTTCTTCGAATAAAACTAATGACTGAATCTATCTCTCGTTACCGTCTTTTATACCGCTAGGCCTATTTCTCGAACAATCTTGCAATTTCCATACAACTCCAGAGCAATCCACGCAAGTCCGTTCTTGCACGAGACTACACGTCTAGACACGAAGTCACCAGCACTCATTTACAAACATATGATTGGTCTACTTAATTCAAGAAAATTCTAAAATGTTACCCTAAATGAATAACAAAATATTAGTTTAAACTTCGAAACAATAATATCAATATGGAAAAATGAATAATAGAAATGAAAATTCAAACACAACACGACATGTTGTCGTTTACAAAATATTTACACATATACATAACATTTGTTACTTAAGTAAACACTACATATGGTCGCTCTTTCAGCCGTTGGGACCTAATAAAGTCCTAGTCAATCCCACTTTTCCTTGGTAATAGAAGTGTTCAAGATTTGGTGGTGGGTGATGATGACTAGCTACCTTCCCTCTAGTTTTACACTGCTAAATTAGAGATGACTAACACAGATAGCTCTTGTGTAGCTTTGAAAGAATTTCAAAAACAAACAAAGAGATACTTCTGTCTGGGCTCCATATGTGTAGTACGATGGCAAGAGGTTAGTTAAGATGAATTTATTTGTGTTACACAAATTTAGCATTACATTTTTCTTTTCATTAGATTAATCTTGTTTATATTTAATTAAAATATCGATATTCTTATTCTTTTATTGTACTATTCTGGTATTCATTTAATTTCATATTAGTTATTATCATAATTTATTTATTTTAGCTTCATAAACTTTTGTTTTTATGTACTATCTGCACCGTACTGCTATCCGAATCTGCAGCTAAATGTTAACATATATCGTAGCAATTTATTTCAGATGTCAAACTACTCTAAAATTACACTGTTGGACAACGTTCGCGAGTTTTCGTTGGTGACATGACACTGTTATCGTGAATTATATTAGGCTTTGTGTATAGTCATCTCAAGTCTTTCTGGACGCACGCAATTTATAGCAATGCGTAAAGCTTACAGCTGAAGTTTATGGCTTTGTAAGGTAAACTGTATTCATCTTTTATCAACAACATTGCTTAGAATGTTTAATGCATTAAAATTATACTCTTATTATTCAGTATTAGTTTGCATTTTTAATTCGGAGTATGGATATAAAACTTAAACTAAATTTCGTGAAATGTTATTGGAATTATGGTTGAAAATATGAGTAACAACGAGGATATACAGATGGTGAAACAGTGCTTTCTACTTTTTACTAATAGTGTAAGAACAGTATATATAATGACATATTTTCATTATGGGTTGTACTTGCAGTCTTTAACCATACTGGTATATTGTTTAGTTCAGAAGTTGATATTAATAAAACAAAGCATCGGAAAAAACAACATCCCTAAAACCTATGGGTTATCCTAGATTTATAAGCTACCCAACAATTTTTTTTACATGTAATTTCTTTAATTACAATACAATCAATGGGTCCCGAAGTGGCACAGCGGTATGTCTGCGGACTTGCACTGCTAGAAACCGAGCTTCGATACCCTTGGTGGCAAAGCACAGATAGCCCGTTGTGTAATTTTGTGCTTAATTCTAAATAAACAAACAAAATAAAACAGCCAATGGCTTAACTGTGGTGTTTTTATGAATACCATAAAATGAAGTCACTAATGTTGTTGTTGAAAATATTTAGGATAATCAAAGAAAAAGCACAAGCCCTTCAGAATATCTGGCTCAACTGTTTAATTTATCAGCGTAATTATTGCATCAGAAATAATAAAAATTTCACCTAAAAAGGAATACACTAAGTATTTCAGGAACTGTCTTTCTCTAGTTATATGCCTAAATGTTCAAAAGGTAACCATAAATGGAGCATTCTATTTCCTTGTTTTCTAGTACAAGCTTGTAGATAATAGTTTTTTGTGGATTCTATAATAAAGAAAATTACTTGGAGAGTTTTTGATGAATTTAAACTCTCTTGAAACTTGATATATTTTATTAAAACATTAAGATTATTTTTCGAATTATCGAAGGAAAAATGAAAGGTTCAAAGAAAGTTTTTTCACATATTACTGAACACATAAAAATTGTTATTAGAAACAACAAATATAATATATATTAAACAAAGCAATAATTTAATTAAAGACAACTTTAGAAACTCTGTAGATAAGAATGATGTATTTATGAAACGAATGCGATATTGATTTTCACTCACAAGTAACTTTGGTTATTGGGAGGTTGGTACAATCTTTGTTTACACTGCTAAATGTTATACAATTTACAAAACGACATTTTCTCAAACGTTGTAAATAGTGATCCAGAATAATAAAAATGGATCCATTATTATTTTGTAATTTTATTACATTTTACCTTGAAGAAATTTTAGTTTACTCCATAGAATATTTTAGAGATATAGAGATATTGAACATCAATAAAATTATTTTTACAAACACCAGGAAAAAAAAAAAGCTACAGTCTTTTCAGATTATGAAACATTCTTGTTGTTATAGGCATTAAGATACATTTAGATATATACAATAATCAGTAAAAAATTAAGCATGAACTTGAAAAATATAGAAGGTGATTCTTTAGAATCACGAATTGTACTTACGACACTGAAAACACTTCCCCGTCTGAAAACACATCTAATCTTTTTTTTTGAAAAGTAGATTTGAAAATTTTACTTGCACACATTTTGGTTTTTACATTAATAAACTCAGAGAATATTGAAAGATAAATGTTTTAATGACTTTGTACAAAATAACAAGAATGTGATTTCTAAAAATACCTCGCTGTTCTAGAATTTGTTTCAGAGTTGTTGTTTTGTTGATTGATGAAAAGAAGATTAGGTTATATATTACAAATGAAATATAAAGTTTTGCATTCTGTGGAATGCTTAGTAATGGAATCTTGTCGAAATATATAATGTACTTACAATTTGAGAAGGTTTGCCTGCAGATATACGTGAAGTGAAAGAAGAAAATGAGAAAAAATTACTCGGTTTGTATTCTTAAGTTTGGTTTCAATTAACGTTTTTCACGTTTTTTTCTGAATATTACGAATTCAATGTTTTTAATCTCTTTGTTTTCTTCGTTGTAGGAAAAATATTTGTCAGGTTTATCACCCGTGTGTTCCTAGTACTTTTTTACTTTATAGAAATACCTGTTTATATATTTAAACTTATTCCATTTTAATCATATCTGAACTTAAGAAAGCATTGAATAATGAATGTGTAGTTTGTTTTAATTTATTCATATAAAAGCCTCCAGTTTTCAAAATGTGTAAACACTGAGTGCAAACAACAGAACTCATGAAACTGAAATAATAGTTTAAATAGCATCAGTGAAATAAAGCAGGTTTAAATAATAAAACAGATTAGAGGCAAGGTAGATTATTTTGATCGTTTTTTATTAATGTTAACCTAAAGTTGGCGAACTGCAAAGCTTGAATATAAAATCACATTCTCTGGCTACAAGTTAAATTATTATAAATCAATTTATGTAGTTATTAATCTTGAACAAATTAATATTAGCATTACTATTATTTTGAACTGATATTAATCAAGAACAGTTTGTGAAGTACCATTTGTCAAACAAAGAAATTTTATATGCTGCTTGGTAAGTTTATGAAATGCGGCATGTATTTCAGAAAAATACTGAAATGACGTTTACCAAATATCTTTACTTACTTATTCGTTATATGAACAATGTGAAAATATCATTCCACAGTATAGTTTGTGATGAGATTATCCCTCAATGAAAATAGATAAAACGCTTATAATTAAATAATAACGCCAAAAGAAACAAAATACAGTTCTAATTACGAATTGCAAATTTTTGGAAGTTAGAATAAAATACACAAATAAACACCCTTGTTTTCATTTATTATTTTAAAATATATGATAGTTAGGAAGCATTCTGCTTTTCACTGATTTATTTGTTTGAAAACATCGACTTTTTTTAGACATCTAGATGACAGTGTGTAACAACACTTTTACACTCACGGATGTGAACGCAGCAACAACTCTTAATTTTTTAAAGGAAACATTAACGTAACCTCTTCTCCAAAGGTTATATCTTTCATTGAATTTTCTGGCTTAAAGTCAGAAAAAATTATTTTATCAAGTAAAATCCAGCGATATGAAGTTAACTGAACACTCAATACAAGCTGCTTTCTATATATATTATATATACAAAACTGCAAGAAAAATTAATCCGATTTTTGAGAAACGTATTAGTGGGAAACCAAGCAATTGGAATAATAACATTTTCAGTTTCTTAAAACCCGAAATTCTTCAAGCAATTTATTTTGTCGCAATAATCTATTTAAATATTTTACAATTCATCAATCAATTTAAATTCTTACTATAGTTATTTTTCAGCAAGGTTATTTTTTTCCAGCTGAAAGCTAACTGCTTTCTGTGAGATAGAATCTAGAATTTTAGCGTTTAAAGTCCTCGAACTTACCGCTAACCCACCAGTAACGAGCTGAAATGAACAGACTTACATAGTATTAAAAATGGAAATATTCAAATAACTTAAACGGTTTTTTGGGGATTAAAGTGAAGTTTCCCAGG
The DNA here is from genome assembly GCA_011833715.1 of Carcinoscorpius rotundicauda. Taxonomy (NCBI): domain Eukaryota; kingdom Metazoa; phylum Arthropoda; class Merostomata; order Xiphosura; family Limulidae; genus Carcinoscorpius; species Carcinoscorpius rotundicauda. The sequence goes on along the minus strand of CM022394.1, from coordinate 46,503,241 downwards.
TGGTCCAGCCACAGATCTCCATACTTACTGATTAAAATTTTAAGGTTTTATGCCCTGCGGTGAACAGAGCTGAAAAAGAAAAAAACAACGTAAATGCGAAGGTACATTATTTTAAATATTATAACACTAGCATTATTCTCTAACAGTATACGCGTTTGGAAACGGCATTTTTAGGTCGTTTTTAATCTATTGACTTTTTAATCACAGTGTGTACGTAACGTAATTTAATTAACCCAAGTTGTAATTTACACTAATAACTAAGTTAACAAAAAATAAATAACTGGTGAACAAATTAAATAGTATTTGTCTGTGGAAGTAAATTAGCTTTTTCTCCTCAGAATATTAAACACTAAATATTTTCTATAATTTTATTAATGGATCACTCAATGGACAAAGTACCAAGACTCAACAAATTTATGTTAGCAAACATGATTATTCTTACTTTTTAAGTAAAATATTATAGTAGCCTGACAATGCACAAGTTAGGGGATTTCTGCTTTAAAAATCGTGTTTTCTTTGTAACCTCTTTTGTTTATTCACTGCAATCGTTTAAAGAGGTTTCATGAGTAATTCCAGAAAAATAAGATACTATCTGCTCTTTTGAAATATGAATTTTTACAAGATATATAGCATATATTATAATTGAAAGAAACATGTAAGCCAATATTAATAAGTTAATTTCAAAGGTAGAAAAGAAAGTTAGTGCGATGAGGATTTCACCATTTAAATGAATAATTGTCGTGCAGGAAGAAAACACATTTTGTTTTTGTATACTAACTAAGTTAAGCTAACATAGGAAGAAGGTTGAATATGTTTTAATAAAACAATTTTTGAATATGCAAGTCAGAAAATCACGTGACAATCAGTAGATATAAATGTGTGGTAAAATTATATATTGCTTTTAGGAAGGTTATTTAACAATCTTTTTTTACGCAATATATTCAAGCACTCAAACAATAAAGTTGTTTTCAGACATCTGATTTATAGTTTCCATAACTGAAAATCTCTTTTGCTCAAAAACGTTGGAAAGAAAATAAAATTGAATCTACTTTCGGTTTTAAAACCAACCAGAAGTACATATAGATCTAGTCATTCTCGTCCGTAGTAAGTGATGTGCGGAATCTTATAAATCCATACACATGTCTCTGGAAAACGTATGCCGCGTAATTACGAATCATAACTGTCTCTAAAAGCGACACAAGTAACTTGCACAGAAATTGTTTCCACAAGTTGTATTCACGAAGTAGCTGGACAATAAAATAGGTTTTCATTTCATTTCAGTCGAATACACAGCGATCACTGAGCACAGTTCCTACAGATATTTCTGCGATCGAACTGTTGAAACGTGCACTGAAAAACTCGTTGTATCACACTTGATGGATTATGGAAGGTAGTCATGGAAAAAGAATGTATTTTAGACATGCCAAGCTTACAATCCAGCCTTTGAATATAAACCACTCTGCTGAGCTACAGTCAAGATTCACGATTGCTAGACAGATCACGTCATCATTGAATATAACAATATGATAAGGCTCTAAAATAAAGTAATGAAATACCGAGGAAATATTATAGGTGACTTTAATTAAATAAGAATAAAGAAAATCCTCAAGCAATTCCTTCCTTTTGTTTTGCCCCCAGTGGCTTAGCAGCGGTATGTCTGCGGACTTACACGCTAAAATCCGGGTTTCGATACCCGTGGTGGGCAGAGCACAGATAGCCCATTATGTAGCTTTGTGCTTAATTCAAAAACAACAAAAAACAACATCCTTTTGTTTTACCTATTTTTTTCAGAAAAAAATCCCTTTATATTTGCTTTACTATTTTAGAATGATGCAAGATAGTCCTCCGCTGGTATAGCGCTAAATCTACAGATTTACAATGCTAAAATTAGGGGTTCGATTTCCCTCTGTGAACTCAGCAGATAGCCCAATGTGACTTTGCTATAAAAAAACACACACACACCTATACAAGAAAACATAGCAGCGTACACAAAGTTTTTCTTTCTTCTTTATGATTCCTGTATAAATGTCTATTGTTGTTAATGTTAAGATAAACATATAAAGTTATATACTTTCTGTCATAATAAAATTAAATAACAGTTAAATGAAGCAGAGATAAGAATTCCAGCCTACAAACAGGTACTGAGTTTCATTGAAAGAGCTGTTGTGAACTGAACTTCATAGTACGAAATCTTGGAATATTAAATCCCGAAAGCTGCGATGTTATGGGTTTTAAATGTAAATCCTCGTGTGTGTAGATGGTGTTGAGCCAAGTGATTAGCATACTGGACTGTGTATCCAATGGTATACGACAGACTGCCAATACCTTATAAGAATGACGATCAAACCTCATTATTCAGTTATAGAAGCCTACACGTTGACGGTGAAATCTGTTGAGTAATTGTTCTTCCTAAAGTCTTTATTTCAAAATAAAAACGGCTAACAGAGATAGCTTGATCCGAAATAAACAAAGTACATAATATTTTTTGCTATAGACTGAGAAGATCTCAGTTTTAAAGCTTTTCTATAGATACATAGGAATTTGATTTTATGACAGTCTGTAAATAAATCGTGATAAAAATGAACATGCTACTATAATGTAGAAACTTTCATGACTTTAACATGTTTTTATTTGTACAAAAAATGGGAAACTGATAGTACATCATATTTCCTGATGAGAAAAAGAATATATTTTCGCTATTTTTTTTATTCGGGATATAAACACCATAAACATCATTATAGAAACATGTAGTGCAATACACAAGAATGGTTACATATATAAACTTGTTCAATTTTTATGTTTGTGTGAGTCAGTAAAATTAATACACAAAAAATGTATTTAATAACAAGAAATAAAAGATAAGTAAAGTTACTGTAAGGTTTGTTTGTTTTTGAATTTCGCACAAAGCTACTCGAAGGCTATCTGTGCTAGCCGTCCCTAATTTAGCAGTGTAAGACTAGAGGGAAGGCAGCTAGTAATCACCATCCAACGCCAACTCTTGGGCTACTCTTTTACCAACGAATAGTGGGATTGACCGTCACACTATAACACCCCCACAACTGGGAAGGCAAGCATGTTTGGCACGACGGGAATGCAAACCCGGGACCCTCAGATTACGAGTCGCACGCTTTGCCATGCCGGGCCGTTTCTGTAAGGATTTGAGAATGTGGTTTCGATATTTTTCTAAAATATCTTTCTCAAGTGTTTACCTTTCGTATTCTATAAGTGAAAATAATAAATTCTAAGAGTGGAAGTTTTTATTACTATTACATAGTTTAGTAGTCCTTTATATTAATTCTGAATCAGCTTTGTTACAAGTGATTTCTAAAGTACTGTATATTGGTTCAAACCAGTGAAGTAATTTGCCAATGTAAGAAAATTCTTAGGTTAAATAGGCTGAGGAAATTCGAAGGCGTTTTCTGATCCCATAGGATATTATAGCACACTCACTACAAACAGGTGTTGTTTTGCAATTTTGAAAGTAATCTCTTTTATTTGAAATTCATCTTGTGATATACAGTTTACACAATCGTGAAAAATATAATTCATTTGATCTAAATGACAAGTTCACAATATTCAGCTAAAGCTTCCTAGTTGGCTTCTATAGGCTAAAAACAGAAGTTTTCTTTCTTACAAACATAAATTTGTAATCGTTCAGAAGCATTTCTCTCATACTTCGAACACTTATGGCTTTATAAAAAAATAATACAAATATTGATTTCCAGAATAGCTTGAAAATGATTATGGTCAGATCTGTTCAAATTATATGTGCTTTGTTTGAAATATATATATATATGTGTGTGTGTGGCTGTGTGTGCAAAGAGATTATTAATATTGAAGAGTTATTGTGTATAAGGGCTGGTTCAAAGTATGAAAACTAATATTTACAGCAGACAAAATGTAGTAGTTGGTAGTTATACTATTTAGTTTAAATAACTGATTGAGATCCTTCGTACTAGTATAGTTCGTTTACTACGCTACTATTTAGTACCTTATGACCGTAATGGGACTGAAATGTTAACTTCAAAAAGTAATTTTATTTAACTTATTTACCCCAAAATGATAGCATCTTATTTTTATTTGTTATGTATTTTTCATTTATTTTTTTATTTTTCTTCTTTACTTTGGAAAGCTTGAGCATCTGCATCTCGCTCTCTTAATTTTTATTTCTTCTATTTTACTTATTTATTTCTTTATGTCAGACTGGCGAACAAAGGTTAAGATTGATAGAATGTGTATTCTTACTGCAACATGGGTCCTACTCTCAAATCACCTCCAAAACCTGGGATACGTTTTGTATCCCACATTATAGTCTGTACCGTGAGGATACTTTTAATTGATACAGTGTTTTTTTTTTTTGTTTATAACAAACTATATATATATATGTGTGTGTGTGTGTATTTAAATGAGGTTTCTGTAATGGAATCCAAATTATGTTAGCTTTATCCGATTTATTATATATATTTATGTACTAATTATTATGTGTTTAAACTCTGTATTTCCTTACAAAGTTAAAAGTTTTCTTATTATAGCAATTATTCCGTGTTTTCTACATGTTCAGGTGGTTAGGACGTTGGACTTATAATCTGAGGGTCGTGGGTTTGAATCATTGTCACAACAAACTTGATTTTCCTTTCAGCCGTGAGGACGTTATAATGTCAGGGTTAAATCCCATTATTGCTTGGTAAAAGAGTAGCCCAAGAGTTTGTTATGACTAACTGTCTTCCCTTTGGTCTTATACTGCTAAATTAGGGATGGCTAGCGCAGAGAACCTTGGTGTAGCTTTGCACGAAATTCAAAACAAACGAGCCATGCAAATAACAACAAATTCTTGACCTTTTGGTAATTGCAATTATTTTAAACTATTTTTGCCACTAGCTACTACCATTTTTATACAAGAAAAAGGTTTGGAACTGTGAAGTATTTCAGCTATATCTAACATTGATGAATACTTAATAACTAACTGGAGATTGACACTTCCAAACTCTGTTTTGCTAGATGGAAAAGATGAATATGTACGTATTTACAGTCTAGAGGCATCACAACAAACATAATTACTGGCATTCCTGAGATAATAAAGCATTTTAGGATCATAGAATTGTCAAGCCTTGAAACTGTAATTTTACTTTGATCATGTTGAGCTTTTGTATCATAAAATGAGATAATATGTTTCATTTTTCTTGGTAGAAATAAGATTGCTAAATTAAAATAGCTGCACCAAATTTCTCGAATAACCAATATTTCAATTCAAATAATTCACAATAATTACTGTATAATCTACTTTACTTGTCTTGTGAGTTCCTTATCCAGCATGTTAATTTGTTCTTGTTTAAAAGAGCCTAAAGCTGAAGTACACTTTTAAGTAAAATGTGATGTTTCTTTTGTGTGTTTATAGGGGTGGGAGTGGAATAACAGTTGATCGTCACAAGTCAAGTGAAGGGTCACTATAAAGATATTTCACGTATTAAATTGTTTGTAGCAGATACAGTTTTTGTAGTGCATGTAGGAGCTAATGATGTAGGAAAAGGTAGATCAGAGGACCTAATCAATAAGTACAAAGGGTTGATAAAGGCACTTAAAGTAAAATACCATAACTAAATTTTTTCATGGATACTGATCAGAATTAGCTGTGGAAATGGAGTTATATGTAGGTCACTAGGGTTAAATACTAGACTTAGGTTAGTATGTGAGGACGAGCAAATCGGCTGTTTGGACTTGTAAGATCGGTTCAGTGGAAGAAAAGAGCTTTTGGAAATGGATGGTTTATGTTTTAAATAGAATAGGGGTTGATGTTTTGTGAAAGTTATTATCTCAGCTAAAAGGGAAGTTTTAAATAAGACTGGACAGTAGTGAGAGTCGGAAAAAACTAAATGCAAATAGAATAACAGACAGAAAAAAGTTTAGTATATAAAATGAGTATAGAAGAAGTTATAAGGATAGGGTTAATTGTTACTGTTGTGATGGTAGAAGTATAAGAAATAAAATAGTTAATTTTAAATCATTAAAGAAATGGAGGATTTCGATGTAATAAGAATAATTGAAACGTTGTTAAACATACATGATTTTGACGATAGAAATGTATTTGAAATACAGGATTTATTAGGGAGAGTACTAAAGACGCGGAGAGGAGTAGATTTATATGAAAAATGTAAGTGATATCCAGTTGAAATTGAGGATATTAAAGATAATTGCATTTGAATTTCTATTAGAGGATTTAAAGGGAAAAACTTTTAGTAGGAATTTATTATATACTATCAAATGACATTGATAAAATTAGTGAAAAATTTTACAAGATTAAGATTCTTAATTCTTAATGAAGTCATAACTATGGGTGATTTCAGTTTTAGGCATATAGATTGAGAAATGCTAAAGCCAAACCGTGAAGGAGAAAGGTTTTTGGAAACTGTTCAAGATGTACCAATTATACGAGGAACCTACTATAAACAATGTTAACTTAGATTTATTTCAAATTTCAAATATAGAAATTATCGATAGGGTGAAAATTTGGAAAACATTTGGGTGTAAGTGATCATTGCTTCATTAAGTTTGATGTTTTGTTGTATATGGAGATAAAGGATAATGATAATTTCAAAAGAGCAAATTTGGAGAGGATGCGAGAAGAATTATGCGTTGTGAATTAGGCAACTGAGCTATTTGGAGACACTGATCAGATATGGAATTTTTATAATATTCAAGGTAAACATATTCCATACAGAAAGAAAAATGTAGTTGCAAGTAAAACCAGGTTGACTCACAAAAAGTTGAAAAGATAAAATTAAAGGAAAAGCATTATAAATTTATGAAATTTAAATTGACTGGTAAGACACGAGGCACGGAAGATTATAGAGTATCAAGAGAGTTGGTGAAACAGGAAATTAAGACACCAAAAAGATGTATGAGAAAAGATTGTCTGAAAATGTAAAAATTAAGAGAAGGGATTTCCTTAAGTACATTAAGGTTAAATAAAATGTTAAAATGATGGTACGACTCTTGAAGGATGATAAAGGAACGCTAGTATATGATGATTATGAGATAGCTGGGTTATTAAATGTTGCTTTCTATTCAGTTTTACTGACGAATATTTAAGCAGTATTCCATATCTTGACAATTGATAAATGGAAAAGAGATCGAACAAGACGAATGTATTAATTCTAAGATAGTTAAGAAAAAAATTGGGAAGTTTAGAAAACGATAAGGCTCCAGGGTCAGATAATATTTCTCCAAGAAATTTGAATGAAGCTAAAAACTGGATATGTGAGCCACTTATTACTACTTTTTATCATCCTTCAATAGTGGACAGGTACCAGAGGATTGAAAGCTAGCTAATGTAACTCTTTTTTTCATTGTAGGTAATAAAAATTGTCCCAGTAATTATAGACTCATTAGTCTTAGATCGGTTGTGGAAATAGTTTGGAAAGTTTTTTTTTAAACATGCTTTGCAAAGTCATTTAACAATGCTTAGAATTTCATTGGATAGTCAAAATGGTTTCGCTAAGGGAAAATGTTGCCATGCAAATTCTTAACATTCTTTGAAAAGATTACTGCTTATATAGATGAGAGTGAGGGTGTAAATTTAGTAAATCTGGATTTCAGAAATCAGTTGTTTTATAAGGCGCTAAATAAAAGGCTTGTAAAATAATATTGATAGGAATGAGTGATAAGTTATCAAATTGGATGCTTCAGTGGCTGGATGTATGAAAGCAGAAGGCTGTTACAAATTGCGTTTAGTCAGATTAGTTTAACGTCTTAGAACCTTTCCTCTTTTTTATAAACAACAATGATATAGACGAAGAAATAGTCAATACATTACTTAAATTTCCCTATGATATTAAAGTCTTGGGTTGTGTTACCTCTAAAGAGGATGCAGCTGATTTACAAAATTATTTAGACTATTCATTGAGTTGGGCTGAAAAATGGCAGATGGGATTTTATAATATTAAATACAAAAGAGTGCGTGTGAGTTATCATAATTTGAATTATATATACATATAAATATAATTTGGATGGGAATAACCTTAATAGTTTCATGAAAGAAAGAGATCTTGGTGTAATTGTTGGTCAGTCTCTAAAGCCACCCAAGCATTGTGCTGTTGTCAGTGGTTGGGCACATAGGATGGTGTATTTACAAAAATATTGAAACCAAATCCAAAGAGGTTATAATTTCATTGTACAGGTCAGGTCATATTTTGAATATTGTGTTCCGATTTGGGCTTCTTATCTTAGAAAAGACATGGAGTTATTAGAAAGTGTTCATAAAAGGGTTAATAGAATGATTCGTAGGATGGAGAGTTGTCCTAGGAGGAGAGAGTGAAATATCACGAAATTTGGCATAGGATGGTGTATTTACAAAAATATTGAAACCAAATCCAAAGAGGTTATAATTTCATTGTACAGGTCAGGTCATATTTTGAATATTGTGTTCCGATTTGGGCTTCTTATCTTAGAAAAGACATGGAGTTATTAGAAAGTGTTCATAAAAGGGTTAATAGAATGATTCGTAGGATGGAGAGTTGTCCTAGGAGGAGAGAGTGAAATATCACGAAATTTGGCATGATAAAAAAGAAAGGGTGTTACTGATAGTAACAGTAATTGATGGTCTTGATGCATTCTCTTTATCATATTTAATAGCGAGAATAGTAGAACAAGAGGACATAAATATAGATTTTGGTAGGGAAGGAGTCATCTTCAGCTAAAACAGTTTTACTTTTCTAAAAGTGTGATTGGTTGCCGTCAGATGCTGTAGAGTTTGCTGGTTCGAAATTAAGCATAAAGCTATTCCGATTTTTAGCTAGCATATCTACTGCTATGCCACACTGAGCGGCATGTTTTAGATGCAGTACATTTAAATGAATTAAAGAAAACTTGAAAAGAATATAAATGATAAGAGCTGGCTTTAAGGTTGTTTTTTAAAGTTAATTTAGTTCAGAATATCGAACAGCCAAGATGGACAAGTCGGACCTATGCTGTCCTTAAACGTTATGTTAACGTTAACTTCCAAACCGTAACATTATATTAACAGATTAAAGCGTGTGTACAAAGGAAATAATGTAGAACGCATCCTCAGACTGTCATACGTGGCGCCACTCATATAAAATCGATGTGTAACAGATAAATAGAAAAAGTTGAGTAACGAGATTTATTGAAACAAACTGTCTTTAACACAGGTTCCACACATGGAAAAAGTTTATCGTAAGTGATTGTATTTGTGTGGCGCTGCATAATGTCCTTCAGATCAACAGTTTCCTTGAACGGTCATTGGAATCCATGGAATAACTTGATAGTTACTTCATGTTTTAATCATATAATTTTCGTAGTCATTATACACACTTGTAAAGTGTATAAAACTAAATTTAGACATATATATATATATTTCTGCTTCAAAAATTATTATTCAGGTAGAATGCTTACAACTTTAATGATTTTAACTATTTATTTCAATTACAAGTTGACAGTGCATCTCGTGAGATGTACATACCGCTGTGAGATTACAGCTCCTATAATGTTAGTAAATATAATACCATTTATTCTTTAAATAACTATGCTTCTTGCGAGGTGGAAGAAACTTTTTAGTCAAGTAATGTTCTTTTTGTCAGTAATTTCGTAATTGCATCATCAAATAAGTTAAGACCATATTCTGAAAAACGAGTTTGACAAATAGCAGCTAGCTCACTGTGTCATATAAATCTGTACTTATATACATATATACTTATATACATATAAACGTGTGTGTGAGTTATTTTACAAACACAAATTTAAAACTGATGTACACCAAACAAAAATAAGATAAACTTGTAAAAAGGTGTGTGAAAGCATCTTTCAAAATATGTAAACATTGGTTGATAGGTGTCTTTACGAATCATATTTTGGAACTTTTCATTTTATTTTTCCCAATTCTTATTTTATAAATACCTAAAAATCACATTAAGAGAGTTAAATTAATGTATTGAGTGCTAGTGCCTCTTCAAACATAGCAGTCATTGCTATCTTTGTTTAGCATTAACAAATGTTCATTCAGCAACAATATGGTGTTATTACGTTTCATTTGTGATAGAAAAACGAACAAAGCCTTGGTTTATAAAGTAATGTTATTGGCTTGTATTACAAACATTTAAACTACCTCTTAACTTTAAAGAACGAAATATATTCGAACATATTTACTATTTTATTTATACCTACATGCAATGTGAAGTATAAATCTCTTTCATAATCACAAAGTAAACCACTAAAGCTGAACAATCTAAAATTTGTGTGAATAAAATTAAGGAACATTACTGTAACATCTTTAAAACGAAATGTTAAAACAAAGGTTTGGGAATGTTTGCGTTTAAAACTTACGAAATGTTTTGTGTTTGCTATGTTGCTACAAACGTTGAAAATCCTAACTATATAAAATTCTTCTTAATTTGCACACATTTATTTTAATTTGATACTCATTTGCAGTCACTGATGAGCAGCTCACATAATAGCTCTGAGTTTATTTGTTTTTTCGAATAGAAACATCAAACTTTGATTTTTTTATTTCGTTTGGAATTTGGATCAAAGTTATATGAGGACTATCTGCGCTGGCTGTCCGTAAATTAGCAGTGTAAGACTAGAGGGAATGCAGCTAGTTATCATCACCCACCGCCAACTTTTGGACTAAATTTTTGCCAATGAATAGTGGGATTGACCGTACATTATAATGTCTCCATGGCGGAGAAAGCGAGTATGTTTGATGTGCCGGGGATTCGTACTCGCGATCCTCAGATTGCGAGTCGAGCACCCGATCCACTTGACCATTTTGGGACGCAAATTTCAACTTACAGCTCTGGCCATCTTTTGACCAGTTCGAGATATAATTACAGTCTTCAACTCAGGATATCAAACCTTTTTGATTGGTGTATTTTACCACGACCAAGGTCTCACAGATTAATTTACACTAATACTGCCTGAAAAAATTTCTGGTGCAGCTACCATTGGAGTTCACTCTTGTTTTATTTTTATTCCCGTGATCTTATTTAACTAACAATTAAATTACAACGTGAGAGCTTCGGGATCAGGTGGAAAACAGAAAGATAAATATTTGGAATACATTATAATTGTAATATTAAGTGGTTCGAATTTTTTGTTTACTTTTAAAGAAACTAATTGAATATTTTTAGCACTACTCAACTTGAAATATAAAAATGTTAAACAATTCCTTAAAATGGCAGTTTCTTATAATAGTATTATATAATTCAGATTGGATATTTGCGTGCTTTTAAATTGCATGTAACGTGTTTCTTATCCAATGATTTTACAGTTTAATCACATTTCGCTATCAGAAACAGTTATACACTTTAACAACATGTTAACTATTTTCAACATTCCATTCCACTTTCATTATAAACTGCTTTTTGAAAGCGTTTCCATAAGTCTTTTAAGGATTAGTATAAAATGCTTCAAAAATAAAACAAGCTTTAAAACTTTAACTTCATAAAGATAGTGTAAGATTAGCGATTCCTGTGTATAAATGGTAATTGATTTACAAATCAGTACTATATCAGTGACATAGCAAGGATCTGAGAGGCTACAGGACAAGATATTCTTGTGGGTCATCCCTCTATCCATTAATTATTCTTTCACACTCACTCACGTGCTATTATTTCCTTTATTTTGTTTTCCTGATCTTCCTATACCATGTTAACATGTAACATAAAAATAAATTATTAAGAGTTGAAAATGTTTTTAGTGTCATCTAAAAATCAAAATCTTAATGTCATTTAGGACTGATAAATTTGTAACATACCAACACAAAATTGACAATTTTCTGTTTGAGTGTAATAAGGTGGATAAGTTAACAATAGCGTTAAGACAGTTGGGTTTTTATCATGAACTCATTGATATTTAATTATTTTTGTCGTTGAAAAATCTTATTTTACAATGTATATTTTTTCCTTTTCTCATTTTTATGTATTGTTTCTCTCGTTCAGCACAAAAATATACAATTTGCTTTCTTCATGGTGGGTAAGAAACCTGGTTTTCTGAATTATAAGTTTGCAGATTTGCCATTGAGCAACTGAGGAGGGTCACTTTTTTACATTCACATTTTGTACAATTTTCTACGACTTTTTCGAAAGTTGGGTACTTAGCTCCATATGTAATAATGCAACTGATATGAGCTGGTTTAAACAAAATACATAGTATCATGCCAAATTTCGTTGATTTAAAATGTACATAGGCAAGTGAGTTTTGCGTTTATTTTTTACAAATAATACTTTCGTATCTAATATAGCATACAGTCAAGCGTGGAACATCAGAGAAAAAAGAAGTCGGTTTCAATATTTGAAGGAATACCAAGGTTCGACATTTGTAGTGGATACATTTCTTTAAGAAGTAGATAAGAGGGTCATACGATACAACCGAGTTTCTGCTAAGATATAAAACTGAAACAGAAAAGGCCTAAAAATTATCTTAACACACGTGCAGCGATGATGCTGTATCAGGAAACTGAGAAAATGTTAATATTAACTTTTCATCATCAATTTAGATCCTCTTTTGTTGTAGACATTCCTCTACGTTTTGGTTATTAAAGACGAATTATAAAGAGATTTATTATTATTAATGTAGCAGATTATAACTTAGTTACTTAAGTACAAAATGCACGGATAGAGACACACCCTCAATATGTAATGTTATTAAGTGCATTGCGTACAGTATGTAAGCGAACAAACCACAGTTAATTGATGGGTAACGTACTGTCAGTTTATTGCACATCTTTGGTTTAGCATATTTTGTTGAAATTACTTACTTAATTAAGATAAATACTTCTTTCTCTTCATCTACTAAACATTTGGGTTTTGCTTTAATAATTGATTGATTACACTATAAAATGCTCCGTTCAGTTCAACATTTATTCAATAGATATTCCCACCATGAATACTTCCTTAGTATATTTAATCTGTTCAAAGTTCTGAGTTCACAAAGTAGGTTTATTTTGTTATTGGTGGGATTTTCGTGAGATAGACTCTTAATTGAAGTGTTATGTTTATTGTGAAGCAGATGTTTGGATATATTGACGAGGTTTTCGTGAAACGTATCCTTGATTGAAGTGTTTTCCCCTGTGAAGCAGACTTTTGGTTACATTTGTAAGGTTTTTGTGAGAGATATTCTTGGTTGAAGTGGTGTGTTCCTCGTGAAGCAAATTTTTGGTTACGTTGGCGAGATTTTTTGTGAGACTTATCTTTGATTGAAGTGCTAAGTTTGTTGAAAATCAATTCATGATTACACTGGTAGATTCTGATGAAACAGAACCTTGGCTACATCGATGAATCTGTGACGGTTGTGTTGGACTACTGTGCTGGTTTTGAGGGATTTTTTATGAAGTGTATACATGAGACATTACAGTGCGTAGTTGGACCTACATCGCTGTTGGGTTTATCATTAGGTATTTATACAATAGGATACAGTGTTAGAAGTGAAATAAAAACTCTTAATAGTTGCTTATTTTCTTGTTTTCGATTACAGGCATCTTTGCCAGGCTAGTCTACCCGTCTGTATAAATAATAGTACCAGCAGGAAATTGGTTGTTAAGTTTCAGTGGACTAGCACTAGGTCTACATAGAATACGTTACCATCCTCATGTACCATTAAAACCGGAGTTCAGTACTGGCTTATATGTACTGTATGTGCATATGATATGTTAACGTTTTGTGTATGTGTTTTTCTTATAGCAATGCCACATTGGGCTATCTGTTGAGTCCACTGATGGGACTCCAACCCCTACGTTAGCGTTGTAAATCTGTAGACTTATCGCTGTACCACCTGGGTACTTAACGTACTTAAGAAAACAAAAAAAAATTCTGAAACAAAATAGACAAGACTAGCTAAGTCATTTTAGATAAGGATATTGTAAACAAAAATATATCATGTTAATATGTCAATGAAGGCGAATTCAGTGCAGAAACAAATAATAAAAATAAAATAATATAACAAAATAAACAAGTGAAGAAAAAATACAAGACATAAAAATCGATAGTCGTGTGGGAAACAGAAGTGCCCCATTTAGAATTTTATAGAAAATTGTGTTAAAACCTTAAGAATACTTTAATTAGACGTAATTATAATTTCTAATCCATAAAAGGAAACTGGGTTTCAAAATATCATTAAAACTTTTAAGAATGAAAAAATCAAAAATATGAACTGATATCGCTTTCTGTTGATGAAACCAATGGTGAACTTCAATTTTGATTAACATGAAGGAGAGTAAACTATTTTATCTTTAAATAATATTCATTTTGTTATCAGTAGACACAGTATGCAGAAACGTAGAGTTATTGGTTATTAGCACAAACCTACAAAATGGATTTTTTGCACTTTGTCCTCCTTGAGGAATCGAATCCATAATTTTAGCATTATAAATTTGTAAACTTACCAGTGACTGATGAGATACAAAGAAAAAGAAAAACTTAAACGTTACTTAAAACAATTGATCTTGCTGTATGTCTATGTAATTTCCAAAGTTCATCAAACTGTTTTGAAAGTTAGATCTATCACTAGTTGTGGAAAATGTGTTAACAACCATCTAATTTGTGTTTAGTGAATCGTTAAATATATTATTACATAAACCCAACTCTGTGGATTATTATTTTAAAAGAATTATGAATTCGTTAACATGCCAATGAACTAAAATTTGTATAAATTAGTCTTTCAATTTGAAAACTATTCCTTGCTATGAGACCAAATTTTAATCTATTTAACAAATTTGGAATCGTATCAGCAAAATACATAACATTTTTCATTCAGAAGTGAAAGTAAGGTACAAGATGATCTGCTTTATTATTAATATATCGCTGATGGTTATTTATTATTTATCTCTTATATCTACAAGCTGCAAAAACTACCTTAGAAAAGTTGGTATTTGCATAACCGTTAAATTTTGTTTTTCAGTTCGAAATTAGTTGTTTATCTATCATTTCAACAAATAAGAAAATGTAGGATTAGTTGCCTCGAAGTATCTTACTCAGAAAAGTTATTTCAAAGCTCGCGACATTCCTACTGTTAAATGTTGTTTAAAGAAACAGTAGATTTTATGAAATCAAAACCTATCCACATTTTTTTTTAGTTTCTTGAATTTAATGAATACGAATATAAATTATACGAAAATATTCGACCTTGTTTCATCCTTTTGTTATTAATTCTTATCTCGAGATATACACGAGTTCTCATAATTTAATTTCCTTTTACTTCAATATGTGTAGTTCCCCAGTGGCACAGCGGAGTGTCTGCAGATTCACATTGCTAGAAATCGGGTTTCGATACCCATGGTAGGTAGAACAAAGATAACCCCCTGTGTAGCTTTGTGCTTAATTCCAAACAAACAGAAACTGTGTGTTATGTTTAAGTAAAGTTGATAGTTTTTATCATGTCAGTTCGAAGGAGATAAAAGTTAATGACTCATTACTTTACAATACTAATTGTCTACTTCACGATATTAGAAAAAATTGTGATTCAATATCTTTACATATATTTAAACATCTGCAAAAAGAGGTTAATGTGAGTGGCTATTTCAAAGTTTATAACAAGCCATTGAATTACTTTGTTTTGTACGTTCCCTGAATGGCCCTGCATGGCCAGGTGGGTTAAGGCGTTCGACTCATAATCTGAGGGTTCGAATTCCCATCGCATCAAACATGCTTACCCTTTCAGCCGTGGGGGCATTATTATATGACGCCAAACCCATTATTCTTTAGTAAAAGAGTATCCCAAGAGTTGGCGGTGGGTGGTGATGACTAGCTGCCTTCCCTCTAGTCCTGCACTTCTAAATTAGGGACGGCTGGCGCAGATATCCCTCGTGTAGCTTTATGTGAAATTCAAAAACAAACTTTCTCTGAATCTTACTTTATAGTCCTATAGATTTTTCACAAACCAACAAGGCCTCTTCAGCGATCCAAGAAAGTCGTAATTTGTTTGTTGTAAAACCTAAAGCTACACAATACACTATCTGTATTATTCCTATCGTGGGTATCAAGAGCGAATTTTTAGTCTTATAAACCGCTATACACCCGGGGTCTGAAAGGGCGTTGCTACACAAATAATTCTTTTAAGATTTAAAATAATTTTATCCTCTTTTCTGTTCTATAATATTTCATTCCTCAGTAGACGCCCTCTGCTTCATTTGTAAAAATTATTTTCCTGTTTCCTTATGAAATGTGTTGATAAACT
The DNA here is from genome assembly GCA_011833715.1 of Carcinoscorpius rotundicauda. Taxonomy (NCBI): domain Eukaryota; kingdom Metazoa; phylum Arthropoda; class Merostomata; order Xiphosura; family Limulidae; genus Carcinoscorpius; species Carcinoscorpius rotundicauda. The sequence goes on along the minus strand of CM022394.1, from coordinate 46,487,059 downwards.
TAATCTTTTTTGCATCTTTTTACTTTATTACCTCATCCTCTTCTTTACTTAGTCCCCCTATTGTTTAATTTTCATTCAAATTACTTGATAATTGAGAAAGTGAAATCTGTTCTTTATCTAAAATAAAAACTAATCCTATCCTTTAAACCATTCATCTTATGTAAAACGATCTCAGGTTGAATTTGATTGTATTATTTTGATATTTTCTACCGACGTTTTTAGACAGATATTCACTTACTGGTTCCCCGTTTTTATTTCTCTTCTACCTTTCTAAACAATTTGTCGACGTCATCCAGGTTTCTCATTTACCGATTGTTTCTATCATAACAATTTTTTGATAAATATGGTTGTTTATATTACACTAATGTTCTTGAAATAATCACAGAATATTGTCAGAAAAGATATTTGTTTATCCATGCAAAACGCACTATCGTGTATAATCTGAACTATAAATGGTTTTGTTTGTTTAGAATATAATAAAAAATCTTTCTTCATATATAAATAAAGTTAATACAACTGCTGAACATTTTTTTTCTGAGAAATAAGTTCGTAAGTTAATTGTGAGAATGATATTTATTTCTTAACTAATGTAATTATGAATCTAATTTCCATAGCTTAACTTATCATGCTGTGTCACGAAACAGCAATGTAACTTATTTAACATGACATTTTCATAAAGAATCATTAGAATAGTAATTGATGCCAAAACTGAGAAAAGAAGTCGATTGAACTGAAGCGCACATCACGAAATTGTAAATATAAGAAGTATAAAAAACACGAAGCCTAACATGGTTCACTGCATTATATGAATAAATTTATGTATCCGTGTTTTTTCGTTATCCATTTCTGTTCTTAGTATATTTATATATTCTCATGCAAAGTGTGAGAATTTTATTTGCAGAGCAGCTGGAGTAAACAGCAATCAGCTTATTTCGTTTTATAATGATGCTGGAGACTGAAAAATAAAATATTGTAAACTTTAATACAGCATATGAAGAGAGTAATGAGAAATAAATGAGGCAGCAACATCTGTTAGGATAAAAAAACATTATTATTATATGATGGCTTTGATGGTTACGCTTACCACACTGATTTTAGGATATAGTTGAGAAATATTTCATATCAGTGACTGTATAGCATAACATACTTTAAGATATATTAATTAAATAATTTTATTTCAAATGAGATATTCATTATTGCTTGTTTGTTTTGAAGTTTAGCTCAAAGCAACACAGTGGACTATCTGTGTTCTGCCCACTACGGGTATCGAAACCCGGTTTTTAGGTTTTTAAGTCCGCAGACATACCGCTTCTCGTAATGATTTTAACTATCTTTTGTTGAAATAGTTTCATAGGCTAATATTTTATAAAATTAAAATAAGTTCTAAAAGTTTATTCATTCATTTTTGTACTAGAAAGACTTGATCGAATGGAAAATATGGACTACATGAAATAAGCATGCTCTAAATGGAAAATATGGACTACATGAAATAAGCATGCTCTTAATGGAAAATATGGACTACATGAAATAAGCATGCTCTAAATGGAAAATATGGACTACATGAAATAAGCATGCTCTAAATGGAAAATATGGACTACATGAAATAAGCATGCTCTAAAGCTGCCCCTTTCAATCAATTTCTTTTAATTTTTTTCAGCAATACATTCTTTATTAGTCCACCACTGGGAGAACGATAACTCTACAGATTTACAGTGCAAAAATTAGGGGTGAACATCAGATAGCCCGATGTGGCTTTTGTATAAGAAAAACACAAAAATACTTTATTAAGTGACATTATTAACACTATGTTTGTTTGTTTGTTTTGAAATTTCGCACAAAGCTACTCGAGGGCTATCTGTGCTAGCCGTCCCTTAGCAGTGTAAGACAAGAGGGAAGGCAGCTAGTCATCACCATCCACCGCCAACTCTTGGGCTACTTTTTTACCAACAAATAGTGGGATTTATCGTCACATTATAACGCCCCCACGGCTGGGAGGGCAAGCATGTTTGGCGTGACCGGGATCAATACTATGACGTTACGAATACGTTGTATTTCAAATAATGCTTGTTACCAAACTATTACTGAAGTCTAGTGCATAGTATTTTCGAAACATCGTCTTGTTACAATGGTATTTTTCAATAAAAACTGCTTACATATTTATATTCTACAGACACACAACAGTTACGTTCTTGACAAAATTTTATGATGCAGTTACAAAATTATTTTATATTATTCTGGAAATTCACTTTATGTTTGTTTTTGTTTGTTTTGTAATTTCGCACAAAGCAACTCGAGGGCTATTTGTGCTAGCCGTCCCTAATTTAGCAGTGTAAGACTAGAGGGAAGACAGCTAGTCATCACCACCCACCGCCAACTCTTGGGCTACTCTTTTATCAACGAATAGTGGGATTGACCGTTACATTATACACCCCCACGGCTGGGAGAGCAAGCATGTTTAGCGCGACCCTCGGATTACGAGTCGCACGCCTTACGCGCTTGGTCATGCCAGGCCTTCACTTTAAAATGCTTTATGAATATTTATAAACTGTACTGTAGCTGAATTTACTTAAAACAGCGTTATGACTTTTAGGAATTCATTGTAGAATAAACACTGCGTTATTAAATGAACTAAACAACCAAAAACACTTTATTTAGATTACACATAAGTGTTATTATGACAACAGTAGCAATAGTTTTCTTGAAATATTTTTATATATTATTTTCAGGATATATTGTATAGATGCTAGAATTTGCCTTTTGTACACCCTAGATCATATCATCTCGAATTGGAACAATGAAAAAAAATCAAGTCAGTAATCAAGGAAAATACACAAGCTATGCATGAATTTGCTTCTTATAATTCAGATTGAGCTCCTAGAATAGAAGAACAGCGAATGCATGATACAGTGTTTCATCAACGAAAGAATTGCATTACTAGCGTACTCTGAAATCTATGATATAGTTTTGTAATTACAATATACTTAGGTGCTTAATATCACACACACTAAGGTACATTGTATGCTTTTGTTTATTTTAAAACCCGTGCACCTCCAATTACTCAATTTGCTTTTAACCTGATATATCTTTCAGCACAATTAAATAATAACTTTGTTTTTGTTATAAGATAAAGCTAAAATTACAATATATTACACTCGTACATAATTTAAAATTCGACTGTGAAGTTGCAAACATGTTATGTTTTGAGTTGTGTATCGTCGTATGAATGTTTGTGAACAATGTTTCTGCTATAAACAAAAAATAAAGAAAATTATTAGACAATTCTGTTTAAAAAAAAACTAACGAAAGTTGAAGTGTTATTTAGTTTTACGAGAGAAAATGTTTCCCTACAATTCTTCACCTCAAAAAAGATAAAATCTGAACATTATAGCATCTTTTTTTTTCCTTAATTTAGGAGTTGCTTGAATCCACTGATAATTAGTTTCGTATACTGAGTTTTTTCTCTCATAAAATTACACGTCTATTATCGGATGTCTTCAGCAGTAATTTACAAGAGTCATATAAACACTTGTATGTGTTCAATAGAAGAAAACAACGTATTATGTCTTCATTCGAAATGTAGTGTACGGAATCCATTAAAAGCTACGATTCGAAAACTGACAACCAGCGAAATATCCCGAAACCATTATAAAAACCAAGTCAACTAAAAGTCTTTTTCTCATATCTTATTTTTAATTCTTGGTATTTCAATATTTCACAGGTTTTCGGCATGTAACCAGTTATTTATGCTATTACACTGCATATGTAGATAAAACTTAATATGTAATTTCTCACTGACAAGCCCAACTGATTAGTTATGACTGTAACACTCTAACTTGACAGAGAACAAATATAGATCTGGAATACTGCTTTTCACTCATTTATGATTTCGAGTTGTGGACAAAATCTGGAAAAACACAAACATCTGCAGTAATTAACTTTTTTTATGGTACACCTTGGCTGCAACAAAAGCATATTCTCACCACGCTGTTGTTGTTTTGAATTAAGCACAAAGCTACACAATGGGCTATCTGTGCTCTGCCCACCACGGTTATCGAAACCCGGATTTTAGCGTGTAAGTCCGCAGACATCCCGCTGAGCCACTGGGGAGCCTCACCACGCGCTCTGTCTTATCATTTACAGAAATTATTTTGCTTGTGTTATTAGGAATAAGTTTTAAATTACGACAGCGGACAACGTTTTACAATAGAATAATTACTAGCCAACCACGATTCTTGAGCTATTCGTTTGCATCTCTCTCCATGGAGGTCTACTGAATATTGGAATAAGTTTCCTAAAAATACTTCTTTACTGTCTAGCTTCTCCATATTAATGTAACTATTTAAAATATATTATCTAGTTTGTACGTTTTGGTGGTTCGTAGATTTGAGCTATACCCTTGAACTACTGAAGGTTTCGTAAATGTAGGCACTAAGTCATCAGCAAGGGAATAATTGAAATGACTGCAAACTCATAAAAAAATTAATCACGTAAAGGGTTTTAGAATTCTTCTAGGACATATCCAAGAACTGAAATTTTCATGAAGATAATAATTTGTGAAGTTGGAAAATTTTTGTCTTTGATACAAGCCACTTTATAATATATATATATATATTATTGTGTATTGATATGCCTCAAAACAATTTAAAACAAATGAAAATTGAAATTCTGGACAGTCTATAGTAGATAGTATATTCTACTTTTCGTATAACCACTCATTTTTTTTCTTTATAAGCACCTGCAGTGTTGATGATCACCCGTATGAACTAGACAAAAAATGTTGTGAAAGTTTTGAACAGTTTATTATTAACTGTTTAGCTCATGCATTTATGAAAACTCACTTGGATATAGATACGTGATTAAATGCTTCATAAGAAGCAGAAACTATATTTTTATAAGTACCTGATGGAAATCTGAAAGCGAAGGTGAAAGTTTTAAATGTTTCTCCATTGGTCTTTTATTACTAAATCAAATGTTAATCTGGTTTATTTTTTTATGCACAGAGGATAGTAGAAGTATTACTTGTTTATCAGCCGCTCACTAAAATATCGTTAATTTCTTCTTCAGGAACTTTGATTATTTTTGAAATCTACAGAAGTTTGAATATAATCAAAGTTTACATACAGACAGGTAGAGAACCACACGCATTAGGTTTGCTCTTTAATTTTTGGTGCTGCTTCCACAGACACGTATATAAGCACGAAAGTCCTAAAGCGATCAGTAGGGACTTTGTTTTATGAAATGAACAAAAATAAGGGACTTTTTAAGTAACACGATTGAAGTTCGATAATTGATTTTGAACAGTTAATGTACGTATATAAACAGTGGCTTAGAGCAAACAATTTTATGAAAGTCATAGCCAATGTACTCGTTGGTTGCACTTAATATGTCAATAGTGGGTTGGCTAATGCTGGAACTATTGAAAAAGAAGCAAACGTCAAAGAATATTAAAAAAAATTAAAAGAGCAGAGAGATCAGGGCAACTTTAATACACTTCATCATAATTAACATTATTTGTTTCACTCTTTGATTCTATATACTTTGACAAAAAGTATGATTAGGGTTTGATTTCAGCAATAACTTTGCATTTTGATAGAAAGTGGTGAAAAATATCACTTATATAATAACTAGTCAAGAGTGAAATGCTCCTGATATTGTTTGTTTGGAAGTAAGCACATAGATAGACGATGGGCTATATGTGTTCTGCCCACCACGAGTATCGAAACCCGGTTTATAGAGACACGAGTCCACAAGCATACCACTGTGCCACTAGAGGGTTATATAGGAAATGCAATATCATGTATAATTTCGAATAGATCTCCTGCATGAGGACTCGGCCCTCAGAATGTTATGTCATGCCTTTTGAGTTCGGATCTGTCAAATTGAAGAAAATATATTTGCTGTTACACATTTCCAATATTCAGAACGTATTAGCACAAGGTATTGTGGAAATGTGTAATGATTTTCTGCGAACACTTGATCAGCGCTATCTTCTTATATTTTGTTAACATTGACACAATGTTTATTTGTCGGGTATTAATGATGAGTAAGCATCTTTTGCTTATTTTGAAAGTTTATAGAAAAAATAGCAGTCAATTTATTTGGACGCTGACGGGTCCACTGCTGGTACAGCAGTAAGTCTATGGATTTACAACACTAAAATCAGGCGTTCGATTCCCCTCGAAGGACTCAGCAGATAGCCCGACGTGTCTTTGTTAGAAGAAAACGTTCGCAAACGCTCGACACCAATGTGATAAATACTTCAAAAGTATATCATATTTCTTTATTCTGTTTATATATTATAAAACAACGTTACAACAAATATTGCTGAATGAAAAATAGCATTTTCTGCTACTTCACCAAAGATCCTGCACTGGAAACTGATGAAAGTATTTCGATATATTATACTCAAAAGTCTGAACGAATTTGAAATTCCGAGTACAGATAAACATTAGAATGAAAGATACTTTCCAAGTAAATTGGCATTACTTTTATATCTTCAAAAACTTAAAAACTAAGTATTTTAATTCTAACTGGTATGTGTATATTGCTGAGTTTATCTTATTTTCATTTTTTTTTTCTTTTAAGAATTTCGGATCAGAATATGATTAAAAATAATTTATGTATCGGTTGCTTAACAGTAGTTTGTTACAGTAGCACAACATACCTATAGTTTATAAAATATTGTTTGAACACATATTTCAGAGTTCTTTATCTCGATACAGCACAAGTTTTTGTTTTTTTTAAAATATCCGGATTCGGAATTAAAGGTGGAAGTTTAACAGTTTCCGTGTTTAAGTAAGTGATGTTTCTATAGAATGGTGTTAACCTGTGCAAGAAAAGAATCAAATTTTAGAAACGTGAAAATAGTCTCGTATATTTTGCAAGCTTTTAGGCTTTTGTTGATATGGAACAATGGTTAGTATGTAACACACTTCCCCTTGGAAATTCATTTTGTTCAGTTCAAAACCATTATTTCCTTTGAGAGTACAAGAACACTGTAAGTCGATTTTGGTGGAATATGGCCATTTTTAGTTATTTATCTATATGTTTATAAGTTTCGCTTTTTAATATTCTACGAGACATATATTTTGAGAGACAGTAACATTTGTTTGTTTGTTTGAATTAAGCACAAAGCTACACAATGGGCTATATGTGCTCTGCCCGCTACGCTTTTTAGCAGTGTGAGTAAACCTGTATAAAGACGACCTTTTCGCTTTCTTTAAAATGGATTGAGTTCAATGACAAGCTTGAAAAAATGATGCGGAAATTTATTAGACCAGCATCAATGTACATTTTATGTTTTTTTTAATGTGTCTTGCTGACCTTACCAAGCACTTGATCTTATAGAAAGAGAAATAGTGGATTTTGTATCTCATATATTAATAAGATTGATTGATTGATTTAGTGTTTTATGACACAAAGCAGCTAGGCTATCTGCGTCATTAATAAGAATTTACACCACTGTTCCGCATGATCATGTGCAATGTCTGTTTGCGATCGTTGCATCATCTACCGGAAACATCGAAATAAAGAGGTCAGAAAAAAACAATATTACATTAATGATATATACAAACTAAAAAAATCAAACAACTGTGATTATTGAACGACATTTAAATGCTTATTTTCTAAAAAAGTAAACCAATATTAAAATGAAATCTTGACATGAAAAGAACTGCGCATGTGTCACTCTGAGTGATCCATGTTTACATGCATAATCAATATTCATGAATGTGTTACTGTTTATATTAAAAGTTTACCTTCCCTAATTTGTTCGTCAAATCATTTCCATGAAACACTGTTGTTTCGTACATATATAAATATAATGAAGACATAACAAGTTGCGTTTTCATGAGAATGCATTAGGTTTTCGATCAACTTCAGCTTTTTAAATAAAGTTGCAATAGCTAATAAAGGCTGCCTTAAGTTGGTTTTTGTAGCTTGTCATTTGCGACACTACTATATTCATATATATGTGCAAGTATGAATGCTTCCTAGGAAAGCTGCTCTCTTTGAAATACTAAACCACTGAAAGAGTTTTAAATTAGTTCTAGTGGATCACCTCTACATAATCGATTGTAGAAGCTGGTACGCACGTTACAGAGTACCGTGTACTCTAGTACTAGAGTCTTTGAATAATGGTTTTGTCACACATATAACTCAAATAACAATTGTAGCTCGGGCAAACGTATAAAATTTTTCTGGCAGTTCTATTAATTACTCTACATGGTATTAAATGTTTTCATCTCATAGCAATTGTTTAATGGTATTTGAAGTATGGTTTATTTTCCATGCTGCTGATTTTTAAAACATTATAAAAGTCGCTCCTCAAGTAAAAATAAGGTTGCATGACGTTCATGCTTCGTTTCATTGTCTTGTTCAAGAAACATTTATCCGTACTCAGTAAAAAGCTAGACCAAATAAATTTAACCCTAACCTATGTGTTGACAGAATGTTGAGTCATGAACTTTCCGGCCGAGCGCGTTAAGGCGTGCACTCGTAATCCGAGGGTCGCGGGTTCGCGCCCGCGTCGCGCTAAACATGCTCGCCCTCTCAGCCGTGGGGGTGTATAATGTGACGGTCAATCCCACTATTCGTTGGTAAAAGAGTAGCCCAAGAGTTGGCGGTGGGTGGTGATGACTAGCTGCCTTCCCTCTAGTCTTACACTGCAAAATTAGGGACGGCTAGCACAGATAGCCCTCGAGTAGCTTTGTGCGAATTTCCAAAAACAAACAAAACATGAACTTTCCACGTTGTAAATGTAAAATAATTCCATATACGCTTGGCGTTTAACGTTACATCTCCCATCGTAACATTGATTAATACATAAACAAAATACTTTTCACACTACTAAGTGATAACAAAAAAACATTTTTAAACTTTGCTTAAAAAGCCTTCTAGTGGCTAAGCAATAAGTTTAAGGATTTATAAGACTAAAAATCGTATTTTAATACAGTAAATAAAACACTGGATAACCTATTGTGTAGCTATCAAAATCAATCAAACAACGTACTTAGAAGTCAGTCATTGTTTTTCTTAACCTAGTTTCATCAAATTCTTTGAGAAAGGTGTGCAGACCATAGATACTGTGAATTGGTTTGTCTTTTTTTTTCACAACTATAATCTGTGTCTATCTAAACAACAAACACAAAATAACCACATTTTTTCTTCAAATCGGTCATATAGTTTTTTATGTAATGCAATAAGATTGTAAGAAAGCATTAGATTGAGCTGTATTAAAATTCATTTTTTTACAAATAATTCAATCTATACAGCACCACGGGCCAGCATGGCTAGGTGGTTAAGGCATTTGACTCCTAAACTGAGGGGCGCAGGTTCAAACCGTCGTCACACTAAAAATGCTCGCTTTTTCACTTATAATCTCACTGTGAACCCTACCATTCGTTGGTAAAAGAGTAGCCCAAAAATTAGCAGTAGCTAGTGATGACTAGCTGCCTTCCCTCTAGTCTTATACTGTTATATTAGGGACGGCTAGCGCAGATAACTCTTGCGTAGTCTTTGCGCAAAATGCGAAGTTTACAGCAACACCAATGTCCCTTATTTTACAAGGTAGACTCAGATACCAAATATTCGCGAATCCTAAAATAGTGTTGTTGTAAACTGTGGCATTTTTACACATTTACGAAATATATATATTATAACCATAAAATTTTCAAGCCTTAAACCAAAACACATAAACATGAGATTTAAAAAATACATTAAAATACGTTGCACATTAAAAAAATGTATCCTAGGTTTTGGAGGTGAGTCAAGAAGTGGGACCCACATTGCGGTTGGGATATGCCGTCTATCAGTCTTAATCTTTAATTCGCTAGTTTTACATAAGAAAAATAGAAATTAGGAAAGCGAGATCTGGGCGTCAAGCCCAAAACGTCCCAATCTATATCACCATTCACTGCCTGCAGACAGTTGTGGGAAGGTGACTGCTTTCCAAAGTTATAATAAGAAAAAAATAAACATACAGAGAGGAAAAATAATAAATTAGAAAAATGAAAAATGAAAATAAGCTACTACTATTTGGCATTTCAATAAGAAAACAAAATTACTACTTTTTAAAACGCAGAACATAAAATACATAAACAATGAAATTAAAGATATCTTTATAACTAAGTAAAGGATTTATTAATTGTCATGCATGTTAACGCATGATTATTGCACCTTGTTTTCCGTTTATTTTAATTTATGTATATAGTTCACGCTCAACATTCTTCTAATGAACTACGTTCTGAATAGACAAATCTTCTACGTATACCAATCCTGCTGTATGGAGTTGTAATTAACTTGTTTCTATCAAGGTACACTCCAGTTTTCATTTGTATTTCTGATAAACAAATTTTTGTTCTGATGTGATTTACTCTGGAGCGTTTATTAGTAATCTGTTTAGTTTTAACTACAGGGTGATCGCTAGAAAAGCGGAAAATTTGAGGGTTAGATGAGATCATGAATAAAATGCGTGCTTACTCATTTCTATTTTGATTTCTTTACATCATGAATAAAATGCATGATTTTAATATCATAAAATGTATTTTGAGCATCTATGAGTGTAATATAACATATGCCTTTAAAAAACTTTGTAAAAGTTATTCTTTGTAAAAATAAATAGCTATTTGACAAATTTTCCGCTTTTCTAGCGACCACCCTGTATTTCACTTCGCGTTAACGGATAAAACAACTGAAGTATCTATTAAAACAAATCATTTTTATGATGTACTTTTCACATGAAATGATTTCATGTAATGACTTTTGTTTTCATTCAGTTTCTGATACAGTCAGAGTTACTGCAATACTGGTTGACAGCTTGTGAATGTTTACAAGTAACAGCAACAAAAAAGAATGTTGCACATCTAATTTTCAATGACCATTTACATATTACCGTGTTACCTCAAATTTAATACGCTCTTTAATTTAAGATGCACCCCATTTTTAAAAATAAATTTTCATGGAAAAAAATATGGATGATAATTAGAAAGGAGTTAATATTTCTAAAAGAGTTTTTAACGAATCAAATATGTTAATAATGTATTTAAAACGAAATATAATGAACATTATACAGGACATTTAAAACTTTAATTACAGTGATGTTTCTTCCTGGTTTCTTTATTTAATCAGAATGCTACTCCGATGTTTCTTCTGACTCACTGTTATATTCTGAATTTAATACATCTTCATCGTTTCGTTCACTATTATCCTAAAGAATGTCATCTTGCGTTCAGTCTTTCGCATCTTCAAAATCTGACGGCAATTTGTAACTAATTGTTGTCCTTCGTTATAGTGATAAATCTTTTTTTCATAAATTTATCACACCAGCCACGACTAGCCTTGAAAAAAGTACCATTTCCTGCCCATTTGTTTGCTTTTAACATTAAGACTACTCTCGTTACAGGCTGTACTGTATGTTGTAACTCTCTGAAATACGTTAAAATGGCGGCACCAATTTCAGGATGACTTCCTTTCCTTGAATCAGAAAACGACTTTGTATTTTTTTTGCAAGAAAACAATTTGGTTTTCATACCACTCCAAAGACGTACATTTGTTTCACTCTCTGTATATTTTTTTCCAACTGTAGGATTCCTAGTACGTTTGGTGCACAAAATAAATTTTATTTTAAATTCCGTATCGTACGTAAGATTATTTTTCATGAGTAAAAAAAAACACACAATAATGTAGTCTCTGTACATCACGAATGTCAGAAAAGGCTGAGGACGGTGATATCCAACTACACCGCTAGAGGCGCTGGCATCTGGAAAGTTGACGTTTTGACGGGTTTTATTAGTCTTTCGAAGCTAAGTTCTTTTTAAAATATCGTCCAATCTGTTTATTGATGCAGGATTTTTTTTGTCGAAAATGATTGTTGTTCGAGGTATTTATGTTTTCGAAATTTTCGAAGAATGAAAAATAATACCTCGAATTTAAGAGGCGCCCTACTTTTCAGTTTGCAAAAATATGAAAAAAATGTTAGTTGAGTTTAAATTCGAAATAATACAGTATTGCAGTTATTATAGTATTTACTTATTTTGAATAACCCATACCAGTTTCCATAACAGATCGTGTATCTTAAAATCTATCTTGTCCCTGAAGATAGATTTAGTCTAGAATTTTCCAAAACCTGAAATTAGTTGTTCTTTGCCCCCCAGTGGCTCAGCGGTATGTCTGCGGACTTACACGCTAAAATCCGGGTTTCGATACCCGTGGTGGGCAGAGCACAGATAGCCCATTGTGTAGCTTTGTGCTTAATTCTAAAACAACAACAAGTTGTTCTTTTTTGTCGATGGATTCTTATAATTTTCAAAGAAATCGTCGGTTTAGCCAAACCTGAGTGATTTTGAAAACCTTTTTGGAACATTTTATAATTGTTTTGAAAATGTTTTATTACTTTATGTGCTGTGTGGTCAAACATATACGTTCGATCCATTTTGTCAGCAATAATGCGGGAAGTTCAAAATTTAAATAAACAAATTTATTCACATGGAAATTGAAACCTCAGAGTAATTAATAGAACTTTTGACCAAAGCAAATTACCTGTATATATTGGAACCAAAAATCAGTAATGTACGAATATACCTAATTTGATAGAATATTATTGCGTTCTGTTTGCATTTATTAACTTACATTATTTCATTAGTTGGGCACCGCCGCTAATAACTTAATTTTTGACCATAATTCTAATAATATATCAGGAACTTCTGCCAGTTTTGGAAGTAAATCTTAGTGTTAACATCATAAACTAAGTTAATAAAGAAAACAAATCTGTATAGCAAGAGTTATAATGACAAAAATAAATATATTAAACATTTTACCGATATATTAATAAAACTAACATTAAAGAAAGGAAATAGTATATATTTGCAAAACGCTTAATCACTAGTTGTTTGCTTCATGCTTTATCACATATTTATGTTCTCGGAAGGATTTGATATCAACACACATAAAACGTAACAAAATTATCCATAAGAAAGTCGTGCGACCAGTGAAAGCGAATTAAATACCTCTGACAAAGAAGCTTGAGGACTGCGTGACAGAAAATTACAAATGTATGATTTCAGTATTTTCAGTCAGGATCGCAATTAGTAATAAGATATGAAATGTTTTTACAAATGTGTTTTTTTAATTTGTACGAAAATAGTTGGTTTTACACTCTAGATTATGCTTCGATCCATTGTGTATTGAAACCAACTGATCAGAATTAATTATCACTATTTAATTTAGCAAATCTTAAATGTATACTATGGAAAATGAATTATAGTGTAAGATTTATGAGGCTCATAGTCGACTTTCAAGGAAACAAATATTTGTGATATGTGTGTTAAAAATGATCACATTGAAATACATATTCTATTTTCGTTAAGAATATTATCAACTCTCTAGCTTAGCATATCAAATTCAGCTCGTATTTGTAGGCCAACCAAGGAAACCCCTAAACTCATGAGATAATAATATAATATTTTCTTGTAAAGACGTTCGTTGCGCGTGATAAATTAAAGAATCGCGGAACGTTCTCCATTTCATTTTCAGTGGCAATCCCATATTTGTCACGTGAGACACTATATTTCTACACACTTTGATCAACTTCGTCACGACGCGTGCATTCTTTACTGTATGTACTTCAGAGTAAAACGGCTCATGCGTCTAGCAATTTTTGCGTTCTGCTGCTACAGCGGATAATATATGTATAAAGATGAATATTTTATGTTTTCTAGATCAATAATTGCTACATGTGCTGAGAAAATGAAATATATATTTTTATCCTGCCTGATAAATGCATTAACAGTAAATAAATGTAATAAATAAACTGTCGTTTATATGTATTAAAACCATTGAATGTTTATAATTTTCTAACTGAATTAATAACATGTAAAAAAGTGTTCAAACATAAACTAAAGAGAAATAAACAATCGTCAAAATATATTATTTCTCCTTGATTTCATTACAGGAGCCCATCCCTTCGGTTTGGGTGTCATCATTTCATTCTTGTTCTATTAACGATGAGAAGTACTTAAGAACTTTTACAATAATTATTTGCATAATGCACTCACAACTTTCTAACCAAGTATTATAAAATAGGAAACAATACATAACTGCATGTGTTTATCACGAATTTTATTCAGTGATTTACAGATACGATTGAAATATCATTAAGAAATGCAGTCATCATTGTACTAGCGCCTTTTGACGCATAGACAAACAATAGTAAATACTTAACAAGAATGTCAGATCTGACGCTAGTAATCTCAACAGGCTTATAAAACGACGAAGATAAATAGTCCATCATGGTCTACAGATTGGGGGTAGTGTTATCTACATATTTAAAGACCAGTAACTAAATGACCAAGGACTACATCTTAATAGTAATTGTGTTTATACATTTATGGACCAAATGTTAAAAAACTTCATCAAGGGGCAAAGCCTTGACGGTAGCAGTGTCCACGTATATACAGACCATTATTGTTAAGTGTTTGATCAAGTAATAAAGGCTTGAAGGTAGCCGTGGCCCCTAGTTTTATACATCAGTATTGTTAAGTAGTTACTTCATCAAGAACCAAAGCCTTCAGTGGTAGTGTCTAAATATTTACAGACTAATTCGGCTAAATACACGACGAAGGACTGGAGTCTTGACAGTAGCAGTGTGTACAAATTTGTAGACTAATTCGGTTAAATACTCGATGAGGGAGACAATTTTGACGGTAGTTGTGTGCACATATTTATAGACAGAAACGGTCATGCACGTGTATTGGACTAAAGCCTTGACAGTAGTAATTTATACTCCAGCCTAGTTAATACAATGATATAACCTAATATTGTTTGCTAAACACGAATCATTCGCTTTCCTGACAGTGTTAAACAATTTCATAATAAAATCATATCGTTTTCGACGGTTAGATACAAGTTAACTTGAAACATTGTATAGTTATTATTATTATGGCTAAGAAACAGGAGTGATCCAAAGAAAATAAAAATATTTAACATCCAAGTTGGAAGAGGTAGATTTTGAATTAGAAGATGAGTTTAACAGCACTATGTGTGTCAGTGTGTTAGATAAGTTTAACAACACTATGTGTGTATGTTTTGTACAGCAAAGTCACTTCGGGCTATCTGCTGAGCCCACAGAGGGGAATCGAACCCTTGACTTGCGCTGTAAATCCGAAGATATACCGCTGTACTAGCAAGTGGCCTTTAACCACACAATAGAAATATTTATAATCTAAAACTTTTCATTCTGGCAAAAATCGTACGAGCAAAATTTGTTGTTGTGTGAATTAATTAATTTTTAAAGACTAATTCTGATATTTTAAGACATTTCTAGCCAAGAACCTTTTAATATTAAAAAATTAGACTATCTAAAATATATGACAGTACAGTTGATTGGAATTGTAAGACACATTTTCGAATTATAGCAATCTACGTATTAAAGTTTATGTTGTAAAATGAAAAAGAATTTTAATTTGATAAACTACTAATCCATATACTTACCACAATTATCATGTAACCGGTATTTCGGATAAATACCTGAGATTAGTGATGTTAACGCATCTCATCATGCATAATTGTAAATTAAATGTTTGTAGGTGTGATGGACAGTAGCCAAAGGTTTATTTATAAACCATGAACACTGTAATGTTTATTAAGCTATGATTTAAACGCTAAAAGCTGGCGAAGCAATAGAAGTAAGTCTGAATTTTGTGATAGAAGCCACATGAAATGTAGATGCCCCGTACGTATTAGAAATTTTAATAAATTAAACATAATTAAAGCGCATATCATACAATGCTAACAAACAACCGAGACAGATGCAGCATAGGGTGCTTCGCTGTATTTCATCACCATATCCGATATCTCCTCAACTCACGTGGATATTTTTCGCAATATGTACGGATGTATGAGGAAACTGGTAATGTCCGTCAACCACGAAAATGAAACAAAATGAGTGAGTTGCAATATCTGTAGAGATTGTTATGAAGTAATTATCATTAGGGACTGCAAAACAATCAGCATATTTTATGTCTGAAGAGTCAAATTCAAATCTTACTTGCAAGTGTTCTTTGTGGGGAAAATAAGCTATGAAAGGGACCATATAATAATTGCCTTTGGTACTAATAAAAACGTCAAACGCCCGAAGTAAATCTCAAACCAGGTATGTTAACACAATTGTTAGAGGACGTGAACAAGAACAGAACGACGAGAAGGGTTAATTTTGGGAGACAGAAAACCGCTGTGACCACTATATCCATAGCACAAAACGCAGCAAATGACTTTTCACATCAAGCTCTACAAGTTTGCTAGTTGACTGAAACATTCGTTGTACAGACACTTCATATCTCATAACGTCATTGTATTTATCCTTGAAATATGATTATGAATTAAGCATTATTAAGTAATACAGAAATATTATTCTTGTGTATGTGTTTTATAGGATATCGAATATTTTAACTAAGGTAAAGCAACAACAAAAACAAACCTAATTAACCTAAATACGTTTTGAATTTTTTGTTTTCTTTTCCGGGAGCGTTCGAAGTGTCCGGTTTCCTGAATTGTAGGACGTCTACATTATTTTTCGTGATTTCTATAAGACTATCACGAACGTCACTTCGATCTATGTGAGTAAAATATAAATAACATAGAAAATACATTTTAGTCACACATTTGTTCATTCAAGATAATTGTAGTTTTCAACCCAAATATGCACGCACATTTTTATTGCAAGTCGATCCATGTTTCTGTTTGAACACACGCCAATTCTATATTATACTAACATGCCATCACGTATATGTTTCGCGAGCTATTTTTCTCATGCTTTGGTGTTTTCACCGTGCTTATGCGTGTGTCTTGATTTTTTTCAACAGTAATATATCCGAGATGAGGAGCTCTAGGGCTGAGTAAAAAGGTGTGTAATAAACGATTCTCTGTGCAAAAGAAATGAAAATGGCTAACGTGTTTGAAATGTCTTGTAGTATGTTACATTTCTGTTTTAAGCATTATATTTGATTAGACGATTATTCTAACATATTTTCAAGAGGCAAAATACAAAATTTCACCCATCACTATTCAAAGTTGTGTTAGGAAAATTATAACTTACGAAATTTCGCAAAATACGTTTTAAAAAGAGAAAATACAACATTTAAAAACAGAATGACGCTAATATCTTTCATTATTCGCAGAATGCTTTAAACTGAAGCACAAACAACGTTTTATGAAATTTGTTTGTTTTGGTTTTGAATTTTGCTCAAAGCTACTCAAGGGCTATCTGCGCTAGCCGTCCCTAATTTAGCAATGTAAGACTAGAGGGACTAGTTATCACTACCTACCGCCAACTCTTTGGCTACTCTTTTACAAACGAAAAGAGGCATTTAACGTCACATTATAACGCCCCCACGGGTTGGAAGGGTGAGCATCTTTGGCGCGACTCGGGCGCGAACCCACGACCCTCAGATTACGAAGCTCATGCCTTAACGCGCCAGGAAAACTGTCTCTTAAGCGTCAATTTATAAACTTTAGGCGAGGTTTTCTAAAGTTCATTTAGTGTTTAAAGAACATATTTTTTACCTGATCGATTTAATAAAAGGTTAAAGCTAAGAAAGATGTTAAAGTATTATTAGAAGTTGTAAAATGAGTAGTTAACTTCATGGAGAATTATATCAAATACAACAACAAAACGGATGTTGTTTCTGTCTCTTCCAACACAGTTCATACGTATGTATATATTTGCAATTGAATACACGAGCGAAAATATTTTCACGTTGCTTTTAATTCATTTGGCGAGCAGGGCGAAGGAGAACTGCCAAATTCTCAAGTATCCCGGAAAACAAATAATTTAATTATTTTCCGTAAGTCCCCCACCAGTACAGCTGTATGTCTCCGGATTTAGAACGCTAAAATCAGGGGTTCGAATCACCTGGGTGGGCTCCGTAGATAGCTTGATGTGGTTTTGCTATAACAAAACCACACAAAAGCATACTCTCTTTAAATACTCGCTGAATTTATATTTAGAATAAGGTAATGAATGAGGAAAAAAATCTTCCTTTCATGTACAGAAAACTTGAAGGCCATGGATATAATCAGTATAAATGTATAATTAAATGGAAGACTTTGTAATAATTGCTACTTTAAACATCATATACGCAGCTAGTTATTTTCATTTAGTATCTACAGCATTTTTGGATGATTGTTTTTTTAACGATTTAAACACTCCAAAGGAGTAGAACTATATTTATTGTATATTTGTAGTTTTTGCACCCCTTTATTCACTAATTCAATCAATATGAGTTATAAAAAGCAAATGCTTAAAGTTGGGGCAAAAATTACATGTCCCTGATGAAGGCAGAATTGAGAGTATTGAGAGCTGGTGGTTAACGAAAATAATTTCTAATGATTTTCATTTTGAATGTTTTTTTAAGTCATTTTAAGCTATTTTTCAAGTATTTTGTAATTTTTAAATGTTTTTATGTTTTTTGCATATCCTTGGTGTTTTTGAAATTTTGCATGTTTTGAATCCAATAAGTGTTATTGTAACTTGCAAACATAGATTATGTTTAAAATTACAAACGCCTTTCCTAGAATTGCAGAGAGTCATTTGCACTCTCTTAAAGTATATTTCATCTTGCGCGCTGTAAAAATTCACGAATCCTTAAAGACAGCTTATTAACACCACTGTGAACTACTTGTTCAGGAGCAGCTCAAGCTGGCTGTAAAAAAGAAGGATTTTTCTCGAGATAGTACTATCTAGGACGACACTCTAGGGACATGTGTTGACTTCGTAACAGGAAATGATGTAGCTCCTTAATCATTCATAGATGACTACCTGCTACTTTTCTGCTACTTGTTGTTTATGTTACTTTAGGTAGCTGTATGATGTTTTTGAACATGTAACTGGTATATTTAATTAATGCATTAATCATTTGTAACGGTACTGACTTTACGTGTTGTTCAAATAACTTAAAAGAAAATTGTGTATTCATACGATTCCAAATATCATTTTAATGCACACCATCCTTGTTTAAACAAAAAGAAAACGTGACTGAGGATATTACGTTTTCTAAGAGTATTATTTTCTGCCAATTAATTTTGACGCATCACAAGTTTTAACTGAATATTTTAATCAACCTTGCATCTTGTAAATTAAGGTCATTGTTTTCCCTACTCGAGTAGGTCAACTTGTTATTGTTTGAAAAGCACGAAGGAACACGATGGGCAATCTGTACTTTGCCCACCACGAGCATCGAAACTGGTGTCTACTGTTTTAATTCAAAAAACATACCGCTGTATCAATAGAAGGGCTAAGAATGCTAACAATGTTAACAATTGAGTAAATAAATGAGTCACTTTGTGTGTTTATTTCTTTCAGAGCTTCCAGTAGATTTCGTAATTTCGAGAGAAGGCAGCTAATTAACAACATTCGCCTCTAACTGTTCGATTACTCTTATCGGCTAGAACAGTAGGATTGGTCTATCACTCTAATATTGCGTCCACAACTCCATAATTCAAGGAGCTTTTTTGCAGCAACAGAAAGAGAATCACGAAATCTTGAATTCACAGTCTGAGGACACAAATCACTCAGCCACGCGGAACCCATGAATCACTTATCTCTATATTTCTTGAAACAAGATGACACAAAATGAAGAAGCGAAACCGCATGTACTTCTCTTGTGTTAATATTGTGTTCTTTTATCGGTCTTTATAAGTTTTAATTTGTTTTCCTATCTTTTAGGAACAAGATTCTGTTTTGGAGTAATGACAGCGCGTGATTTAAGATATAGATAGAACTAGCACTTGCTGCTTAGTAATTAACATAAAATTATATTATTTATTTAAAGCTTGCAGCAATCTCTCCAAGAAACATTCTTTGACAACATAAAACAAGGTTAGTCATAGAAAACAATCCATTAATAAGATCGTGTCCACATAATAAATTGTCCTGATGAAAGTCACAAACCTTACGTATGGGCCAGAAAACATAGATAATGTTAATCTTTCGTTCTATTTTAATGCGAAAGTGAGCTGGACCTACTTGGTGTTTGATGACGTGGTTTCTCATTTACCTGTAGTAGTAGGTGCAAATATTATAATTATAGACATGCAGTATATTATTTATCTCTAAAAATCGCTATATGTAACTGTAATAGAGACCTTACTTACGTTCACATCAATGAAGGATATATAAGATCATGTTAAACTATTATCACATCATCATAACAAAATAGTTCTCAGGTTAGATTGTTTGTTTTAAATTTCACGCAAAGCTACTCAAGAGCTATCTGCGTTAGCCGTCCTTAATTTAGTAGTGTAAGACTAGCGAAAGGGAAGGCAAATAGTCATCACCACCCATCTTCGACTCTTGAGCAACTCTTTTGCCAACGAATAGTTGGATTGACCGTTACATTATAACGCCCCACGGCTGAAAGGGTTAGCATGTTTGGTGCGACGAGGGTTCGAACTCGCGACCCTCAGATTGCGAGTCGAACGCTTTTACTTACTTGGTCATGCCAGGCCGTTTTATGAAATAAGGGGACAGTCGTGTCCTAGTGGTTGGCGTGTCTAGCCTGTGTGTCCTTATGTTCACAGTTTACGTCCACAATTAAAAAAAAAATGCTCTGCACCTTGGAGTCGCGGGCGTACTTTACAAGTGGTAGTCAAATTCTATTATTTGATCAGACAAGAGTAGCTGATCAATTTTCGCTGAGTATTGTTGACTAGCCGCTTTACTGTAGTGTCTCATTTGAAAATTTGGATAGATACTATTTGGTTCGAAACTACAGTCATCAGGTGAGAAAAAGGTACACAATATTTAATATTTTGTACAACTACATTTCTTGTTAACTGCATACGAACCAAACCATTATGTGGACAAGCTACAAAAAATTATAAAACAACCTGACACTATCTTCATTTAATGTGAAATACTAGAATAATAAAAAAACAAACATAATATCAACTGTTTTCACACATAAAGTTTAACATCATCAATCTACTAAGGCTGATGATAAATGAAACAGATCGAAACTTTAGATTTCAGTTAATCAAAATATTATTAATGTGTACAAATAATTTCATACTTTGTGAAATAAGTAGACTGCATATTAGTTGCATTGTTGTAAAACTAATAATTGGTTCAGTTCATAACATATGTTAATATCAGTAAATATTTACACTTTCAAATTTTTGAATTTTTGTTAACAGCTTCTAAACTATGATTGAAAAAATATGAAGTCACTAGCAAAGTCCTTTTTCATTATTTTTAACGAGCTTCAGTTACATACAGTTCTGTTAATTAGATATTTTCTGAAAATAAAATAAGAGAAATAAATGACAATTACCGCACTTTCAATGGAAGTATCCCAAAGAAATCCGACCTGGCATGGATAGATGATTAGGGCGCTCGACCATACATGCTCGCCATTTCAGCTGTGGAGGCGTTATAATGTTAGGGTCAATCCTACTATTCGTTGGTAAAGAGTAGCCCAAGAATTGACAGTGGTAACTAGCTGCCTTTCCTCTAGTCTTACACTGCTAAATTAGGGACAACTCGCCCAGATAATCCTCGTGTCGCTTTGCGCGAAATTCGAAATCAAACCCAAAGAAGACCACGAGAGTAACTTGAACATAATTTGAAGAAGAGGACAATATCACATCATTCAAGAGAATAAATCTTCATTAAAATCTAAACACCATAGAAATTGAGTACATTGTGTTAACAATAAATTACGTACGATATTCCAGCTTTTGGAGCCACACATTTAGTATTTCCTCAACTATCTTCTCCATTTTATGAAATAAATACTACCGTATCAGGGATCCAAAGTTGTTTATCAATCCAAAAGCTGAAAAGAACTGGAATGAGTGAAATGATTTTCTTTGTTGTTGTAGTTGCTTGAGAAAGTGCTTTATTTCCTAAACTTTGCCTGAGGTTACGGTATGACTGTAATACCATATCTACACGTATTCTTCTGAAGCCAGTAATTGTCGGAAACCATCAAGACAACCAACAAGTTTTATTACATTACTTCACATATCTAGGTGGACATGCTCTAGAAGCTTCAGATTCAAAGCTTACTTGCAAGTTTAAGGGAACAAAATGCTCAACGTTCTGCCAGCGCAATAGGTATGTATAGAAGCAGCAGATAAATAAATTGTTAAAGAGGCGAGAAATGGGAAAAAACTGGGACCACTATATTCAGAGATAGATAAATACTAGGACCACTATATTCAGAGATAGATAAATACTAGGACCACTATATTCAGAGATAGATAAATACTAGGACCACTATATTCAGAGATAGATAAATACTGGGACCACTATATTCATAGATAGATAAATACTAGGACCACTATTTCCAGAGATAGATAAATACTAGGACCACTATATCCAGAGATAGATAAATACTAAGACCACTATATCCAGAGATAGATAAATGTAGGGCACGGTATCAATAGCGAAAATTAAGCCATACAGGTCACTCTATTTCATTCCAACTTTCTGTATTTTTATGCACCCTAATACGTTGCTCTATTACAGTTGGTTTAATTGACTAAAGATTTGTTGCTAAGGCGATAAGGCTCTTCACCATGTCGTTTCAGTTCATGTTACGGCATCTAGTTATGCTCTATCTTACAACTATATATCCTGATATTAACCCTTCAACATAGTTTCTGTTGCAAAAGACTGTCGCAAGGCTATCATGCCCAAAGCACACCCCTTCTCCTCGTGTAATTTCAATGAGCCTTGTAGTGTGCGAGAACGATGGTTTCCCAGCACCACTTTTAGCAGTACTTTCCACCGCAACTTTATATTATTTGTGGTTGTCATACTACTTGATGATTTACATCTTCAAAATCCTTTTAATATAATGTACTCAACTCTCTTCGAGTTAATAGAATTTCATAATTATGGGTAGTGACGTTAAGTGCTGTTTTTTTTAAATGATGGGTAATCATTGTACTTTTATCGTACAAAACGATCAAAAATTGTTTTTCCTGTTTTATTTCCATTGCATCAAGGAAAACAATAAATGTTTGTCGATAATATAAATTTAACGATAGAGCAGAACTCCTCACATCAATGACTTCAAATCATTACGTGAAATTTCGATGCACATGAGAAAGTTTTTTTTTGTCTCGGTTCATTCATGCCGGTGTATAAAGACAATGCTGGTTTAATGCTAAAATGCAACTTAACATGATTATAAAATATGGGACCATTTCTCAATTTTAAGCTGCAGAAAGTTATATTTTATATCATACACATACATATACAACAGAGGTATTCGATATCGTTCTGATTCATACATTGATTTTAAACTTGATTGGAAACATGTATATTAGATATATCATTCTCATTGGTTAGTCAGTTTTCGGCCCTGAACACAGCATAACGACATTTTTATGCTTCATATAAATAGGATATGTAATAAACATTGGCTATCGCTATGGTTCATTCCGGCTCTACGAGTTCTCGTATTAAACGAAAAGTATCCTAGTATCCACTTGTGAAAGAGAAACGAAGTCTATGAAATACCAGTTTCATTGTTAGTCTGGTAAAAAAATTCCGAACAAAGTTGTTAAAGGAAAAAAAACACTTTATTCTTGTTTTGTTTTTGCATATATGTTAAATGTGTTGGTTTCATTGCCTTATCAACATTCGATGTTGAACACTGTAGTATTTACTTACTTTTAGTATCAACAGGATGTGTATTGTATAATCTAAAAACGTACTCCTGCTTCTGATAATGAGTGTTCAAGAAGAAATTTTCAATAATATAGGACACGACTGCTCTTTTCTATAGCATGTAACGTATTATAATTTATTTCGGATGACTCTCCAATTTATTGTGTCACGTACGTTACGTATCACTATTTCAAATTATCAGAAATTTGAATTTGAATCTAGAAATTAATTAACTATTAATATGTATCAAATTTGCAGACAAGATAAACTGTAAGACCACTATATCCATAGATAGGTAAGCATTATGACCATTATATCCATAGATAGGTAAACACTACGACCGCTATATCCATAGGTAGATAAACACTAGAACAACTATATTCATTCATAGAGAAACACTGGGACCATTATTTCCATATATAGGTAAATACTAGAACCACTATATCCTTATATGGATAACTACTAGGACTACTATATTCATAGATAGGTAAATACTAAGACCACTATATCCTTATGTAGATAAACACTAGAATTACTATATCCGTAGATAAATAAATACCAATACTACTATATCCATAGATAAATAAATATTAGAACTACTATATTCGTAGATAGATAAACTCTAGGACCACTATTTCCATAAATATGGACAGTGACGTCAAGAATTTATAAATTACAATGCGAATGATAATTTATTGAACTGATAAAGCATGTGTCTTGAAATTTTGAATGTTTCACATCATCATACAAATGACTTTGAAGTATAAATGTTATATGAAAAAAATTAAGTTTCAAGCAGTACTATATACATATTAAGCATCTGTATCATTCAGTGATAATGACTTAGTAAGTAGATTCTAAGCTCTATTTGATTCTGTCCATTAATTTGACCTGATATTTATATAAAGGCAACAAGTTCAGACAGTGCTTAAACAGAACAGAGTGCAATAATCCTTGTGAACTAGAAGTTTATTTTTAATGATGGGTTATCATTGCGTGGTGAATCCTTTCACATGTTAAAACAAGGAGCGTAACAATACCCGCTTGGAAAAGTTACGCATTTGGAAACTGTAACTATGTGTTTAAAAATTTAACAAAAGGTAATTTTAATTATTGCTATAAACCAGGGGTCACCAAACGTTTTTCACAGGAGGCCAGATTACTTGGGGAATGAGAAGTGCGGGCCGCATGATCATTATTTTCAATACTCATAAGCTAAAACGAAAGCTCTCTGTAAAAAACTTAACACTAAGTTTAGGATGCCACATTAGCCATGTGGGAGTAGCATGCAATACACACATATAATAAAAATCAAACAGAAATACAACCAACACTTTTATTTACCAAAATATTATTAAAGAAGGTGATATTAGCAGAAACAATTGTGATATTGCACATAGTGAGTACATATTTGAATTTCACTAAGCCGCAAAAAAGTTGGTGAGATTTAGGAAATTGGCGTTTGGCTTTCAAAATATCTTTAATGTTTGGTTTTTAATTGCTGCATCCAATCATTAGAATTAGTTTCAAATGTTTATCAATCAACCTTGATCGATGTACCGACTTTACATACTTCATTTTTGAAAATGCTTGTTCACAGACATGAGTTGTTCCGGACATTGATACCATATCAGATGCAAACTGCTTCAGCTTTGGAAAATCATCTTCAGATATGCAGCTGTAAAATTCAATAAGCTGCTCATATCTGTGTTTTGCTTTCAACAAGTCACTTCCTTGCAAATCGATGACCTCCAGCTGAAGTTCCACTGGCACGTCATCAATGACACAATCAAAAGGATTCTGAAAAAGGAGAATGTTACTTTCGATTCTGTCGAGATCCGAATATCTCTAAAAATGGTTATTTAAATTATCAATAATCTTTTTCTGAAACTCCAGGTTGACATGAAACTCATTGAAACACTGAAAATGAGAGAGGTTTTCTCCTTCCAAATGTGCTTCAAACAATGACAGCTTTCTCCAAAATTCTTTAATGATTTTATAGAGATCACAGACAAGGTTATTCTTTCCCTGAAATTTCAAGTTCAATTCATTCATGTGGGATGTCAACCAAAAATGACAACTTTGACAACCAGGTTGGATCTGACAGAAGTGGATCGGCTCTATATTTCTCTATAATGAATATATCTGTTTCTCTTCTCAGCTTATAAAAACGAGACAAGACTTCACTGCAGCTGAGCCACCTCACCGCCGTGTTGTAAGGCAAGTCACAGAAATCCGAATCAATTTCTTCATGAAACGCCTTGAACTAGCGATAATTAAGTGTGTGACCCCGAATGAAGTTTACTGCAGAAATGACTGGTTTTATTACACAAGAAATATCTAAGTATTTTCCACAGAGTGCTTGCTGATGTATGATGCAGTGTATGAACAGAGCACTTGGGAGTTGAAGATCTTCCAACTGTTTTCTGATCAGTTTAACCAGAACCTTCTTCACCTCAACCATGTTTTTTTTCCTCCATCAACTGTTACACCTCTAAGCTGATTCCATTGAAGGTTATAGTTTTGCAAAGTTTATGCACTTCTATGAAAATGTCTTCTCCAATTGTTCTTTCGTGCATGCTGCAAACTGATACCAACTCTTCCGTAATCTGAAAGTCCAAATTAACTCTACGAATGAACACGAGAAGTTGTGACGTACTCGAGAGATCAGTAGGCTCATCCAGTACCAGAGAATGGGCCTGGCATGGCCTAACGCGTTAAGGCGTGCGCTTCGTAATTTGAGGGTCGCGGGTTCGCGCCCGAGTCGCGCCAAACTTGCTCGCCCTCCCAGCTGTGGGGGCGTTATAATGTGACGGTCAGTCCCACTTTTCGTTGGTAAAAGAGTAGCCCAAGAGTTGGCGGTGGGTGGTGATTACTAGCTGCCTTCCCTCTAGTCTTACACTACAAAATTAGGGACGGCTAGCACAGATAGCCCTCGAGTAGCTTTGTGCGAAATTTCAAAACAAACAAAATAGTGCCAAAGAATACCATAGGAAGTTTCTAGCTTCAGGGCGTATCTGTAATGCGATGTTCTCTCCAAGTTCTTCTGCTCTCCGTACAACTGATGTTGCTGAAAGGCTGATACTTTCAAAGAAATTGGTTTTTCAGGACACAGCTCATTTGCTGCTTCCATCATACACTCTTTGATAAAGTTGCCATCAGTAAAAGGTTTTCCTTGCTCTGCCATCCTATGCACTATTTTGTAACTTGTACGAGTGACAGATTCATTTTCAGCAAACTTTCTCGTGAAGAGATTCTTTTTAAATTCAAAAATACGTTTCATGGATTCAAATTCCTCAGAACGGAACTTTCCTGGAAATTTCAAATATGTTGATAGATGTTTTGTTTCGCCAAAGATTGTACTCTTTCAAAACGGCAACATTTTCGGTGTACATCACACAAGTAGCTTTCTGTTTTTTGTTTCCACAAAGAAGTACTTTTCTCCCCATTCTTCGTTGCAAGCACGACACTCAGAATCCACTTTTTCTTCTTTTAAAAGCAGCCATAATGATGGGTGAAAAAAAAACAGGATCTGAAAATGAAAAACACAGAACGCTGTGCGAAACGTATTGTACTGGTCCAAGAACATACAAACAAAATACATTGAAATGTACGTTTGCCACGACACTTATTTAAGAACGATTTACGAAAAGCGCATAACCCGACTACTAAGAGAAATGAGCTTACTGAAGCGGTAACCCAAGGCCGCTGAATTTATAAGAGAATTCGATAGGACGAGGGTTAAGTCTTTACTTGTTGTCGAAATCCTAATGCTTTCATAGATACGGGCCTCGGTATGAATAAATGAGCAGCAAGGACGAAAGAAGAATTTTCCTATTGGTTAAAAATGTGCGTGACAGCCTTTTTTCTTTTTATCATAACGTCTTGTGTTTGCCAGCTTAAAGCGACCATCGGTGTGATTTATTTTGTTGTAACAGTCGGACATTTCATGAAATGTTACTTGTTATTTCCAAGAGGCTAGCTGCTGGCGGGCCGGACAAAATGATCTCGAGGGCCATAGTTTGGTGACCCCTACTATAAACCAAGAAATAGATTTCAGTATAATATAAACTTAAAAGAATCTGTTATTTTGTCCTTTGTTTTTACTTTTATAGTTTTGTGGTGTTACATTAAAAACGTTTGTTAGTAATTACTTCCTTATAACTAGATATTTTAAGTTTAATTAAAAGTTATACATAGCATTTTAATTTAAAATGTGTCTGATAATTAACAATGTAATTAAACTAGTAATATCATACATAATCGTCATTGTATTTTAAAACGTCGATAAACCAAATGAACAACAATTTATATTATCCAATTCTTTTCACCAGTAAATATTTCACAAAAATACTAGAAACAACTCCAATGATAACCCGATGAATGACAATTATCACTTTAAAATAACATGCTCTCCTCTATAAAATTTGAGTTTTTAGTTTGAATATATCCTAGAATAATAACGAATATTGTTATTATCTTTACAGCCTGACTGACAGTGCTTGTGTTTATGATATAAATATTCTTTTTTTCTTTTTCACCCATTATAACATGTTATTTCAAGCACTTATAAAAAGAAAGTAGTGTGACAGTGGCCATGAAGGTTGCCATAAGAGTGGTTTTTCCTAACTATAGTATTTTGTGGGAAAAAAGACTAACGCAGGAAAACTTCAAAGAAATCTAATGAAGGAAGTTTTGCAAAATCATTTAGTCAAGTATAGTGTCATAATGCAGAGTGAGCGTGGATTAAATAAAAATAAATATCGCCTTAATGAATTATCAGTTTTTTGAAAATGCATTTTATCTGAATGACGAAAATGTTTTTAAATTAAGAAGGCTTATGATAAAGTTCCACCCAATAGATTAACGAAGGAAATCATAATTATGACGTTAGGAAAAGGCTTGTTAATTGTCTTGAAGAACAGTCGGGCTATAGAGAAAGAAAAATTATTTGTATTAATTCAAAAGGACACCTTTATTACTAGTGGTAGACCATTGTTTGGTTCTACTCTTATTTACATTAATTGTATCATGGGAATAATGAGTAGTTTCATAAAGTTTGCTGTTGGTACTAAACTCTTTTATACTTCTAGCTGTGTTGAGGACGTTGATGAACTACAAATAATTTGGATCAATTGGTAAGTGGGACAAATAATTAGCAAATAATCTTTAATTATAGTAAGTTCAAAAATATGCAGATAGGTTTTTATAAATTACATCACACGAGTAACTCAGGTGAGAACCTGCTCAACAGCGTGACTGAAGAAATGGGTTTCGGCATGATGGTGGAAAGTTACTCAATCCACCGAGCCAATCCTCTGCGGGTAGTAGCAAAATTAACAGAATTTTAGGATGCATTTGTAGACGTATTGATTGCAAGTCAAAAGAGGCAATAATTGTTTTATACAACTCACTAGCAATTAGGCCTCATCCAGGATGTGGTGTACAGTCTTTTGTGTTTTTTTGTTTAAGGAAGGATACTGATTTACTTGAAGATCTCTTAACTTATTCTCTCTTACAAAAATAAAAATAAGAGATGATCTCAATAAAACTCACCAGATAATTAAGGAGTCGTTACAATAAATTCTTCTGATTCTTTTGCGTTAAAATGAGAGAACACAAAGTTGAGATTTAGAAAAAACAGTCTAGTCTCTGGAGAAAAAAATGTTTTATTTTTGTAACAAAACAGAGTAACTAACATATGAAATGACTTCCCGTCAGTAACAGTGAAAATAAGCACTTTACAAAAGTTAAAAATTTGGCTTGCTTACTATATATTTTAAAACGGCTGGTATGAATAGAAAAAGCACAAGCAGAGGAGCGAACAACGTTTCGACCTTCTTCTGCCATCGTTAGGTTCACAAAGAAAGAAAGGGTTACTGACCGGTAGCTGACCACTTGTTTGAAGGTGGTTGTGTAATTGAGTGTAGGAATGTGAATGTATAGGGCGTGCTTACATGTTGGATATATTTACTAATATAGGTAACCCTTTCTTTCTTTGTGAACCTGACGATGACCGAAGAAGGTGGAAACGTCGTTTGCTTCTCTACTTGTGCTTTTTCTGCCCATACCAGCCGTTTTTAAATATATAAGTTTCTCTACAAGTGGGTTTCTCGTCATCACGGATTATTAGCTTGCCAACATTCTTGGCGTTGAGTGTAAAACCCTGATGGGCCAAATGATCTATTGTTGCAGTATTTTAGTTTAGTAAGTTAGAATTTAAAGAAACGGGCAATATAAATAAAATAAATGTTGTTTAGTCTTATTAAAGAATCTTTTTAATATTTATTTTCTAAACAATATTCTGTAATTTCTATAACATTTCGTAATGCTATGTTATGAAAGTTCAAAATGATTGTTTTACAGGAACCCAAACATGGGAGACATTTGAAAACGATAATGTGTACATACGTTATACGTGAATAATAATTAGTATATTTACAGTTAGTTACAAGAAATCTTAAAGCTATAATCAACATATTCGTCTGAACCAAAATGTTAGTGGCAATACATATGATTGTTTTAGTCCAAATTGTAAAAACAAAGCAGTTTAAGCTTTCAACTGTTAATTCAATGAATTTCGTGTACTTCTGCAGATTCATTAATGTAATATTAATAACAGATTAATATCAAAAACGTTCAGGCAGATAAACATTACGTCTCGCACATGAATGTCTGTTATCTTAGCCAAGAAACGAGGAATAATTATAATAAATAAGTTATTTTATTTTACTTTAACACTTGTTGCTGACTTGACACTTCGTCTGGACGAAAAGTAGTCCAGTCTCTTTAATAATTCTACATTCAAATAAACATCCGAGCTGAACGATTTGGTATTTAAAATAAATCACTTGTCTAACACTTTTATTTTACCTTAAATTTCATGTCTTGTTAATTCATAAACATTTCTCCTTATCTTCTTTCGTCTATAATATTTTAGTTCGATAAGTTGGAGCTTACTTTCCAAACTACTTCTTTTTAACTTTCGTAAAGCGAACTTGAATAGTTAAAACCTGAAATACGCAGTGTATAAACAAACAAGATATATCTGATATCACATCTAACATTATCCAAGTTCAATGCGCTAAACAGCGATGTTTTAACTTTGGAAACCTGGAACTGAGACACGTGAATAATGAGTTTAAAATAAACAAGTAGACAGCGGTCTTTGTCGTTAGATGTGTGATGTTTTTCCTTCGGAGAGAGAGAGCTTGTCGTTCATACTCACTTGAACAATATTACAGATTTATAGCTCGTAATTCATGGGTTTTCGTGTGTGTGTGTGAAACCCGATTGTTGTAAGTAAGTAGCAGAAAAACAATCCTACATTTTACACTATCTTTTACTTTGAAAAAAAAATAGCTTACTGCCAGTTGGACTCAATATATAAGTTTCCTTTTTCTGCCATACAGGGCAGAAACAAAGTTTTGTTTTCCCTACACGGCATTCTTTTAAATCTATGAACTAGTTTCAGTTGACTGGCAATCATCTTTGATGGTTTTAAACTTAATTTACGTTATTTTTCTAATTCTACATCTCTAACAAACTAGCAAGTTTAAAATAGTTGTGTTGTAAATCAAAACTGAAATAGCTTTTCACGTTTTCAAAATGTAGACGTCTTTTGTTTCATCTAACATTTAATAAAGAGTAGCCCAGCAGACATTTATATTTTACAACATTTGAATTTTAAGGATCAAATTTTCATAATTTTTAATCACTGAAACGCACTTAACTATGATCAAGTAGCACAATTCGTTAATTTTTTTTTCAGTTTTATCATCTTATCTTTTATCAATAGAATTACTAATATTATTCTTTGTATCATAATGTTTCGAATGTGTAACAAGCAACATGTTATTTTAATACTGTACACAGTTTTTAGAAACTGTCAAAGTATGATTACAGTTAATTTTAAATGTCATCAGCTTTATAATATTTTTAATACTGTACTATTTACTTAGCCCCTTAAGAATTTTCAATAATTAGAAGTGTGTGTACAGTAACATTATTCCAACGTTGGCTACTATTATGACAGACTTTTGTAATTTGTAAAAAGAAATCACTAAAGACATATCTCAATCGTCAAGAGAATGAAACGCGTATTCATACGATAATATGTCGGTGGAATTGGTAGACACCTATGGAGTTTTGTGCGATTGTACTGTTGGAATATGTGCTGTGTAACCTTCGTTTTGTATACTAGATATCGTACAGAAAGCAGTAGTGTTATGCATCTGACAAGACGTTCTTACTAAAAGAAATTTTGCTAATGAAAATACAGTGCAGAGCTGTTGTCAAAATGTAATACTATCGGTGAGAACATAAGATATCACAGACTGGATAGTAACATATTTATAATATAACGTACTCGTCCCCATTTCAGTACTTTAAAACACAACGTGTACTGACAAAGTTAGTTGTTTTTATTATAATTGATTCACATAATCGTTCCAGATTTTTTTTCTAAAATTAAGTATCATAAAGCTGGTTATTATTGTTGTTTCTACTGTAAATGTCATTTTTTGCAAAATACGATGAAAAAAACTTTTCAAGTCACCAGAATATTAGAGGTAGTTTTTTTGTTTTTTATCACTTTGATTTATCACGTCTAAAGCACCAAATGCTTTTATCGTACAAAGCGCTCAAAAATAGTTTTTCCTGTTTTATCTCCATTGCATCAAGAAAAACAATAAATGTTTATCGATAATATAAATTTAACGATAGAACAGAACTCCTCACATCAATGACTTCAAATCATTACGTGAAATTTCGATGCACATGAGAAAGTTTTTTTTGTCTCGGTTCATTTATGCCGCTATATAAAGACAATGTTGGTTTAATGCTAAAATGAAACTTAACATGATTATAAAATATGGGACCATTTCTCAATTTTAAGCTGCACAAAGTTATATTTTATATCATACACATACATATACAACAGAGGTATTTGATATCGTTTTGGTTCATACATTGATTTTAAACTTGATTGTTAACATGTATATTAGATATATCACTCTCATTACTTAGTCAGTTTTCGGCCCTGAACACAGCATAACAAAATATTTATGCTGCATGTAAATAGGATATGTAATAAACATTCGGTTTTCGCTATGGTTCATTCCGGCTTTACGAGTTCTGGTATAAAACGAAAAGTCTCCTATCATTAACTTATAAAAGAAAAGCAAAGTCTATGAAACATCAATAGGATGTGTATTGGACAATCTGAAAACTAACTTATCTGTGCTAGCCGTCAATAATTTAGCAGTGAAAGACAAGAGAGAAGGCAGCTAGTCATCACCACCAAACACCAGCTCTTGGGCTTCTCTTTTACTAACGAATAGTGGGATTGACCGTTACATTATAATGTCCCCACGGCTGAAAGAGTGAGCATGTTTAACGCGACTTTCAGATTACGACTCGCACATCTTAACACGCTTGTCCATGCCGGGCCCAACATAATAATAAACATTTTTATTGAAGAAAACGAAATAATAATTTAATGGAAGTAAAGTTGTTTTTTTCTCTTGACGTTTTGTAAAAAAAAAAAATCCTTCCGCGATAGGACAGAAAAATTAATACTATTTACGAAATCTGCAGAGCTGAATTGTGGAAGATTCGTTATTAAAACCAGAACAACTTTTATGAAGTTTAACTTTGCAGGTCTGTAGAATTATGTAATCGATGAACTAGCAGGCAGGTAGAAATGATAAATCATCATGATTATTATCTGTTATCAGAGTGATAGCGAAACAGTGAGAACAATATATACTTTTTTAATTGAAACAAACTATACTATTCGATTGACAAGACCGTAGTTATACGTATATTGCTCTTCTCATGCGCCATTACTTGAGTATGTTGGGTTTATCGGAACGTTGTTAATATAAAACTGCTTGACGCAAAAAACGAGAAGTATGCAACTCATGTTGTACGTCGTTACTTGAACCTACTGGATTTATCAGAACGTTGTTCATGTAAAAACTTGAATCCAGGTACTACTAATTTTATTTCAAATGTCATCATACAGGATTTGGAGCAGCCGAAAGAATGAACAAAATAAATTTCATGCAGTTTTTTTTGTTTTTTTTTTAATTTCGCACAAAGCTACTCGAGGGCTATCTGTAATAGCCGTCCCTAATTTAACAGTGTAAGACAAGAGGGAAGGCAGCTAGTCATCACCACCCACCGCCAACTCTTGGGCTACTCTTTTACCAACGAAAAGTGGGATTGATCGTCACATTATAACGCCCCCACGGCTGGGAGGGCAAGCATGTTTGGCGCGACTCGGGCGCGAACCCGCGACCCTCAGATTACGAAGCGCACGCCTTAGCGCGCTAGGCCATGCCAAGCCCAGATTTCATGCAAAATATGAAATTTTCTCCATAAACGGAAAACAGTTTTATACCTCCATTTTACGTCATATAATACGTGTAATGATCATATACAAAGTTTTACCCTGTACAGTCGGTAGAGAGTGCGAATTTGCTTGAAATCAATTGATATAAAATTATTTAATATGTTGAGCTTCTTTGGTTAAGTCTACACATTTGTCTATTTCATATGTTATGCTTTGTACATGAGATTTTATTTGCTTTTTGTAGCTTTTAAATTATAATATTAAGTGTTTCTATCTATCTATTTACTTATCATTTGAATGCTTTTATATTTCTTAATTTGATAAAGAAAGTTTGTGAAAGTACCCAACAACTTGTGTGAGATAATCTTTTTTAATCAATTAAATTAATAATAAATAGAAAAGATGTGTTACATGGCTGAAATTTGATAAGCTTTTTTAATAACTCCGAAAATCTTCAAATCTCACAACTCATTCTTAATCACCTGAATATAGTCCCACAACCATGTTTCTTCGAACGATTAATGAAATCACTAGCTAAAATGTCAGATGAAATATCGCTATAAGATGGTTATTATCTTTAACACGTCTTTATAGACTGAAGTAATGCGATTTTTCTGTGAAACAATTGCGCCATGTTTTTGTCGTCACAGCTTCACGTCTCAGCTCATTATTAATTTTTAACTGATATCAATGAAGAAGTTTGATATTTGTAGTACTAGTCAATCCGGTGAGTCATGGGACTGAGCGAAAATCATTCTTGCGTCTTACAACAGGTTAAAATATTTTTATTGGCTATAAAAACTTTATCATACTAGCTTAGGGCAAGTTTGTAATATTTTACAATAATAAGTTTATCACTGTTCATATATTTGTATCTATAACATGTGAAAATTATCTATGTTACTGTTAACATGAAGTGGCTTAATATCTATATATATATGTATTGTTTACAAAAAGGTGACGACTTTGTCACCCTTTGTTGTATTGCATATGTTTCTGTTATAATGTATTCTAACGTGGAACTGAATGTATTCGTTAAGAGTAGGTATACCCACGTGAAAATTTAATGCAAGCCTATACAGTAAAAATTCGTTTGTTATCTTTCTGACTCGCGTTGTGATGGTACTTCTTTTTAACTTGCTCTGTAAATTTTCGTACCTCAGCATCTAGTATTTTTGCTTGTCACACCAAACATGCTTGCCCTTTCAGTCGTGGGGGCGTTATAATGTGACGTTCAATCCCACTTTTCGTTAGTAAAAGAGCAGCCCAAGAGTTGGCTGTGGGTAGTGATGACTAGCTGTCTTCCCTTTAGTCTCACACTGCTAAATTAGGGACAGCTAGCACAGATGGCCCTCGAATAGCTTTTTGCGAAATTCAAAAAAACAAACAAAACAAAGTAGAAAGTATACTCACGATAAAAAGTTATACTGAATTACATTGTCAGATTTCTTCTCATACACTTTTACAGGAGGATAACAAACTATTTTAAATTTTAATACCCATCTTTTGAAAACCGTCTTGAAAGTAATATCTAAAATCATACATGATTTATTAAATGAAGTCACAGGCGACACAATGTTTTGAATAGCGTTCAATATTACGACTTACTTTCTTGTTAGGTAGTCTTATAGTAGCAGTAAACTCGTTATTTTCACAAGTCCGTGGTTAATAGAAAATAAGGTGATCAATCTTAGCCACCAAACTCGAAAGCTACTCGTTATAAAACTATAGCGATTGGTATATAAAGTAATGAGGTGACGATTGAAGTGCCAAAAATAATAATCCTCAGTGAGCGCTTATCCTGAAATTAGCATAGTTGAAACTAAATAAAACCATTGAGAAACACGCAGTTATCTATTTTGTCTTTAGAAATAGATCCTAATGTGGTGCCTGTGAACCTTATAGCTTCTCAAAGTTATACAAAGTTAAGGGCGATAAGGTAGTGAAACATTAAGATTCTATTGACGTGAAAACGGCGACCTCAAAGGACTATGCTGTAACGAAGCTTATAAAATATTAACAAACATGGCTAGATGTTCGTGAAATTAGCCGTAATGGTGTTTCACACTTCCATTGAAATTGTAGCGGAAATCAGATAACAGTGGTCATTAGTGAAGAAGAAAATTCTCTAGGAGAATTCAGTAGCAATGAAGTTTTCAAATGCACTAGTCTCATGCAACCATCAATTTTAAAAACCGTGTATCAAACACTGAGACTGTATCCATATAGATTACTCTTAAACTTCTGTCAGGAGATTTCATGAACGGTTATACTTTTCACTGTGATTACTAGTCTGAGTAGAAATCAATATATCCGGATTTCTTTGATGAGAAGATGCATAATGAGTTTGTCTCGAAACAAATTTGTAATTTGGCTTCATATTTTTGAGGAACAAATTTCGGATACATGTTAGAACATATCGTCATATACTCACTTCAAAGAAAAAAAACAAAAGCCAACAGTCTTCATCCGAAACTTCGTTGCACAGATTGTCAAAATGTTTCATGGATATATTTTACGAGACTGATTCCATGACAGAAACATTACCTCCTTATTGCGAGTTGGAACTCTAAACACTACATCTCATGATTTTCGATTACAAAGAGCCCATGACGTCATTGGTTTACAATGAAGTTTTTGCTACCTTTACAAACTTACAAACATTAGTGACAAATTGTGAAACAAAGCTGAACCATACCGTCCGATTTCTAATAATTGAGGTTTCATCCAACAATATAAACATTGTACTGAAGTCATCTTTCTTGTCGTCTCGTGACGTGACATGGCCAGGTGGTTAAGGCACACGACTCGTAATCTGAGGGTGGCGGGTTCGAATCCACGTCACACCAAACATTCTATTCCCTTTCAGCCGCAAAGGCGTTATAATATAACGGTCAATCATATTATTCGTTGGTAAAAAAGTTGGCGGTGGGTGGTGATGACTAGCTGCCATTCATCTAGTCTTACACAGCTAAATGAGGGATGGCTAGCACAGATAACCCTTGTGTAGCTTTGCGCGAAATTCAAACCAAACCAAACCAAACCCATCGTTTCAATGGTTCACCTACTCACTAATACAAGGTTGAGTACGTTATACTGAAATAATTTTGAATATTCAAATCAACAACTTTCGTGGCAACAGGAATCGATATTATGTCTTGATGGATTGGCAAATTTCAGAACTGTAATTGAATTTTTTTGGTCTTTCATAAATAGTGTGACGTCTCTTAAAAACTTAACGCTTTTAGAAAGGGTATGCAACACTAATTTCTAATGAAAATATTCACGCGCTCAGATTGTAAAGATATGTTCAAATTAGAGATTTAGAATTCTCAAGATTGGTGTATTATTCGTATTGGGCATATTATTAGCGTTATCGTAATGACAGCAGTAAAGTAACATTCACAAACAAGTGTCAAGATATTTCATCCACATAATTACGTGATCTTGGCGAGTACGTCATAGGCAGCTTCAATTTAATTAACTGCATTATTGTCAAATTAAAATTATTGAGGTGGTTATATATTATTCCATATAAAAACATGTTTATAAAGCTGTTCCAATTAAATTAAATCTGTTGATATGAGTTTTAAGATGATAGAAATATCAGTTATTCGCTGTGAACTTTCTATTTTAAACTACAGTAAAAGTGATTTATTGTTTCACTGTACGTAATTAGCATATTATGTTAGTCGTAATTAAAAATATTGTCAAGGGGAGCCGAGAATAATTTAGAGCAAAATGAAGTTAATCAGAATTAGCTTCAAGCGTTGGTCTAAATTCATAAGAATGAAGAGTATAAAGAGTTTTTTTCACTATAAGGAACATCAATAATACAGGCATTCACATAGCTGGGTGATGTATTACCAGAAACCAACTCACCTAACACAGTATTATTACTTGAAAATAACTGAAGTACTTTCCTATTCAGTCTCTAGTTTTAAGGACTTTGAAAGCTAGTCTATCTACTGTTTTTTTTCTCTTTTGACACTAATAATATTAGTTTAGAGAAGTACTATCTTTTATCAGAAATGAGAGTCAAATGGGAAAACACCATTCATATTTATTTTAGACAATTCATTTACTTCTAAACATGCGTTTATTATTATCAGGGTATCTAGTTGTATAAGAACATTAACACATTTTGTAATTTAGGAAATTCCTGATTTATCTACTGCTTAAGATTAGAGTGATAATCAAGTAACCTTTTATCCAAAAATATTACCTCCATTCCACTGGCACAACGGTAAATCCGCGGACTTACTCCACAGATAATCTGTTGCGTATATAGTCTTCATACTAGCTGCTTTAAAATTTTGAGGTTTTAACAAATCAAATACACAAATCAGTATTTATGTAATAGCTATTTTTGCTTCAACTGTATAAAAAAGATATTACATCTTATCTTCAACTAACATAAACCAGTGCTATTTTTATACTATATAACTATTAAGAATTTATTTAAACATACTTATTAAAATATAATATCAAATTATCAATTGAAAAAATAGATATTGCAGTATTTCAAGGTACACTTGACCAATAAGTAAGTCAATTACGACCAGAAGTTATTATACAAAGAATAAAATAAGTTTGTTTGTTTTGGAATTTCGCACAAAGCTACTCGAGGGCTATCTGTGCCAGCCGTCCCTAATTTAGTAGTGTAAGACTAGAGGGAAGGCAGCTAGTCATCACCACCCACCGCCAACTCTTGGGCTACTCTTTTACCAACGAATAGTGGGATTGACCGTCACATTATACGCCTTCGCGACCCTCAGATTACGAGTCGCACGCCTTACGCGCTTGGCCATGCCAGGCCATAAAATAAGTCAAACTTTGACACAAGCAAATATATTTGACAAACAAATCTACCTTAAAAGCATTTTTTCATAAAGCAAAATAATTAAACATGTTGAGTTCTAAGTCCATCAGAACTTACAAGAATGTCACAATACTCACCTAATCTAATTAGTGCCGTTAACAGTAAGGAAAACTAGAGCTTCAGAATCTCTGCCTCCTCAATGATCAAGTCATCAGGTACTCAATAAAAGAGTTATCAAGAGCTTATCAAGTAGTATGTAGAACGTGAAGAAAGACACATTTGAACCAAATACTCTTACCAGGTGAAACGAACCATGGGCATAAACTTTAGTACATGGTTGGGGACATTGTATTCTATCTAAACTCGTAGCTAATTTTTTAAAAAATGCTAAAAATGGAAACGTTTTTTTTTTAAAAATATATAGCTATATTTATGTATATATTAGATGAAGGATCAGCTTATGATATTCAAAACTATTCACGAAGAAATTTAAGTAGTTTAATTCTTGAAATATGTTATTTTAAACTACTACTGTAAAATCCAATTATTTACCTCTTGAAAGAAAGTTTCCAGAAAATATTGTCGTGGAACTTTCCAGTTTCCTTAGTTGGTAAAAGGTTAAAGCTGTTTACGTGTAAAATTTATGTAAATATTATTTACTTAGCTATACAACATTCTAACATGTTACACAATCGGTATTTACATAATTTGTGCATGATCCAAAACACAGAATCAAGTTAAGAATATGCATGATCCAATAAGCTACTGGAACGTAAAGAGTCGCGTCTGCATCATTACAATTGCGAACAATTTCACCATGGTCCTCTTACTTTGAAATATATTTTCGTGGTTGATACCAGTATGTAATAAGTATTGAGAGTTCTAACATTTGCGTTTTACAATAAAAAGTGAGAAAAAACTCTTATACCAAAGGTGACGTTACTGACTTACCTGTTAAACACTTCAGCAGTTGAAAATTAATGTAAAAAGTAATCTAGAGAAAAACAAAAACAATCCACATATCTTTAAGAAGAATTGTATTAAAGGTGATATAATCAATTAATTTTGAAATTAATGTGTACTGTATATAATAGCAAGGAAAACAACAGAGAGAAAATGTGAATTTTTTTTGTTTTCGTTTGGGCTGACTCACATAAAAGGTTACTGATACAAATAAACCATTTTCAGCCTAGATCATTATATTTGCTCTTAATTTCTTGTATCAATCACTAAA
Source organism: Carcinoscorpius rotundicauda (assembly GCA_011833715.1). Classification (NCBI taxonomy): domain Eukaryota; kingdom Metazoa; phylum Arthropoda; class Merostomata; order Xiphosura; family Limulidae; genus Carcinoscorpius; species Carcinoscorpius rotundicauda. Next base: position 46,446,975 of record CM022394.1, on the reverse strand, counting down.
GTATATGTTTCAAAGTAAGGTAACATAAAGAAAGAAAAATTTAGATATAACATTTTGTCGAATAATAATAATAATTCCCTTAAAAATAAGACCCACGAAATGTAAGATATACACTGTTAGTCAAAATCTTAAGGCCAATGAACATAAAGAAAAATATGCATTTTGCGTTGTTAGACTCAAGCACTTATATGAGTAGAGCTTCGAAAAATGAAAAGAAGAAACGGAAAACAAAAATGAAAAACTTTTTTTAGTATTTAATATAGAAAATTTGAACACTATGATAGTAGCCTAAATACTAACTGATCAAAAGTTTAAGACCATACTGAAACGAAGCGTTAATCGGTAAACACGTAACGAAATTTAGTCATTTGTGTTCAAGCATTACCGTTGTCAACATCTCTCATTGACATCTCCTGTGTTACATTGGGTAAAAACATGGCAAAGGCTAAAACGTTGACAGAGTTTGAAAGTAGAAGAATTATCGAGTTGCAAAAGCAAGGTCTCTCTCAACGTGCCATCGCTGGTGAGATTGGGCGTTGTAAAAGTGTTGTTGTTGCAAATTTCTTAAAAGATCCTGAGGGATACAAAACGAAAATTTCAAGTGGTATGACCAAGAAAATTTCGCCGGCGTTGAGCAGGGGGATTCGATGGATTATCCTGCAAGACACCAGCCGATTAAGGCCACTATTGACGCAGAATGCAGCTCAAGAATAATTAAAAACCGTAAACGTCTTCAAAGGCCACCATTCCTTGCACACTATGAAACAGCTTTGTTAAACTTTCCTGAGAAGCACCAAACATGGAATGTAGAAAAATGGTCGAAGGTTTTGTTCTCTGATGAGAAAAAATTAACCTGGATCGTCCAAATGGCTTCCAACGTTACTAGCACGATAAGGATATCCCACCGGAGGTATTTTCTACACGACACAGTGGAGGAGGTTTTATCATGATCTAAGGTGCTTTCTCTTTCCATGAAACAATGGAGCTTCAGGTTACACAGGGAATTGAAACAGCAACTGGCTGCACTGGCATGTTGGAAAGAGCATCCTTATTGACTGAAGGCTCTCGCGTGTGTAGAAATGACTGTATATTTCAGCAGGAGAACGCTGCAATCCACAATGCCCGCAGAACAAAGGACCTTTTCATGACAAATAACGTGATTCTTTTGGACCATCCAGCATGTTCGCCCGAACTGAACCCCACTGAAATGTTAAGGGGTGGATTTGAGCTGAAAATCTGCCCATGGGGCTACAGTATACGGACGTACAAAACTAAAATCCGGGGCTTGATTCTTCTCGACAAAGAAGATAGGTGAAAGTGATTTTACGTTACAGAACAAATAAACAAACAACTAATCCCAAGACCTCTCGCTTGTGAAGAGTTTGTTCTACCAACTGAGATTGCTGCTTCTCAAATACAGTATTATATGATCTAATTTTGGTTATTCAAGGAACCTTGCTGAACGTTGCTTGAGGTAGTTTATTATCTCTGTTTTCATTTTAAATCAAGAACCAGACTGAGACGTATTTCCAAGAGTTTATTACCTTTATGTGAAAAACAAAAGTCAAGGATCAGGCTTAGCATTGTTTTAGAGAGTTAATTAACACAAAAACCCGCTATTCAATTAAAAGTCAAATATATACAAATTTATATTTATCAAAGTTGTCATGTAGCAACATTTAATAGCATTTACGAAAATTGTGACTAATTAAAACGAATCTATGTCCCATATTGGTGGCATAGAGTAATAAGGGACGGAATTATTTTTTATTTTACTTTTCTTATATTTTGTTTTGGAATTTCGCACAAAGCTACTCGAGGGCTATCTGTGCTAGCCGTCCATAATTTAGCAGTGTAGGATTAGAGGGAAGGCAACTAGTCATCACCACTCACTGCCAAACTCTTGGCCTACTCTTTTACCAACGAATAGTGGGATTCACCGTAACATTATAACGCCCTCACGGCTGGAAGGGCGAGCATGTTTCGCGCGACTCTGGCGCGAATCTGCGACCCTCAGATTACAAAGCGCACGCCTTAACGCGCAAGGCCATGCCAGGCCCACTTTTCTTATAAGATTACTAGCAAAAACTATTTAATTAATTGATCGCACAAAGTTTTGAAACAGTCATCGCTTTATAAACTATATCAATTATTTTTCAATAAAAGAATTAGACAAACAAAATTAAATGTATCTCTCATGTTTCTTCGTTTTTAACCGGAAATCTGTCTGCACTGTATCCACTAAGGATGTCAGAACTACAGTTTCAGCGTTATAAGCCATTAGACTTACCATTGAGTGACTGAGTGAGATTTCATATATATCTGTTTTCAAAATCATAATAAAATTTTAAAGCAAAACCCATTTCTTATATTTTTAGCTGAAGAAGAGATTATAGTCTTTAAATATTTGCTAATTTTCTTAGCATAAGTTTAAACACACAATAAGCAATTTATTATAATGATTCTGTATTTGTCTTACTTGTGCAGATTTTTCATTGGTTATCATATCTCTTATTGCTATTTCCATAAAACATCGTATATGAACGTAAAAACATAAGCTCCAAGAGCAGTAAAGAAAGCACGATTTAATCTTAATTTCAATAAGTAACCGTGAGATAAGACAAAAAGAGCTTGGACAGATTAGCTAATTAATTTATTACGCTGTTGCAACAAAGCCAAATACACTCGTCATCTTAGTGAAATACATGCAGCCTGACAGATTTTTACAGTGCTGTGAACTTTAGGTATTTCAAAGATAATACCCTTCAAGGCATAAAGTAAAAATTAATATAATGAAATTAATGAGATTGTAAAAAATAAATTGGAAAACAACATACTCACAATGACAAAATAATTAGGGAAGTAAACATCAACTTGGAAAGACAGTTGTTATTTTAGCACAGAATAAGTTTTTTTTTCCTTTTAATTTGCAAGTTCTGTTTAATAAATCTTTTCAACCATTTATATCAAATATCATTTGTTGTTGTGGTGAAACTCAATGATCAAATTGTGTTAAATTTTCTAGGTTTGTTTGACGACAACCAAGGTCTGTAATAATGGAGATCTTGCGGTACATGGATAACGTTGTGGTTTTAGTGGTTAATTTATAAGACATTTTTCTTATCGGTATAAACACTAACACAGTAGACATGTATACAATGTATTCGGGTTTGAAATATTTCTTATAAATTCACCACTAAAATAACCACAACGTTATCCATTTACAAAATTAATTAAAAAATATAAACACTAAAACGTTGCCCGATTCTTTATTTGATGATTAAGTGAAGTCTGAAATATGATCCAATGTTCGACTTACTGTTGAGAAGGTATTGTTAACCAAACTAATTATTTAAAATAGGAAATAATATTAGAAATACAATACACTAAGGAAAAGGTGAAAAGTTATTGAAATGTGATAATACGTAGTTTCTTCTTTAATTTTAAAGTTACAGTAAATCTTTGGAACAATAAAACCTTGAATAGTAAGTAATAACAATAATGATATACAGACACAACAGAAAGTGTTCGTACCCCTGCGTCCCGAGTGGTTTTTTGCTCATAACTTAAAAAGTATCACGAGTAGGCTAATAGAAATATAATATATTATAAATATTATGCTAACACATAACTACAAAATTTATATGCATATTAAACGACAATTAAACTATTTATGAACAAATAACCAAAATTAGGAAGAGCAGAAAGTGTTCGTACAGTTCAGAACGTGTGAAAAAACTAATATTCCCGTAAAAAAATGTTTAGTTTAGCGAATACACTACATTATACCATTCCAGAACTAGACACTGGGTTCATAAGTATTGGAATTTAGTCAGCAAAAATTTACTTCCGGCAATTTAGGGCCGTCTTCGTCATTATCTGCTTGGTCATCATGGCAAACAGGAAACAATTATCCAGTGATTTAAAAAAACGAATTATTGTACAATACAATCTCGTATGTCTCTTTTCGGTATTGCTACACAACTAAATGTGAAGAAATCTACTGTTCAAAACATAATTGTTAAGTTTAAGCTTACAGGATCAATTGCTAGTCTCCTTCGTTCTGGACGCCCTACCAAAATTCTAGAGAGAACCAAGAGGAAGGTTCTCAGAGAAGTTGGAAGGAACCCTCGTTTAACATGTAATTCCAAAGAACATCGTCCCTTCAGTTAAACACGGATGTGGCTTGATTATGCTGTGGGTTTTTTTCAGATCTTCTGGTGTAAGCAGTCTTCATCGTGTCAACGGAATCATGAAAAAAAAGAAGATTACGTTGGTATATTAGGCACTTTTATCAAGAATGATGCTCGGAACTTGCGGCTTGGGCGTCGTTGGATCTTTCTGCACGACAGTGACCCTAAGCACACATTGAAATATGTGCAATCCTGGATGCAGAGAAATCATGAGTGTTCTGGAGTGGTCATCCCAGTCACCCAATCTCAACCGAACTGAAAACGTTTGGCATGAGTTGAAGACCAGGGTTAATCAACGTCATCCAAAACACTTGCAAGAGTTGGAAGCTTTCTGTAAAGAAAAATGGAAGAAAATACCAGTCGAATATTGTCAAACGTTCATGAATTGCTATGAGGAGAAATTGCGCCAAGTAATCATACCTGAAAGGCTACACAACTGACCATTAAAGTAGATGCACGGACACCTTTTGTTTGATTATTTGTTTATAAACAGTTTATTTGTCGTTCAATTTACATACACATTTATGTAGATGTGTGTTAATATAATATTTATAATATATTATACTTTTATTATCCTACTCGTGATACCTTTTAAGTTATGAGTAAAAAACCACTCGGGACGCAGGGGTACGAACACTTTCTGTCGTATCTGTATATCCTTATTGTTATCACTTACTATTCAAGGTTTTATTGTTCCAAAGATTTACTGTAACTTCAAAATTAAAAAAGAAACTACGTATTATCACATTTCAATAACTTTTCACCTTCTTCTTAGTTTGTTGTATTTCATACACTTAGCTATGATTGACACTTAAACTTTAATACAATTCATTGCTATAATTTTGAAAGAAGTGTGTTCAAAATGGAGCAGCGAAATTATCTATTCTCAAAATGTAATTAAATTAAATATTAGATGTTTTAATAATCACAAGAAATGATATCTTTTCCTATAAATATTTACAAGGGCCAAAAACCAAATACGTGTAAAGTTAAGTAGTACCTCATGGTTCCTGTTTCATATCAGTGTCATGAGTGACACCAGAGATTCAAAGAAATATTTTGAAATTCATGAATGTTATCACGATCCTTGGTTATTGATAGGAACTTTGTGTTTTTCTTTTACTTTAGGATTTTCTGACTCCCAGGATAAATTATTTTATTCTTGATGTGCATGTTTGTTTATAAATATTTTCTTTGAAGCTGTTTTCAGAAGGGATAACATCTACTGTTTAGATATGTGATAACCTTATGTTTATAGACCTGCATCACGTCATTTAAGAATCAGTACCGCTTAAGCATTGTTATCGTCAACTGATATAAGTTATTCATGGTTATTCATACACTCTTTTTATCAATAATAAAAGCTGAGGGAGACAGATAATTAACCTGTTCCAATTTAGCTATGCAGAGTAGAAGCTTTCCACCTCTCTCTTCGCCCATAATGCTTTTTAACAACGAATATGAAACACTTCAGCTACTTTGCCCAGTCTAATAATACAGTTATGATTTTATTTGGGGGGGAGGTAAGTTGATCCACTAAATTATAACAACAAAGTAGTATGAAGTTTCATACTCATAGTTAAAAAGCCTTATAGACAAGGAAATAATTTTATTGAAGTTGTTTTCAGAGACTGTACCAATAAATAGACGAATACTTTTTTTAACTATAATAAGGTTTGTTTGTTTTTGAATTTCGCACTAAGCTACTCGAGGGCTATCTGTGCTAGCCGTCCCTAATTTAGCAGTGTAACACTAGAGGAAAGGCAGCTAGTCATCACCACCCGCCGCCAACTCTTGGGCTACTCTTTTACTAAGGAATAGTGGGATTGACCGTAACGTTGTAACGCCCCCACGGCTAAAAGGGTGAGCATGTTTTGCGCGACGGGGATGCAAACCCGCGACCCTCGGATTACGAGTCGCACGCCATAACGCGCTTGGCCATGTCGGGTCTCTGTAATAAGGAGACGTGAGGACTTAAACTTTTCAAATAATCATCATACTTTTGTTGTTATTAGAGCTATCTTAAGCAATTTACGTTTGATTTAAAATGTTGGACATTAACACTTATTGTGCATAGTACGATACTGATGTATAGACATTTCCTTCCAGAGTTAAAATATTTATCACACTGGTTGTGCCATGGAATTAGTTTTATCTAATGTATGTATGCCCAAAAAAAGATTGTTCCTTTGGTCAGTGTTTAGAGAAAATAACGTCAGTATTTTGTTGTAGCTTTTCTTGCGTGAATACTTAATAAGAGTAAGATGCAATCAAACATAAAGGAAAAATGTGGTAAATAATAATCACCTTGTATTAGGATTAGATTTGTACTCTATTGGACAACCTGTAGTATTAATACTTTTTCGTTAATATATGCCGACGTCTTTGGTGTATCGTATAAACATGTGGGTAAGTGGTGTGTTGCAAAAAATATAATTTGGTATTCCTTTCCATTGTCGCTCTGACATATCGTGCATAGTCCGATTGTAACCATTCACACAGGTTTTTCATTTAATCCCTTCTTGGTCTTCCCTTTTGTCTCGTCCTCAAGCAATGTTCTTTGCATTGTCTGCACTCTGTCCATATGACCATAATATCTACACTTTTGTTATTTTAATGTGTTAAGCAACGTTCTTCTAGCTTTGCTACTTCTATATACCTCTTCAAAGGTGGGCGACTCTGTCTTTGTATGATGTTCTCAACATTTTACCACATTTAAAATGCAATGCTCTTTTCTTTCGTGTCCTTATTGATTGTTCACGTTTCACTAGCATATTATATAAAAGTAGATAGCATTTAACTTTTTTATATCGTCTTTCTCTTCCGTCGGTCCATCTTCATGCAGACTTATCGTGGAGCCACTGGGAGCATCGCTACAACTCACCCACAAAACATTTATCAGCGAGAAAATTTGAATGTTTTAGTCACATGATATATATACAACTTGATGGCTGTCTATTGTTTGAAATTTTCTCCTACAGTATCCTCTGTTTTCATAACAAAAAATATTTATCTGTCTGCAACCTTTATTCTTTCTATGGCACTCGTATAAATACAAATTTTAGATCATTTCAAACAAACACTAGCGAAAGAATATAGAGTTTATATTGCCACCTTCTGATGGTAATTAAGGAACTCTGTGTACAACAACCTTCAAATCTATCACTTTATCTAGTTAAGAGCCTTAAAAGTATGCAACCTTAAAATCATATACCGTTGCAATCATTATCTTTTTACAAAAAGTTTTATTTTGATACATTTTTTTAAATTCTGTTTGTTTTTTTGCACAGTAAAACTTATTCTATTTTTGAAGAACTTTATTGTGCTCATTGTTACATATTTGACTGAGAATATCTTTCAGCGACTAGAGGGCAAAAATTATATTTGAAGTTTTAACGTGTTTTAAGAAAGAAAATATTATATTCTTACATACCGATAAGCTCCACGCTGAATATATCATACTGAAATTTGTCAAATTAGAATACAAACTTTTTTTCACACATAAGTTATTTTCAAACTCTAAAATGTAGTTGAATAAAAAACATTTCATGTTTGTTTCCAGTCGTTTAGTACTTTCACCATATTTGTATAAAAAGACATCTTTAATTTATTTTTAACTGAAAAATCATGTGGAACTGCTGTTCCCCAATTTCCACACTAAGTGTTTTAACGTTTCGGAATTAAAGTTGTCAGGTTTTAAGTATCTGTCAACCATTCCATTTCGTCAACTTCAGTGTATCTTTAATATTGTCAGTAAAAGTTATGAAGGAAGTTAAATACGAGTTTAGACAGATTTATTAAATCGCTCCTTAGTTTTCAAGAACTAAGAATAACCAAATTAAGCTGGTTCAGATTATGTTGAAATTACAAACCTTTTGCATCTCTTGATTCATTTAATTTTAATTGAAGTCGGCTTCACTATTTCTTAAATATATTTATTCATTAAACGTTGAATTTTTGCATCAAAATTTACTACATCAGTAGATGTAATATTTGAATTGTAATCTCCAACAACAGCATCAACAACTCTGTCCTACGTTTTCACTTTGTCGAACATAATGATGGTGCGAGGAATAATATAATTGAGTCCGTTTTTTGTGATAGAGAAATACTCAAAGTACTACTCGCTTTAGGCAAAAAGGAAAATTGATTTATTTTGCAGTCTTATAATACTTATAAAGGTCAGGGAATACATCAGTATTACAGCTTTCAACTCTAAAATTAAGAGAATACTGCAGTACTGTAGTGAATACTTTGCTACCAGAATTTAAGAGTTAAAATGACGATTCTTCAAATATTTTATTTCATCTATCTGTGAAAAAAATTGTTATAATAGAATCCAACATCTTTAGTAGCTAATATTTATTTGAAATATCAAGACTCAGCTAAATTAAGATAAACAGAAATAATGTTCATGTTTATGACGATCCCCATCAGCCAGTCTGAGCATGGCCGGATGGTTATGATACTCGACTGCTAATCTGAGGGTCGCAAGTTCGAATCTCCATCACACCAAACATGTTCGTCCTATCAGCCATGAGTGCGTTATATGTTTACAGTCAATCTCACTATTCGTTGGTAAAAGAGTAGCCCAAGAGTTGGCGGTGGATGGTAATGACTAACTGCCTTCCCTCTAGTCTTACACTTCAAAATTAGGGATAACGCAGATAGCTTTCGTGTAGCTTTGCGCGAAATTCAAAACAAACCCATTAGCCAAATACGTGCTTGATCTCCTGATCAATATTCTCTGGAAAATGAGTTCGCAACAAACATTTCAAATAGCGTTCAGGATCATGAACCCAGGCACGTAATATAATGCAATAATGAAAGTGAAAAGAGAAGAAAGTTGAATACTTTTAAAGAACAGTTGATTATTTTAAATAAAATGTCCACGAAATATTCCCGTATTGAGCCTTATGATTGTTTTTGTTTTCTACAACAATGTTATCATTTCTGTCCAGTAGAAACGGCCATTTATTATGTGATTGTTCATCAGTTAAATATACTGTTTTATTTGTTTTTTTCAAGATTAAGCTCGTATAGACAAAATGAGATTAACGCAACAAAACTAGGAAGCAATAAAACAAGGACCGATATTAAGAAGCAGATGTTTTCTTGAACTGGAAAAATACGAAAAGTAATATCAGAACTTCATTATAACCACAAATTGGTTGGAGTACAAATGTTTTGAACATTTATTTTCGTACCGAAAAAAATGAAAAAAAGAGTTGTTGATGCTTATACATACACTGAAGTATTACATTTCATTGCCGTATGCGATGTATTTGATGCGAAAATTTATATTAACAAATATTTTATGTTGAAAACACGGGAAACATGTCGCATTCTTGAATTGTATTTGAGAGCGTGTTTCAATATGAGACTGTTTTCACATTATACGGAACTAAAGCTCTGCGTCTATCGAGAAAGAGACAAGAGTTAACTGTACAACTAATTGTATAACAAGAGTCTAACAACAGTAGACCAGGAATAAAGTTTTCATGATAGAATAAAATTAGAATAGTGTGAGTACTACTACTACGTAATTGACGAATCATTTTATGAACTCACTATATTAGGTTACTACATTTCAGGATAGATAAATATGAAGTATCTATGAAAGTTTACCACACCACATATTCAATATGTATAAATAAAAAAAATTACAAAGAAATTCCAAAACCAAAATTAAGTTTTCTATTACCAGTCGATGTTCTAATCATGAAAAAAAAATGATAATTTCTGTAAGCATAGCACCCAAATGCATTGAAGATATTCCATCTATCAGGCAGAATCCAGAGTTGGATATATTTAGGCATTATACCGGTACGGAAAGACCAGTTTGAGGTGAGTAGTCGTGTCTCAACCCACCGGTTTATGTTTGAACACATTTTTCAAGAGAAGGAAAGTGTGATAGGGAATTAAGAACTATTAAGGTAATAGTTTTAGTTCTGTTTGGTAATAGTTAAACAAAGATTGTGATTCTTGTACAAGTATAGAGCGGTTTATTTCTTAGATTTTAATTTTTTGCCTTTTTGTATACGAATAGAAAGATGGAGGTTGAGAGATTTATTTTGTAGAAACTTAAGGTGGTTATCTATACGTTGACAAACAAACAAAAAATACAATTTATAATGACGGTTATTACTAATAGTTATTACAAATGATGATTTATAAACAAAAAGTTTTACAAATTATAAGCAATAATGAATCTTATATCTGGTCTGGAACTGAATCTTTTATCGACATTCACAGAAAGAAAATTAAATTTTTACTTGTACTCCTGTACACTTTTTTGACGGCTGGCTAAACTTGAAGTTCCCGTAAGTTTTTGCCGGCGACAATATCTAACACCCTTTTAGAATTACTAACGATCGAAGTTATTTCACTGAAATTAAAATATTTGAAATCTACAAACGTTCCTGGTCATATTCTGTAGTTTTTTTTTTTCCGATTATTAGGCGCTAATAACAGTTATAGCTTACTAAACCAGTAGCACACTGACTGTAGCTGACTAAATAATAATCTCCTTATATTTCTTGCTAGCTGCTTTTATATGAAGATTCAACAATGTTCTAGCACGTTTTCGTAAAACAGGTATTGTACTTTTCTTGTTCTCAAGAATCTTCTAGAAATTTCGAGAATAGGCTGGATTTGCATCAGGCAAAAACAAAACTTTATTGAAACCAGCGATGGTGACCATAACCAACGTATAACGGTAAATTCGTTACATCTACGTCTTTATAGAATTAAAAAAAAATGGCATTAGATAATTTTTAAGTAAAATATTATATATATATATATATACATTCATGGGTAACAAAACGTTAAATATGATATATTGTCAAAGAATTATCCAATTTAAAAAATCATGGCAGTATATAACAAAATTAATACAAATAATCTTATTATAATAAAATTATATAGCACGTGAAAGTGATTAAACACAAATGTTATCTTTTTGGTTTGACACAATCACCAATCACACGACTGAGGCGTTCTTTGAAAATTTGGGATAGGTTTTAAAGGGGTAATGAGAATTTTCCGGTTATATTTCCCAATCAGTTGATAGATATAACTAGTTTTACAAAACTGGGAAATATCTTGGCCAAAGGAAATATCCCATAATTTTGTCACATGTCTTGTTGATACTTAGGTGACCTCCTATGGAGAGATCATGGGCCACTTTCAATAAATTAGGCGATACGCTTTTGGAACAACAAATTTACAAGCTACATCCCAGTTTTCTCTAGCTGGTACATTTGGTAGTCTCCATTTTTTCATGAACACACCACTTTTAATAAATTATTCATGTAAAACTTTCTCTAGTTCATTTCTTGGAGTGCATATTTAAATAGTGATGAGATATGCGAATACTTTTATTGCTTATCGATCATTTTGCTTCTAAGAAATGGAACTTCATCAGGTGAACGGAATCCATCACGTTCATCATTGCAGAGATGCCAGCCATTACGATGAGCGTAATCGTTACGACTATACGCTCATAGAGACAAATATTACGATTTGTTGCCACTCCCAAATTATTATATATTATATAGGCCTATACAATAAAGTGATAAATTGTTCCTCCAGGGCTTGAAAGGGGTGAAAAGAAAATTTCTAGTGAGATACAAATCAATTTTGATAATAAAAGACATAGTCCAAATGGCTACTTGCAATAATCATGTTTGTGATTGAAATAATAAAAAATATTTGTATTTTCGACGTCTGTTAATAGCTTGAGTGCTGTGCTTCTCCATTCTAGGTACGTGGGGGAATCCATAGTTACGTCATCAGTGCTTGTCAGCCAATCAGCCCACGCGTAGATGTGTATTTCTCGTTTTCTGAGTGGCGTAGAAACACCAATGCGATCGTTCACAAGTTGGAAAAAAAAAGAGGTCTCGTTTACTAGATTGTCTTGTTTCTGGCAAATCTAAAAGGACTAAAACTATGAAAGGGCTCTTCTACAATCATTACGCTTAGTCATTTGAAATAGTTGGCATCTCTGTCATTGTCACTCAAAAAAGAATTTTCAACGAGACAATAATTCGCAAGATTCTTTTCGCGTAAAAATATCACTGAGGCAAATCCATAATATCATCCTCTCAACATGTCTCTAACATTTGTGATTGACTTAATTTCTTAGCCTGAATCACAAGTTCGTATTCAGAAATATGTCTGAATTCTCCTCAAAAACAACATCATCCTTAAATAAGAAAGTGATCAGCACGCTAACCCTCTTGGAATCGGCAACAACGAAGCCACTCTCAATACCCTGGGCAATAACAGATTCATGAATGGCAGAACTCGAACCTAAAGACAATACATCTTTTAACAACAATGATTTAGTCGTTCCAGTATCACGTAAAGTACTTCAAACACACAGACCCAACAGACACAAAAGTCTAAATTCCTCCCCAACCATGTCAGCTTTTTTCATTAGTAGCCTAATCAATAATATTGGCTGATCTGGTAAAACTACGTCCATACGTGGACACATATACACTGGGTTTTGGCTCCTTTTCTTTCTCAAACTTCAACAATTGAACAAAACATCACCAGGTTTTTACAGAAATAGCAGACAGGCTTTGATTATTCTGATGAAGTTTCATTCTGACTATCAGAATATTTTGAACTAGAAGAACTGGAATTTTTACAAGAATCCACCAAGTTTAGTTGATTGAACATGTGTAGGTTTTCCTTGAAATGGTAGGAGTTTATTTTTATGAAAAGTGATTTTTATGTGTTAAAGCATAATCAGTAGAAAGAGCAGCTGCTTCCTGTAGTGTTTCAACTTTCTTTTTCATTCAGATAAGTTTCAGGTCGTCACTTGTACAGCGTTTAAAATTCCTTAATTAGAGATAATTGTCTTAGTTTATCAAAACCGTTACCTACATGCATAGAATCACACCATCGATCACAATAATTTTTTTTGTTACTTTTGTGAACGAATTTCATATAATTTTGGTTTTCTTGCTTTTCATTACCTCGAAACTTTAGGCAATAACCCTCTGGTACCAACTCGTAAACATTGAAGATAGCTGAATTAATCTTAACATAATTGGTGCAGTTTTATGTAGAAGAAGCAGCATAAGTTTATTAGGCTTTACCAGTCTAAACATTCTGTTATAATAATGACCATTTTTGGTGGTCCACTCCATTGTATGGGCAACTTTCTTAAAATGTTAAAAGTACTTATCAAATTTATTTTCTTTACATAGTGGTACCTTAATATGGCGATTGAGTTCGAAGTTTTCATTTTGCCTTAGTCTATTCGAGTTCAGTCTAACTTCCATTTCTTTAAGCCTAATTTCTTTCTCGGCTTCGATGCGGACTTGCTCTTTCCCTTTTTCTACGTCAATACGGACGTGCTTTTTGTGAGCTTCGGTACGTGCTTGTTCAAGCTGGATTCGTTGGAGATTTAATTGGATTTCTAACTATCTTTACCACTCAACTCTGGTTGGCTAGTGGAGGCACAAGAGAATTTCCCCTAATGCTTCCTTAGAGAACAAATCATCATCGACTAATATTTTAATGGTGCACCCTTTTAGGTCACTTTTCTCATTTTTTTTTTTAAATCTCTAATTCTATGATTTTGGCAATTTTGAGCAATTCACTTTGTTTTATTCTTGTAGTTATTCGAGGAAGTGTGATTTAAGAAAACCTTGTAGTCAGATATGATAAAATATTGTTGGTGTTCATAAATATAAATTGAATTATGATCAGAATTTTAATTTGTTTCGAATTTTTTCTCTGATTCAGATCTCGGACACGAGTCTCCAGTTTATTATGTTAGGTATTATAATTTATTTTGAGAGAGTCCTCAATTTATCATGTTACATAATATTGTTCATTTAGGATAAGTCTCTGATTTATTATGTTTTGTACGTTGTGTACTACTACTTCAAGTAACCGTAAAGTTTAATTTAGCAGTTGTTTGCATTTTGACATGTATCAGATTTGTGATGTAAGCCAGCAATATTGACACACATAATTTTCTTTTTTAACACAAATAAATTTTAATATACAAGCAACCAAAAAGACAATATAATTTATAATAACGGTTATTGCTAATACTTATAACAATTGATGATTCACACACGAGTTTTACAATGTTACAAACAATGCTGAGTCTTATATGTAGTTTGGAACTGAATATTTTAATGACGTTCATGAAGAGCGGATTAATTTTTAGTTGATGCACTTGTACACTTTTTTTGACAGCTAGCCAGCTTGAAGCACCCGTAAGTTTTTGCCGGCGACAATATCTAATGTTCTCGTAGAAATATTAACGTTTGAAGTTAATTCAGTGAAATTCTACGGTTTATACCGTTCGAAATCTGTAAACGTTCATGGTCAAATTTTGTAGTTTTCTTATTAATTAGCGTTAATCCGAATTATAGCTTCTAAAGCCTATAGAACACTGACTGCAGCTAATAAATAATAGTCTTCTTCTGACGGTTAGCTGCTTTTATATGAATCACGCATTTCTCCAAATTTTTAACAATCTTCGAGCTCGCTATCGTTTACGTAAAACCAGTGTTGTTGATTCTACTTTTCAAGAATCTTTTACAAATGACGGAAACAGGCGGGACTTACGCAATACTTATCTAACAATACTTGTGACATGAAAAAAAAGGAACTACACTGAAACAAACGTAGGTACTAAACTAAACATATAATGGTAAATCCGTTATATACGACTAGCTGCAGATAACAAAATGCAGCATACGTTGAGATATTGTGGGTTCAAACACTCAATTACTAACCCTTAACTGATTTTCCCTTCTTGCCAGCTAGTTTGGCATCGGCGTCTGCATGTTGTCTGATGGGTGGAATGTCCCCAACACATTTGTGTTCTATGTCTACAAACATTATGAACTTAAATGATGAAAACAGTGACTTGTAATGGAAAAATTAATATTAAAATACTATGAAAGAAAAAATATGTAAAATAGTCTATATGATACTGTTAATGGAATAGAAATATCTTTCGATATTTTCTCGTAAAACACTTTTTTCTAAAAAAATACCTCTACCGCCAGATAAAAATAGCGTCAAGTGAGTGAAATAATTATTACAATACTAAGCAATGTGTATACACTTATCAGCATATCAACTTTATTAAATTAAACTGTGAAACACTATAGTCAGTCTAACACATTAGCAAAACCAATTTACCTCATATCTTATCGATACATTTGCAGAAATTTTTAACACTTTGTAAGTTTACAACACATAAGAAAACTAAAGTACATTATTTTTAGCACTGTTATACATCAAATCAAAAGGAGGATAATTTACGGCATTGTAAAGCGAATCAATTGGAAGGAATAATAAATTTACAACACAGATAATTTTGTGTCGTTACTTCTAAATACTTCTAATTTCAAATCCAATTAATACTAAACTAATTAAGAGGATAGCAAGGAAAAACATTTACAGTCAATTGTGGTTTTAATGAGTAATTCAACTATAGATAAATTATCGATTTATTATTTAGGTGTAGATTATTAGCCAATAATTTCAGAGAAGATAAATGTATAGAATGTTGAAGTACATTACTAATTATATCTGTTTGGACTAAAACCTTATATAAACACATAAAACAATGAACGCTTCAAGTGGCACAGCTAAATGTTTACGAACTTATTCTGCTAGAAACTGGGTTTCGATACCTGTGGTGGTTAGAGCACAGATAGACCTCTATGTAGCTTTGTGTTTAATAACAAACAACAACTAAACAATGGATGATTTGGATAATGGTTACTTAAGAAACATCTAATTAATCAATGTCGACCAATAGTAATTCACTTAATACTATTTCTTTATCCATTATAGAGACTGACAATTAATTCAGATATTAGAAAGTAAAAGCTACTTTATTCATTTATCAGTCCTCAATTCTGGAATCCCTAACTTCTAAGACTAATTTAAAAGTTATTATTTCTGAAAGAAATTACAATTAAAGAACAAGTAAAATATAATAGGGTTGTACCTAGCATATTATCAATATTAAATATTTGTAGTGGTTTCATTTCTTTTCCACCTTAAACTTTGCTTCTCAAAACAATACAATGTACGTTACATTTCAAAAGCAAAACCTCCTCTTTCGTTTCATGTCTACTTCTATAATCCACATAAAGAAACTCAGCTCACTAGTATGAAGTACCAAAAGCATTATGTTTAACAAAAAATAGTAATTCAGCACCCACCTGTTGAAGATGAATGGATCACCCAAATAAACGGGAAAAATAAAATATGCCAGCTGATATCAGATCACATGCAGAAAGTAACTGGGAAATTAAACCCATGCAAAATTTTGGGATATCGGCAGACAAAATAGTTGAAATCTTACCAATATTGTCCCTGTAAAGCTTAGCAATTGTATACATGTATATATATTCAGCACCCACCTGTTGAAGATGAATGGATCACCCAAATGAAGCACTTCAGACTTGAAATTTTGAAGCGTTACAAAACATTAATTAATTTGGTTCTATGTTACAAAACATTAATTAATTTGGTTCTATGAAAGCAAACAATGAACAAAATATGTTAATTTTATAGTCAGCTGACTTAAAATCTAGTAAATCTGGTGCTGCTGTATAGACAAACTGTAATTATATAAAATATATTACATAAAATATACGCTTGTCTTTTCGGAACTGTTCTCGCAAATTTCTCAACTAAAACGATAAGTTTGGATTTTATATATATATATACATGTATATGCGATTATGTGTGTGTGTGTGTGTATATATATATTCATGTTGTATGTAAACAACTAAAAATCTATTCAAATTTCGTGACTTTGATTCAACTTGTGATGCAACCAAACATGAAACGTAGCGCGATATTTTTTTTGTGTTGGATGGCAAGTGGTGATTTACGATGCATTAAAATAACAAATATATAGCTAGAGCCAATAGAGATTTAGATCTGACACGAGGCTGTTTTTTTTTTTTTTGATGAATTACCATTTCACAAATCTGAAATAATTGTACCCAGTTGAGTTGGCTTATTATATTAAAAGATGTCACACAGTATACGTTCGTTGTTTATGTTAGACATACTTCGTTTTCTAGATGCGTATTTTATCTTCGGTGCTTTGCCAAATGAAATTTCTCACAAACGGTAATATATTTGTCTCTATAACATCTATAACATACTAGCGCATGATATAAAATAAAATGAACCAGAATTGATTTAATGATCATCAAGGTATGAAATTATTTGATAAAGATATGAATTAAACAGTTATAATATTAAAATTGTGAGCGTTTTTAGCTTACTTCTGTTACAACATGCATATCTGTGTTTATTAATAGAGTTCGTGTTAAGCAGTGTGCGTGTCTATCATATACAATCCTCACGAGATTGTGGGTATGTTTAAATATATCAGCAGCTAAAGAATAATAGTTACTAGATTGTTTAAAATACTTGGTTTGCTTTGATAGCTAGGAACGATCATTTATGGGCAAGCTAATTTCTTAACAAATAATTCTGTCGTTGTTGTGTAAACGAAAGATAACCAACGAGAAACTAATTTCATAACAAGAAATCCTGATGATGCTGTGTGCACAAAGGATAATCAACATCATATTAATTTTGTAATGATTTAGTTATAAGTAATTCTGTGTTTCTGTGTAAACAATCGACAATAAACAAGTTAATTTAGTAACAGGTAATTCCTCTCTTGCTGTGTGGACAAACGATAATGAAAAACAAACAAACACAGTAGCAACCAAGTAATTCTGTTAAAATTTGTTTTTTTTTTAATTTTGCACAAAGCTATGAGGGATATCTGCGTTAGTCGTCCCTAATTTACCAGTATTAGCTAGAGGGAAGGCAGCTAATCATCACCACCCTCTGCAAACTCTTGGGCTACTCTTTTACCAACGAATAATGGGATTGACCGTCAAATTATAACACCCACACGGCTGAAAGGACGAGCATGTTTGGTCTTTACTTCAATCAATAGTTTGAAAATAAAGTTATGACCTGAACCACTAGAGCATGTTAGCATTTGAAAGTCATAATCTGTTAATAAGTAAATACACTTACAAGTTTGTTATCCGTTTTGCGTTCATACGTTTAAGTATTTAATAACAATTCTTCATTAAGATATTTATTTAACTATAACCATCTGAGAACTTTCAATACAGCAGACATGTTTCAATGAAACATCCAGTGTTAAAAACGATATTTTATCAAAATTACCTCAAAACCACATTGGTGTTTCTCACAGAAATAGACTATATAAATGTTAATGAATGAAAAGAGGGAAGACATTAAACATTTTTACTCTTCAAAATTAGACTAAAGATCTACACAAAACTTATTTTCTTCGTACAGTTATTAACAGACACAAAGACAAGATGTTTTAACAAAACAATGAAGACTGAAAATTTTAAGGACCAACACTAACAGCCTTTGTCACGATTTGCACATTAATTGTAAGTTTCAAATCATTATATTTCCATTTCAAACATCCATTGTTCATCTGCTTATTCACATATGATAATGGATTAAATCCACATTTTGTTGGAATTCAGTTACGAATTTACATCTAAGGAGCTCTACAATTCTATTCATTTTCAACCATAAAGAGAGGGGTTTTTTACCAACAGTCCTCCATAATGTTGAACAGATAAGCTGGAAGAAAAGCAGGTATTTATTAGCACCAAACTCCACCTCTTAACCTTCACTATTATAACATGTCAGCAGACCTAAAATGCGGAGCGCGCTTTAATGGCAACAAGTCGCGAAACATATACTTTTCGCTGAAAAAAGGCATTATGTAAATGAAGACTGAATTTAAGATATTAAATAATATTAATTATATATTTCAAATTTCTACATTGTACACCAGTTATTTCAGGAAGTTTTCTAAAGTTGCTTGTAATTTTTAACAGCAGGTCATGGCTAGGTGGTAATGATGCTTGGCTTGTAATATGACGGTTGCGAGTTCAAATCCCTGTCACATCAAACATGCTCGGTCCTTCTGTCGTGGAGGGGTTATAAGGTGACAGTAAATTCCACTAGTCGTTGGTAAAAGAGTAGCCCAAGAATTGGCAGTGGGTGGTGATGACTAGCTGCCTTCTTTCTAGTCTTACACTGTTAAATTAGGAACGGCTAGAGAAGATAGCCCTTGAGTAGCTTTGCGCAAAATTCAAAAACAAAGAAACAAGCAAGGTGCATTCATTGGTGAGCTTACATTCCTTGTTAATTTAAGGTAAAACTTATGTTTAACTGTAGTTAGTTTCTAAACAAATGTTTATTCAGTCATTTGCTGTTCAAAACAAATTTAAATGAACTTCATAAAATTTGTATAAAACACTTGTGAGACAGGCTACTGTCTGATCTCTGATATATTTTTTTTACCATTTTTCGTGTAAATATCAGCAACTTTAACCATGTGAAGACAATGCAATACCGTCGCAGTTATTAAACGATATATCTCGACTCAATCGAAACAACCAAGTAAATTATAAAAACATGAGTAAGTTCGTATGAGATGAGCTATATTTTGAAGCAGTCAGTATAATCAGTTTGTCTGGTCGGTTGCAACAGAAGCAAGTTAGTTTACAAAAAGAAACAGAATAAGTTTTGGTTTAAGAAGAATAACTACGTGACTTTCCAATTTTCAGAAGGTTACAAAAGAAATGAGTTAGTTTGTAAAAAAAAGATAGTTTAACTGTGTTAATTTGGTATCATCAGGGACAACAACTATAAGGAGTGAACTCCTTACCTATCATAGATGGCATGAAAAGCTAGCAAATGGATACGTTGGCATTTTATTGGTCGAGCTTAACAAGATTGAAGAGCATAAAAATCGCTGCACATAGTCAAACAATTAATGCTATTTTTATATACACGAGCAATCTTTATCATAAAATAACTAGAAATAAGTCAAATTAATATATAAAACTGGATATTATGTCAACACAAGAATTGTGGAAAGTTCTTCAATCCAAATGTTTCTAAACTTCAAATAGCACTGAAGGCTCATTTAAGCTGAACCAACTCGCTGACTTCATATATCGTTAATTAAAGGACTTTTCCGTTAGAAAAAAAACTAAATGAATGTTTGTATTTTTCTCAACAATGAATAGTTGGACAGAATAGGACATGTGAAAGTGTCGAAAGCTGTTTACAAATTAATTTAATATTGTTTTGAAATGGTGGTGCAAAACATTAATGAAAACATAATTCGTAACCTTAAACGGTTTTATTCTAGATTCTATTAACAAAGTTTTCCCTAAACTTAATAAAAATTCCAAAGCGAAATCTCAGCACACAAAAACCTACACACAACTTTTCTACAGATAATGCACATGTGTACCCTCAGCATGTCTTCCTGACTGTCTGAAATACATTCTGACAAGTTCACTACATTGAAGATTAAAATGTATACACTTAGCACCAGATAAAACAATGCAAATACATACTCTCAAACTCTTATCATGAATGTTACTAGTATCAAGTGTGGATTACTTATTGTATAAAATGTAAAGATACAGATCATAAGCACAATAAATAATGACCAAAAGTCTCATACCATCGCTGTACTATTTTATAGACATTCCAGTTT
This sequence comes from Carcinoscorpius rotundicauda, assembly GCA_011833715.1. Lineage (NCBI taxonomy): Eukaryota > Metazoa > Arthropoda > Merostomata > Xiphosura > Limulidae > Carcinoscorpius > Carcinoscorpius rotundicauda. The sequence continues at coordinate 46,426,185 of CM022394.1, read as the reverse complement.
AATATATGATTGACGATATAATAAGAGCTGACAACAGTGGTCCAGTAATGTCCCCACCATAAGAATGTTAACAATTCCAAACTGCTTTGATTCATTGAGCTATCTTAAATTGTTGAAAGGTTTATATATATATTGTACATTATCATGCTTCGTGTTATCAAATCTATATTACCATTTGTATTAGTATAATCTGCTGCCTGCCTCAAATGTCGAAAGTAACAATTATTAATCTTCTATTTATGAAACAAAATAGTGATGGTAAGAGCTATGTGATACCTGAAAGGATTATGGAAATCAAAATATTTAAGAAATGTTTAGTTTTTATATCTGTGAAAATGTACTGAATGAGATATTTCAACCCACACAAAATTTAAAGGTATTATTTAAAAGTATCGAAATAATAATAATTACAGTTATTAACTTTTGATACGCAATGCTGTTTAATTTTGTTTTCAAGACAATGGAGATCTTATTTATTAGCAACCAGTAGATTATAAACCACCACTTATTCAATGTGCATTGTACAATCCTACAACAAACATGTAGGATGCTCCAACATTAAATTCCTCCCCAGCTGTTTTTATTTCATTTTGTTGTCAAAGATTTGGAATTTATTAAAGCTTCTGTTTTGCAACAATAATAATAACTAGTGAACATTTTCTTGTTATAGCAGTATTGAAGGCTGAGAATGAGCGTGTGATGAAAATAACGTTTTAAAGTTACAACTGTGAGCCTCACGGGATATTTAGAACATTTTTGGATATTCTGCTCTTAGCTTCATTGTGTAGCATTGCGCTTAACAATAAAAAACAAATAGACAAGCAAAACTAGTTAGATGCCGTTTGCTGCTTTGCGCACCAAGGGTATCTAAACCGGGTTTTTAGCGTTGTAAGTCCGAAGACAATTCACTGTGCCACTGGGGGTTAGTTATTGTTATAACCAAGAAATGTACACTTCGAACATTTTCCCTTCCTCGCTATGTAATATTTATTATCACGATTAATATATCTTGGGTTACTTTATATATGTTGTGTTATAATCTTTATTTTCTACAGCAATAGCCTTTGTGGACTAAAATTGACCTATTTTTCTGATTAGTAAACTATACTTAATATTTACGACCAATAATGTCAACATGCTTTTTTATTAATTGTTTCATCAACATGTATCTGACTCAAAACTAAATGAATCAAACTCAAGTAATTTTATATTGTTGAATATTTCACTTTCCTTGGTACTAAAATGACAATATATTTATTGCTGATATCAGTCAAAATATTTTAATGGAAATTCTAGTATTTTGTACCGTTAAAGAGCTAGTTGCATTTTAGAACGACCATAGTTTACACATTATTTTAGTCATTTGGAATAATTACATCAGATACTCCTAGGTTGTTTGTTTGTAAAAAAAAAAAAAAAAAGTAAAAACTGGTACCAGAAGGGATTTACTTAAGTTAACCAAGATACAAGATAAACAATGTTCTTCCAGTCTTAATATTAACATACCTTTATAGGGCCTACACGTTAAATTCTAACTTTAGCTTAGGAGAGATATACCTTTACTCTAAATTGACTGAAGATGACTCTATTAAATTCATACATGTTATTGTATACAAAATTTCCATCTTGTTAATTAACAATAGGATTATTAATAGGTATTCATTCCACTGGTGTTTAAAGCCCCTTTTACTAAATTATTTATGCACTTAATCGCTTACGGTTTATAACTTTCCTGGTTTCAAGGTATGTAACATGAATCACACAAAATATTTAAACATGAATATAACCAGTGCTCCAGTTAATCTCATTAAGCACTGCTAAGACCACCCATGCATTTTACATGTATATAGAAAATGGCTGATAACTTTTATTTTTGTTGTAATAAGAACTGAAATTAAAATTGTTTAATATGAGGAATCAAGCGATGTAATATAGAAGAAAAACCTGAAATTATGGACTCAAGCGGTAGATTACGCCATTTCAATATGAAATGTGTCGATTCGAACAGTAGAGTGAAGTATAAAACATAAATATATAGAATGGAAAACAGTACGGTGGAAAACAAATCGATTGTTTGAGGATTAGCTCATAAAATACTAATTATGATTGTTGTATATTCCAAAAAAGTTTTATGAGCATTACGCCCCAACTGACGTTAACAGAAAAAAATTGCCAGCTTTGGTCCTTTTATTCACTGTGTTAAAAGTTTTCCAGTGGCTTTCTAAAATACATGGCCTTTCTTTGTGCTGCCGGAGAATAGATAGAGTGTTGTGTAGCTTTACGCTAAAACCACTACTGCCGACAAAAAACTATTTTAAGACCGCCAAGCATTTAGTAAGAATTTCATTTTAGCTTTTCATAATTAAATCAATTCCATCATGATGTTCTCAACAAAGAATTTAAACATTTGATGCTGCAATAATCCAACATCTTAAAACCAGCCGGCTACATGGATTCTTATAAAATGGCGCTTCCGTTTTCTCTCACTACAGTGTTCTTATCCATTACCAACTGAAAGTTTATTACGGTCAGCAGCTGATGATCTTCACATGATAAGAACAGACTACAACTAATCTACGATCAATAAATACTGGTTCCTATGGCTCACTACATAGCGCATAGTGTGTAATTAAGACCTTGGTTTTAATGTATAGATGACTATTCTGCTATTAATATAAATAAGGTATCTTTTTATTTTTTTGTTTCTTATACTACAATAATTGTTTACTACTTTGTTTGTATAATGCTTCGTTTATGGCATTATAATGCTATGTGTGGTATTGCTATCAGACTAAGTTTTAACACTAAACTTACAAAGTACAGATGAAGTATACAAAATTACCTAACATTTTGAAATATTTTCAAGATAATAAATTATTTTTTCAGCCATCCAGTAACTCAGTGATAAGTTTGACGGCTTTTTAGCCTAAAAATCGGATTTCGCTACCTGCAATTGGAAAAGCATAAACAGCCCACTTTTATAGTTTTGTATTTAGTAAAAAAACAAACACACATTTATTATTTTACGTTATAATCCCATTTTTATCAGTTCTTAACGAGAATTTTCCTTAAATTTAAATCTAAAATTGATTGTTATGAACACTAATGTTACGGCCTGGCATGGCCGAGCGCGTTAAGGCGTGCGCTCGTAATCCGAGGGTCGCGGGTTCGCGCCCGCATCGCGCTAAACATGCTCGCCCTCCCAGCCGTGGGGGTGTATAATGTGACGGTCAATCCCACTATTCGTTGGTAAAAGAGTAGCCCAAGAGTTGGCGGTGGGTGGTGATGATTAGCTGCCTTCCCTCTAGTCTTACACTGCTAAATTAGGGACGGCTAGCACAGATAGCCCTCGAGTAGCTTTGTGCGAAATTCCAAAACAAACAAACTAATGTTACGTCTCTTTTAATGTCACATAAATTAAAGATGACAGATATTCATTTTATTTGCGTTTGATAGTTCCTGAGAGCTAGGTCATATCTGGCTGTGAGTTTGATCACGTATGTACGTCCATATCGAAATTATAATATTGAAAATGTAAATTTATGCGAAGGTGAATATTCAAAGAGGCCATGATTTTAGAAACACTCTCCATTGTTAGCAATTTGTGGACTTGATTTAATTTGAAGATTTAGATTAGCTGAAAAATCAAAGTAAGTTTTAGAGTAAGAAGCAATTATGTAAGCAAATGTTTTTGACAGCTTCAGTTATTATTGATTATTTAGTTTAAAACACTCTAGGACGTAGTAGGTTGGTACGTATTTCGTTTTAAAAGGGCTCTCGTTAATGGTTTGGCTTCTCTACTTTTTATTTCGTATTTCTAATTGTTTTTTACCTATACGTTGTAGTTTAGAGAACTATTCAGTAACGAAAACTGAAAATACCTGTTCTAAGAATCAAATGTATGTACGAATTCTATTGCTTCGTTTGTTTTCGTATATTTCATGTATCTACTTCATATGTGTTTTCTATATTCGTTATTCCTCCTAACCACAATTGTTAAACATAAATGCTTAACAATGAAATTCAAAGTCGCTCAGCATTGATGTATTAAATATGTTATTTTTTATGCATTTCATTTCGCTCCATCATGAACAATCTCTATATCTTAAAAACTAAACTGACCAGGCAGTTTTTTCATTCATGAAGAAATTCTGTATGTTCTTTTGTTTTATATCTTTGTCAAATTTTCACCTGTGTATTTACTAATATGTACTGGACAGAAAGGAAATGGTGTATCATTGAATAAGCTCTGTTTTGTTCCTCGTTGAAAATATCTAGGAAGTATAAAGAATTATGGCATAAAATTGGACACTAAAGAAATCCTTGGATATATTTTTATTAGATTAAAGAGGTTCTCAAATGACTATATTATGTTCCTTCTTCTCGCATGTTAGATATCTTGAATTAAAACGTTTAATATATATGTGACTTAATAAGATACACTTTGAAAGATTCTTCTGTATTATTTTCAAGTGTACCGTACTCACAATTATTAAAATATCAAGCCATTTATGATTTATTATATAATGTACAATTTTTAATCGACACTATATATATCAAAATAAGTAGTATTTATTTCTACAAGTCCTAGTTGACAAAGACAAAAAACAACAACAGTTTCTCAGGCCGAATTATGTGAGGAAAGCATGTGCAACCAAGAAGTAAAATTAAAGTATTATCTTGTAAGGGTCTTTTAATCTCGGAATCCAGAACAACCAGATCACTAAAAAATGTAATCTTTCTTGTACAAATTTGAGAATAAATCTGAGAAACCAGAGCAACCTTGATCATTGGTATAAATAAAAGGAAACTTCATATACATTCTGGAGACGAACAAGACAAACAAGATTTTTCCTTCATTGTCTTGTATTTGATACAAACTTTCTTTTGAGAAACTTTATTTGAGCTTCCATCTAAAGAGAAAAGAAGAAGAATGTTGAGTTGCAAAGAACCAACAATACGAAATTAATCACACAGCAAAATAAAGCCTCATTTGTCGGATATCTAAGATTTTATTTGAAAGTAATGTGTGCTTATTTCATCACAAATATAAAATAGTTTTTAAAATAAAATATTTTAGGTAGTTTTCATAAGATGGATAATATTTACCATCTTTTTATACAATGTGGAAGACAATTTTGATATAAATAATGTTGCTTATGTATTGTAGTATATTTATGTTATAAGCTTAATGACACATATTAGAATCCTTTGCTAAAATTGACTTCTAATAAATAAAATTATGTTTAAAAGTAATACAATTAAACCTTTAGTAAAGGCTGAATTTTTGCTTTTACTGAATTATCGAGTTAAATGTGTATCATATTATTTAATACGTTATCTTGATAGGAATCTACTTACGTTTAATTATTACTTCAATATATTCTTAATATTAAGATCAAGTTTACATTCCTTCATCTGGAAAATTCAGTTAGTTTTATTAGCATCTATCTATAAATAGTTATGAACGGTTACAGATGGTATCAAAGAGTATTGGATATTGTGGTCTTAACATGGCAATATTTTGTTGAAAATATTGCAGTTTAAAATACAAAATAGTATTATCAAAATGTATGAAATAATTTTTGAAATTTCCTTCTATTCTGCAGGAGGCGCACAAACAAAACAAACGAGATACAATATGTTTCAAAGATCTTTCTACTTGTCCACAATACCTAAGTCGAATAAATGGACAAAAATTAAAAAAAATAATGCAAAATTGTACGTTCATTTAGTTGAAGAGAATTTCAAAATATTTAATTGATATTATCATCATACATGTACGATGCATTTCTCACCAAGTTCCTTTGGGATGTTGCCACGGCCCATGGATTGTGAGTTTATGTGAGGCATGGTTCACTTTAGGTCCGAAGGATATTTTAGCATACTTATTTTTGTTACGTTCCATTTAGTTGTGTTAGGTTCATGATTTATCTAGTATATTGTCAACTAAAGCTTCTGCTAGATGGTGTGTTCTTGTCGCTGTACACGATCTATTTCGGCAGTGATTTCTCTATACTTCTGTGCATTTTCTTGGCAGGATGTCTAAGAATGTTTTTTCCTTGTACTTTCATTTTGTTTTTGTGTTACGCTTTTAAAACAAAAGGATGTTCCTGATAAACTAATTTTTACTGATAAATAAAAACGTATGCATGTACATAGTTTAAATCATATATATAAAAACGGCTGGTATGAATTGAGAAAGCGCTATGTTGAAGAACGAACAACGTTTCGACCTTCTTCTGTCATGGTCAGATTCACAAAGACCGATAGCTGACCACATATTTAAAAGCGGTTGTGTAACTGAGTGTAGGAATGTAGAGAGCGTGTTTATATGTTGGGTATGTTTATTAATATAGATATAAAGGTGTCCCTTTGTATTGGTTTATTTTGGGCTTGAGTTGCTGTATAAATAAGGCTTCTTTAATTTTACGTTTGTTTATGTTTGTCTCTTTGTTTAGTATTTGGGCGTTTTCTATGGTTGTGTTGTGTTTATTTGATTTTCAGCGTTCGAAAACTTGTGCAGGTAACATTTTGTGTTCTTTGAATCTGGTTTCCATTTTCCAACTTGTTTTTCCAATATAGAAGTCGTGGCAGTTATCACATTGTATTTTGTAAATAATATTGGTGTGGTGTTTGTCAGCGTAGTTTTTACATAGTATAAACCTTAGTTTTGTGCCTGGTTTTTGAATAAATGTGGTATTTACTGGAATATATTAGGTTTTGTCAGATGTTTGTTATTTTTCTGCTGATGTCGGGAGTATATGGTATGCGGCCATTTTTAAATACATAATTTTATCTACAAGTGGGTTTCCTCGTCATCGTTTGGTTTTCAAGTTATTTTAAAAGATGTATGTTAAAACTACATATTTCAGAGTCCATCATATTTTATAGCATCAAGTTAAAACAAGTATAGACATATTTGATGAACTAATTTTTATCATAATGTTCTATAGTAAACATAAATGCATTTTATTAATAGAAACTCAAACGAAATTTTGGGAACAATAACTAAGCAAATTATTAAAACCAGACAGGAACTAAATGTTTTCATTAAATTCCAAAGTGTGTGGTCTTTACTGTTCTCTCAGAGGAATGTGAAAGATTCTTTGTGAGGAAAATGAATTAGGAGTTTTTAGTCTAATTATCACAAACAAGTAACTACGACAGTAATTAAGATTAATCTGGTGATCTATCCTTTTCTTTAGATTTTTCTACTGAACTTTTAATGAGTTTAAAGCTCGAACAATAACTCTATGAAAGAAAGGTGCGTTCAAAATAACCAGAAAGAAGCAATTTCAATCAAATCGTGTTTAAATGGAAAATAAAAATCTTGATTACTGATGACTCACGTCGTCAAAGAGGTAAAACTGTTCCATTTTTTTAACCTGTCGTATGTCTAACAACCTTAAAAATGTATGCTAGCAATATATATTACTGTAAGCTAATCGTACAGATAGTTTTGCTAACTTGAAATGTTTTGAGTTATTTAAAAACAGTATATTATCTTCATCTTTCCACCCTTCACATTTCTGATAGATAACACAGAAATGTAATTGTTATCGCTCAATAAAAATTCTCATCACGTGTTGAATTTTCATCTTTTATATACTATTAAATATTTAGCTCTCCATAGATATTCACATTTATCAGTTATTTAGAAGTATTCAAAAAAAGAATAAAATGTATTCTGTATTTGGTTTGGTTGAGTAGATTAATAAATAGAACATTAAGAATAGATTGTTTGTTTATCTGTTACATTTAAAGACAGCAGCAGTTCTATCACACTACATAAAGTGTTATTTATGACAGCAGCAGTTCTATAAAGTGTTATTTATGACAGCAGCAGTTCTATAAAGTGTTATTTATGACAGCAGCAGTTCTATAAAGTGTTATTTATGACAGCAGCAGTTCTATAAAGTGTTATTTATGACCTACCAGAATGCAGCAACAACTATTGATTACACGAAGATAGAACTGCTATAGAAGTTTCATTGGTTTGCTGCAGGTTCAGGCTTAACTACTTGCTGATTAGCTATATATCTGAAAAGTAACTACTATTAGTTAGGTTAGCTGCCTATTGATCAAGTTCCCTTCTGGCTACTGATAAGCTACAAATCTGACGAGCTAAGGGTGAATTGCAAATCTGACTAGCTAAGGGTGAATTGCAAGTCTGACTAGCTGCTGGTGAACTATAAGTTTAACTTGGTGCTGATTAACTTTCACTCCATTCCAATGAACAAGGGGATGCGAACAGTGACCCATCTCTACTCGATGAGGTGCCAGTCCATCAGGGTTTAATCTCTAACTAACAACTAGGTATTTATCACATATCTGGATAAACTACATTGAGAGTGATAAAGAGTTTTATTCAGCGACGCAGCAGCATGACAAGCAACAATTCTTCTAAGAGTTTTTCGGACACTATATCTTTTCAAAAATTAATATTTACCTCTTTCTTATAAAAACAATAATTATTTTTATCGGAACACAGCATACATCTTACTTTTCATATTCAATATTATGACTCACGAGCCCCACTTTCTGTGTTAGTCTAACCGGGAAAGGTCCCGCATGGCCAGGTAGTTAAGGCGCTCGACTCGTAATCTGAGGGTCGCGGGCTGGAATCCCAGTCACACCAAAGATGATCGCCCTTTCAGCCGTGAAGGCGTTATAATGTGATGGTCATTACCATTATTCGTTGGCAAAAGAGTTGCTCAAGAGTCGACGATGGGTGGTGATGACTATTTGCCTTCCCTTTCGCTAGTCTTACACTGCTAAATTAAGGACGGCTAACGCAGATAGCCCTTGAGTAGCTTTGCGTGAAATTTAAAACAAACAATCTAACCTGAGAACTATTTTGTTATGATGATGTGATAATACTTTAACATGATCTTATATATCCTTCATTGATGTGAACGTAAGTAAGGTCTCTATTACAGTTACATATAGCGATTTTTAGAGGTAAATAATATACTGCATGTCTATAATTATAATATTTGCACCTACTACTACAGGTAAATGAGAAACCACGTCATCAAACACCAAGTAGGTCCAGCTCACTTTCGCATTAAACTAGAACGAAAAATTAGCATTCTCTATGTTTTCTGGCCCATATGTCAGGTTTGTGACTTTCATCAGAACAATTTATTATGTGGACACGATCTTATTAATGGATTGTTTTCTATGACTAGCCTTGTTTTATGTTGTCAAAGAATGTTTTTTGGAGAGATTGCTGCAAACTTTAAATAAATAATATAATTTTATGTTAATTACTAAGCAGCAAGTGCTAGTTCTATCTATATCTTAAATCACGCGCTGTCATTACTCCAAAACAGAATCTTATTCCTAAAAGATAGAAAAACAAATTAAAACTTATAAAGACCGATAAAAGAACACAATATTAACACAAGAGAAGTACATGCGGTTTTGCTTCTTCATTTTGTGTCATCTTGTTTCAAGAAATATAGAGATAAGTGATTCATGGGTTCCGCGTGGCTGAGTGATTTGTGTCCTCAGACTGTGAATTCAAGATTTCGTGATTCTCTTTCTGTTGCTGCAAAAAAGCTCCTTGAATTATGGAGTTGTGGACGCAATATTAGAGTGATGGACCAATCCTACTGTTCTAGCCGATAAGAGTAATCGAACAGTTAGAGGCGAATGTTGTTAATTAGCTGACTCCTCTCGAAATTACGAAATCTACTGGAAGCTCTGAAAGAAATAAACACACAAAGTGACTCATTTATTTACTCAATTGTTAACATTGTTAGCATTCTTAGCCCTCTTATTGACACAGTGGTATGTCTTTTGAGTTAAAACAGTAGACACCAGTTTTGATGCTCGTGGTGGGCAAAGTACAGATAGCTCATCGTGTTCCTTCGTGCTTTTCAAACAATAACAAGTTGACTATTTCGAGTAGGGAAAACAATGACCTTTATTTACAAGATGCAAGGTTGATTAAAATATTCAGTTAAAACTTGTGATGCGTCAAAATTAATTGACAGAAAATAATACTCTTAGAAAACGTAATATCCTCAGTCACGTTTTCTTTTTGTTTAAACAAGGATGGTGTGCATTAAAATGATATTTGGAATCGTATGAATACACAATTTTCTTTTAAGTTATTTGAACAACACGTAAAGTCAGTACCGTTACAAATGATTAATGCATTAATTAAATATACCAGTTACATGTTGAAAAACATCATAACGCTACCTAAAGTAACATAAACAACAAGTAGCAGAAAAGTAGCAGGTAGTCATCTGTGAATGATTAAGGAGCTACATCATTTCCTGTTACGAAGTCAACACATGTCCCTAGAGTGTCGTCCTAGATATTACTATCTCGAGAAAAAACTCTTCTTTTTTACAGCCAGCTTGAGCTGCTCCTGAACAAGTAGTTCACAGTGGTGTTAATAAGCTGTCTTTAAGGATTCATGAATTTTTACAGCGCGCAAGATGAAATATACTTTAAGAGAGTGCAAATGACTCTCTGCAATTCTAGGAAGGGAGTTTGTAATTTTAAACATAATCTGTGTTTGCAAGTTACAATAACACTTATTGGATTCAAAACATGCAGAATTTTAAAAACACCAAGGATATGCAAAAACCATAAAAGCATTTAAAAATTACAAAATACTTGAAAAATAGCTTAAAATGACTTAAAAAAACATTCAAAATGAAAATCATTAGAAATTATTTTCGTTAACCACCAGCTCTCAATACTCTCAATTCTGCCTTCATCAGGGACATGTAATTTTTGCCCCAACTTTAAGCATTTGCTTTTTATAACTCATATTGATTGAATTAGTGAATAAAGGGGTGCAAAAACTACAAATATACAATAAATATAGTTCTACTCCTTTGGAGTGTTTAAATCGTTAAAAAAACAATCATCCAAAAATGCTGTAGATACTAAATGAAAATAACTAGCTGCGTATATGATGTTTAAAGTAGCAATTATTACAAAGTCTTCCATTTAATTATACATTTATACTGATTATATCCATGACCTTCAAGTTTTCTGTACATGAAAGGAAGATTTTTTTCCTCATTCATTACCTTATTCTAAACATAAATTCAGCGAGTATTTAAAGAAAGTATGCGTTTGTGTGGTTTTGTTATAGTAAAGCCACATCGAGCTATCTGCGGAGCCCACCGAGGTGATTCGAACCCCTGATTTTAGCGTTCTAAATCCGGAGACATACAGCTGTACTGGTGGGGGACTTACGGAAAATAATTAAATTATTTGTTTTCCGGGATACTTGACAAATTGGCAGTTCTACTCCCTGCTCGCCAAATGAATTAAAAGCAACGTTAAAATATATACGCACGTGTATACAATTGCAAATATATACATACGTATGAACTGTGTTGGAAGAGACAGAAACAACATCCGTTTTGTTGTGGTATTTGATATAATTCTCCATGAAGTTAACTACTCATTTTACAACTTATAATAATACTTTAACATCTTTCTTAGTTGACCTTTTATTAAATCGATCAGGTAAAAAAAATGTTCTTGAAATACTCCCAAATTGTCATCCATTAGCAGAGTTACAATTTTACTTGCAAAATGTGTTTTTTAATAATTATTATTAATTCAGAGATGGATTCTATTTTCTAGGTTTAATTCAGTCGGTTTACGAGTTTCGATATATTGAAATATTCCATTAGCATTAATGTTTTAGTACTTCCATTAACATAGAAAAGAAATAACCTCTTACAAAAGTGTTAATATAATGTATTTTGTCATCATTTTGCTTAATACTTTCTTGGTTAGTTGAACAGAATGTCTCCCGCTTATACAGCGGTATGTCTACGGTGGGCTCAGCAGATAGAGCGATGTGGCTTTGCCGTAAGAAAACGTAACAAAGACACTTAAACATATTTTATACTTTTTTACATGTTGTGAGATTCATAATTTTACATAACTATTTTTTATTAAATAAAGACCCACATGGCCAGATGATTAAGGCCTTAGACTCGTAATCCCCGTCACATCAAACATGTTCGCCCTTTCATCGTGGGACGTTATAATGTGACGGTCATTCCCACTATTCGTTGGTCAAGGAGTAGCGCAAGAGTTGATGGTGGGTGATGATGACTAGTTACCTTCCCTCTAGTCTTACATTGCTAAATTAAGGACGACTGGCCCAGATATCCCTCGTGTAGCATTGCGCAAAATTAAAAACAAACCTTCCATCAAATAAACTTTCTTTATATTCATTGAATATCATTCTATTTTTATTAACACATAAATTTTTAAAGCATGCACCTTTAACGTAAGCTCTACAAATTCAGTCTGTTTTGTTTTTTCTCGTTTTTTGTCTTTCATTTCACCCAATGGTTTTTGCATAGTAATGAAACACCGTAAGAATTATCATTTGAATAGTCTCAAGTATGGCACGAATTAATTTGTTTGTTGTTTTATTATAGTGCTCCTCTCTTTTTATTTCATAAATATAACAATTAGTATGTTGTTTTACTAATTTTAACTCGTCATCATACTTTGGTTTCATGAATCCAAAGTGAAAATCATACATCAATGCTTTTAACAAAGCTATAGTGCTCATACCAGCGTAAACTGGTTAACTGAGCATTGTTTTTCTTTTTCGAATATGAAAAACGGATAAAGCTTTTTGAAATATTGCTCTATCCCTGATATCCAGTTCAGCTTTTAATTATTCACTTGGTTTGCATCAGAACACAATTTTGGATCAAATCGATTTCTAATATTTTCCACAGTCTTTCCAAAAACAGAATTATTTAACAACGTTAATTCTTTTAATTCTCATTTGAGTACTTTGGTCAATATATTTTTAAACCAATCATGTGGTTTGAATTTTAAGCACTATATTAATTTCTTTTAGTTTCATTCCTAGCGGGGCCTGGCATGGCCTAGCGCGTTAAGGCGTGCGCTTCGTAATCGCGGGTTCGCGCCCGAGTCGCGCCAAACATGCTCGCCCTTCCAGCCGTGGGGGCGTTATAATGTTACGGTCAATCCCACTATTCGTTGCTAAAAGTTAGTAGCCCAAGAGTTAGCGGTGGCTGGTGATGGCTAGCTGCCTTCCCTCTAGTCTTACACTGCTAAATTAGGGACGCTGAGAAGTATTTAATTCGCTGAGAAGTATTAGCTCCACAAACAATACATATTTTGTTTTTCTCCATTTACTTAAAAATTTACTATTAATAAAATGAACTTTTGAATGAGTTTGAAACAACTGAAGGAACTAATGATGCAACGTGTAATACACAGGAGATCTACTTTATGTGTCAAATATAGGTAGGAAGTGGCAATGATGTATGTTATTATTGCAACAACCTTAACAAGAAACCTTACTCTAAAGTAAAATATATAATGATTTACTTTGATACTATTTTATTATTTTGTTGTCTCTTACAGGAGTAAAAAAACATAAATTATTGATTTCTTACTGAAAGCTCTATTATTACTTACACGTTCAAAGTCGTATAAAAACATTATTTCATATAAATTTGTGAAAATGTTGTAATACTAATGAAATTTATAGAGTGTTTTGATGGATACAGTAACCAATAAATTCCTAAAATGTAATATCAATAGCAAGTGTTAAAAAATTTAAGGAACTGTAAATCAGGGCTTCTCCATAATTATTGCAATATAAACCTAAGAATTGAATTTATCAAGATATTTTAACCATTTTATAAATGCTTTATCGTTTTCTTTTCGAATTAGTTTTACGGCATTATAAACTTTATCTTTCTTATCATGTTTTATTAACGCTGAATCATAGAACCTTTCTTCAATTTTTTCCATCACTTAAATCTTTAATTTTATAAGTTATAGGGCTTGTTTTGTTTTTAAAACTGCATATATAATAAATATTGGTAAATATCTTATATTTTTTGCCAAAAGATCCTTTACATTTTAAAATTCCAACCTTGCAAACAACTTGATTTCAAGTAATAGGAATAATTTTTACATTATATGGGTCTTTTAAATATTTTACATTCATATTATTTTTAACTTGCTTCAAGGGTAATCATAGTAATTCACATCATAGGTCAAACTATTGAAAGATATAATATCGCTCTCTGTTTTAACTAGTAAATTTTCTGATTATTTAATTATTTTGGAACTTTTTGCTAATGAATTTTTTCATTTATCAGTATGATTTTTTGTTTTTCTATATTCAATAAATGTTTTTGAATACTTTTGTTGTTTCTTTTATAATTTTTTTGTTTGGAACACCCCATGAATATTGAGAGAAAATACGTTTTTTGTTTTGAATTTTTGCGCAAAGCTACACGAGAACAATCTGCGCTAGCAGTTCCTAATTTAGCAGTATAAGAAAAGAAGGAAGACACTAGTCATCACCACCCACCGCCAACTCTTGGGATACTCTTTCACCATCGAATAGTGGGATTGAACATATCATTATAATGCCTTCACGGCTGAAAGAGCGATCATGTTTGGTGTGACTTTGAATCTGAGGTCCAGTCGAAAACCCTGATTACCCGGCTATGCCGGTCCTCCGGACACAATCTGTATCACTGTATTTCAGAACGGCTGGAATAGATATTAACACTTTTACCGATAATGAGAGAACAACGTTTCCAACCTTCCCAGGTCATCTTCAGGTTAAGAAAGAAAGAGTGTTAACCTGAAAATGACCTAGAAAGATCGAAACGTTGTTCTCTTCTTATCTGTAAAAGTGTTAATACCCATAACAGTCATTCTGAAATGCATTTCTATTTCAAACGAGTTTCTCGTCATCAAGAATTTGTATAACTGTTAATATACAGTTCATGTTATTATTGTAAGATTCAAATTGGATCAAATCAATTAAAATTTCTTGCCGTTGATCGTCAGAATGTATTACAAAACTTTTATTGATTTTTTTGGTATAATAGTTCTGTTATTTCTTTTTAGGTAATTAGAAATTTCTTTTTTAACTCTTGCATAGTGCTAAACTCTCGCTATGGGTCACAATATATTTTTTCAGCTCTACTAATTATGAGTTTTTTGCATCACAAACTTTACATATTTCTTTAACTATGCGTCTTCCATTCTTTGACTTAGCTTCTTGAATATTGTCTTTTTCAGTTTTTGTTTATACTTTGGTCAGTACCTAGTGTATGAATTGCAACTGTTGGATATGTTCTTTGCTTGAACACTTGGTTTTATAATTCCTCTGACAATTTCCTCATCTAAAATTAAATATTAAATAGAATTAATGCCTTCTATCAATTCCTGATCTGAATTTTATTTCTAAACTGTAGCTTTTGATTTAGTATAAGCAATATTATATTTATTATTTGCTTAAAAAGTCTTATAACATTTATGAAGAAATTCTAAGTTTGTTTAAATGTCGTAATATTGCAAGACTTTTATTTCTAGCAAATATGATTAGATACGTGTCCAACTACTTCAATAACACTGGCTCATAGATTTATTCTGTTAAAGGAACAGAGCAAACGCAGCTAAACTAAAAGTTTTTAATAACAACTTATAAAAAAAATATAACTATATTAATATCAGACCATAATTTACAACATCTCTGATGCACAGATATTTTATTCTCTAAACAGCACTCCATGATTTATAATGGAAAAATAAACGTTTCTTCTATTAAAATCTAATACCAAAAAATATATTCTTCTTTAACAGTGTGTTTAAATAGCTGTTTAAATACTGTAACACTTTGAGATTCATCGCATTCTCTACTATTTTGTTTTATTTCTCTATCTTGAAGTTTGAAAAAACAAAATAATTACAGTTCTTTCTAATATCAATTGGAGTTCAATATAAAGATTGCTTAGTTAAATTATTGATCTACTTTTCTTTCTTTCATAAAAAGTTAATTATTTTACCGTGTTGCTTTTCAATTTTGCATAAATAAAATATAGCAGATTCATTAAATCTAACCTAAGAAAATTTATCACACATTTTAACTTGTTAGAGAAAAATGTTTGTCACTTAAATTTGTATTGCCTCCCAATAGCACAGTGGTACGTCTGTGAATTTAAAACGCTAGAAACTGGGTTTTGATGTCTGTGGTGGGCAGACAACAAATAGCTCATTGGTAGTTTTGGATTTAACTTCAAAACAAACAAATCTTTAATTTTTTTATATTTCTGTAAATACATTTTTTCTTATTTTGATTTCTTAATTTTTTTAGATTATTGCTGTTTTATATATAACATAAATTGTTTAGTTGAACTTAGTTTAATTTTAACAATTATAAGTTTTCATAATTTATTTCATTAAACACTGTAAAGTTCAGTTGTAATTTTTGATATTTAGGCTTTAAAACATTTTGCATCTAGATATTTTTATCTGGTAATAGATTAAGTTTAACAACAAATTTGTTTTTACTCTCTCAAATTGGTCAACGATGAAAAGTAAAAATGGGCGTTTTAGGTAGTAAAGGATTTTCATTAAAATTTCTAAACCTTTTTTATTCTGTTTTATTTTATTTTCTGTTATTTATTTAAACACAAGTTATTTACTTTTAACTATAAATTAACTACCAATGAAGAAAAAAAGAACATACATAAACTCATCCCAACAAGCTTCACAGTGGCTCACTGGTTTGTCAGTGGACTTAGAACGCTAAAAACCGGTTTCGATGCCCCTCGTGGGTAGAGTATGAATAGTTTAGTGTGTAGCTTTGCGCTTAATTACAAACATTACAAAAACTAAACAAAGAAATAAAACTGACTCGTAAGCTTTAGAACAAAGAAATAAGACATTAATAATATAGTTTCATAAGCTAGTGATTCAAAAATTAGAATCTAAAGCTCTTCCTCTAAAAAAGTAATTTAAAATGTTAGAAGATGCGATTTGTAACGTTACGATAGAAAATCTGAATCAATAGTTACTGAAGAACCAAAAGAATATATGGTTTGAATTAAATAGAGAACTACTAATTTTATTTTCAGAACCACAATAATTTATATTGCCATCCCACTTTGTTAAAAGTACTGCTTTATTTGAATGAATATGATTAAAAAGATAAAAAATTAATCAATCATTTTGTTTCAAAGAAAACATGAAAGTTCCAATATATAATAAATGTATTAAATTACTGTAAGCGTATATTTAAAGGATGATTAAAAGATAAATTGAGAGCAGCATATGGAACGAACAATTCTGTAAGTAGAGAAATCTGAAAAGCTTTTTAATCAGTCATGTGTTTAAGTTTCATTTTTTATGGTGATTAAATCACAATTAAAACATTTTGATCCTATCGCTGAGGAAGCGATTGCGGTTAATGCAGCTGGTGGTTGAACACTTTGGTGCAACAAATAAAATGGATTAAGTAAGTAAATTTGGATTCCTTAAGCGATTTAAACAAGAAAACGGAGAATGAAAGTAATGGTTAAAAGTTGAGAAGAAATAAGATACAATTCGAGATTTTCATAAAAAATTGTATCCATAAATTAATGATTTCAGGAAATTTATTTTAAATATTGCTCTGAGATTTGCTTTTTTCAAAAACGAATAAAATATAGCTAATAAAAATAATGAAACTCTTATAAGAAATAGTTATATTAAACTCATATTAAACTATACCTCGAACAACAAGCTGAATATAATAGTTTTACTTTAAATCTTCTAGCTGATTTTGAATTCAGTTGATGTGGTGTAGGAAGTATTAAGAATAATGGTCAAAGTGGATCAAGAACATCTAATACAAATGATTGAATTAGAAATAGTTACGTTGTTCCCCAATATCGAGATGAGGGTGAATAATCAAAATAAAAACAGTATGATTTTCAAAAATCTTAATATATTAAAACAGTGGTTATAATAATAATAAAATATATTTTATTGAATATTATATTGATTCGTTCAAAGACGGGTTAATAAATTATTTGAGATATTACTCAGGTTTGTTCGCAGCTGGATTAAATAATATCATTATGGACAGCTATACTAGTTATGGAAGATCGAATTGAACAATTTATTTTGACATTTCTAACCAAAACTTCTGTACTAACGTGGTTAATTCAAATATTGGGTTATTTAGGTAACTCAGAAATATTTTAGCAAAACATCATAGACTGTATTTCCTATTATTTGAAAATAGAAAAAGAATAATGAATATTTATAAGAAAATTGTTTAAAGTATAAGAATTCCTTAAAAATAATAATTGTGCGTCTGTTTCCTACATAGTAACTATATAAAGAAACATCTCAGGGTCCTGTCCTACAGGTCCATCTGGAAACGGCTTTGAACTAACTGATGGTGGTAGTTATGATATCGATAATAAATAATCAAATATTGTTGAAACTGCAACTAATTATAATGATACTATTAATTTACCGCTTATCAAGAAATATGTTGTAGTAAAATCAAATTCGATGGAAAATCTGCGAGTAATGTTATTTCTTTGAACCGAAAAGACTGTTATTAGTCGACACAAATTTAATGTTGATAACAAAAAGAAAATGTAAAAGAATGAGAGAGAAACTATCACAGTCAACAGAAAGTGCATAGATAAGCTACAGCTACAGCGGATAACAGAAATTTGCTATTATATTAGAAAGAGGTAAATGCTTCAGGGTAATTTGATGGTGCTGATTGAAAAATGTAGTCAGTATTTTTCCATCATCGCTAGAGTTTTAGTTATTGTATATTTCAATATTTTTATAAGAATATGTGAAATACTGTGAAATGAACTTAATAAAGTAGAGTTATGCTGTAAAATAACATTTATTTAAACAGTTTAATGGATAAAAGGCAAACATTTTGAAAACTTCAAACATGGGCTGCATGGTATTGATGTGAAATTCTAAACATGTTGTTGATATAAACTATTATTTCTAAATCTAATTGCAGCGAATCACACCCCTTTTGCTTTATTTTCACGCCTACTTGACTGCCAAGGAACAACGAAACCCTCACGAGCTTAGTTTGTTAGAACATTGAAGAAGTCCTCGACTGAACAGATGAAGGTGTCGTATGACTCTCTTTTTGTTACTCATTCAACTGGTCACTTCGCCTTGCTTCATCAACACTAAAAATGAAGTCCGATCTTTGTACTCGCGTTATAATCTAGTTCTGCAAAACTTTGTTTTCAAAACTTTTACTACTATTTATGGGGTATAATTATAAATCGAGAGAAACATTGGACTCTACGTATGTTATGTTCAGTTTAAAAATCTGGCTTCATACACCCATGATATGGCGTAAGCCGAAAGATAATCTTAGTGACAGTTTTTAACTTGACAAATGTTTCTAAATATTCAGGAAAAAACTAAACTATTCATTAAATATCAAGATATTGCACCTGTAATGAAACCAGTTTCTCATGGGGATATTTTTTAAATGTAACATCCACCAATGAATTAAGAAATGGAATTATTTTGCGAATAACAAAACGAATCATCTTCTTCCTCTCCATTTAGTAATTATGTTCCTGTGGCGCCTTGGCACAAACTGCTTTATGTGATTACACAAGAAGAGCGAAATGATCGGATTCGTGACTTGCCTCTATTAAACCAGTGTAGGTAACTTCTTGACTTACGTTTACAGAAATGAATTTCATTAGCTCCAAGACCAAGAATTTCACTTTACCGAAGTCGTCATCAAATTCTTTTTTCTCACTACAGCGTTCTAGATATTTGGTGTTTCTGTTCAGTTTTTGATTCACTATTTTAAGAATTAGGTACTGAACGTCATTTTCAAGAACGAAGACTTCTTATCGAATCATCAAAATTTAGTCTGAAAGTTATAATTTTGCACAATGGAAAAACAGAGTAATCGATTTTGTTTCTTATTCTGTGAATATGAAGGAAACCTATCAAAGTTTGCAGACCCTACATTTTTAAATACAATTTTCAATGAATAAATAAAGTTATTAAATAAAAAGTCATTATTTGGATGAATGTATAAATCAAAGCTTTTGTAAATTTTATATTGGTGGTGACAGCCTCTACAACTTCAAACTTGGATGAAAAGCTTCAGAAACTACATGGAACATCAACTAGGTATTCTGCCATGTATTTGTTACTGAACGTATAGTTCAGCGTTGGTTCCAAAGGTTTTGATATGAAGATGAAAGTTTTGAAAACCGCGAAGATCGTGGAAGGAAGCCATTCTCAGAAGGAAACCCTCGCACAACAGTATGTGTGTTTGCAGAAAAGCTAGGCACAAGCAAATCAAGCATTGCCAACCACCTGAGTGAGATTAGAAAGAAGAAAAAGCTAGATTAATGAGTTCCGCATGAGCTGACTGAAGATCAACAAAATCGGCGATATGAGACCTGTCAAGGATGACGCTCCAAAACTGAATAAATTGGGAATTGAGGTTCTGCCTCATTCATCTTATTCCCCAGACCTTTCCCATACATATTTCCATCTTTTAAAACACTTTGAGAATTCTTTGAACAATAACCAATTTCAAAACCAGGCAGCTGCATAAGAAACTTTCAGATAGTCAATTGACCATAGGGTCATAAACAGCATCGTTACATGTTGGCAAAAGTGCGTTGAAGCAAATGGTGCTTACTTTGTTTAAAGTATGTTTTACAACATTAGTTTATGCGTTTACGGAGCCCGGCAAGGCCTAGCGCGTTAATCGTGCGCTTCGTAATCTGAGGGTCGCGCCAAACATGCTCGCCCTCCCAGCCGTGGGGGCGTGATAATATGACAATCAATCCCACTTTTCGTTGGTAAAAGAGTAGCCCAAGAGTTGGCGGTGGGTGGTAATGACTAGCTGCCTTCCCTCTAATCTTACACTACTAAATTAGGGACGGCTAGCACAGATAGCCCTCGAGTAGCTTTGTGCGAAATTCTAAAACAAACAAGCGTTTCCAAACTTCGCAGATAAAAAATAAATTATTTATAGACAATCTAATAGCATCGAAAGTACGCAGACATATCGCTGTACCACGGGGATGGTACCTATTCTAATAAAATTTTTAAAAAATCACGTGAAACTAAATAAATTAGATGTTTTCAATTTTTCAATTTATTAGTAGATAAAATTTCTAAAAACCTTTAAACATTTCAAAATAGTATTTTTTACACGTTTTTTTGATGATTTTTATACAACTGTTCAGCCGATTTATAGTTATGAGGTTTCGTTTGAAAGTATTATCTCAATAAAGAAATAACGATAAACCAGAGTAGTGGGCAGAGCATTGTAAGTTCACACACATGTTGCTGTGCAACTTAAAGGGTACGTTTCTAATAAAATGTTTAAAGATGTTGCGTGAAACTAAATAAAGTCAATTGGAAGTAACGGGAATTGTTTTATCGTTGTTTCTTTTTGAGATAAATTTTCAAATAAACATCGTGACTATAAATCACCTGAACAGTTGTATAAAAATCTTCAAAGAAATGTAAGATTTCTGTGTAGATATTAATTTGAAACGTATAAAAATTTAGAAGTTTTATATACTAATGAATGTTCATGGTACTTTAAAAATTGAGAAAAATCTAATATGTTAAAGATGGTTTTCAAATAGATATCAATGAAATAATTACTGACAAAATATCACATGTGAATGAGAGGAACCTGCGCTCTTGGATTTTATTAATATTAACTTTTGGGTGTAAATGCTGTTCGTGTGTGATATGTCAGAAATGTGTGATATTATTAAACATGTGTTGTACATACAATTTTATACGTGAAAAATGCTCAGCAATAACACCAACTGTTTCGCATATTTGCTATCGATCTATAAAACCAGATATTCTGGCCGTAACAGATTTTCTTTGGATATTAAGATATAAATTATTTAGTGGATAAATATTAGTCATCTGAATAGAATATTAGAAAATATTAGAGAATTAAAAAAGAAATGTGCAGAGAAAATAATGTTGAAACATCGAAAAAAAACCAGATTAAACCTGTTGGAGAGAGTGAGTCCTATAAGAAACAATTTTGCTAACAGAGTATATAGCCAAACACAGATGTTGTTTGATAATGTCTGTGGATAAAGCTAGACCTTCTCGTAATATATTTTCAACACCTGTTATAAAGTATTTTTAGATATGTGCGATTTCAAGATAAATCAGTTTCACAGTTGTTACAATGGCAACATTTTGGTTACCGGGCATGGAGTTTAACTTAACTAATATAAGGCAAACGCTATAATATCAAAACTGTGTCGCTTGAAATATTCAATATATCAACGGTAAAGTGTTACTTATATAACACAATGTCCCTAATCTTCCGAATTTTTTCAATGCTTTATACAAATGAAAATATCAGAGCTAGAATAACATTGACTTTACATTTACAAATATACATAGTTAAAGTAATAAAAAAAGTAGTGCATTTTCATCATCAAGCGACGGGGTTGTGAAACTGATTCATAGTTTGTGACTTGTTCTTGTAAAAACTTTTCACACTTTGGGCTGTGTGAGCACTATAAGGAACACAGTCAAGTCCAACTATTGAATAACGCAAGCGTGTTTAGCTTTTGACAACGGGAACTTGACTAGTCTGGAACAAGCAAAGACCAGAGATGAGCCCTAATTTGTTGCCTGTCTTTTCCCTCCACTATCCTATGGCTGAGGCGTAAGTCTGAGGACTTATAACGCTAAAAATGTGTCTTAGAATACTTGCGGCAGGCACAGTACAAATAGTTCATTATGTGGCTTTCTAATTAATAGCAAAAGTAACTGTTTTCTCAGCTAAATAGAGAGATTTTGCACATTAATCCGTGCAGTTGCGATAAATATATACAGGATGTTTGAGCCTAATTGTTAGAAATAATCACTTTAACCTGAATATTGTATTATATTTATATTCTAATTTTAAAAAGCAATTGAATTTTGTTAACGAATGATTGATGACATTGACGTTATGAAATTGTTACTTTTTACATTGTATAAATTGTGGAAATGAAATAAGCATATGTGTAAAATGCGAAGTCATATATTGAGTGAATTAATAGTGAAAAACGTATACTAGTTTAGCATAACGTAAGGTGTTTATGCAAATGTATTAATAAAGTTAAAATTAGTCGTAATTTAATTAAACCATTAAAGAAATCTAACCAGCAAAGTTAACATGAATTTTAATACATATACACATCTGATTGCATTAGTAAACTAGGCCCGGCATGGCCAGGTGGGTTGAGGCGATCAACTCGTTATCTTAAAGTTGCGAGTTCACATCCCGATCGCGCCAAACATGCTCGCCCTCCCAGCCGTGGGGGCGTTATAAAGTGACAGTCAATTCCACTATTCGTTGGTAAAAGAATAGCCCAAGAGATGGCGGTGGGAGGTGATGACTAACTGCCTTCCCTCTAGTCTTACACTGCTAAATTATGGACGGCTAGCACAGATAGCCCTCGAGTAGCTTTGTGCGAAATTCAGAAACAAAAAAACAAAATCATATGGCAGAGAAAAATATTAAAGTATTATTAAAGTCGTTTCAAGGAAAAATGATTGTGTGATCAAATTCTTCAGTATGTCACCTGCATTAATAACTATTGACCGTCAGCTAATTATCTTTCCTTACAGAGACTTTTATTACTTCTTTTATTTTCAGATTTTATAATACTGCATCTGAATTTGGTTTCGCTTTTGATTAAAAGCCTTACAATAAAGAAAATTTTCCACACTAGAAGTTAAAAAGAAGTTAGCCTTTTACAAAGAAAAGACGATAATTTTTGTGACTCAACCTAGATTTCATTTATTCCACATTTCCCCAAAACCTGGAAATACCGAAGAAAGAAAATGTCTTTCACTCTGTTGAGTTTTATCACTATCTTTCACTTTTTATGTACACTTCAATGATCATCAAACCTTACAAACTCATAAGTTTACGTGTGTTACGCAAAAACCGAAATGAATGAGAGAACCAAAGGTCAGTGGGACGAGTTAATATAAATATATATTTTGTACTTCAGCTGTTTTTAACAAATAAAATATTATACTTTAATTTCCTATAAAATAAATATTAAACGGAGCACATTATTATATGATAATGCAATCTCCCACCTTCAGTAAAGTACCGTAATCCAGAGGACAGAGACAGAAATTACGAATGTAGTGACAACAAATCTATGACCGTCACATTGTCGAAAATGTACCTGAGCTTTTGAATGGACAAACAAATTGGCTTGATGAACTCAAAAGTGCCGAAACGTTGCCCAAATTCATTGCTTTCAGAGCAGTTTGTCTATTCAGTAATTTGCAGCTAGAATCAACTGCTGCTTACAACTGCTTATATTGTAGACTTAAAATAAGTGAGTTGATACATTATGCTGATAAATTAGTTTTCCTGAATATGTATTCCAGCGACCATCATGTCATCAAAGTTCTTTAACTAAGATAAACTATTATAAGTCCGGTTGGAGGGTCGTGAATTGAAAATCAACAACAGTAGTTTTTCTTTCTATGTTAGAAGAAAGTTGTAGTAAATGACTTTTCAGAACAAAAAATCTGAAAATTAAAAGTATTAACCGTATTGGTTTTAATAATAACAATATGAAATGATAATAGAGCATCAAAGAACAGTGTTACAAAAGTGCATCAGACATTTTAAATTGGCGATAAGTTTATGCTATTTACTCTACATTTCACATAGTTTCAGTCTGTGGTTGTTTTATTTACAATTCATCCAAACGTCTGTTTTACTGTGTGGGTAGATTCAATACAACTATGTTATTCAGTGTGTTAATGAGTTAATTTCCGTTTTTGAATCGCGTATTGCTGTAATGTATTGGAAAAGACGGTAACGTACGTTAATTTAGCACGATTGTGACATGGTTTTAGTAAACAAATATTAAGAACTGTACAAGGTCTTGTAAATATTAGGAATCTCTGGAGAAAAATCAAAACTGAGAGATGAGAATTTCAAACAGTTACTCTCCTAACGTGGCAAACGTTCAACTAATTATACCATCACAGTTCGTATCTTTCAGTCTTCACTACATTTATTAAGGACAGGAAGTTTTGGCAGATTTTGTGAGGTATGATAATGACTAGTAAAGTTCAGGATCCAATAAAAAGTACTGAGAGAAGCGTCTTGCGAGACATGCAAGTTTACTATTTGACTACTAAGTAGAGTCATATCTTCAAAGTTAATCAACTCTTCAAACAAATTTTAAAATAACTAATTTAGGTTTCAAAAATATCGGGGTAATCAGTACCTGAAATTTACATTTGGTGTGTTAACACAGAAATGGCAAATCTTGTATTAACCCCCCCTCTAATTATCGCCCACACTATATTTTCATAAAGTTCACTTTGTGTGACAGCAGTAGTAATCCAACATATAATACTTTACTGTAATCGACTTTTAGTATTGTAAACTTGATTTGAAAAATAAAAATAAAAACACACACACTTTTTTTAGCATTGAAGTTAACAAATCACATGTAAAAATTATACCCCCTGTTGCAGTTTGCAGCACTCCCGGGTGCGTTAATTAGTGACAATACGATATTATTAGAGGTTTCTTTAATAAAAGATTAAATTATTAGAACTATGAACGTACTCACCTGTTAATTCTATAACTATTTTGCAGTATATATTGTATGAATTCTGCTTTGAGAGTATATCAAATAAATCTCGATAACTTTACCATTGAGATCAAAATACATTGTTTCAATTTAAGATGTATCTGAAATAGACTGAAACTTCAGATACGGTAAAACCTTTCTAAACGCCAATTTTTTCCACCAAAAACAACTAACATCATTAGAAGAACTAAATAATGCTGCACAAATTCGTAAGATGTCCCAAGCGTAAGAATATATAAACAAGATTCCACAGATAAACCATTTATTTCGGGCCAATTAAACTGCTAATGCCTTAAAGTAGTCACTTACTGTAGGTTAAATCAAATTTTACTTTTTATTTTTTAAAGTAAATTACAAATCGCATAACGTATTTTGAGGAACATGACAAAACGTATATTTTATATTATGTGCCAAAAACTAAAAATATTAAAATTTAAGACTTAAATCACATCGCTAATAGGCCATGTAAATAGTTTTATCTATTAGTGGAATAAATTTTAATAAGTTATGTACTCTTCGACGTTTGTATTTATTAGATTTAACGAGTCATAACACTAGATTAACATTGAACTAGCTACTTTGAAGTTAGGTGTAAAGAATATCAGTCGACATTGAGACAGGTAGAAAAGCAGGCAGCATGTTTGTCCCCTCTATAGTGATTAGGATATTAGAATGCACTAAATCATTAGAAAATGATTGGAGTAGCGAATGCATTTTAGAAGGCATGGAGGTGTAAAAACGACCAGACTTCTATGGTTTATGAAACGTTATAATCCGATGTAAAGAAAATAGACCAAAGTAAGAAAGAATGAGGCCAATTCGGCAAAAGACAAGGAGGATGTGATAAGAACGAAAGAAACAAGAAAGTAGAGGAAGAAAGTAATATGCTGCCAGTGAGGAACAAAACCTACTACTAAATATATGTGCTGCGGATTACAGGCAAAAATAAATTTTGTGTTTTCACGTTGTTATGAGTCAATTCCTCGTGGGATGGCTTGGTGTTAGCAGTGTAAGATTAGAGGGAAGGCAGCTAGTCATCACCACCTTTAGATTCTCAATCAATAAAATCCTTGAATCTACCTGTATATATTCGTAAATTTATAAAACCAAGGCAGTTATTTTAGCTGCTTAACAAGTCACGGAAAAGAAAGTGGAATAAAGCAAACAAATTATACGTTCATAGATGAAACCATAGAAACCAACTATCAGTTAAATAAATACTGAGAGAAGTGTAAGATCCAAAGTGGGGGTATAGAGGAGGACAGTAAGAGGTATAGCCTACTGTTAGGAGTTCTACTTTATTATACATGTAATTGTATATAATGATTTTACTTTCTCGTGAGATATTTCTTGATGATAATTGTTTTTAGGTAAAGGAATGGCTATATGAAACACGTGAAAGGTGAAATGTTATCGAAAGAAATAACAACGTAGAGTATTTAAAATAAACAAATACACACACCACACACATATTACAGGGCCCAGCATGGCCAGGTGTCAAGGCACTCAACTCGTAATGCGACGTTCGTGGGCTCGAATCCCCGTCATACCAAATATGCTTGCTTTGTAAGCCGTTAGCGGGTTATAATGTGACAGTAAATCTCACTATTCGTTGGTAAAAGAGTAGCCCAAGAGTTGGTGGTGGATGGTGATGACGAGCTGCGTTCCATCTAGTCTTACACTGCTAAATTAGAGACGGCTAGCGCAGATAACCATCGAGTAGCTCTGCACGAAATTCAGAACAAGCCACAAACCACTATTACATGAAATAGAATATTACGGTTAGCAATTTAATGAAATTCCATATAAAAAATGAAGTTTGTGTGTGTTAATAATATTTTGGGTGAAAACAGCTTCGTCTACTCATTGATTTACCTAATTATTAAGTCATGCAGATAAATAATATTCTTAAATCAAAATACAAGTTTAATAAATATTCTTCAAAAAATCGTTAAATTTCAAATTGTTTAGAAACATGGTTTTAAAAACAATATGGTCATCGATTTTCACAATGACCTACACGGTTCATTACAAGTTTGCATTATTTAGAAACATTAATCTGGAAGAAAAGAGTGAATATTAGCTTGTTTAAAAACTTCGGCTGGAATTATTAAATAAAAATATTTAAACAGTTCTCCAAACTTAATGAAATGGTTTGGTTTATGATAAAAAAGAAACTACACAGCTGGCTAAATGTGCTCTCACACCACACATATCGAAACTTCTTGTTCAGCGTCGTATGCGTGAAGACATCGTTGAGCTCTGGGAGAGTATGGAGATTTGTTCTTCCGTTCTTATGAGTAATACGGTTTCTCGTGTGTTTTTATTTTTCTGTGGTATAAAACACAGTGAATATTATGGTGTGGAGACAATTATTTTAGTGTAACAAAATTACCAAGAACGCAAAACGTATTTGACAAATACCCAACGCCCACATCATTCGACACCTTTCGCAATCTAAATTTACTTCGAAGAATGTAATACCTTTTTCTTTGGATATGGTTCCCTACTTTGGAAATCGTCCAAATTTGCGATTCTTGAAACATATGACTAACCTTTCCCGAAATTGACCTTATCTTTCAACAAAGTATGCTTATAAATAAAATCGAATGATTAATTTTAAGAGGGAATTATTCTTCAAAGAACTATTGCACATGGCGATTTTTTCTTTTCATCCGAAATAACGTTCTAAAAATATTTGAAGTTAGTTGTAAAAAAATTTAAACTAATAAACTATTGCAATAAGTCATACATTTAATAAGAACATAATAATTTTCCATTCAAAATAATGTTTACCTCTTCGAACATTCAATCACTCGTTTTTTTATTTAAAAAAAACAAATAAATATTCAAAAATCTCTTTAATTTGTTTCATCATTAACGATATGTCTTTCATATATCCTAGGATAACATCTGGTAATATTAAAAGACATCTTCCCTTGTTCTGACTTTATACTAAGAAATTATATTATTGAATTTTAATAATTTCGATTGTTGTATGATTTAATACTATTAGCGTTATCTGTAAATTTGACTGTAACAGCTTCAATGAAAAGTGAATTAAATAGCCATTTTTGACATATGTAATCGAAATTGAAAATCTAATCTGAAAGTATAGAAAATAGTTTTAGTTCTTTTTTTTATAGTAGAAATGTCTTCAAAAATAGTTTCGTAGAATTAGGTTAAGTTGGGGAATAATAACAAACTATTGAGTTTACCGTCCTGTTAAAATAGCCCAGTTTGAGTTTGTTATATATCAGTATAAGGCAAATTTTTGCGTGTCGATTGTTACTTAGAGTTATTTGATTTGATAGAAAATGATTTGTATTAATACAGAATTTTCTTCTGAGAGAAAACTAAATGCCAACTAGCTTTACTGTGACTACTTTACTAACATTGAATACATAAACGATATATAGATTCAGATGACCAAACTACTTATTAGATCAATCTCAGCACGAGAAACAAATTAACAGTGAATAATTAATTCCACATATTTTAATGTGTATTAAACAAGTATTGCTTCGGAGGATAATTATAGCTTGTTTTTTATTATTTCATCTTTCAGAGAGTAAAACACCTAAAGAACTGGAAGATGATGATGAGCCTCGAGAAGTGAAGAACATAAAATACTGGGCAAATAGAAGTATGTATTAACGATGTTTTTAATTTGTCGTAATGCTTACACGAGACCTTTAATACTTAATAGCATCAATACTTTAAAATAATACATTTTATATTGTTTTCTGTTTTTAACTACAAACTATGAACGCGTGTTGATCTGTACGATTGTTGAGTTTGCTTATTTATGAGAGTGATATTGGATTATCTTTTGTATCCACCATGAGAAATTAAACTTCCGGATTTTAATGATGCAAGTTCATAATTTAACGTTGCTCCATCGGCAGATTACAAGTATTGAGAAAAATCTCTTGTAACGTATCAAGATTTAGGTAAATAATTGCCTAATGAAAGACATAAGAAACCTCTTTTGTTTTACACTCTTGTTTATGAAATACGAGGAAGGTTACATAAAAACTTGTTATTTATGCTTCTTTCATTTAGATTTTTTATCATTAAAACCTGTTATTTATGCTTCTGTCATTTAGATTTTATATCATTATGTTATAGTTTAATTTTTAATGTATTTTATTTCAATATAATGTAGGCTTATTAGGGAGTGATAATTAGTTCGAAAACTTTTTGTTTTTAATGTAGTTTTTCACTGCGAGATGTCTTACATACTGCAGTATTAATAGCATGAGCTACAACTCTGTCATAAATCGGGACTAGTAGCTGGCTGCCCTGATTTTTAATTTGAGGGTACATGGTTCACGTCTTGTTTCAACAAAACTGAGTTCTGTACTTTTGTACTATTAGATTAGCAAATAATAGCTTATATCTTAAGGTCACAAAGCTTTAAAGAAACTCTATGTGTCTGTAATTTAATCAGGTGTAATTCTGAAACAAGAGAAATATCCTGTTATTGCTTAAACGTAAGCTGTGAAAAATAACATTATGTTACAAAATTTGTCTAAGATAACTTTTGACCCTCAATATTATTTGTTCAAATTCTTTTTTTCCCCAGAACAACATTTCATAAGTTATTTTCTTTTGTACAAATTTTACTTAAGTGAGTAGCTTAAAGACTGTATTTAGCTAAAGAAAGCAAAATTGAGCTGTTTTTATGAGTTTGTAGAAAGTTTATTAATAAAATGTTTCCAAAAACAAAATACGGGACAAATTATTCGCAAATTTAATAGTTAGCTGCATCTCAAATAGCGGGCTCTTTCTGTTATTTGTATAAATGTTGTACAGTTGTGATTTTGAAATATTTTAAGACTGGTTATTTTTATCTGACATTTTATAACTGGTTATGTACTCTAGATGCAACAGAAATTTAAATATACATACTTTATGACATATTTTCTTAATGCGTCTGTTATGTAAATGTGTAAATATTTTGTAAACGACGGCATGTCGTGTTGTGTTTGGATTTTCATTTATATTATCTATGTTTCCATATTTATATTATTGTTTCGAAGTTTAAACTAATATGTTGTTATTCATTTAGGGTAACATTTAAAATTTTCTTGAATTAAGTAGACCAATCATATGTTTGTAAATGTAGTGCTGGCGACTTCGTGTCTAGACGTTTAGTCTCACGCAAGAACGGACATGCGCGGATTGTTCTGGAGATCTGTAGAAATTTCGCGGTTATTCGAGGGGTCTAGGCCTACAATATATAAACAGACGAAGATGCGAGAGAGAGAGGAGAGTCAGACATTAGTTTTATTTCAAAAGAAGAGAGTCAGTTATTTGAGAAAGATTAAGTGTTTGCTATGATTATTCAATTTGGATTTGTGATTGAAGTTAGATCTACGGAAGCTGTGATTTTATTTCGTCAATCTCTACGATTCATCTGAATTACTGCTTGTGCTGAGAGTCGGCGAATTTGTGACGTTCATCGGAGGCATCGTGAAAGGAACTTCGCCGAATTTATTGAACTGTAAACTGTTTCTGAACTTCTTCATTTAAGCTTCGGAATTTCTTCGTGGGACCAAATTCACACCCTAGACTGGAATTTGAGACTTTCATTTTAGATCATTATATTAGATACAGGCCAGTACCATTTTGTTTTGTGATAAATTTTGAAGTTTGAAACTAGTATTATTTTGTTTTGTAATTAATTTCGAATGTTGTAACTTAATATCTGTCACTGTTATCATATAATTTATGTTATATCTGTTATATTTGTTAATAGTTTAGTGTAATAAATTATACAAGCTGTTATCTGTGTTTTTCTGTTGCGTTTAGTCTACGAAAAACATAAAACATAAAAAATACGTAACAGAAAATTGGGGGCTCGTCCGGGATATCGAACAACAATTTAATTTTATTCTAAAATAAGATTTATATTCTATACATATAGACAGCTTGTATATTCAAAATGGTATTCCAACTTGAAAATTTTATAAATGAATTTAATCAGAATCCCTCTTTCGAATTAATCAGTGAATTAAAAAAATCTGAATTGCTTGATGTTGGTAAACATTTTAATTTAGAAGTGAAGCAAGCAATGAAGAAAGCAGATGTTAAACAAATTATTGTTGAACATTTGGTCAGCCAAAAAGTTTTACCTCAAAAAGTTGCACAACAATTGCCTGTCGCTCATTTTGACCCAGATTTCGAATAAAAAAAAAAGGAAATGGAAATGAAATTTCGTTTAGAAATTGAAAGCAAACGACTTGAGGCAGAAAAAGAAAGGAAACGACTTGAGGCAGAACAAAAACGTATTGAAGCAGAACAAGAAAACAAACGCCTTTATGCCGAAATACAAATAGAACGCATTAAAGCTTATAAGGAAATCAGTATGAGAAAGTCAGAGACAGAAGAAAAGGTTGTCCAAATGCAGTTGGATAATTTTGATGCTTCCAAACAAATTCGTTTAGTACCTCCATTCAATGAAAAAGCTGTAGATAAATATTTTCAGCAATTTGAAAAATTAGCCCTTAGGCTAAAATGGCCAACCGAATATTGGACAGTATTACTTCAGAGTGTTCTCAAGGGTAAAGCCCAGGAAGTATTTTCCAAACTCACTGCCGAGCAAAGTTATGATTACGAGCACGTCAAAAAATGCGTTTTGAATGTTTATGAATTGGTGCCAGAAGCATATAGATAAAAATTTCGTGGTTACAAAAAGTTTGACAGCCAAACTTATGTCGAATTTGATCGTGAAAAAGAAACTCTGTTCGACAGGTGGTGTGATTCCAAAAAAATTAAAGATGATTATACAAAACTCAGAGAACTCATGTTAGTTGAAGAGTTTAAAAGATGTATTCCCGTAGAGCTAAAAACTTATATTGATGAACAAAAAGCTTCCAAAATTCATGATGCTGCTGTCTTGGCAGACGAGTATCCTTTGACTCACAAATATTTCTCATACAAAAGCAAAACAAATCACACAGCAAAGAAACCCAATGACTCATTCAAATATTATGCAAATATCGACAGAGACAAAAAAGAGCAAACTTCTAATTCTCAAACGAAGACTCCATCTTATTCTCAAAGCTCGTCATCTACCCAAAACGTGTCATTCTCATCCAAAACATGTGCTTATTGTAAGAAACCTGGCCATCACCCCATAGTTTCATTTTGCCCTCGTTGGATACATCATTGGTTCCCAATGATTTTGACCCTGTCCAGTTCACTGTGGATTCTAAGCCCAATATTATTGATGTACCTGAATATCTTGCTGAGGACAAATTTAAGCCTTTCATCACTGAAGGTTTTGTTTCTTTTGTTGGCGATTCACATCTACAACCAATTAAAATCCTTCGGGATACTGGAGCTTTTCAGGGTTTGATTTTGGAAAGTGTACTTCCGTTTTCTGAAAAGTCATCCGTTGGGGCCAGTGTGCTCATTTCTGGTGTAGAAGGTGGGGTCGTTTCTATTCCTCTTCATAGATTAGATTTACATTCGGACTTAGTTTCAGGCCCAGTGACTATGGGTATTAAAGCCTCATTGCCTGTTGAAGGTGTGTCTATGCTTTTGGGGAATGATTTGGCTGGTAATAAGGTGGTACCAGAGGTTTGTGTTGTTGAAGCACCTGTTATTAGCCCCAATACAGAGCAACTCGTTGAAGAGTTTCCTGATGTTTTTCCCGCCTGTGCTGTTACTCGTTCTCAGGAGTCCAAAGAGGATTTCTCTTTATCTGATACATTCATGTCTCACATCGATGAGATTTCTGACTCAACTTTGAGTTCTACTGACAACTCTAAGACATTTTTCAACTCTCTTCATCGAAACAAACTTATTGAGGATCAGGACAATGATCCTGAAACTCGTTCTCTTCTACAACTGGCCGTTGATGAAAATGAAATAGGGACTGTCCCTATTTGTTATTAGTCAGGTGTGTTAATGAGAAAATACAGACCTCCTGACGTTGCTGCTGATGAAGAGTGGAATGTTATTCACCAAATCGTCATTCCAAAATGCTATTGGAATGATATTCTTAGTCTTGCTCATGACCATGTATTGTCGGGACACTTAGGTGTAAGAAAGACCCTAGATCGTATCCGACGACATTTCTATTGGCCAAAGATGCGCCAAGATGTTGTTGACTTTTGTAAGACATGCCATTCTTGCCAAATGACAGGAAAACCAAATCAGGGGATTCCAAAGGCACCACTGCAGCCTATTCTTGCCTTTGAAGAACCGTTCTCAAGGGTCATTATCGACTGTGTTGGCCCGATGCCAAAAAGCAAAGCAGGAAATGAATACCTCTTGACGATCATGTGTGCTTCTACACGTTTCCCTGAGGCAATCCCTTTGAGAAAAATCACTGCTCCAAACATTGTCAAGGCTCTTATTAAATTCTTTACCATGTTCGGGATTCCAAAAGTTGTGCAATCAGATCAAGGCTTAAATTTTATGTACAAGCTATTTCAACAAGCCATGCATGAACTAAGCATCCACCAAATTTCATCCAGTGCATACCATCCTGAATCACAAGGTGTACTTGATCGTTTCCACCAAATTACTGCCACGAACACTCAAAGGACTGGGATGAGGGTGTTCCCTTGTCATTGTTTGCAGTTCGTGAAGGTATTAAAGAATCCACTGTATTTAACCCTTTTAAGTTGGTTTAAAAAAACAAATAAACAAGTTCAAACTTTTTTTTTTTTACTTTTAAGGGGGAGAGTGTTATGTAAATGTGTAAATATTTTGTAAACGACGGCATGTCGTGTTGTGTTTGGATTTTCATTTTTATTATCTATGTTTCCATATTTATACTATTGTTTCGAAGTTTAAACTAATATTTGTTATATTTGTTAATAGTTTAGTGTAATAAATTATACAAGCTGTTATCTGTGTTTTTCTGTTGCGTTTAGTCTACGAAAAACATAAAACATAAAAAATACGTAACAGCGTCTGAAAGTTTGTAATTTATTACGCATTTTGTACGCAGTTGATATTAAAATACTCAGAAATTTTCCATAGCTATTTATTTAGTCCTGGTGCAATTTATAACTTTGTCAGTTTCTACAAAATTTGTGTTACACAAAACTACTGAATATTGGTTAAATAAAGCATGGCTGGATACAAGGTAAACTACGGTTACTTCTTGAAAGTCACTCACGTTGTTTAGTGAAACGAAAACCCTGTATTGATTCAATCAAGCAATGTATTGAGATAAATTATTTACAATATCTCAATTTTTAGAGAATGCCTCTGAACTTTTTCTATAACTCGTAGTTTAACCTGAAACATCAAAATAAACTCCGTATGTTACTGCAATATCTTTCGCGCATTGTAGATATTATGTTGCTATAAAGATCAAGATAACTATAACGATGTATTCAATATGACTTCCAGACGACATGCTGTAACTTCAGTACAGCTTGTATACTAAAGAACCAAAACATCATATAAAAAATATGTATATCACTAATGCAGCTAGAAAACATGTGATACACTTCTTCATCATAATTTTCCTCTTCTTCTCTCTTTCACGGTTGTCCAAAAATGATAAATAAATTTAATTTTAAACCAATCATCTATAAACTCACGCCATGGTAAAAAGGCACGTTAACTTTAGCAACACTTACGCGTCACAATGATAACACAAAACATTTAACACTGAATAACGTTAAACTACAAATACATAAAACTTTTTAGTACATTTAAAATTAAACACAATACCAAACTTGATAGAAAGAAAAATCCTGTAATTTTAGCTTCGTTATCACATTCCAACAACTAAACTCAAAGCTCTATAGCTCACATGTAATATTAATGAATTTACACTATAATACTATATTAAAATATATCTTTACACCAAAACTTTAGCATCGAAAAGCGATGTGCAGGTTTGTTTTTTTTTAACTTTGCACAAAGTTACTCGAGGGCTATCTGTGCTAGCCGTCCCTAATTTAGTAGTGTAAGACTAGAGAGAAGCCAGCTAGTCATCACTACCCACCGCCAACTCTTGGGCTACTCTTTTACCAACGAACAGTGGGATTAACCGTAACATGTTAACGCCTTCACGGCTGGGAGGGCGAGCATGTTTGTCGCGAGGGGGATGCGAACCCCCGATCCTCAGATTACGAGTATCACGCCTTAACACGTTTGGCCATGCCGGGCCCCAATATGTAGGTGCACACTTAACTGTGCAAAATACAAACTTAAAGAGATAAAAAGAGAATAAATCAATAAATTCGGAAATACATGGCTCACTTTAAAATTGTATAGACAGAAAAATAATATCAGGTCTAGGATAAGATGAAAGAAAACATAACACAAAGAAAAGAATTTAACAATGTTTGTATTTGAAACTATCTTTAGCACTAACTTATATTGATTTCATGATTCTCACGAGCACTAAAAGGGTTGCATAGCAAAAAATACCAATTTATAAAATCTAGCGATTTGAATAGTAAACACTCCAGTTAATATATACATTAAAAACAAATTGATTACATTTTTTTTTTAAAAAGGAAATAAACCTTTGATTAGATACAAGAAAGTAACTAAATACTAAAATCCGTTAATCCTTTTAACATAAAATTTTATCATTTCATGGACAAATACTATAATAATAAAAGAAAAATCAACTACCCCTCACTATTCACAGCCATGCGTGCAAGTGAGTAGTGGTATATTAAATGAATATTATATATATAATGAAAGAAAAGCATTGCATATAAAATCCTTTAATTTCCTTCTCTCTTACTCGCGTTTGCATGCGTGAAGGAACTAAGACATCATATTTATTATATACCAAAAAAAAATAAAAGAAATACACATATATGTATATATATACACTTACAAAACACACAAAGGTAAAACAACAAAATCATTAAGCTCCAATCTTCCTCATGCACTCATAATTGTGAAATATAGAGGGTGCTTAAAATTAAAATAAACTACAAAATCTTTTGCTTTAATTTAAGTGTATAAAATATATGTTTTCTCCAGAAAATGATTAGGCTTTACTCTGCCCACATGCAGAGTTTCCAGTATTACCATTCGTTTTCTAATTAGTGACCGAGAATGCCTAAAGGTTTACTTAGGCCTTCACCAATTTCCTTTCATTTGGACCTTGTTGTCGTATAGTGGTAAAGAAGTGGCGCTTCATCTTAGCTTATCTTCTCTCCACTTTTATTTGACTCCTATTTCCTTGATAGTGCTTCAGTACTCCAATCTGCTCTAACATAGATAATTTTGTGATCATTTTAAGTGGCCTTAAATGGAGTTATATGCTTAATCCTTTCTGAGAGACCTCTCATGATCTTTTTGTTAATGAACCTCAGATATTACATGGGCTTATGTCATTAATGATTTTACAACAAGTCTATCTCTCAAAGTGAAAGCTCGTCTATGTTGCTGTATCTCTAGTCTTACAAGAGCCTGTCCCGTTCTTATTTAGCAGTTTAGTAAGCTTTTCATATTCCGATGTTTCAGTTGCAAAGCTTTATAAATCAACGAGGGTTTCTTTTTTACATACAAGTAGAAACGAAGAACTGTAAGTGTAAGTGAGAACAACAGGGTAATTGATCAAATAAAGACTGACTGTGACTACACATGGTATTAAAGTTTGAAAGACCAAATTCAAATGCAAAAGTCAATTGAGATCTAATTTCTAAAAGGATAAGTTAAATGTGTAAGTTAAGGGCAGTCTTAATGCCTTACTTTAACTGTAAACTAGATACCGGTTAAACGATATGTTAAGCCTATAGGTTTAACATATATTTATCCTCATTCTTGTATTTATAGAATATGTTAAGGAAATTGAAGGCTTTTAAATCCATAGTTCTCCTGGGTTTTCATTCAACCATTACCTCTATCTACGCTTCAATATGTTGAGAACACGCAAGCCAAACTCTTTTTACCCAGCCACATCTCTAGTTCACCATCAAGTTGGCAGGTAAACACATTCTGGTTCATAAGAAAGAATAAGGACTGAAATACTTCGATCAAACACAGTCGAACTGACTTAGGTAAGAAACCACTTGTTTCACTTTTGACAGTCAGCTCTTGTCAACATTGTTATTACCTTTCCTTTTGAACGTTCTTTCATTCACAAATTGTAAAACATAAGAATTAAAAGATTTCACCTCAGTGGTTGTACCTCCACTTCACCTCTATTACACATACAACCTGAAGTTTCATGCCTCAAAACTGTATTTATTAATTAAACAATCTTAAGAAAATATTCAGCAAAACTCAGAGCTTATTTAAAATATTTTAATCTTCATGGCTGAAAATATTCCTCTCAAAATTCAATAAAACACTGTACTACAAGTACATCAAATGTATATATTTTTATAATATCTAAGCCATTATTTAGGAATTTCATATACAACTGACAAATTCACTAACTTATCAGTATTTCAACTTGATCAAATTAAAATACTCTTTGCAAAACGCTTTCGAGAAACACCAGACAAAGCTGAGTTATTTACACTCTTGGGTAAATCTGTGTTTTCTTTCTCTTGCCATAATTTGAATGTCTTTGCTATGATCATCTCTTCAATGAAAAAGTCATCATTCTTTAACATATTTCAACATCAAAATTAAAATATTATCCAAGAATTAATTAACTGACATGTTCCCTGTTTATTCTAATAATACTTTACAGATTATTTGTAACAGTTAACCACATTCACCCACTAGATTCCACACAGTTCTTTTATGAACCTTTTTTTTCTTCCTGAAAATATCAATGGAGCTGACCAAATGCTTTCAAAGGCTTATACTTCCATGTTACAGTGCATTCTGTATTTTAGAATTTGTGACTTCCCTAGTAATTCAAAAAAGTCATACTAAATGATTTAATATACGTGCATAATCTAAAGGTATATAGTGCTACTGTTCTACCCAATAAGCTAACAATTCCCTTTAATATATTATAATATTTATGCAACAAATCGCTTTATTCCTTTTACTGCGCTACGTCTAAAGTTTCAGCACAATTATTAAACAATTTTCTCAGTTATATCAATAGTTTTTTATTTGCTTTTAGTTGTGGTGTGAGGTAAATAACACCAGTGCTACTACTAACATCTATTACTTCTCCATTGTTTATCATACTCGATATTAATGCATTGTCCCCCTGCATATATCATTCATAAATACAAAGCAACATTATTAATTCATCCTTTAGCAGGCAGACTGCCACCTAAGCTAGTTGTGTGTGCATTTTTGGACAGGAATGTTTACATGCACAGCTTTTATAACCTTGTTACTGACGCATTAAAACTGGTCTGTATTTAACCACAAAACATCAGTTGCATATTCCAAAACATCCTAGTTCTGGGTCTTTGTTTTTATATAATTTACTGTAAATTTACTATGAAAGTTGTGTAAAAAAGGTAGTGTTATTCGATTTGCTACATAACGTTGTGGCATACTGTTCCTGAGCTAGATCTGTGGAGATATTTTTACACTGAACATCAATTCATTCAGGCAAAGCTGATTGACAAATGTTTATGCACATCCATTGTAATGATGTTGATTTCATAACCGAGATTGGAAATAACTACTTTTATTCCGCTTTGTATACCGAGCTGGAGTTTCAATTTTTTATAACATCTAGTCTATCATTTTTTCCAGAATAGATCACTGGTCATAATGGTTGGTCTTATAGAAACATCTTGAAAATTTCTTAAACCATTAGGAGTATCACAGCTCTTGTATCTGCCAGAAATGCAATGATGCGACTTAACAGAATTGGTCTTAATACTAAGCGTTTTGGTACAGATTATTCACTACGCTCTCCTATGCCAGTGGCCAAGTCAATCAGTTTTCCATAGCGTTTGCCACAGCATCCACCATTCACTGTTGATCATCCTAGACGTGATTATTTGATAGCCGTTATCAATATCCGTGTATGAACAATTCAGAGAGCTGTACTCCATAATGAATCAGAAACTTTACTCTTTCTATTCTAGACAAAGTTTGGGTGAAGCCCATGGCTTTGGTATATATATATATATATATTACTGGTAGACCATGTGATGACATATGTCCCATTGGTTAGCTTTCCTACAGAATGTACCTCATGGAATGACGGACCTTTGTAGCTCTGCCCATTCATTGTAGAATAGTGTGATTGCCCCACATTTATGTCCTGTGAGGATGCTAATTGATAATATTGTGATTGCATTTAGCCTACCTTAATGAAAGTATCTCAGTTATACCACTTACTAGTAAAATTATCACTACACTACTACCGCATAATTCCTCATCTTTGATAACCAGCTTGAGTGATCACTTCAAACTATATTTTAATGGACACAGTTTCGTTAGCGTGATGATGTCCTTCATTCCCAATTGCTGTCACGTTATCTCGTTTGAAAGTTCCTCAATAAACTTTTCAATCCATCTATTCTTTAAATTTCGAGAAACCATTCCTGACTGTGCTGTTCATGCCCAATTGTACACTGGGTTGAATTGACGTTGTAGTTCATACAAGACGCTTTCCCAGTCGTCTTTCTACCCCATATCTAGATACTCAGGAGTAGGCAATGCACAAATCTTTACATGCTGTCCATTGAACATTTATATGTGTCATCATGTTATCTTTTTATCCTCCCTCACACGACTCTCTGTACTAAGCAAAGCCTCTCTCTCATAATCCCAATAGATGCCAGGAAGAAATTTGGCTGAGTTCTCCATTCTAGATGAAAGCCATTTACAGGCATCTTGACAATGACCATCTGTTGTATGGATACAGGGCAATGACCTGCTTACTGTACAGTCTTGCATAAACTCAGGTGTGACACATTGCTTTCATCATAGTAGGAAATTCTTCTCTCCTGAAAAGTATCTTGCTTCATGGATCAGGGTCTTCATCTTCAGTGTAAATAAATCTGACTAGTTATGATCATTCACCAGTGGCACGTATACAGCCTCTATCCAATAATTAGTGATGGTGTAGGCCAGTGCTGGGGCAACTGTACTCTATATAATGAAGATCTTAGAGTTTGGTAGATACCTTTTCACATAGTCTCAAAACGGCCAGCCACCAAGCCATCCTGTGAACCCTAGTCCTATTTGCTTCCCTCATAGGTACAAACTACTCCAATCATCTGGGTGTAATAGATGCGAGTCAGTAGTTTTAGGATAAACAATATCATAGACCTTCGCAACATGGGCAACTAGCATTTCTCCAATAAATCTGTTTCTTTCCACTTACGAGTTCCCTTTCATGGTTAAGAATACGTATATTTGTCAAGAATAAGCCAATCGTTCTGTATTCGTATAATATGCATGTAATCATTTAAGAAACTTTACAATAAACTTTGTCACGACACCAAAGTTTATCTTTCCTATATTTTTGATATTTGCAGGAAATTCTATTTTCCAACAAGTATTAGATAAGCAAATCTACAAACAACAGCTGGATAATTAAGACTAGTGTTCTGCAGTAGAACACTGATATAGTGGAAGGGAAGTGTAGAATAACAAGTCTGGATAATATGAATAAAAAACAAAATGTTTATTGTTACAAATAAAAACTAAGCACATTATGCACACCTACACAAATTGGATCACAATTGCTTTAATTTAACTGTGGTTTGCTCCATTTAATTAAGCACAATGATCTTAAAAGTAAATTTCCCTTAATGATCTTCTAGTAGAAACTGACTAAAGAGTGTTAAGTTTTATTTATCAGCTTCATAAGCACTAGGCTATTATTCCCCTTTGTCAAAGTTATTATTGTTGTTTTTTTATGTATTCCCTTCACAGGAAGTTCTTTAGTACAAAATGTAACTTTTATAAATAATATTGTATGAGTTTTAGACACGTGATTTGTAGTATTAAAACGAATTATGAAAACGAAGTCTTGATTTTATTAATCATTAATTTTAATCATAGACTTGTAGTTCGGTATGAGGGCCCAACATTATATACAAGTTAAGTAACCTGCGAGACTCGCAATCCACGGGGCGCGGGTTCGAATCTCTTCACTGGACAGGCTTGCCCTTTCAACTGTGAGGGCGTTATAATGTGAAAGTCAATTTCGCTTTTCGTTGATAAAGACTAGCTCAAGAGTAGGCGATAGATGCTGCTTTTCCTCTAGTCTCTGTTACTTTTCATGGACGGCTAGTGCAGATAGCCCTTAAATAGCTATGCGTAAATTTTGACAAAAAGGTCTAATTAATACGTCGTGGAATATTTTACTTGATCAAACACAACTTTTTTTTTTTTTACTTGATTGGCGTGGCAATCATATTTTTTATCCTTTTTGCTTCTTCAGAGTTTCTCACTAACTAAAGATGCTTGTTCTGAATCAAAATAGCATCACTACAGTTGAATTTCTAGCTAAATCTCTTTCCGTATGTCCTGACCTCTGATAGCTGTAATTGTGATTTTTATTCAACTCCTTTTGTGTTCACAAACAATAACTAGAATCAATGGTTAAGGTATACTCGGCCTACGTCTTGTTCACATTCAATATAATAAATATCTAAATGGCATTTTATCAAAATTAATTTCTTCAAACTAAACTGCATGTACATAACTCTTAATCATCTCTTGACATGAACTGTTTTCTTTGTTATATTAAATTCAACACCATTATTTTTAGTTAACATTTACATTGTTTAAAGTTATCCGGTGGATATTCGTATTAAAACATCCGTCTATAGAGAGAAGTTTTATTTGTTTATTCACTCACTTCAACGGTTTTGTACCAGAGTTGTTTAAAGTAATGTAGTTAACTTCCTTAACAGAACTTAAATTTGTTCAAAACAATATTGTAGTTACCTTCCTTAACAAATCGTACAACATTTGTTAAAACTATACCTTGTTTCACTTTGAATTTAATTTTTACAAAACATCTTGAGGAAACAATACGTAATTGCATTACAAGAAATAGCACTGATAAAAAATCTTAGAAAAAGAGAGTTTCGTTATTAGAAAAGTAATTCAATATGTTGATAAAGAATTCCGTTCAGAAATAAAACTACATTTAGGTTCAGAAGTTCTTTTCACATCAGTAAGTTCTATAAAATTGAGAATGTTTGTCTACTCCTTTACGTTCATAGGTCGTATAGTAAAAAAAAAACATTGACAAAACAAACACCAGTTAAAAATACCTGCATATTAATATATAGAAGTTTCACTCAGAAACCTCCAGTCACGAATTTTCTCCGTTCGCACACATTATTCAATCAGTAAATACCAATTATCTATTGATAATTCTAACATCAGGATCATCAATTTACGAGATTCTTATCAAAGAAAATCTGTGTCTAAAAGGAATACCCAGGTTTAAATAATTAATTATTTCGATATATTAATCTTAAGTTATACTCTTAACTATTATAAATTTTACTTATTTCTCCTTTTTTTATGGATGTTTTCTCCTTACTAAAACTTGTACTAGTATATCAAATTTTGCACCTTGGGTTGTTTAAACCTTATATGCAATAAACATATTAATGTCAGAAACACCTGAAAATATTTAATTTAATTATATGATAGCAATTTTAATGCTTAAAGTTATTTGAGTTATATAAACTTTCCAAACATATACAGTATTGAGAAGGCTTTTTGGCTCTAAGTAAGAAACTCCTTAACTACAGGAATAACGATTTTGTTGTTTTATTTAATACTATTTTGGCAGGCGGTTTG
Source organism: Carcinoscorpius rotundicauda (assembly GCA_011833715.1). Lineage (NCBI taxonomy): Eukaryota > Metazoa > Arthropoda > Merostomata > Xiphosura > Limulidae > Carcinoscorpius > Carcinoscorpius rotundicauda. The sequence continues at coordinate 46,383,064 of CM022394.1, read as the reverse complement.
CCTTATTCTATTTTATCTTAGCTATTTTCTGGTTGATAAAACATTTCTTTTTTATTTTAGCTTTGTTAGCTGCATTTGATAGAACTATATTATATATCCCCTTAGCCTTGCTGCTTTTGAAGTATTGTATATTTCGTACATTATATCTATCCACTTACGTGTTTTCATTTTCTCAGAAAGAAAGTTTTTTTGTAATACACATATAAGTGACATTTGAGTTTTATCCACGTTGTTCATTTGGAAGAAATATTTTGCTGTCTCATTGTTTTTTTAAGCAGATGACGACAGTCTGGTTTGTTTTGAACATCGCACAAAGCTACACGAGAGCTATCCGCGCTAGCCGTCCCTAATTTAGCAGTGTAAGCCTAGAGAAAAGGCAGCTAGTCATCACCACCCACCGCCAACTCTTGAGCTAGTTTTTTACCAACCAATGGTGGGATTGAGTGTCTCATTATAACGCTCCCACAGCTGAAAGGGCGAGCATGTTTAACGACCTCGGTAAAAGAAAAAATATACTTTGTCCGCAAAAGCTAATATTTGTCAAAGACGGTTTTATGAAGATCACTCTTTTCTCAAAGAATCAAACTTATTCATCAGACATTTGTAATAAAGAAATAATAATATAAAGGTATCAACACAGTTAAATTAAAAGAAATATTGCTTTTATTTATTTATTATAAAATTAAAGTTATTACAAGCATATATGAATCAATAAGATTTTTCTTTAGTTGGTAACATTAATTATGAATTAGTTATTCCAGTGTTGACAGCCGATATGCAAAAAATAATGTTTTAACTTAACTCATTATGCCTTGAAGAAATGTTAATGAATAACATTCCAATATAAACATCAAAATTACAAAGAAAGACAGAAACACAAAATCCAGACTGAAGTATAATCATATATGTGTGAAAGATAGTAGATGTTTGTTGCATTTTGTTAGTATACTTAACCAACTGGGTTTTGGGCATAAGTTTTACATTTACTATTCTAATCTAAGAACTGTTGATATATTTATGTTTTTACCAATTTATGCCTGCCACAGTCTATAGGAAAGAAATGTTAATTATGCTTACTGACTGTGTTCGTAGCTTTTAAAACAAATTTTTGAATATGCTCTTATCTCTACTATGTGTCTGTAACAGAAAGCAGCAGTATAGGTTTAAATCACAGTAAGTGTGAAATTCTTTAAAAAATATTCAGTTTCTCTTTTTTAGCAACTAAAAACTTCAATATCAAAAAGTTTCATTTCTTTAGTGAAGCTTTTCAAGTTTTTTAGATTATAAATGAAATGTTTTTACAGGATTTCTTCAGTTGTCCGAAAAAGGCTGAAGTGTTTATTAAGAAAGTCTCAGGTTCCCTTATTAAATATATTTAGTAATAGGTCAGAAGAATCTAAGTCCTTACGTATTATATGTGAATATATGTGAGTTGTGCAATTTTTCATTTGTAAAGTGAAGAAAACTTTATTCTATATTTTCTCTTCTATTTCTGTTAGAAAAAAGATCTAAGAATAATTTTACTGTTTGTCTGATTTCTGTTCTCATTATATCCAAATAACATTTATTGACTTAATAAAAATGTTTTAAAAATAATATGTTGTATCATACATATAAAACTAGTGAGTATGTTCTAATGACCTTGAACTCTGACAGCAAACTTTAAATAGAGAACTTCATTTTCGTATTTCATGTATATTACAAAATCGCGAGTAATCAGAGGCCTATTTCATGGCGTTACGGTTAATCCTCATTTGCAGACACGGAAAAATGCTACGGTGATCCTGCAGTGTAACACAGTTATGTATGTCATAAATATTAATTAAATGTTTTATTGTTAAAACAGTAGTGTGATTATTAGTGTATATTCAATTAGCTTGTGAATTACTATGATTCGATATTGTTCTAATTTGATGTTCTGTAAATACTGGCAGTCCCGATAAACTTCATTGATCAGCTCTGTGACTTCGCTTTTAACTCATATTTCATTAATTGATTGTTGATTGATTGAAGCCTTCTATACAATGTGTGAGCAACTTTATCAACAATGAATAGAGATCACTTTTTCTATAAAATCATTAGCTGCTCAAAGCTTACTTTAGCGGTTTTAATACAATAGACCTTACGACTTCTTATAATGACAAAATTCAAACGTTTCACGAATTGATTTTATTTTATTTTTATTAAACTTATTAAAGTTTAATATATGTAAACATTATTTAAGTATAACAATTCCAATCCATATATCTGAACGGTATCTCAACTACATGTTATTTAAAAATTAGTTTCGACCCATTAAAACAGAAAGTTACGAGATGTCTCGTTAATTGGTTTGCTCATCTGAAAATTTTTCTGATGAAATTAATTAGTCTGAAAATCATGAAAGCCTAGTTTAAAAAGTCGTTTTATCATTAAATTATTTTGTTTCTTACATTTTTACCAATTTTTTATGCTGTATGTGTGCGGAGAATGCTTATATTGCATTTCTAATTTAAGTGGTAGTAATTGTTATAAAATTACAGTGATAATATAGGGTTTCAACAAATTAAGGTCTATATTGTGCACAATTGTGTTTTATGGACACTTTAACGTCTTCGTGTTTTTTACAGTCACGCGTGTTTTATTAGATTCAAGGCATAAAAATCATAAATGGCAATATTCTTTGTTTCGTTTAAGGAGGCACTATAAACCAATGTTTTAATATATGCTATATAATTTGAACTTTGTAATTTTGAAAGCATGAATATTTAACTCCAATTTCCATAACATTTAATTAAAATATGTGTATCAGTTGTTAAAAAATGTTCCATATAAATACCTGTTTTCCTTTATACAAAGTGCAATTTTAATGGCTCTACTACTTTCAGAACTAGGATTACAAATTATGTAGTAATTTAGTTGTGTATTTTAAAAATATAGTTAATCTTATTTTTGAATTTTGTCTTAAAACCAGAATAAATATCTGTTTTTACCTGCATATATCTCCACATGAAAATTAGTTGAGAATAAGTTCTCTTTACTTTATAACAGCTGCAGATTACAGATCAACGTATCATTTAATAATGTGGGTTGCATTTGTACGCAGTATGAATTTAATTTGATAATATGAATATTCATTCATAGGTTTGTTTATATCCATAGAAAATTTAAAAAAAAATTTAGAAAAAAGCAATAGAGAGTGTGTTGGATATTATAATTAATCTCGAACAAGTCTCCGATTTATTATGTTACGTATTACGATTTGAAGCCACCTGAAACTGAGATAATATGAAATTTAAATTTAGAAATTAATTAAATGTCGATGTATGTCAAATCCGTAATATTTGCCTGCAAGATTGATACATACAGTTTGTTTCTTAACACAAATGTATTTTAATATTTAAACAATAGTACAATTTATAACAGCTACGATAAATAGTTATTACAAGTAATGATTTGTACACAAAAGTTTTACAAACTTACAAACAATACTGAGTGTTCTATCGGGTCTGGAACTGAGTATTGTTTTGACGGTTCACGCCATTTTCAAGCTCACTTTTCACCGACGACGATACCTAATGTACGTCTGAACATAAACAGTTTATAATGTTCGAAGTCTAAAAACGTTACTGGTTAAATATCTATAATTTCCTAATTGATGAGCGTTTACTACAGTAATTCTAGGGCGAGGCTTTCGAAAGTTCAGTTGGTGATAATACATGCAGTCACTAGTATTTAACATACGTATATACATTGTTCATTCTTACGCTCGAGAATCTTCTACAAATTTAGTGAATAGGCGAGAATTTCGCAATATACATTTAATAGTATGAATAACACAATTTCTAAATATATATTTAAATTAAAAACCACCAATATTGATATAAATATACATTACGAAATCCGTTACAACTGGCACTAAGAGTAACTCCAACGTATATTGCGATAACTTTATGTCGTCGTATCTACTGTGTTTACGTTACTTGAGCACACCATAACGCATCCTGAAAACCTAATTACGATAAAGGCTTACGTAACACAAATAAAATCACTTTTCTTAAAGTAAGTTTATTAAACTGCTTTCTAGGAAAATAACATTATCTGAAAACTTGTAAACAACATAAATGAATTCTATCACGACCTGTTGAACATATATATAAAAGGGGAAACTAAACATACAATGAAGTAAAATAAAATATACTCAGACTACAGAAAGTATTGGAAACTTAAAAGAAACTAAACAAGCTAATGACAGTTACAGTGAAAGCAACTCAAGCTAAACAAGATAAAAGCTCTAACTTTGATTGAAACAAATTAAACTGACGAAATACGTTTCTCGTTATTGTTTCTTTATAAAACAAATCGCATCTTAAGGAGCTTTAAAAATCGAATTACAACTTAAAGTTAAGTCGATGAAGACAATAAATAATGGTAAAATTAAACTAACTTTAAACAATCACCTTTGTTGTTGTTTTTGAAATTCGCACAAAGTAACTCGAGGCCTATCTGTGCTAGCCGTCCCTAATTTAGCAGTGTAAGACTAGAGGGAAGGCAGCTAGTCATCACCACTCACCGCCAACTCTGGGGCTACTTTTTTACCAACGAATAGTGAGATTGACCATAACTTTATAACACCCCCACAGCTGAAAGAACGAGCATGTTTAGCGCGGCTGGGATGCAAATTCGCGACCCTCGCATTACGAGTCGCACGCCTAACGCGCTCGGCCATGCCGGACACCAATCAACTTTATAGAAAAAGAATATTCCTAGAGGTTGAAATGTTAAATTGTAGAAAGATCAATACGTTATTAAAAACTGCACTCATGTTTAAAAAATAATGATGTAATTAAATTTCCTTGATTGCTTTACATCATCGTCTTGTGTTGATTCTGAAAGTTAGTCAAGATTCTTTATTATTTTGACGGTCAACTGCATGAGTTCGTTCTATCATTTTTACAGTTGGTCACGTGTTTCGTCGAATGAGACATTCAACAAGAAAAAGAAAGAGCAGTATTGGGTCATTCATCTCTTCTTATGGTGAGTAAAGAAAGTTTTATTATGGAAAACAGCTGATATTAGTAGTTGGCTTAGCCTGTTCAACAAGGGAAAGTGCTACTTGTATTACATATTCGAAGATATTCAATTTGGGTAAGTACCTGATGATATTAGTTTACCTTGGACATTTGAAGCTTATATTTTGCTAATGACACGTTATCAGTTTTTCAACATGAATGCTGAAGCTCATACAAAAAATATATCTCAGTTGATTAATTTTGGAAGAAAACTCTTAACAAACTAGCGAATGATTGTTTTTGTTTACCTTATAGAATGGAAGATTTTATACTGTTTCATATGGAAGATGTTATACTCTTACATATGCGTGTGCTTGTATTTGAAAGAGGTAAAAAAGTCCATTTGAGTACCGTCAGGCTTAGGAACAACTGGATCGATTTGGAACAAATATTACATTTTAATGGAGATCTAAAAATCTATTCGAAATTATTTAGGCTTGAAAGTAAATATCAAATATTTATCGTTTTTTGATTGAAAGAACTAAAGTCAAAATGCGATTCGCATATTTTAGCTTTCGGGATATTTTATTTGGTCAAATAATGTTTTGAATGGTCTCTTCTTATTTTAACAAATTACTAATGTTGTGCTTACGTTTTTGGGGTCTCTGACATAATATATTAGCACAGCAACAATAACAAGCAATCTCCTCGCTGAGTTAAGCTTTTATCCACTGTTTTAAAACAAGAAGATATAAATGGCCGTCAAACTTGAACTGCTCGTTTGATTACTTATCTTTATAATTACGATATTGAAGATGTGGTGAGTCTATTTACGTTCCTCTGTAAATTTCATTGACACAATTAATTCTATGTAATCATTTAAGTTGAACTAAAATATGTTCTAATCAAATCGCCTTACGTTTAACAAAGAATTAAGAATACTTAAGAGAGAGATATGTTTCTCTATGCATTTTATTTTCAAAAGAAATTAATGTAACATTAAAAGAAATACGCAATATTTGAAAATGTGTGTAAATATATGAACAGTCAAGCTTCGAATGTTTACGACATCGTTTTTTTAACTAGTGTTGTCAAAACTATATAAATAATTCAATTACAGTTTTTATTTTATTCTGAATGCAATAAGATACTTTAAAAACGTCTGAGCAAGCCTATGTAAGTTGTATTCTCTTTTAAATTCAAGTACCTACATTTCTCATTAACATTATATTATTAATAAAGGAAAGTGTATTAATTGTGTTACAATATTTCTTAACATGACCTGCACTTTAAGCCAATTGATGTGGTATTTCGAGCTAAACAATTAACATTTTATATTTTAATCTTTCTTTGTGATTTTGTAAACACGTTTGTAATCAAAAACATACTTTAGGATATAAATTTAAATATATTGTTCTGAAAAACGAAAAAAATCTGTTTAAAAAAATTAATTTCTACAAATGTTTATTTTTTGTACTTTTATTTTCGTTAGGAAACTGTTTACTGCACTTACTTAACATAAAGTATAAATAATAGAATAAATAGGAAACGAGACTGTTGCAATTTCATCCTCTTTTTCAAACTGAGATCAAAAGTGAGAAATTTCGTTTACATGGTTAATTCAATATCAGATTTCAAATTTAGCACTGAAGTTGCTCTTTTGTGAACTTTCAAATTAAAGACCATCGTTTTATTTTTATGTTTTTGAGCGGAAAATATTTTTGTATACGATAAAAAAATGGAACTGCTTTTCTATTTAATACCGAAATGGAAACTTTCTTATTTTTTAACGTAGAAAAAGACGTTCCTTATTATTCATTACAAAATAAAACCTGATCATTTATTCTAATGTGAAAGTGAGGAATGGCTCGCAAGGTAAGGAGAGCCCTCCTGCTTAAAGAAAATGTATATTTACGTCCTGATTTCAAACTTAACAGTAATGGTGAACAAGTATCTTATTTAAACTAAAGGAAGGCTTGTTATACAGATATAACACAATAGCTTAACGGTTCTAAAATGGAGTCATGTTCTATATTGATAGAGGTAGAATTACTATTACATTCTTGCTCCAATAGTGACTGCTACGTATATTCCAGTTGAATATAAAAACATTAGAATATAAAACAAACATGGAGGACATACTATTAGCAAAGGTAAATGTTTTTTACTCTGCACTGTCTCAGTATATGATATATTAAAGAAGCGCGTTTTCAATTTTTTCCCCTTTTTTGTTGTTTAATTATTTGTATAATGAATTGATTTGTTAATACGTAAAATGTTTTTCGGCTGTCATTTTTCATAATATTTTAATTCTAGGTTCTTGTTTGAATAAGAAAAATAACTGAAAATGCACATTGTTATTGTACTAACTTACATTTTATATAAAATCCACATATTTACAATTCAACAATGACTACTTTGAACAAACAGAAGGCCTAGCCATCGGTTCCTCATTCTCTCAAGTTTTATTAAATATTTTGGTGGAAGTTTTTAAACAAAAATTCTTCTCTTCTACCGACAAGAAACGAGGCCTTTAGAATCGAAACGTTGACGTCAGTTGTTATCTTGTCCCAAGGGCATGAAACTTACTAGGCTTCTTACGACACCTTAACTTCAAAGACAACAGCAACAAAAGTATGCAGTTACTCGATGTTTTCATCAACAGATAAAACGAGAAACTCACTATAACTATACATATATAGGAAACATTCTTGTACTTTAGAAACTTCAATTTCCGTTTGCTCATCCAGTCTCTGATAAATGTAGCATTAACATATGTTTGAATAACAGAGTTAAAAAAATCTCCGACAAAAACTCTATTCAAAACCGATTATTGACTCTATATACAGTGTTTTAAACAGAACAGATACTTTTCTAGTTTTATCACGACTAGCTTGAAAAATATTAACATACAAACTGATATCACAAACAAAAAAACAATACCAACACTATTTGTTTCTCGTACGTGCAAAGTCTAAAAATATTAAACAACGCACGCAACCAAATGTTCAATAATATTCAATGTTAATGTCTTTTGAAAATATTACTGAACATTCTAATCTATCTTTGTCAAAAGGAAACAAAGAGCATCTGACGACAAACGAAAAATTAAATGTGATTTTTTAAATATCGTGCTCCTGTAATCAGACCTACATCAAAGAAACCGGAGCACTCTTTGGGACAAAAACCTGTATAATTAGATTCAGTGTTCGTGTGTCATGTAACCTATTCATTGAACCGACTTCTAAATGGTCCCAAATCAGCCGATTCGGTCCCAAGGTTTCCAAAGATGTAAAACTTTTCAAACCACCCCCTAGAGAACCCAGATATCTCCCGAAATTCCCTCTTCTAAAACTGCTGGACTTATTTACTTCAAGCGCCAAACGAATTTTCTCGACCTCAAGGTACTTGTACAATGTTTAAACGTTTCAACCTGCTTCTTAGACGTCCCGATTATTTCGCGAAAACACTTTTAGGTGGACCCCCCTTAAACTAACCCCAAATTTAGCATTGCTTTTCATTAAAGTACATAAATAAGTAAGCATTATTTTGATGTATTGGGCAGCATACCACTAACTGTGATAATTTAGTTACCTAAATGGTACCTCATACCATAATACTGCCATATTTTTTATATTGCTTGCAGATTCTTCTGCAAAAATCTCCTCAAGGTTTCTCACCAAATCCATTTACATCCATTGTGAAAATTACAATGTTCTAACAAAGAAGAGGCCGTTAAAATATTTGTGACAGCCATTGCTATTGAAGTACTATATTATTTGAAGTGTTTGTTTGTTTGTTTTTTGTTTTTGAATTTCGCACAAAGCTACTCGAGGGCTATCTGTGCTAGCAGTCCCTAATTTAGCAGTGTAAGACTAGAGGAAAGGCAACTAGTCATCACCACCCACCTCCAACTTTTGGGCTACTCTTTTACCAACGAATAGTGGGATTGACCGTCACATTATAACGCCCTTACGGCTGAAAAGGCAAACATGTTTGGTGCGACGGGGATGCGAACCCGCGACCTTCGGATTACGAGTCGCACGCCTTAATGCGCTTGGTTATGCCAGGCCGACATCAAATGAGTATAGTTTCCATCTGGTTACTGTGCTATTGTATCTCATGCTATAAAGATAATTTATGATGGTGATGAGGCAGACTTGCTTATGTCGAGCAATATTGCTAGCAGTTTGATGTGGATTAATTTCTTAACTCTGCACAATTCTTCTCATAACATAAATATTGCGTTCTATTGGGTTTTGGAGTATGTGCCGTGCAGAAACTACTGTTTATTTATATGAGAAGAACTGCAATGTGGCTATGCACTATGAGCAGCAGCGGTATTACAGTTGACCTGGTGAATTTTCATTAATTTTGAGCACTCTCATTTATCGTTCAATTGTATGACTTCGTCAAAATACTATTCTTTCCTAAAATCATTTCGCTTGTTTCATAGCTGGTTATATTATTTGGTCATTGCCGAACTATATCTGTCTTTAAACATTATTTTCAAAGGGCGGCATAGAAATGTTCGATTCATACCTTCGGGGATGTCTATTTAATTATTGATACAATGACTGTATTTGCAAGTGAAATTAGATGGTATATGTAATAAAATTAGAAAGACATTTTGTTTATTACAATGTTCTATTAATTATCAAACTTTTGTGTTCAAAGAAATTGAAATTTTTCTCTATACCTTGGGTGTTATAATTGGTGAACGTTTATTCTAAAGTCTAAAACCTATTCAAATATTCAAGCATGTCTTTAAACGATAGACTGAGTATCTCAATATGCATACAACACGCTACACATAATAACATGTTTCAAATGTGAAACATTTGGTATTCTGACATATAATTTCAATACATACAAGTCAATGAAATTGAAATTATAAATTACGATATCCATCCTTTTCTGAAGGTTGTTGATTTACCAACTTTCTTTACTCGAGTTGCTAAAGGATATTGAGTTATTCTCTCAACTCAAAGTTACATCTGGCTATCACGTGTGTTGTTGTTGTTTTGAATTAAGCACAAAGCTACACAATGGGTTATCTGTACTCTGCCCACCACGGGTATCGAAACCCGGATTTTAACGTGTAAGTCCGCAGACATACCGCTGAGCCATTGGGGGGCCTTTCACGTGTGAAGTTGTAGTTCTTGTACCGTTGGAAACATGGCCCTTCCTTTCAGTGTTTCACATAATAAGTTATGATAATTATATTTAACTTGGTCAATATAATCTGAGCTTGTTTCTTTATCTTTATGAAGAAACAACGTCGATAAAATATATTATCTCTTGTTTGGTAATTGTAAAACGCCACAAATCAAAATGAAAATGCCAAAGCATGTTCCACTTTCATTTATTTTTGTACTTTTAATAGATCAGCCCCACTTGAAAAAGTTAGGAATAACAGTAGTGTCCTTAATCATGATAAAAAGAGTTGTTTAGTGGTAATAAGAAAATACTTTCTTACTTGTTCAATGAAAGTCATGACTCAAATTGGTTGGACTAGCAGTGCTGTATAAAGTTCTGGTTTACAATAAACGAGGTATGCTTTCATTTAAAACCTGCATAATTCATCCTACTATATTAAGATGTATATCACCCGAATAAATAAAGGAATAATACAGCAAACCAACTTTATGAGCATTTATCTTGCTAAAACCAAAATCTGCTCGACAACTACCATTAACTTTTTTATATGGAAAAAAACTTGAAAAATAATGATTGTCGACTGCAAAATCTAAAAATGTTGATAAAATTATCCGTTCTTATGATATAATATAATATTTTGACACTTTTTGAATTCACAAACTTACATGTTAGCTTTAGCAAATACTACCTAAGAATATCCGTTGAGGAAATAAATGTTTTAATGTCAGAAACTATCAGTTACTTAATATTTTTAATCTATTGGAAATAAATTGAACAAATATTATTTATAGTTATCCGAATTGATTAAATCAATGATATATTGTTATTAAATTAAAGTAAATAAATTAGCTTGTTTTTATAAGGACATTAGAACCTGTCGTTAAACTTTGTAATGAGAGTAAATAATTTTATTATTCACATATATCTTTTCTATTATCTACCATTAAGAGCTTCTGAATCAAAAAGTCAATTACTAAATTAAGTAAAAAAATTGTATTTCACATCTTTTGTTGAAGTTTCTCATTATTTCATGATAATTGACACTGTTCAATCAAAAGTGAATTTTAACTCTCACATTGAATCTTAGGATATACAATGAATCATACATATTTATTATATTTCTAACCCTACATTTCTTCATCTGTTTCCTTCTGTATTTTCAAGAATAATAGAGTGAATAATAATATAATTTAAACCATACTGTGTTCGCTATATCCTTTACCGACGTTGCGTTTTGATCAATCCAGAGGTCATCAGGCTCGCATGTAAACAATAAACACAATAGATGATAGAAAAATTACTCAAAAAAACATTTGTTGTAATAATAATTATCACGACGTCATTACCTTTTCCAAGCTGGTTAAGTATTATTATAATTACTTATACTTATCATAAGACATCAGTATTAAAGCCAGTATATTTTTAGCACTACTTTCTTCATTTAGTCCATTAAGTATCTTAGATCCTAACTTATTATATCTTTTGTCGTAATCTGACAAAGAGATGATATTGTGTGTGTGTTACCCATTAGAACATGTTAAATTTCTTTTGCAGAATGTGTTTTCTGAAGTCGGGTGCTTAAATACAAACACTTTTGCTACTTTCATATCATATTCAAAGGCTTAAAGACATGTTGTTACTATTTATGTAAACGTAATTTTATATTGTTCGAACACAATTTATTCCAGAATGAGTTTATAAATTAAATATCAATGATGACCACAATTTTTTTCTAATTCAGTTTAATTAGTAAATTTCAGATTATTCTTTATAATCAGTTGATCTAAACAGTTACTTAGACAGCAGATTACGGATTTTAAAACTAGATACCTTTAAATATTTAATTATACTTCCGTTGAGAACACGATATAAGAAAAATTCGGTTTAAGGTTAAAGCGTTTCCCTTTTGGTAGGTTTGTTTTTTTAATTTCGTGGAAAGCTACACGAGGGTTATTTGCGATAGCCGTCTCTACGTTAGCCGTGTAAGGCTAAAGGAAAGGCAACTAGTCATCAAAACCACCTCCAACTCTTTTACCACCTACAGATGGAATTGACCGTAACTTTATAACACCCCAAAAGGGATTGGGTATGAAGAGGATTCGAACTCACACTTCCGAATCGTGGTGACTTAACTACTTAGCCACACCGTACACCTTTCAGTTGGACTAAGCATAACTTAGTGGTTAGCGTTTTGAGTGTGAATCCCAATGTAATTTCCTGACGTTTCGGTGTGCTCTGCACTTTGAGGCCAGGGTACATTGTAGGTATCGTGTTCATGTCTCTTAATTCGTGTCTCAAATGTTGGTGGTTTGTGCTGTTGGCCATAAACTATGTTTTTGGTACAGCTAGCTCTTATAACTTTGTGTAAATATGCATGGGAGACATATGCGAGAAAATACGTTTCATACTTGAATTACGCAGAACTTTTTTTTTTTGTCAAGTAAAGATTTTTTTCACAAATCGAGAAGAAAATAAAATTTTACTTAGATCAAATTTGCAACAATTTTTTTACAAATATAACATAATATGTTTTGGTTATTTACAGAACCTCTTGTTTCAAGACCTATCAAAATGCATTTACAAACAAATACCATCCATAAATTACACCTCATGCGGTCTGGTAACCGTTTATATACTAGCGGTGTGTTTCTCGTGGGTTCTAGAACGATCTACAGGATTTTTTTGTTGCAATAGGTCAAGAAAAATCTTTCGCCAGTTGTTGTCAACATTTGAGCGTAACAAATTGTGATCATATTTCATCGAAAATTATACACTTATTTAAAAGTACATATCACATGAAGCAGAAGAATGTGTGTGCTTTTCAGATTCAGTGTAGAAGAACTACTGCAGGACATTTAAACATTTCAAGACAATAAAGCCATCGCAAGCCTGTATGATATATACTTATATGTGATCTTATTGGTCGGTTTAGGCTTTTCATTGTGAAAAGTCCATGCTCATGGGCTAACTAGCGTTATTAACGAGCGCGATATTTAAAAGAAACTAGGTGCTGTGAAAGAAAAGTACTAATATATTTTCTTTGACATACAAAAGCACCTTCTACTTTTCTCGAACAAGAAACTTATACAACCGGAATTGTTGAAACAAATTGTTTCCAAATTTCTTTTTAACAAGAAAACCTACCGATCCAAGAGATTTGGCAATCTGCTGATTTCACGTTTGCGTGCTTTTCTGGGTGAGTCATTCAAGTGGTTAAACACTTGTATTGTAACTTTCACTTTATGTTGAATTGTAACCACGTGAGTATTAACATACTATTTGACAAGTCATCCGGAAATAAAAATCACTCTAAATTTTTTCGTACTCTGATGCCATTTATATCTGTGTTCCTTTTTTCCTCGGTTAAGACCATTTTAATAGAATTTAAGGAGAGATGCAGACATCAAAACTTACTCTTAATTACAACCATATCATATAACAAGGTGATGCAATAAATCACTTTCCATTGCAAATTGGAAACATATTTTGTACCAACATTCTTTATAGATGAATAATTTAAACTTTTTCTAAATCAGGAAATATTGATTGATGTAGTATCATGACTCACAAACTTTTTGCCATTAAATTGAGTATTTTATTATTAAATATTACAGAAATTTAATACCTCTAATTTTATAACTTGCCTCAAGAACTTTATATTTATAATGAAAGATTCAAGCAGTTCATCAGGTATTTTGTTTATTTGTTTTAAAGTTGGTGCAAAGCTACATTAAGGCTATCTTCGCTAACCATCCCTAATTTAGCAGAGGTAAGATAGCTAGTCATCACCACCCACCGCTAATTCTTGGGCTACTGTTTAACCAACGAATAGTAAGATTGATTTATAATTTTCATATATATATGTAGATATGTATATATCCTTGTATTACGCGTGATTCTATAGGCAGATAATGATGCTAACACAGTTAGCATGTTGTTGAAAGGTTTTGTCATACCAAATGTTTTATTTCTATAGATATTGAACAAGGCTGTTAGTATAGTCAATTGTGTTTTTATGATTTAGTATGTATTTAACACACTTGTTCTATAACTAATTCATTTATAATATATATATATATATATATATGATTATTTAAATCTGTTGCTTAGCTGTTTAAATTGATTTTGATTCTAAAGTATAAAATATTTTTATTTAACATATTTTATTCTTATTCTTCACAAATATTATTTCGTGATGGATTAAACAAAATGCTAATTCATTTCCAGAAAACCATATCAGTGCAGATATAAACAAATTTTGTTCTGCAGTGGATGTTAAATAAATATTACAATAATTGAGTCATTGTCACATGCTTGTCTATCTCACGTTTAAGATCTTAAACTCGATAAACTTTACTTTAAATTATTTAATACAAAAGGTGGAAGAAGCCATCACATGGCCAGTTTTCTCTTAAAACGTGTTTAGAATATGAAAGTTTTGTAATAAACGCACACATACGCATATTCAAAGCTGTGCATATTATCACTATAAATTGCGAGGATTGCTGTATCTCTTCAAAATAATCGTGGATTAACACCACGCTTCAAAATTCCTAATTAGTTCTGGTAGTGTTGCCCCATTTTTATCTATACTAAGTGCTACTCACTACATTTTTAATATAAAATATAATTCATTTGTATATAATTCGTATATAGTATTATATTTATTCGGTCGGACGTAATTTAGCTCGCTTATGATACCCGAAATATGATTCGATCTGCAGGTATCGCTTGCTGAGAGTCTGTGATGCAACACTATATGTATCTATAAAGCATTCCAGTATTTGTTTCTAATACTGTTGTATTTAATATTCACTATTTATTTGTTTTAATGTAATACCAGTTTAGTTACTTTATTAATTTAGATGTATTTAATATTTCAGTTTAGAAGTACTTTTAAATGTTTTGTTAAATATCTGAGTTCGAGAATTCTAGCAGAAACCTTTGTTGGTTAAAGTGTTTCAGTTGATAATACAAAACATCATATGAACGAAATAATTTATATTTCATGTCACATAATTAGTTAAGAGATTCCCAGATGTGTGTATATATATAGTATTATTATTATTATAAATTGTGATTTATGATGTATAAGTAATATAATATATCATTATTAATAAGACAATCGATAGTACATATTTGTATTATATATTACACTTCTAATATAATATATAATAGTATATATGCTTATAATATATAATTTGGTATATTGTATATATATATATACATCAGATTTAGTTACATAAAACATTCTAGTGTGTTACATAACACAGTTGATCCTGTAAACCTGTTGCATGCATTCAATTTATTTCTGTGGCAACCATTCGTCATTTCGACACTTTTCCTTATATTTGTTTGTAATTCTGTCAAAACAACATTTAAAGTAAGATTGCATCTCCATGGAATCTCTAATGATGTTTTCTATTACAGAAGGCCCGACATGATCTGGTGGGTTAAGGCGTTCGACTCGTAATCTAAGGGTCGCGGGTTCGCATCCCCATCACGCCAAACATGCTCGCCCTTTCAGCCGTGGGTGCGTTATAATGTGACGGTCAATCCCATTATTCGTTGGTGAAAGAGTAGCCCAAAAGTCGGCGGTAGGTGGTGATGACTAGCTGCCTTCCCTCTAGTCATGCACTGCTAAATCACGGACGGTTAGCGCAGATAGCCCTCGAGTAGCTTTGCGCGAAATTAAAAAAACAACCAACAACTATTACAGAAGCTTTTAACAGTGAGTCTAACTGTGGAAACAGCCATACATAAAAGATTATTTTGAATTTGTTGGAAGTAAATGTAAGTGGATCTTAAGGATAAAGTGTATTGTTGCAGTGTAAGTTGTGCTTTTCCCAAAACAATGTTTACGACGCTAATAGAAACCACTTTTTAATCTAAAGAAACACATTAGTGACAAAAATTTTCTATAAACACAAAGATTTTGAATCGTGCGTCAATAGGTGAAAAAGAAGTTAAGTAAGCTGACAGTTGAAGCAGCAAGGAGAGGTCTCATATGTATAGTAGGAGAAAACTGATAAAAATGAAACATAACAAACAGCTTTTGGAGTCTTCATTGCTGCTAGTGCAGGAAGAATTAAGGAATGTAAAATAATTGCACAACAAATTGAGTTGGTAATTGCAGAAATGTTCCCTTTTAAATTTCTTGAAATGCAAATTTTAAAAAAATATATATTCATAAAATACAGGCAAATAAAACAGTTTTTGATAGGAACGATACAACATGCTCAATTAACGATATATTCGCCCAGAAAAGAAAAGAACTGAAAGAGAAACTTGGAACAAAGGATAAGGTTGCGACTACAGCCGGCTGTTGGAACTGCCACTTCGAGTAAGTTTTAATAAATATATTTTCATTTTAAAGGCAATAAAAAGTATTGTTGTTTTTGAAGTTTAATTCACTTAATGACAGAATGAAATTTGAAATAAGCTTCTGCAATGAATCTGTGTAATATATTATTGCGTAATCATTAGTTTAGCTTGTATTGTTTGCTTTTACAGATCCTACTTGGGCGTGATTGTACATTAAATTGTTGTAGAAAGCGTAAAGACGGAATATGCATTGCTTACTTGTTATTACATTACTGGTCACCCTGTCTGTGAATTGACTCCAAAGGAACTGGAAACAGATCATATTATATTTTGCATTCAAAACAATATTTTTAAGACCAGTATTGACAATGAGTCCAACTTTGTCAAGATATTCAGGTCAGTTACAGTATATTTTCTTTGTTAGTACATTTTATTTCAATGAATAATATATAAAACATGTTATTCTTAATCTATATAAATAATATGCTTGCAGCTTTCTCTCTGTGTGTCCAGATCTTTTTTAGTATATTACATGATGAAATGTTACATATCTTATGTTATTAGAAACATCTTTTTCTGAGGAGTTTTAATTGCATATTGGAGTGACAAAATTATAATGAGTAGTTTACATGGAATTTCTTACATTTTGGGGGAGTGGTGAATAAATTAAACAAAAGAAATAAAGAGAAATACTTACAATTCTCACATTAGGAATTTTTTTTTTCAAATGTTGTTTTATAAATTGTGAATTAAAAAACTCAGAGTATATACACTATTAAAATACGATTTCATTATGGCGAGAGACCCACTTGAAGTAAAAATGTATTCTCAAGACGGCTGGTATGGGAATTAAAACTTGAATTAAAATAAAGAATAGAACAACGTTTCGACCTTCTTAGGTCACCTGTAGGTTAACAAAAAAGCTTGCAACTCTAAAGATTACCTAAGAAGGTCGAAACATTGTTCTGTTCTTTATTTTGATTAAAGTTTTAATACCCATACCAGCCGTCTTGAGAATACAAAATACGGATTATCAGCTATGTTTAGTACCATGATAATAAATTACTTTAATTTTTGAATATAGCTCACTGAATCTTTCTGACATGTGCAGAAAAAAAAATCAGAGTGAAATAACATTATGTTCATGTGAGTTTGTCTGATCGTATAAATGTTTTTGAAATGAAAAACGGTTTATTGATCTAATATATAATACCTGCAAGAAATCATAGCTTAAATGTTCTATGTGAAAATGGTGCAATAAGGAAAGTTCAAACAAGGGCATGAAAAATTCTACAAATAATTTGTAGTGAAGCTAGTATATATTAATACTGGTACTATTCCTGTCTTTCTCATGTTTTAGTGACAGTGCTTTTTTTTCTGTTTATACTACTAATCTTTGATTCTCTTTCCTTATCGAGCTGCAATGTACAAAGTCTGTCAGGTCTCTTAAGGATCTTTTGAAGACGTTTGTCTTTTATCTGCCTTTTGACTAATGTAAAGACTTGTCAGTAACAGGTGCTTTAAATGGTTGCTAAAGTTAGAGGAACACTGTATAAGAAATTAAATTATTATCATAATAATTATTATTATACCATTTCAATACCATACGAAACTGTTACTACTAAGCCATACCACACATCATATACACATCTCTTTTTATATTTTACTATTTTTTTACAGGATATTCCCCCATTGAATTAAGGGCTGAATCTTGAAGTAATAAGAGTCATGTGGAGAAGAAAAAGATATCTTTAGTAGAGTCCAGTGAGATTTACTTTCTCTCTGATCATCTTTAATGTGCAGCACATACATTTAACTTTGTAGTAGCCAATGATGTAGAAAATAATTCAAGAAATGTTAAATTCAAGAAAGTATGCTGATCGGCATTTGCATAGGCTCAGATACTTCGGAATATAGCCACACCACCATAGCAGCGTACATTATACAATATGAACTGGGTGAAAGTTCTGTTTCTTCATGAATTACATGGCGTAATTCGATGTATAATGCGTTCATTCAATGGAGAGTATAATAATGTAAAGAGAGGGTTCAGTGTATAAAGCATGTGATAGTTCCATTCTTTCAGATATAAATTTTAGCAAATAATATGTAATCGTCATGTGACCTATAACGTACATGCTGGATTTACTTCAAGGAGAAACTAAGCCTATATGGGATTACTTCTGCCAATATTTACTGCGAATTTGGAAACAATGAAAAATCTGTGGTAAACCACTCCAGATTTCTTAATGCATCGATTTCAGCAATTAGAAAGTGTTTTAAATTTGCCTTTATCAATGAAAGTCATGTTCTCAAGACTAATTTCAACACTTGATGTAAACTGATTTGGATTAGGTCAAATTCTAGGAAAAACTGTTGATAAAAAAGATTATTTCAAAACTTGCAATGAAGATAGAAGGTGGCAGTGATACTTACTTTTTCAGCAAATGCTGATTTAAGTTATTTTTTGTCATCTTTAGACACAGAGTTCGATTACGATAATTTTTTTCTTTATAAGCTTCAAGCAACAAGAAAAATCTGCAAATAATTTGTCCTAAAGAAGCAGCTCTTAAATATTTTTAAATTTATTTCAATATACCCGCTCCATCAAGCATAGGCAGTGTCTCCAACTGAGCAAACTAGGCAATTCCTTCGGGCTTCAGACATGGAAGGGTTCTCGATGCTATACCTTTTGATATATTTCTGAGTCTTCTTATCATTATGGGGCCCCATTTGTTGAATTGTTACCTGCGTCCCAAGATGACTAGGACCACCCTTGCTATCAAGTGAAGTTGTAGGGTACATTTTATTGATGGAGAATTATATTTTGAAACCACAAAGATTAATTGACAAAAATTTCGAGAAACCGTTGCTACTGAAAATAACAACAAACTAAAACAATAATAAAATAGAACAACTAAATATATTCTAATATTAGCTTATTTATTATTATTACTGTCATCAGATTCATTTGTTTCATTGTGATTTCTAAGTAATATCATTGAATGAATCGAAGGCTACTTTCCTTTCATCATTCGTAGATATGGATAAGCTGTTCGTAAAGATCTGTATTATCTTATTGTCGCAATAAAGTATTACTATTTATTTTTAGCTTTGTGTTTTTCATTTTTACATTATCCATTGACAAAAAAAAAAATAATCAAAATACCAGTTCCAAAAGTTGCGGTAGTTATAACACTGCTGTACATGTATGTATAAATAAGTAGTGACAATAGTTTGTTTGTTTGTTTTAAATCTTGCATAAAGCTAAACAAGGGTTCTTTGCACTATTTGTCTTTAATTTAGCAGTGTAAAACTAGAGGGAAGGCATCAGGTCATCACCACCCACTGCCAACGCTTGAGTTACTTTTTAACCAACGAATAATGGGGTTGACCATTATATTATAATTTCTTCAAAACTAAAAGGACGAGTATAGTTGGTAAGTCAGAGATTCGAACCCACAACATACAAATTGCAAGTCAAATACCCTAATTATTCCGGGTTTTTCTTACCATTGTGATAGTGGGAGCAATAGTAGCGCTACGTTAAAGACGTAATATACACAGCTATGTGATATATATATATATATATATAACTATATAAATTTTCTAATAAATAAAAACAACCTGAAACAAATATTAAAAAATGCAGATATTAAAAGATCCCAGGGTACAAGTTATAATGTGCGATATAAAATGTACCTACGTTTTAAAAGTGACGGCGGAAGTAGGACCCACATTGCAGTGTGGATAAACCATCTATCAGTCATAACGTCCGTCCACCAGTCTCACATTAAGAAATTCATAAATAATAATAAAATAGTCAAAATAAACGGAAATGAGGAGATGGAAATGTAGGTGCTCAAGATTACACTGTCCTACTTCCGAATCAGTCTTCACTGCCTGTCGAAAGTTGTGGGAAAGTAATTGCTTTACAAATTAAAGAAGAATAAAAAAAGTGAAAAGAAAAAGAGAGGAAAAGCAGTAATAAGGTACTACCAATTAGAGGTAAGTGAGTAAGATAAATTTATCTCTGAAGTTGACATTCCAATTTACTTACCCCCAAGTGGCAATACATTATTATTAGCTTTGCTCTTTCTTTCTTTTTCCCCTTCCATAATATGATGATCGGGTTTTACATTTTAAACATCAACCAAACTGTTATTAAATTCACTAAAATTAATGAAGTTCATAATAGTAAAGTAAAGCAATAAAATTCTTTCTTAAGTTATTTTCATAAAATGTATAAAAATCTTGGTGAAAATTCTATATTTGTCATTTAAGGTATTTCAATTTCAACCAACTCAACAAATTCTGTCTCTGGGCAAAATTTGTTATCAGGAGCTATGTTTAGTTCAGGAGTTCTCATGGTTCTTCTCACTGGAAACATGTAACAAATGGTCAGTGAAGAAATTATCAGTCTTGTTGTATATTTGGTCGTTGCTGTATGTCAAGAATGTCTTCGTACATTTAACGTAGACTGAACATAAGTTTTCTGCGATGCTATATACTATAAAAGGGAAACTACGTCACCTACTTTAGAAGTTCTTATCAACAAATGACGACCCCTTGGTCATGCACCTGGATAGTCTCAGCATGAGACCTTAGTTTGCTATCAAACACATGCCCCTCAATATTTTTGTTCATATTGCCAACGAGAAAAGACTGCAGTAGCAAGACGTTCTCCATTGAACATCAATTTACAATCGAAAGAAGGAATACATTTATTATTAATAAACTACTTCAATAATTTGTTGTGTAGCAGAAATAAGATAAGGTCACAACACGCCATCACGTGGTTCTCCCTTAAGTTTCAGAAATAAAAACCTAGGTTCTGATATTAATGAAGCAATAGTGTACCCTGTGAATGAGAGTATGTTATTCATTTCTGAATTATTTTTGTAGTGATTGACAAGCAAATGTTCTTCTGAAGGCAAATATGTGTACTGTATGAACCACGTTTTTGCTGAAGTGGTTATTTTCTTCTGCGAAAATAAAAATAAACAGAAAATTACTCGAATGTCTCATTCCAAGAGTGTTAGTGTATGTAGTCAAGGGTCCATAAGAAGTAGACAAGCATTGCAGTAATTGAAGTTTTCCTTGTATAGTATAGAGATTTACAAAATCTTATGTTTAAAATATGCTAAATGTACCATGATTCTTTTTAAGATGCAGAAAAGCCTGAACATTTCACAGTAATACTGATAATATTTCATTACAAGTCTCTCTTTACTAATTATTTTCTACAGATTTTCCAATAAGATGGAACATAACGGTTTCTTAACTCTACACACCTTGTGAAACATATTACTGCTGATGAGACTTTTCATTCAGTAAGAGAGATTATTGAGCCAGCTGAAAATGTTGATACTCAAAACTTGTATCAAAATGAATTGTCAATAATCATTGTACATACCAAATGTCAATAAATGCAAAATGTGTATCAATCAAATTAAATAGGAAAGCAAAAGCTATAATCAATACGATAAATGATTACTAACTCGTAAAATCACTACTTGCGATATTTAATGTCTCATTAAATATCTATAAAAATTAAATATTAGATGTGATAAAACTTTTCAGCGTCACATTCAATGTTAGTGTGTATATATACACTAAATGAAAATTTACACTATAAACATAAGTTGAGATAAGTCAAAGTTCATAACGCAAGTATTGAAACGTTTTGTAAATAACTCATTTAGTGCTGTAACTAAATCAATATTAAATAAAGATAATAGATTTTATGTAATTAAATATTGATATTCATCGTTTGTTTGTTTTTGGAATTTCGCACAAAGCTACTCGAGGGCTATCTGTGCTAGCCGTTCCTAATTTAGCAGCGTAAGACTAGAGGGAAGGCAGCTAGTCATCACCACCCACCGCCAACTCTTGGGCTACTTTTTTACCAACGAAAAGTGGGATTGACCGGAGTTTATAACACCCCCATGGCTGGGAGGAGCGAGCATGTTTAGCGCGACGCGGGCGCGAATCCGCGACCCTTGGATTACGAGCGCACGCCTTAACGCGCTCGGCCATGCCAGACAGCTGATAGTCATCACACGTTTAGACATCTAGAATGCTCTTTTCATCCTATAGAGCCATCCACCTATGTAAAACTTTTCACCATAAAAACACCATTTACTTTTGTAAAACATATTTAATTTTTTTTCTTATAAAGCAGAACTATACTTGTTAACACAACTTTGTGTAAATAAGATGAAATTTTTAATTTTAAGAATTTTATTTTTACTATAAAATTGAAACACATTGATGTACTTGATCCTCTAGCTGTTTGCTCTGAACTATTTTTACCCTCGTCATACCAACATGCCAGTTTTATGCCCTTAGCAACATGTTCTCTGATGGGTAACACTCAAAATATGATGCAATGCGACATCTCTTATCAATGTGCTGCATGACAACAGATACCTCTCTTAATCAAATGTCAAGGCAGTCTAGCAATGTGTCTCTCCAATACACCATTTGACTCCATTTCGTGGAACTGTTGCGTCATCGTCTCTGGTGCTACTTTGTAGACGTCTCTACCCTCTGCTCCTCCCATTATAGCCTGAAGCAATCAATCAGTACACAAGTCTGAACAATTATCCTAATTACTTTTTTTTGCGTTTTACTATGAAAGAAAAAAAACTGTAACAAGCTAAGGATAGTAATTATGGTAACAAGTGGAAAATAAGTTTGAAAAGTTTAAAGTGTAGGAACCCATACGCCATATATGGGGAAACGAGAAAGAATGTACTTGTCATAATAACGTTCCCTCTGTACAGCTTCATCAGGGTTTGTGTCCATCATCCAGTCCATACCTATTTTACTATTTCTAGCCTTATGAGATAAGGCTGGTGGACTAAACTTGCCAGATTTAGTTATGCTTATCATACAATGACTAAAGGTTTCTGTGAATTGGATTATTGGAGGTAATACATGTACTGTATAGTATGCAACACCAGTAGATACATAACTTGTGCTGTTTTACAATTTGTCATCATTTATCAATTGTTTGAAAATACAACAGAATTTAGTATATTAGCTATAGACGTAGATTAAAATGCAAAGATAAAAAAATTCTAAGAGGTTTCTGTGTATCAACATCATGGATTCGTCAGTGAATTTACAAAAGTAGAATAATCTTAGACACACTTTTGTGGGTATCCATAAGTTGTGTGATGTCATGAACTCATATGACAAAAAACGAAGCAGACATGAACCAAATGCTGGACATATTCATTCCTACCTTGTTTTCTCACTTTTTGATGTATCCATTCATAGTTTTTCCACTTTTGTAATTATTTATTCAACTTGTTTATGTACTTTTTCCACACAAGGTAACATGATATTAGACAACATTCATTGTTTTGTGTTGATATCCCGTATGTATATCATCAGTATGGATGTGCACCATAATATTTTAGTGTGTGCTAATAATGATGTATGTGTGTGTATGCGTAGATGAGCATCTTCTTCACTTATGATGTATATACATATTGTGATTGTGTATGTATGTTGCATGTGTGATCGCAGACAGTTCAATCAAAATAATTGACATAATAAATAACAAACCTGTGACATATGACTGCGTATCCACAAAAGCTGACTGATTCAGCTTTACAGTCAGGGTTTACTTTATAAACACTTGCAACACTTTCAACTTGAATAAGTTTTCACAATGAATAACTAAAACAACATTCTCCAACAAAAGCTTATTTGCAGCAAAATCTAGTTGACGCATTTTGAACTTGTTTTATTGTAAATGCTTCGTTTTGATTTAATTTACAATACATATTAGAAATTCCATGGAAACAAGAGTAGCTTCTTTTCTCACATAAATAGTGAAGCTTCTCTTAAGGCTTACCATACTTTGGCATGCTCTGTATAATACTCAGTTTTCAGATGTTGTCACACAGTACTGTAAATCTAGAAGACCACGCCTCTTCACTGTTCCATTTGACCTTATCTTCTCATTATACAGTTTGTTTGTTTTGGAATTTCGCACAAAGCTACTCGAGGGCTATCTGTGCTAGCCGTCCCTAATTTTGCAGTGTAAGACTAGAGGGAAGGCAGCTAGTCATCACCACCCACCGCCAACTCTTGGGCTACTCTTTTACCAACGAATAGTGGGATTGACCGTCACATTATACACCCCCACGGCTGGGAGGGCGAGCATGTTTAGCGCGACGCGGGCGCGAACCCGCGACCCTCGGATTACGAGCGCACGCCTTAACGCGCTCGGCCATGCCAGGCCCCATTATACAGAATAAGCAATCATACACATGTATTTTAAAATGGCGTCCATGTTGAGTGTATCACCTGATGTACATCAAATAACTCTTAGTTTTGGGGAATTTATTTTCTAAAAAACACCAGGACTAACATATGGTTCCTTTTTTGTTTCATTTGGTGTGCGTATAACAATGGTAAGTTTGTTTTTCACACAGCTACAAACATTTACCAATCAGTCAGAGAAATTTGTGGTTTTGTGGATTTTTGTATTTACAATGCTGACTTTCCATGGTGCGTAGTTTTGTCTGTGGTTTGTTTATCACCTAAAGGAGTCTCTCAAATACATTTTAAGATTTATTATTTGGTTGTTACAGGTGTATATGAACAAAATGTTTGCATTGCATGTATTGTATATCCATTCCATTCCTACTATAAATACTACCTTACTCATAATAATATTGAAAGTTACAAAATAATAATAATTTCAGCAACAATAACAATGACAAAAATGACATTAGAAAATAAAACAACACTATGGGCATCTTCGTACAAAAACATCAAAATGAGTTGGACAACAGCTGGTGTTGTTCTCTGAATGGGAGTTTGATACAAACTTACTATTCTTACATATATATATGTATATATAAATATATATACATATATATATACATGCCCTCTTGTTGACAAAATTAGTCATCTTCTGGACACCTTCCTCGCAGCGTCTGGGTGCACAGGACGTGTTGGTCACTCTGCAATGTCAGATGAAGACCCATTGACGTCATGAACTTCTGCAGCATTGGAAGAAGTCCTATATTCAGAAGTCACCCCTCGATCTGACACCTTTTATTCAAACAACTTACTGCGTAAGCATAATCAGTCTCTGGCCCTCAAGTACATTAAAAGTTTAGTAAAAGCTATTTTCTTTATATTTTGAAAATATCAAATTATATACTCTTTATGTATTACCCGCCTCTTTAAATGTAATTAATTCTTAATTTCATGATATTTTGGTGAATAAATTTTATAATCTTATCTTTTCATTGTGGCTAATGTCAAATATTTTACAGTTCTACTCTTCTATTAGGAAACAATTTTTCAATATGTAATTTTTGTTTGCAAATTCTTATTACATATTAATTTTTCACACTTTTGTTTCATTTCTCTTTGATTCCCCGCAGTAACAAGTGATTAACAGTTGCAACTCTTGTTGACTGTTTATTTTTTAATTCTGCACAAAGCTATATGAAGGCTGTCTGCGCTAGCCGTCCTTAATTCATCAATGTAAGACTAGAGGGAAAGCAGCTAGTCGTCACCACTTACCTACAACTCTTTCACTATTCTTTTGCCAACGAATAGTAAAATTGACCATGACATTCTAACCCTTCTAACAGGGCGAGTATGTTTAGTGCCACAGGGATTCTTACCCGCGACCTTCAGATTGCAAGTCAAGCTCCCTAATCACCTGGCTCTGCCGGGTCGTCTCGTTGTCACGACAAATAAAATCAACCATCAACTTTTTTTTATTTTTCAAATCAATCGGAGGCGCTGCATAGATGGTAGGCCTGGCATGGATTGGTGGGTAAAGCGTTCGACTTGTAATCTGAGGATTACAAGTTAGGATCCCCTTCGTACCAAACATGCTTGCCCTTTCAGCCGTGTGAACATTATAATGTTACAGCCAATCCCACTATTCGTTGATAAAAGAGTAGCCCAAGAGTTGGCAGTGGGTATTGATGACTAGCTGCCTTCCCTTTAGTTTTACACTGCTAAATTAAAAACGACTAGCGCAGATAGCTTTTTTGTAGCTTTGCGAGAAATTCAAAAACAAAACAAACAGCATAGGTGGTAGTATATACGATTGACTAGCATCTTCACTCTAGTTTATCAATTTAAAATTATGGCTTCCTAGCGTAATTTGTGTAATTTTATGTGAATATACGAAAGAAACTAAATTTCAGTTACCTAAATGTGAAGGACACAATAGCAAACGCTTTCCAATGGTACATCGGTATGTCCGCAGACTTACAATGCTCGAATTCGGGTTTCAATACCTGTGATGGGCAAAGCATAGATGGCCCATTGTACAGATTTGTGCTTGATTACAAACAAACACATAGCTCTCTTTAGAAATGAATTATTTTATCTATATTTTACACTTATTACGTTGACTAAAAGACCAAGTATACAGAGCCTGTTTAATCCCTGACTATAGAACCAACGTTCCTTGGCTCCTTAGCATCACAGTATTTTGACTCTTTATGGTTGTGTTAAAATAGCTAGTAGTCAAATCCTACTATCCGATTAGAGAAATCAAGGAGTATGCTGACTAGCTGTTTTCCAGCTAATTTATCTTCTGTGAAAAAACAAACTTATTTTACCTTTAATGATCCCTTCCTTTATTTTATGGTTTTATCTTATACTACTGGAGTATCCGTCCACTGGACAGAAGTTATATAAACTCATGATTAATGAAAAGTTATCTTATAACATGAAAAGCTGCTTCT
The DNA here is from genome assembly GCA_011833715.1 of Carcinoscorpius rotundicauda. Taxonomy (NCBI): domain Eukaryota; kingdom Metazoa; phylum Arthropoda; class Merostomata; order Xiphosura; family Limulidae; genus Carcinoscorpius; species Carcinoscorpius rotundicauda. The sequence goes on along the minus strand of CM022394.1, from coordinate 46,355,847 downwards.
CTTTAACATAATTGTATAAAACATTAAAACGCCCATAAAAAACTTCAAAATACAAAAACCGAAGATTTGCTTGTATTTTCTCATATACCTAATAACCCTTCATATCAATTTTAATGAAAATTCTAACATTCTTTATGAAGTAGTTACATGGACATACAACAGACAGTGATATTATATTTATATAGATTTCAGATTAACCTTTTGTGTTTCAGTTTTATCGTATTGTTATGAATAACTACACATAATTCTCAATCTGAATTCTCTATAGTTAGGTAAACTTCATTTAATCAAAACGCTTTTTCATAAATATGTGTAAGTTTATGATCTTACAACGCTAAATTCTTATTGGCGATTAGAGTGCAGATAACCAGTTGTATTGCTTTAATACAGTTGCAGGTCTGAAAGCTTATAACGAACAGCACAGATAGCCCATCTGTAGCTTTGTGTTTTTTTTTGTTTGTTTTTTAGAATTTCGCACAAAGCTACTCGAGGGATATCTGTGCTTGCCGTCCCTAATTTAGCAGTGTAAGACTAGAGGGAAGGCAGCTAATCATCACCACCCACCGCCAACTCTTGGGCTACTCTTTTACCAACGAAACGTGGGATTGACTGTCACATTATACGCCCCCACGGCTGGGAGGGCGGGCGCGAAGCCGCGACCCTCGGATTACGAGTCGCACGCCTTACGGGCTTGGCCATGCCAAGTCTATTGCTTTGTGATTGTCTAAAACAAACAGAAAGAAAAACATTAAAATTCGTAGATACATTTTGTTACTTTTTACATTATGAAGTAATATTAATTATCATTTAAACTACAGACATTTAACAAACGTATCAATGCTATATGATGTTACAAGCCCTATAGAAATTATATATTTTTTATTTTATTTTAAGAAATAAACAGTGATGACAAGAAACCCCACTTGTAGAGAAATATACATATGAAAGCTGGACTACACATTCCTTGAGACTCATCACATGAAACAAAACAAAAACTCAACATACTAAGAAACCAAATAAACAGAGCTATAAAACTATGCTCAACAGATAAAATTAACAATGAATTAGACAAAATGAAACAATACTTCATCAACATCAATACGTTTTTTTTACAAACAACATTATATGCACACACCTAGACAGAAAGCAAAATCAACCAACAAAAGTAAATACATCCCACGAATTAAAAAGTCACGAAACCATATACTGCTACATACCATATATTCCTGACATCAGCAGAAAAATAAACACTATACGGGAATTAATAATAACAGAATATGGCATTCCAGTTAATAATAAATTTATTTAAAAATCAGGCACAAAACTAAGGTCTATGATATGAAACACCACACCAACATTATTTATAAAATACAATGTGATAACTTCCATGACTTTTATATTGGAAAAACAAAAAGAAAAATGAAAACCAGATTCAAAGAACACAAAAAGTCATCTTCGCACGTTTTCGAACACTACATATGAAATAAACATCACATAACCATAGAAAATACCCAAATACTAGATAAAGAAACAAACATAAACAAACGCAAAATTAAAGAAGACCTGCTTATACAACAACTCAAGCCCAAAATTATCCAAAACAAAAGAACACCTTTATACCTATATTAATAAATATAAACATACATGTAAGCACGTCCTCTACATTTCTACACTCAATTACACAACCCCTTCCAAACATGTAGTCAGCTTCTGGTCAGTTACCTCTTTCTTTCTTTGTGAACCTGACGATGACTTAAGAAGGTCGAAACGTTGTTCGCTCCTCTACATAAAAAATTTATCTACTCAAACCAGCCGTTTTTACATATGTATTAAGAAATAAACATATGTTATTATAAAGTTATTCCTAAACTGTTAGACGTAGCTCGATTAAACATGTTTACTGCGATGATGTATTAAATGTACAGGATGTTCCAAGAAATCTTAATAAAAAGAATTAACTGTATAACAATGAAGCAAAATATTTGGACGCCGAAATTTAACGTATTTATGACAATGATATTGAGTTTATCATTTCTAGATGGCAGGTCAGTCGAATCAACAATTGCAGAGTCTCTACATGTGCATGCGGAGCATTTCTCTGTGCCGGGTTTGAAAATTATGATACAAGTTCTCGAAACATTCGTGGGCACGTGAAGGTTTAACTATGTGTATGGTAACTGCATACCGTTAGGTACAACTATGCAAATTTTCGATCTCATTATGCTCATTATTTTTGTTTTATGCCGCTTTCATTTTGTTCTTATGATTTTTTTGGAAGATTCTGCACTCGAATGAAGACTTTAGCATTACTATATGTTTATAAAGAATAAATAAATGAAATCAGGATCTTGCATATTAGATCCATTATGTACCTTACAAATGTTTGTTCCTTGGATAGTATATTAATAATTGGGTCATTACTGCAATGATTGGAGATTAATCGATCCGTTAACTATTTAGTTTTCAGATAGAAGGTTTACGGACAATTGAGAGATCAAAACTGCTTGTCATTGTTAAATGAATGATTTGATAAAAGTAACTTTAGAACAGAAAATTATTCAACAGATGTAATTTATCTTCCTTGCGGCAAGTACTTTTCAGCTCATAATTAACCAACAGTGTGTGTGTTTTCTTTTAGCAAAGCCACATAGTAGCTATCTGCTACTAAAGGGAATCGAACTCCTGATTTTAGGGTTATAAATCCGTAGACACTGTTATTCACGCCAACATAATACGTGATCCATTAGTTACAAGGTGTTAAAAATTTTGGAGCGACTTGTTGAAAGGAAGTTTCAGAAGCTTATTTTTCGTTGGTCTAATTAACAATCTAATCACGTATAGAATTAGATTATGAATATTTCTTCTCACGTATTTTGTGTGGGAAACAAGATTATTCAAACACGAACCACAGTGTCATAAATTGTTATCTTACCATTTAAAACAAGATACTATTCTTCGCTTAGATTAAAACTAAATCATTTACAACTCCTACGCTGGACCAGTAGTACAGCTTCCAACAACACAAGTCAGGAACTTTAGAGTAGTCCTACAGCTGAACATAAGAATCAGACACAAAATTATTACTTGGACACTTAATACTAGAAACCGTTGTCACTGCTATAGATGTGCACCACATACTAGAATTACGTCTGTTAAAAATAGATTCATAATATGGATTTATTGACGCATGAGACGAAATATTGTAATCGCCACTTACTCTAGAGCTTTATTTAATCTGATATGCATACATTTCTAACAAAAACAATTACTGTACATAGGAAACGACACTATCGTTTACAAATGATACTCATCAAAAGTAATGTATATAACATTGTTAGATATGTACGTGTATACGCAAAAGATGTTATTATGTTACAGATAATACATATATAAAGAAAAGATGCAATAATAATGCTATATATAACACAATTAAAACAGCGTGTTAACTGTTTTTTGAGTTATTGTTTATACACGTGTAATATACTATAGGTGATCTAAAAATAGCTACTGTAGTGCTTGAACTGACGTGCTACATATATAGTATATGTTATAGACTACAATACATCTTTTATAGTTGCTACAGATATATGTATACTATTATATATATGAGGGTTTACTATTTACATATGCATTGATGTTTTATTACTTGTATATCTGATAACCTGCTGTATCATAATCTATATCTATAGGATATACACATATATATAGCTATCAAGAGTAGTGCTACACATAATATATATTGAAGTTAACCATTTTGCACGTAAAATATACGTTTTTGTAACTACTTCAACTCAATGTCGCATACGAGTATACTATAATATAAACTAAATTATGCGGGTTTGGAGTGTTAGTGTGTTTTAATTTAACATAGTAAAATAACTTTAATGCTGTTACACATCGTGTCCAAAAGGTTTCAAGATAGCCAATCTGAGTAACTAAATCTGTATGGAAGGCAAATAATATGCTTACAGCTGCTGTGTAAATAATGCATTGTTGGTTTCACGCAGATGGCGAGACGAAATGTGCGTGTTTGTATTTTTCTCATAGCAAAGCCACAAAGGGCTATCTACTGAGCCCACCGAGGCGAATCGAACCCCTAATTTTAGCGTTGTAAATCCGTAAACTTACCGCTGTACTAGCGGTAGGCTGAGATGGAATGTGATCAAGAAAGGTTCGTTTGTTTAGTTTGTTTCGAATTTTGCACAAAGCTTCACGAGGATTATTTGTGTTAGCCGTTCCTAGTTTAGTAGTGTAAGACTAGAGGGAAGACACTTAGTCATAACCACCCACCGCCGGCTCGTTGGCTAGTCTTTTAGCAACGAATAGTAGAATTGACCGTCACATAATAACGCCCCCACGACTGAAAGAGTGAGCATGTTTGGTGTGACTGGGCTTCGAACCCGTGACTCTCATATTACGAGTCGAGTGCTTTAACCACTTGGCCATGCGGGGCCATCAAGAAAAGTATCCATTAAACGCGTGGCATTTAACTATATTTTCGCTTGGCGTTAGATTAATTTAGTACGTGATACAGTAAGTACCAAACTTTCATCGTTCATGAGGACTCGAGGTAGTACGTAATTTCTTCTGAGCTTTCATAACAAATGTCAGCATAATTCGTGTTGCAAGTTCCTTACACGAAATTCTGACGCCAGATCACCGTACAGGATTTGCTTTATGTAGAGAGAGAGAATACTTTTCACATATATTAATACAATTTTCAGTATAAAAACCAGTAAGTCAAGTGAAAACCGATATAATTTCGCAGTGGAAGGTATGGATAAGAACTTTTTTTTTATAATTGTTTGGAGCGCGGAGGTAGTGTGAATTCGTCAATATTGCTCGTTCTTTGAAAACAGTATATAACAGGCCTTTCGAACGCAAAATATTCACACACTCATGTTGTGATAGACAATTATAGCATATGTTCTGTACGTTAGATATTTTTAGCCATGGCATAGTGGTTCATAGAACAGCTTTGAGTTTTATCTTTTTTTTCTTAAAGTACAAATCTTACAACTTCGTCATATCTTGAGCGATTTAAGATCTAATTACAGTTTTTTACTCAGGAAGCGAAACACTTTTAATTGATGTATTTAACCAGCCCCAAGGTCTTAAATATTAATTTCCACCAATCCCGTCTGAAAAAATTCAATTTGAAAGTAGAAATTATTAAAGATTCTTATGAGTAATAAAATCCAATCATGTATAAGCGCGTCTTACGTTTGATATTGCTGGTATGCTAAAATATGTTTAATAAATAGGAAAAATAAATTCGTTCGCCTTCAAGTGTCTCAGCTATTGAGGATTCCCTCTTGTTTTACCACCTTCAGTGACATAGAAGTTTTGACATATTATTGTAAGTTACCTCTATGCAGTTTTTATCATAAGGACTCTCATACAAAACCATTAGAATTATTTCTTTAAACCGTTACCTTGCGCCATTTGTCTTTTTCCTATCGAATTTAGTTTTCTCTGTTTTCTTTAGTTTATGATTTAGCATTGGAATGTCTAAAACTTCGAATATTAAGAAAGTGTAATGGGTCACGTGATGGCGCCGCAAAACAAATAAATGATGGTATAATGTCAACTGAAATGTAGTTTCTATATCCTTCTTACTTGGCTTTTATCATAACTAAATCTTCAAACATTCATCTCGAGGAAAGAAAATATGAAGATCTAGTTAGTTATTTAGAAGAAATCAGCCACTTGTCTACTCAGATACACGTAATTTTTTTGTGATGTAGTGCTAATTTGTTTTTTGAATTTCGCGGAAAGCTACTCGAGGGCTATCTGCGCTAACTGTCCTTAATTTTGCAAAGTTAGACTAGAAAGAAGGGAGCTAATCATCACCACTCACCGCCAACTCTTGGTCTACTTTTTTACCAACGAATAGTGGGATTGACAGTAACATTATAACGACCCTACGGCTGAAAAGGTGAGCATGTTTGGTGTGATAGTGATTCGAACCCGCGATTCTCGGATTACGAGTCGAGAACCTTAACAACCTGACCCATGTAGGTTTGTAATAAGGTTTGTTTATATCTCTCGTATATTAAAAACTCAGTTTTATTTGGAAGTACAGATAATTCTGCATATTTCATGTTTGACCTGCTGTTATTAGTGGACCTATTTGTTTTTTAGGAGAATTATTTCACCTGAGAATACATAAGTAGGTAGATAAAGAAAGAGAAAATTCTATTTTCGTAATCAGATGATATGTTGTAGAGTTTTGTATTTTATAATGTATGTATGAGTCATTGTGTCATCTCTCGAGTTGGTGAGAGCTTTAATTAACATTTTTCCATAAACATTAATCTGTTCTAAATGTAAAAGTCCTCACAATGACCAAGGGTTTAGGGAAAGGGAGACAACTGAGGGTCGCCTACATGAATTAGAGTTAGTTGAGTCCTAGACCTTTTAGGAAGGCTTCCGTAGAATACCCAGATTGTCACTAACAAGAACACCACAGCCTAGGTTTGGTGTAAACCACTAATGGACGAGCCGCTAGTGAACGACTTCTGTTAATTAGGGTATTAAAGATAATAGGCAACGGTAGTACACCTAATATAATCATTAGGTCAAGGAACCAACGAATAAACTGAGATAATATTCCCTTCATTCTGAGATTTTGAACAGAATTTTCCTAAATGAGGCACGTGCAGAATATCTGCCCAAGCATTAACAATTATTAAATTTATTGATTTGCGTATTTACAAACTAAAATAAGATGGCTTTCTTTATATTCCAAAATACCAGTTGAGCACAGTGTATAACTGATGCACTACATTTTTGTGATTTCCACATGATCACAAAGTTCGAGTTATTATATGATAAATAAAATCAGTGACGAAAAGAGTGTTTCGACTTTCAGAGCTTAACTTTCGAAGCTACTAGATGAATTTTTTTCTGATGCAAAGCGACCAACGTTTCAGGAGAATTACTTCCACAAACTAGCTGAGTGTGAGAACTGTACAAAGCAAACCACTTTGTATTCATTAGAGTTTTGACTTGTTTTCCTGGAAAGCATAAAAAATCAACGAACTATTAAGGAATTTTGAAAAGATCAAGTGAGTAGAAGCAAAGGATTTGATATCAAAGGAATAAATTGATGCATTTGAGGTCAACTGTGATAACTAATCTGAGAAGTATTATTGAAAAAAAATGCATTGAATCTGTTATTTTTTTATTAAAATCACAAATAATATCTTCCAGTTTTGACTTTCGTGCAAATCTAATATTAACAGAAAGAGACTCATGGTACAAGTGAAAGAAATATAATACAATTCACCTGTGTTTCTCATAAAGAGTAGTGAAGGTGTCTTAAATGGTTCTAGTTGAAATATTCATAAACAGGTAAAATTAACTTTAGTAAATGAAATTTGGAAACAGCAACTAAGATACCATTGCAAATTCATACGCATGGTTTGTGAGAGCAATATTTTCAGTCATTCATACTGAAATAGGTCTTAATAAGCAAATGATACTGTTATCTTAACGATATTTCATTAGAAGATCCAGTATTAAGGTAGGAAAATGTAGACTGTATGTATACTAGGGGAAGCAGGAAGTAACATCATGCAATAAAACCTTTGTAATTTGTGTCAAAAAACTAGTACACCACTTTCAATTGTAAGGAAATCCCTAGTGAAAGATAGTGGGAGTGTTTTTGAAGGATAACACTCACGGTGTGACAGTTGTCGAAACGAGTCATCGGGTTTAAGAACGAGCTGGTTATATAACTTCCATTTCTTCTTCCATGTACCACGTGTTGACTACGGCCACTTAGTAGGTAGAGAGGTAACGTGGCTATAATGGAGAATTTGGCGTGTGTGTTAATTGTTTGAAGGGGAAACAGAGAGCAGAACAACCACAGGTAGTTTATCAGGCATATATATATGTGTGTGTGTGTGTGCGCGTTATTTCAGTAATATAATGCATTAATGCACATTAAACGAAAAAAAAAAAACATTACTTGTCCAATGTCTACTATAGTAATGTGGGGGGTAACTCTGTTGCTTTAACCTACACAGTTAGCTAAAATTTGCCCAGTAGAATTCGCTCAAAATCACATTAGAAATTGGACTATTGCACAGTTACAGGAATCATGAAAACTTCTGGTTATCATGTTTTTAACTATCTAGTGGTTTCCCACCCCTTATTACCTGATACTCTCGATAAACTTTCCACTGTCGTTGAATCAACATGACTGGAGATCTTATCATTTGAAATGTTAAAAAAAGACTCGGAATGAGAAAATTAGTATCACTTCTCAGTGAGAATTTTGCAAGTGTATCATAGTAGAAAATTCTGTTGTATATAGATAAGTAGTTGTTTTGTACAGAGTATTTCCCAGCTACCCGCAAGATTTTGAAGTGTTTAGTGTAACACTGCGTCAGAAAGTATAGCTGAATGATTATATACTATATTTATATACATAGTCATTAACTCTTGAACTCAAACAACGAACTTTAGAGCCTACATAGCCAAGGCTACAACTTGGATATATAAATTTATGGACGACATATGAGCGATGCGACACAAGAAACCTAAATTTGCGTTTAAAATAACTACTTATACGAAATACCTGTTTAAAATAGAACTAAAATAAATTGTTGAAATATTTTATTCTTCAAATTCATTTTAATTTGTCCTTAATTCTTTAGTTTCAACCTGAACTGAACTAACTTTTAATTTATTTTAAGTCTTTGTTTGAAGACATTCGTTGGTACTTATTTGTTGACTTTTGTGTCGACTATATGGCGATTAATTAAATTAGAAAGGAAGATGAACAGATCGCGAGTTTAAAGCTTATTTGGTTTAATTTAATCGCTAGTTTGAGGTGTAACTTGTTTACTACTGTATATTTATTTTAATATTGATGTATGTTTAATTTAATATACATTTATAATATGTGTTATCACGACGACTGTTATAGGTATCCACACTTTAATTAAAATAAAGTACAGAATAACTTCAAGTGGGTTTCTCGTCATCACGGATATTTAGAAAAGCCTGTATCTTATATTTTTATAGTCTGTGACTTTGAATGTTGAGATAGAGTAAGTAGTCACGTGGTAACGCCAACCAAACAAAAACATAACAAAACTGGTTGTTTTGTGTGAGGATATTACAAGATTATGAAACTCTCGCTTGTTCTCTAAATTTGTAGAATATTCTCAACCGTAAGAATTAATGATTTATATATCTATATAAATATCAGTACTGGTGGGTCAACAACTTCCTCGCATTTGAAGTTTATAAATCGCAACATACAAGGAAACAGTATAATATTGTGTAGTCGCTATTCTCATTATACTATAAACCACAGAAGCTGTAATTTGTAATAAATGCTTATTAATCGGAACACTACAGATATCTCGCTAGGTAGATTTCGGATATTACGATCCGCTTCACTTCAGATAATTAACTTTCAATGTTAGTAGTTCAACGAAAACATTTTACAAGTTGAGCTGTGAAAAACTTACATGAGACTAGACAAGAAATGAGATAGCTCGTATTCCCGCTAAGTGTACCTGTGACTCAACATAGAATTACTTTCATCTCTATAAACCACCGATATATATTCAGTTCCAGATCAGGTAGGAGACTTAATTTGTTTGTAAGTTTGTAAAACTTCTGTGTGTAAATTATTATTTGTAATAATTGTTATTATAAATTGTATTGTTGTTTGTATATTAAAATATATTTGTGTTAAATGTAGAAAATTGTTTGTATCAATCTTGTTGGCAAATATCATAAATTTCATAGATTTGATATTCAGTTGACTTCTAAATTCATATTCAAACGTTCGACTACTTGAAATCGTTAGTCCTAACCCATGTAACTTAAAGCGGAGACTTGGTTGTGATGTATTATATTACGTAACAGAGGTCAATGCTAAAACTGAGATGGAGCAAGTGTGATAGGCGAGTATATAAAGGTATTCTGTACATTATGTACTTTTCTAAAATATTAAATGATATAATTTTTTATTTTTGTTAAATTTATGAAATTTTAAGGATAATAACATTGGTCCAAAATCATTCGAATTTTTTCATTAAAGTATATTTTATGCTTTCTGTCTCTCTTTTTCTATTTTTATATTAAGTTTTGTTTATTCTGATTCGAAAATGTAGAAGCACCATTTTGTTATTGTAGGAGATGACATTCGGATATTTGTGACTTCGAATGTTAACATAGTGATAAGTTACGTGGTAACGCCAGCCAGACAGAAAAACAAAACTGATTGTTTTGTGCGAGGATATTACAAGAGTATAAAGATGTGCTGAGATAAATATATTTTTTAAAAATTTCTAAGATTTTGATATCTCTTTTACTTAATGCAATTGTAAAACATCAAAATATCAATCAACTTAACTAGGGGCACCAGAACCATCCAGAGGGAGACCTGTAACAAATTACCAAAGTTTAATGTATTTTAATAGGGGCAGCCTGACATGGCCAGGTGGTTAAGGCACTCGACTCGTAATCTGAGAGTCGCAAGTTCGAATCCTCTTTATACCAAACATGCTTGCTCCTTCAGCGGAGAGGATGTTATAATGAGATAATCAATCCCGCTATTCGATGGTAAAAGAGTAGCCCACATTGTTGGTGGTGAGTGTTGATGATTAGCTACCTTCCCTCTAGTCTTACACTAATAAATTAGAGACGGTTAGTTCAGATAGCCTTCGTGCAGCTTTGGGCAGAATTCAAAACAAACATCCTTTAATAGGTCAGAATTACTTTGCACAGTGGTTAGTGGCAAAAACTATCAGTGTGCCCCAGCAAACAGCATGCAACATGACCAAGAAGGATTTTCATTTGGAAAATCACATAAATCATGTGTACGCAAATTCCTTTCTTGAAATTTCAAGTCGCTGTTCACATCCCTCAAGCAGCTGTAAAGGAAATGGACTCTCATGCTTTTCCATGTGAAGACATTTTGGTAAAATCGCGTATGAATTTCTGTGTAATGAGACTGTTGAAGTGGGCACTGCAAAACTATTTTACTAAAATACTAGATGACTAATGGAAAACATGAGGAGAAGTTAGGTATGCATTGAAAACGAAAACTCTACGACGAAGCGTTTTACAATACAAACTACACTGTTGAGCTATTTTCTAGATGCATTTTTTTCGGCTAGAACACGACTTGGCATGGTAACATGAATTTTAACGACGAGGTGTAGCTTCGTTATCGTTTTACTCCAACGTACTCTATTTCTATAGTTATAATTATAAACATATTTCTCATAATGGAAGCTATAAACATACAAAATCAAATAGTAACACACTATAAGAACCAAGCGTTCAAATTAGTTTTTATAAACAACAAACTTCAGTTAAGGTTGAGATGTTTTGGTGTTATAATTGCAACATGCGTACAAGTGTGCGCAAATGCAATAGATAGTATTTTCAGCTTGTACAAAGAATACAAAAAACTTAGCTCTGCGAAATAAAATAACTAAAAATAATTTAAATAAAAATATTTCACCGAATACAATATTGTTATCGATACAAATACCATGGAATGTTTATGATATGTGATACATCCAATACTAGGTATTAATTATTGCATAAAACTAATTGTTTGTTAAAATTAAAATGAATAATTATTAAAATATATTTATAATACATACCAGTTCAGTTACTGAAAATTAATAATGGTAATATGTTAGAATTCGAACATTTATAGACAGAACCCACAAGTTAGCATTACAACTGATACGCTTTATGACCAGAACCTTCAAATTTGCATTATAGCTGATATACAGATAGATCAGAACACATAAGGTAGTCGGTTATAGCTGAAACCACTGGATAGCATTTTGAGTAATTACATACAAATTTCAAGCCATTGGATAGTATTTTAGGTTACGTATAGACTTTAGACCATTGAATAGTATTTTTTTAGGCACGCGCGTACAATTTAAAAGTCATTGACGACTATTATATCTGGTATACATACATATATGAAACTACTGGACAGTATTAAAGCTGGTATGCATATAGAGTTCTAACTTTTGACTAAAAAATTTGCTGGATTTGTATATACTTAAAATCACTAGACAATATTTTTTTTTAAACTTAAAACCTTTTGACAACATTATTTTAATACAGACGGTATGGAGAGAACCAGTTGTATCCGTGATTTACATATGTAGATCAAAAATCGCTAAATTGCATTACGTATGGTATATACGCACATGTGATTCACGCATAGCTAAAAAAGTATTACATTGGAAAACACAATATAGCTTTTTTTAAATTAATTTATTTGAATTATCTCCACGTTCGTTTTTTTTCTGTTTTTTTTCAAATGTCCAAGCTATCGGCTCAATTACCTAAGGCTTCTGCAGTTGTTAGACATTCAGTAAATAACAAGACCTAACGGAACAATTCGAAGCACATATTGCCTAGCAACAACGAAAAACAATAACATGCCGTATGTTTGTTTACAACAATAAGCTTAAAGCCTAATAAAGTAAAATAAAATAATATTACAAGGTCAAAAACATAGCAAGTAATATTATTGTGGTTTGTTAACATGATGATAAAAAGATAAAACCAACAGGAAACATAAATAAAGTGCGATCAGTAACAACAAAAATTTAGGTTACTTTTATAATAGTGTTAGACTCAATGTACGGTTTGGTTGTGTTTTATTTAATGAAAAGTAACCGTCAGGTATGAAGGGAGAATCTACGATTTTTGGTTAATGTCTGTAGAAAGACTACAACCCCAGGCTGCTAGTGCAATGACTTCTTTAATTTTTCTCGTTTCGATCATTCGCAATTATGTTTATATTCTTGAGGTCAACGTTGTGGTTTTTCTGTGCGATGTCTCTACGATGTTCTTTCGTTTTAATGTTAAAAGAACGTTTAGTCTCTCTAATGAATTCTTTGTTACATTCACATGACACATTGTAGACAAAGTGTCTTTTACGTGGATGTCGGATGTTGCGACTTAACCATGGATGACATATTGCGCAGGCTAGTATGTCTCCTGAACACAGTTTCAAAGTTAAAGGTTTTTATTTTTATTTTCCTCCTAGTACTGAAAAGTAGGATATCACCATCTTACACTTATTTTCCTTATTGATGGTGCTTTCCTCATTAAAGAATTTTTGACAATCTTATTTAATACATAAAAGTCTGTTGAAGGTGAAGAAATTCAATTTTCACATATTCTCTACTTCATATTCTACGCACTTTGCATGCTAAGGTTATAATGATACTGTTTATAACAGGTATAGGATTTGAAGTTAAGATATTTGTTTATAAGGGTTGATTTTCCGTAAAAAGTATTTAGTTACAGGTCATCGTTATTATTTACAAACAGTGCCTCTCAAAAAGGTAAAGAGCTACACTTCTCTACTTCCATGGTGGCACAGCGATATGCCCGCGACCTCATACCATGATGAGCAAAGCACAGATAGCCCATTTTGTAGCTTTGTGCTTAATTCCAAAGAAACTTCAATGGTAAATTTTAAAGAAATATGTTGATTATTTAGATGTGATAAAAAATCATTCAGACTTCGTGTGTCATGTTCCTATAACACAAAAGTATCATCAGTGTATCAAAACCAACGTTGAAAAATATGTAGTGAAGATGAAATGGTCGTAGTTTTAAGATGTTGCATATAAATTTCAACAGCTCATCGGAATACCGTCTTTTTATTTTCAAGTACTGACAGATCCATTGAAAATAGTTAGATTCTAAACATAATTATAGTTTAATAATATTCTGAACTAACATTTATGTTTTGTCAAGAAGTGAGACACTCTCATTTAGGATGTTTCAGGGTGCAGTAAGTGTATGGTAGTTTAATTCAACTAAAAACAAAGGTGACAATTCATGAAGCTTAAGATAAAGAATCTGTTTTTCGACGAAAGCTGCTGGTCACCCCTGGCTAGGTAATGGAACCACCTATGGTTTAATACGTAACGGATTTACTGTTATATTTTTATTTTAATATCGACGTTTGTTTCAGTTTAATGCATGTAACGCATGTTGTTAAATGTGTATTAATCAAGTCCCGCCTATTCTCTAAATTAGTAGAAGATTCTCTAGAGTAAGAATCAACAATACAGGTTTTGCGAAAGCATTAGGGTGTCTTCCAATATTGTTGTCAAGTGAATTTTCGAGAATTTCGACTGATGAATATAAAGCTAGCCATCGCGAAACGCCGAGAGACAGTTTATTACTATTTGGCCACTGCAGTCATTATGTTAGAAGCCTCAGAAGCTATAATTGTAACAAATGCTTATTAATTGGAAAACTACAGATATTTGACCAGGAACATTTATAGATTTCGAACAGTACGAAATTCAGTGAATTAACATTAGACGTTTGTATTTCGACGAGAACATTAGAAATAGTTGTCAAGAAAACTCGCGTGCCAAAAATAGAGATAACTAGCAATCGCATCAAATGAAGGGTATCTGTGTACACGGATAAAGTTAATATGCGCCTCGGAAACCTGGACCGTTGAAAAAATATTCAGTTACAGACTAAATGGAAGGCTGAATATTGTTTATGAGTTTGTAAAATTTTGTATACAAATAATTATTTGTAATAACCGTTATTATAATTGTTTTGTTGTTTGTATATTAAAATATATATGTGTTAAGAGAAGAAAATTGTGGGTATCATGTAAAATGTCACAAATCTGATACATACTGGCATTCAGTTATCTTCTAAATTGAATTTTCCGGTTATTTGAAATCGTAATACATAATGCACCTTACATAATAAATCGGAGACTCGTCCAAAATAAATTATAATACGTAAAAGTGATTAACGATATCACGTCTCGTTGTCATGACAAACAAAATTACCCATCAGTTTTTAAATGAATCAGAGGCGCTGCACAGATGGTGGTGGGGCGTACTAGCGCCTCCGCTCTTGTCTATCAGTTTCAAATTAAGGGTGGCTAGTGTAATTTGTGTAATTTTCTGCGAATATACGAAAGTAACCAACCGGCCCAAACCTTGCTAGTAATAATAAAAATGATTTTGTTATAGACGTATGTTTAACATGTTTGTAAATTTTTCAATATTTTTTACGTGTTACTGTCCTTTCTAGTGTGTTTTTACAAACAAACACACCCAACTGTTTAAGTTTAAACATTATTTTTTCTGAATAAATTAAAGTATCATTTCTTCAACAATGTAGTTAAAGTATACAAGAGATTCAGCGTCTTTAACACATCTGGGACAGTCGCTGTTTTCACTAAAGTAACTGTTAGTAAGCCACACTTGGTGACATTCAAATTGTATCCACTAAACCCTATACTTAGTTATCAATTACTGGTGTGAAAACAATTTTCCGATTAACAATATATGAAATTTGATATTCTGTAGGAATGTTTAATATTTTAATAACAATATCATATTCCAATGAAAATAACCATTCCCAACAAAAGGTTTAAATAATAAAATGAAAGAAGTGACTATTTTTTTTACAATATGAAAATCATATATAACATATCTTTTTTTATGAGCAACTTTGAACAATAAAACTAACATCACGTCTTGAGTTTGCATGTTAAAATGAAAACCAATCGTTTTCAAATGCCATGACTCAGGAACGATCTGCCCAACGATTTTTCGTTATTAATTGTTTGAGGAGAGTACATTTATTTTATTAGCTACTGTTTCCAAAATCATGAAGTCTATATTTCTAAGCTTCACTTCTAAGCCAACGAAAAAGGAGAAACAGAGAGAGAAAGAAAAGCAAAATCCTCGTATTTCCTTTGTTCGTCCTCTCATCGTATTTTAATGTTTATGTTAAAACATAACATTGCCATTAGACATAGCAAAGGAAGACTTTACACTCATAACCCTTCACTTAATTAGAACAGTTATAAATACTTTACATGTATAAAACTTAGTAATCAGCCATTACGAGAATGTATTGCATTACCTGGATTGTCGCAAAGAACATGCATTTACAATCTTTCATATGAAGTGAGCACTTAATGTAATAATCTTGTGAAAACAAATAAACAGTGAATTGTCTTAGAAGTGTTACTCGCAACCAAAAGAAGCAAGATAGTAATGGAGGACTAAATGCAACTATTTTACATTCATGGGTATAGTTTGATAAGGCAAGTAGAAAAGTGTCTAAAGTTGTGCTTTAGCCTCGTTTTTGTGGATTTTTCACTAGCGTTTGCCAGTTTAAAATACAGTAAAGGAGAAAGGAAGTGTTCTAAATTGCACCTGACCTTCCCAGGTTAGAACTTAAATATAATACTAATCCGTACAGCACTTGCACGTTTAAATTATACATATATATATATATATATACAGAAATATTTTAACATTCTTTACATTACTGTGACAGTGACTATTGAAAAGCGTATTTTTGAAAGTAGAAAGGTCCTACTCTCGAGTTAAAGTCGTAAGATAAAGTAAGTTATATTACATATGTGTGTGAACTACATAGGATTAGGTACATTTAAGCTACTTATATAAGTTTACCTTGGCAGCGTATTAACAATTAGCATAGTCATTCTTACACGTTCTTCGTGTTTTTTTCTCACACTAAAAAAAACGATCAACCTTGACGCTATTGTGTGATTAAACTAAACTGGATATCTTTAGGCATAGGTAAATAAAAGGATTATGTTCCCGAACCACACCTAACCAAAAGCAGCCCGTGCAAGGAATATAATTCTTTTATTCAGCTTGCTGTTTTTAGATTGTTTATTGTTTATTTGTTTGATTAATGGGCAACATTGTTCCCGAACCACACATAACCAAAAGCAGCCCGTGCAAGGAATATAATTACTTTATTCAGCTTCCTGTTTTTAGATTGTTTATAAGGCCTGGCATGGCCTAGCGCGTTAAGGCGTGTGCTTCGTAATCTGAGGGTCGCGGGTTCGCGCCCGAGTTGCGCCAAACATCCTCGCCCTCCCAGCCGTAGGGGCGTTATAATGTGACGGTCAATCCCACTTTTCGTTGGTAAAAGAGTAGCCCACGAGTTGGAGGTGGGTGGTGATGACTAGCTGCCTTCCCTCTAGTCTTACACTGCTAAATTAGGGACGATTAGCGCAGACAGCTCTCGAGTAGCTTTGCGCGAAATTCAAACCATTATCAATTAATTTGTTATTTTAGTTTTCTCTTTTATATACTATCGATGTTTTTTCTTATTTTTATATTAATTTGAGTAATACATGTTAAATAAAAGTTGTTGTTTTTTACATGGCTACTTTGTTAACTATCTCACATTCTATATAATACTAAAAACTTGCCCCACGCTAGTACAGCGGTAACTCTACGAATTTACAATGCTAAAATGAGCGGTTTGATTCCCTTCGGTAGTCTCAACAGTTTGTCTAATATGGCTTTGGTATAAGAAAACACACACGCTAAAAACGTTTTAAAGACCGTAACTTGCATATTCTTTACAGCAGAGAGTTTCTTTTTTTTTTTTAAGTCTGCTCTTGATACACCTGTTATGACAACACTTTCGAAGAGCGAAAGTGATTAAAATAGTTTGGTTTTTGCTCGTTTTTCGATGATATAATATCGATAGACGTCTATACCTTACGCGATGATAAAGAATCAGATTTTGTTTTCTTCATTCTCATTTTATTTTGTACTCGTTATTTATTTAAATACATTATGATAAAATTATGTTAATATATCATACTGAGCTGAATTGTAAATATTTGCTTCAAAGATTAATATCAAAATTCACACAATAAGTAAACAAATTAGTATTTACAGTAGGATAATAAGATTTATAAGTAGGGATAACCTATCAGTTCCAGCTGACTCTGAAGGAAGATGATTATAGTTACCATGGAAACCACTCTCTAGGATGTTTATAGAATGCTGTCTTTATATTATAGCTTGTTATGATGTACATGAATATCCAACTACATAGAAATATGTGCCAATGCTGAAAAATAAATGAGCGTATTTCTACTTTATTTTGCCTAATTATTAAATGCGATTGCTTATTACAGACGTGAAAATGACATGTATTTATATAAGGAATCCACAAAGCAATGTATTCCGTCCATATAATACTGTAAGAATTATTTGAATAATTAAATTGGTTAGCAAAAAAAATTGCTACTGAAGAGAACTCAAGTGATTCAAGCTATATTTGATGATGCTAATTTAAAAATTGTCGTCACAATTTGTCTAGCGCCTCAAGAGTTTCAGTTATTGTAATATATCAGTATTCTACGAGCATAAGCTGAATATAATACTTTTACACTACATCTTTAAGCTGATTTTGAAATGGTGTAACAGTGGTGTAAAAGCTATGATAAATAATGTTCAAAGTGGATCAAGCGATAGATATGTTTCATTTAATAAAAGTGATGAAATTAAAAAGAGTTAGGCCCGGCATGGCCAAGCGTGTTAAGGCGTGTGACTCGTAATTGGAGGTTTGCGGGTTCGCATCCCATTGCGCCAAAGATGCTCGCCCTTTCAGCCGTAGGTGCATTATAATGTGACGGTCAATCCCACTATTTGTTGGTAAAAGAGTAGCCCAAGAGTCGGCGGTGGGTGGTGATGACTAGCTGCCTTCCCTCTAGTCTTACACTGCTAAATTAGGGACGGTTAGCACAGTAGCTTTGTGCTAAATTAAAAAAAAAACAGTTACGTTGTTCCTCAATTTCAAAATAAGAATAAATAATCAAAATGAAAACAATATATTTTTGATAACTATGATATATTAAGAACAGAGGATAGAACTGATAATTATAGATATTCTACTGAAGGTTAATATAATTAATTTGAAGATTTGTTACCAGCTGGATTAAATAATATCAATACAGAAACTGGATATTTAGTGAGATATTCCAGCTATGGAAGATTATATCCAATAATTTATTTTGACGTTTTGAACCACAAATCTTGTAATAAATTTCAAGATAGGGTAGTTTCGGTAATTCAGAAAAAAAACTGCAGCAAACCAACATATGTTTTATTTCTTATTAGTTGTAAATAGAAAAAGAATAATGGGTATTTATGATAAATATTTTGAAACTATGAGATTTCCTTCATAATAGCCCTTAATGGCTCAGCAGTATGTCTGCGGAATTACAACGCTAAAACCCGGGTTTCTATACTCGTGGTGGGCAGAGCACAGATAGCTCATAGTGTAGCTTTGTGCTTAATTAAAAACAACAACATCAACAACCTTAATAATAATAAATTGGCTTCTGGTTTCTACATAGTAACTTTATGTATAGAAACATCTGAGTACTCTCCTGCAGGTTTGAAATTAACTGATGATGGTAATTATGATATCAAAAATAAATTATCAAAAATTATTAAAACTGCAACTGATAATATTGATGCTGTTAATTTATTGCAAATCGAAAAATATGTTCCTAGTAAATCAAATTCAATGACAAATCTATGAATAATGTTATTTCTATGAACCGAAAAAATTGTTATTAATCAATAATAATTTAATGCTGATAACAAAAAAGAAAATTTAATGGAACCGACTGGAAAAAGTATTGCAGTCAACAAAAAGTGTACAGATAAGTTACAGTGGACATCAACAAATTTGGCACTGGAGGAAAATTAGGGTAAATTGATGATATTGCTTCGAAAAAAAATGTATTTAGACTTTGTTTATCATCTATAAAGTTTCAGTTACTGTATATATCAATATTTTATCTACACTATGTGAAATACGGTGCAACCAACTCAGTATGATGGAATTATGCTGTGAAATTATCGGTAAAAGAAATACGTGTTTGATAACTTCAAACATTGGCTATATAGTTGTGATGTAAAGTTTCAAAAATATTGTTCATAAATACTATTTTTTCATCTATATAACTGCAATGAACTGCACCACTTTTATTTAATTCCCATGCCTACCTGCTCCACCAAAGAATCACGAATTCCTCACGTGCTTAATTTGCTAGAACACACAAGAAATCCCTGAACTGAGCTGAAAAGTTTCGGAGTTACATGCCTTTCTCTCACTTACCTCTAACTCAATCAAATGATCACTTGGTTTTGCTCTACTCACAGTGAAAACAAAATCTTCTTCCTCGCATACTACCAGCGATATTATCTAATTTTACACAACGTTTCTCTTCTTTAAATTATAGTTTCGTAAACATAAATTATTTTATACTTTTAGAATATCATTTGAAATGTTAGCTGCCCCACTTCAAGTAAAGTCAGAAAATGCAAAAGCAACCCCAACAGTTTTTGCTACATTTGCGGAAAATACATTATAGTTTCACGAAATAAAACCCTCATACACAAAAGTTAAAGATGACCAAGAAAACACTGGGCTCCACATGTGTATTGTACAATTTGTACATCTGACTTGACTCAGGGGCTGAATAAAAGGAGAGTAAGTATGCCATTCGCAATTCCCCTGATATGGCATGAAGAAAAAAAGGTCATCTGACTGTTATTTCTGTATAATTAATGTTTCTGGAAATTTAGGCAAAACTAAACAATACACTAAATATTCACATGTTCCATGTGCAATGAAACCAATACTTTATAGCTGATAGGCTTGCAGTGCCATATCCACCAGCGAAATGGGAAACAGAAGAGTTATCCTGGGAAGAAGACAATAAACAATTTTCTTTCTTCATCTAGTAACTATATTCCTGTAACACCTCAGTATAAGCTGTCTCATCTGATCACACATGAAGAGCTAAATGATCTGATTCGTGATTTGTCTCCATCAAAACAACATGTAGAACTCCTTGGTTTTCGTTTACAATAATGGCATACATTCACTCCAGAAACAAGAGTTACAATTTACTAAAGTCATCATCAAGGTCTTGCTTCTCACTACAGCATAGAGTAAAACATAGCTACGAACCAGTGATGACCCACTCAGGAAGTTTCAAACTTTTTGCATAGTTTATTTAAAGAAATCAATAATAAATATTATAATTCCCATCACATATATACATATATATATGTATATATATATTAAAAGGACCATTGAGAATACTTATGAATAAATAAAAAACATTACAAGATCTTAAATCTCTTTAAAACACCATATAGCTTGTGTTTCTGTGTTTGACGCTCTAATGAACGACCCTCCCAATGACTCAGTGGTATGTCTGCAGACTCACACCGCTTGAAACCGGATTTTGATACTCGTGGTGAGCAGAGTAGGTTTGTGCTTAATTCCAAACAAACAAAATTAGTCGAAGAATTAGATAATGAACATCAACTTGAAGAATAGAAAGATTTTATCGACTCATCTAAAGTAAGTTTGAAAGCTGTACTTTTTGTGAGAACACTAAGCCACCGATTTCTGTTGTTCATATGATAAACAGGAAATACAAGCATGTAGATTATTTATTATTATATGTAATTTTCAGTAAATGAATAAATTTATTAAATAAAAGGTTATTTTTACAATATATAAAATTTTGAATAAATCTGATACTCGAAAACTATATGATGAATAACATTTAATAAGACTTTTAGAGTCAGCATTGTCAAATTACTCAGAAATATTTGCATTTTATTCTAGTAGTTTATTTAAAGGAACCAATAATAAATATTATAATTCCAATCATATATATATATATATATGCGACTATTAAATTAAAAGGACCAGTGAAAATAGTTATGAACGAATATAAACCATTAGAAGATTTTGACTCTCTTTAAAACACCATTACAGCTTCATTTGAGTCCATGTCTGCATAAGGTGCTTCTACGTCATTTAAAATTATGATTGTTTAATTTTAGCAGTAATCTTAAGCTGCGTACGTAGAGTGATATGAAAAAAAGTTTTAAAATAACAAAAATTACATCTTGTGCATTTTTGATCATGGTAGTTGCAGTTCCGATCAACTCGCCTGAGAGAGGTATCAATTGGCAAGTCCTCAGTTTTCAATAAAATTTCACTGAACTATTTTCTTCATCTTTTACGCTATAAATTTATATCTTACATGAGAGAAAGGTGTAATAAACCGATTTAAAACCGGTATAATAGTGATAGGTTTAAACCATTAACACGGCAGTACGAAACCGGTGCTACAAATTAACCGAAAAATATTTGAAAGATAACTTTTAATGACAAAGATAAAAAATGTGTACTTATAATGTTGTAAACAAGATATTTAATATAGTAATTTATTTGTTAGTTAGAGTTTTGACGTCAAGCGCTATTGAATATTGATTATAAATATGATCCAGCTGGAACATGTATAGGATTATTTCACGATAAAGATTGATTTCAATATAGAAATTGATTCAGGCAGTGAATTAGCTATCACGATGACTTTGTGCAAGTACTTTAATTTGTTTTACGTTAGTTAACATCACTTGTAATATAAATTTGCAGCAAGTTTTCTGTAGTACAAAAGTTCAGGTTTGCACACATGTTAAAGCAGAAAATCAATTTGTAAACGTTACGTAAACTGGAGGATGAATTATTTTCACTGCACAGTGTGAAGGAACCCGGTCGTTATGGAATACATTACAACACTTACAAAAATTGACATGAAACGTTATATACCACTTACAACTGGTATTTACTTTTACATATAGATAATAATTAATTACAGTATTAGAAATATTGTTTACAACAGTATTTTGTATATCTGGCAATGTTACTATATATATATAGGTATAACTTTCTGTTACTAATATCAACCATAATTTTTAACTATTGATCAGAGGGAAGTCAACAAGTTGGTACATACAGCTGGAAATATTGTAAATATATTTTGGTTTTATACACATTCCAACTATGCTTCCTAGCTCCGATACCCTTTACAGGGTCACTGCTCCCAAAAAATACAGAAAATTAATTTTCTAACGGCACCCTATTCAACACTG
The DNA here is from genome assembly GCA_011833715.1 of Carcinoscorpius rotundicauda. Lineage (NCBI taxonomy): Eukaryota > Metazoa > Arthropoda > Merostomata > Xiphosura > Limulidae > Carcinoscorpius > Carcinoscorpius rotundicauda. Next base: position 46,333,030 of record CM022394.1, on the reverse strand, counting down.
CAGTTTTGTAGTTAGATCAGAGTGATAGTACTTAGATATTTACAACTTTTAGGCCCGGAATAGCAGCTCATAGAATAACTCTGAGTTTGTTTCTTCACGTATAAACTTTAAGCTCATATTTCCACGATCTCTTAAGTACTAATAGTTTCGGACTGAAGAAGTCAAAACTTTTTGATTGATGTATTTGACAATGCTCTAAACCTCATAGATTAATTTATACTAATCCTGCTTAACAGAATTTTAATTTGAGGGTAGGCTGTAATAAAACTGAATTTGGTATACGTGGGCCCATAGGCTTGATATTGCTCGAACACAAAAATATATGCCAAAAATGAAAACAATGTTCTCATAGATTAATTTCTTCTAATCCTAATAGAATTTCAAATGCCAAAGCTATTAATTATTTCATTTTGTTTCATCTATTATATGTAATTAATTAATTCTTCAAAATCATATACTGATAAAAGAAACGAAGTTCGTATATCTAATCCAGGGGTTCCCAACCGGTGGATCGCGAATTTCCAGGGGGTCGCGAAGCCTTGGCAGGGGATTCGCGTAGCTTTGTTAGAAGTAGCTTGGGATAACATTAATTTTATTTCATCAATTATATTTTCAAGTTGCGAGTGCCAAAAGGTTGAGAATCCCTGATTAGATTAGATTCTAATCTAATACTAAATGTTTCATGCTGACAAATGAAGAGTGCGTTAAAAATATGAAAATCTAAAATTATTTATTTCGTGTTTCAAAATTTTGTTGCAGCTAAAATTCGAACATGATGATTATTGAAAGTGAAAAATTAAACGTCCCATTCATAATTTTCAATGGAATTTTTGCTGATGGAATGTTCAGTGCCATGAATTCAATAATCTATAAAATAGTAAAAAATAGTAAAACATTCCTAACAGTTATCGCTGCTTTAAAAGTAAACACGCTAAAAAGAATTAATATTATTTCTTTTTATTTAATATCCTTATTATCAAATACAATTAGCGAAAGTTACTCAAACCTAAGTAATCGTTACAACTTTACAACAGGTGACAGAAAAAGATAGGGAAGAGGCCCATTTTTATCCTCAAGAACATCACTCAAGAATGTATAATTCTTATAAAGCTTACTGTAAATATTTTTTTTACCTTTCTTCAAATATGGAATAGCTTCACTTCGTTTAAAATACTTTTTTTGACATAAACTTTTAAAAATTCGATTCGAATATTTCTTTGCGCTTAAACGACATCCAGTGTTCCGCCCAGTTTCATCTTTATCGTCAGAAAACTTCAAAAGTATGATTCAGTTCATCAACACCATCCCACACTGAATAGGACGTGACTTTTCAATCATGATTTAGTCAATTAAACGTTAGCGGTGGGTACTGCCTTCATTCTGGTCCATCAGTTCAAAATTAGGGAGGACTGTGCACATATTTACCTTGTGGAGATTTGCATGAAAGGTTTAAAAACGAACAAACCCTCACACAGTCAGCACTGAATATACAAAGTGGTCGCTAGAAAAGCGGAAAATTTGTCAAACAGCTATTTATTTTTACAAAGAATAACTTTTACAAAGTTTTTTAAAGGCATATGTTATATTACACTCATAGATGCTCAAAATGCATTTTATGATATTAAAATCATGCATTTTATTCATGATGTAAAGAAATCAAAATAGAAATGAGTAAGCACTCATTTTATTCATGATCTCATCTGACCCTCAAATTTTCCGCTTTTCTAGCGACCACCCTGTATAAACCAAGACATTTTCACAAACACAAAACAAATCATTACTTGACAAAAAAACTGAATTAGCATGATACCTTATATTATCAAACCAGGGAATATAATAGATGATATCATGTAAAAGAAAAACAAATCAATTTTAACAAAATACCTTGCATGCAGCGTCACGTAAAGACCCATACAAACAGACAAGTATTCATTTGGACTAAGTGATATGGGTAGATTATATTTTGTAAAATTCAAACATGAATGTTTTCCCCTCTTTAACTCTGTTACTAAGTCGTCATCACCTCTGAATTTTTATTAATGTTGTGTCTAGCTTCAAGACTGTTTTACATAAATGCAGACGACATTTTCTTCTAATTCGAATTCTTGTTCTTTTTGTTTTTGAATTAAGCACAAAGCTACACAATGGTCTATCTGTGCTCTGCCCACCACGGATATCGAAACCCGGATTTTAGCGTGTAAGTCCACAGACATACCGCTGAGCCACTGGGGGGTATCCAGCTGCTTGACAAGTGGTTAGTGAAATATATCATTGCAATGGTGTGTCTGTTTTGACATGCCGCCAAGATATATATATATATTTATTTAAAAGAGCTTTCGTATGTTGAATACCATATGAATCTTCGTTATACAAGTCTCCAAACCAACAACAGGTTATCTCACAATAAGAAGCTTCATGTTATGCATCCCCTAAATAAAAAGAAAAAAGTTATCTCAGTATTCCCTGTATATGTGATATATTTGTATATAGTCTGCGTTTGTTTCTTGCTCTATGTGACAGTAACATTGTAATTAATTGGCGAAATTTATATTTCTTTGTTTCTGTGTTGATAGAATAATAAAACATCATTCATGTTTATTAATCTAATAAAGCCCGCATTTTAAAACTAGACTGAGCTATAAAGTACTTTACAGGGTTATTTACAATTATTTCAACGTGCAAAGTGTATCCCTGAAAATACCCGCAAATTTATTAAAAATCGACCTAATCTAGAGAAAAAGATCTATCAGTTGTTTTTATTTATTCATGTCAAGCGAAAATACTCAGAGTTAAGTCTAAATATAGCTAGTCAGTACTGCATAAGAAACCATTTCATTCGTTCTTGACTATTTTTTAGGATAATGTGGTCGTCTTACAAAACAATCTCAGGACCGAGCGCGACCAATTAGTTAGCATGTTGTTTCGAGGATCCCCGATTAAAATCCCTCCTCGAACCTTGGAATCGTGGATACATTATAAGATTGACTGTTAAATCACATAACCCAGTTGTCATTTATGCTTTTTTAGTGCAAAGCTATATAGTATAACCGCAAATTTTAGTGTTGACCTATCAGGAGACCACTATTATGTCTAAAAAGAGTGCCCGGCATGGCCAGGTGGTTAAAGTATTCGACTCGAAATTCGAGGGTCGCGGATTCGAATTCTCGTCAGAGTAAACATGCTCGCCGTTTCAGCCGTGGGGGCGCTATAATGTGACGGTCAATCACACTATTCGTTGGTAAAAGAGTAGCCCAAGAGTTGGCGGTGGGTGGTGATGACTATCTGCCTTCCCTCTAGTCTTACGCTGCTAAATTAGGAACGGCTAGCGCAGAGAGCTCTCGTGTAGCTTTGCACGAAATTCAAAACAAAACAAACCAAACTGAAAAGAGCAGCTGAAAAAGTGATGGTATTGGTTTGCACTACCAGCTGTCTTTCTTATAGCCTATTACTTCAAAATTGGAGGAGATAGTCATAATGAAACTTTGCCTCAAATCCACTAAACAAATAAAAAAGTTACTTTTCTATATTGCTTACAAACAGTGCTCACTGGTAATCGTGATTTTTTGTATTCTTCCATCTAAATAATATTAAGTGAGAATCATATCAACATATAATACTCTACCTTGCTCCTTACTCTAATATTTTAAATACATAGAAAAAAAACTAATGTTTGTATCAGTGAAAAGACAATTAAATTACTAATATCAATCAGAGTTATTCTCTTCGAGAATATCATGTTATCAAGGGAGTAAGTATATATTTTTGCAAATTAGACATTGTCTAAATCTATAAATGCTACAAGACCAAGCAAAACTTTCTTTCAATCCTTAGTGTTTTTCTTAGTAGTTTCCTATGATTGCTTAAGTTAATATGTGCACTCTTTAGTTGTTGTTTTTAGATATTCTTTACCATCGCTTAACTTAATATATGTACTGGTTTTACGCGTTTAGTTGGAAATTAACCTTTAAATTGACTGCTAGTGCTTTTGCCGTTTACTACCGCTAGAATTCACATTATTGCGACTTATATGTTATTATAGTTCTCGCAGTCAATTATTTAATCGACTCATAAGTTGTTTGGTAAATATACTCTTCAAAAAACGAAACGCAAAAGGCAAAATTTGAGACAAATTGTAAGCAAGTTTATTCCGGGTAGTTCTGTATGACATGTGTGAAACTATGCATATTCACTGCTGAACATCCAAAGTCTGCAAAGGCGAAGTCCACGCTCACCAGTTGAAGTTTAACGTCACTCAACGTCAATAACGAGTATGCTCCCCCGTGAGCATCAATAACTGCTTGGCATCTCCTGCCCATTGAAGCGATGAGATGACGAATCACATCCTGTGGAATGGCTGTCCACTCAGCCTACAAAGCTGCTGCAAGCTGAAGTAGAGTCTGCGGTTGAGGTTGTCGCCGTCGCAGACGTCAGTCCAACTCGTCCCAAAGATGTTCGATGGGGTTTAAATCTGGTGGGCCAGGGAAGAGCGTTGATGTTGTGGCGTCTCAAAGAGACAGTGGTGATCTGGCTGTGTGAGGACGGGCGTTGTCATGTTGAAAAACGTCATTGACGTTCACCATGATTGGTTGCACATGGGGCCTAAGAATCTCGTCGACCGTTGAGTACGGTCTGATCAGAAATTTTACGCAGCTCTAGTATGGTTGAGGCAGTAGACGTGGCAGTGGTGGTCCTATCGTATGTAGCGATCTTGTGCGAGCGAGGTCACACGAGGTCTGCCAGATCGTGGACGGTCACGAGTTGATCCATGTTGTTGGTGACGATTCCATAGCATTTTGATTGTGCTTGGGTGGACATTTACAGCTCTGGCAACATCTGATCGAGATTTGCCAGTTTCCAATCAACCAATGGCGTTGTTGCGTTGTGGTTCAGTCAGTCTTGGCGTAACTGTATAGCGTGTCGGTGGCTTAACACTGAGCTGTGGAAACCGAGAACCCTTCACTTTTATAGGGATTTTGCACATGTTGCACTTGCAAAACATGCAGATCTCTCAAACAAATTTGCTGGACACGAATGCGTTTCGGCGAAAAATCCGATGTTTTCCTCCGTTTTCAAGGTGCACAACTTTTATTGTCATTTTGGTTTGACAAACAGTGTCTTAACAAGTGTAACATCACATACTCTGAGCTTGTAACATTATTACATATATTTCTCTTTAAAATAAAAAAAATATCCCTTTTGCGTTTCTTTTTTTGAAGAACGTATAACTTAGTTAAATGTGTTAAAAAAACAGTCGTTAGTGTATAGACCCCACAGATTATTCTTGGGTTAAAATTGTTCAATAAATTCACTAAATATTTGTTCTTTTTTAACAGAAGTGATTAAATAGTGAAATTTTCAAACCAAAGTTCAAGTACTTCAACTTAAGTTGAAATAGAACAAGAAAAAAATATAATAGAAACCAGTTCGACACCTTCACGAAAACTCAACGGCCTAATAGAATATCCAAACTGTTTGTGATTTTTATCAGTGTTTTGCTGTTTAGAATTAAGCACAAAGCTACACAATGGGCTATCTGTCCTCTGCCCCCCACGGGTATCGAAACCCGGATTTTAGCGTGTAAGTCCGCAGACATACCGCTGAGCCACTGGGGGCTTTATCAGTGTGTAAATAACGACCATATTATCAAGTGAGTTATACATCAGGTACTTTTCTCCATTATAATCTTTATTGATAAAAAATAACATACTGAATATCAAGTTTTCCCTACTCGTAATGCTTCTCATTATATATATATATATATATTTATTAAAATCTACTAAATTCCAATGTTTCATATTGTTAAGAAATAAATAATTAATCTGTTTTTTTCAACTCCCTGGCGGGTACAGTACAGATCGACCATTGTGTAACTTGTGCTTAACACCCAACAGACGATTACTCAGGTGAGCTACAAACTGTCATATTGAGAGGTTGTCACAATGTGGGATGCTCCGTGCCAGTGGTGTATTTGCATTGCTTTAAATTTTTGTATCATTATTGCCCAATCGCATGATATCATACGTTTAAAACTGTAAAAGTTGACACGAGGCCTTAGAGCCAGAGTGTGAGTATATCCTAAGGAACGTTATCGTAATGTTAACATACCTGAATGTGGGCATTGTGGTTGTAAGATATTCAGATACATCACTTTTCTTGTCATCAATTTTCATTCTTACTTTAAAATTAACAAACTTTTTTATTCAAAATGTGAGCTAAGAAACTCGAATGCAGGCTCAAGTTTCACTTACTTTCCACTTACAACAGGTGAGAAATAGTTTTCATTTAACTATATATAACGGCAGATTTCATTAACGAACCGAAACCTGGGGACTCACTTCAAGTTGCTCCGCAGTGTCTGTGGACTTATAACTCTAGAATTAGGTTTCAATACTCATGGTGTGTAGAGCAGAAATAGTCCATTGTGTTGTTTTGAATATAAGCTCAAACAACAAAAAAACATTCTCAAGTGGAACTCTAGAAAACTATTATCTGACCCCCCAGTAGCATGATGGTATGTCTGCGGATTTATGCTGCTCGAAACCGGATTTTGATGCCCAGGTGGGAAAAGCACTGATAGCTCTTTGTGTAGCTTTGTGCATAACAATCAATAAACACTTCCATTTAAAACTGATATTCGAGTTTAACTATCACAGCACAAACTTTGTTTTTCAAGTCACATTTTGTGTTAATTGCATCTTGTTATAGACCTTCAGTCTATCATGGCAGCAATTACTAAAACGGCAAAAAAGACCTCTGCATGTTTCCAGACAACTGTGAAATGCCGAAAAAAATTGTACGTGATGTCAAACACATGCACTGTTACTGACGATTTTATAGACGTGAGTGACAACATTCTGTGATATCCCATACCAGGGCCATGAGAAATGTTCCTTAAAAGTAAATTGTTGTCCACGCTCTATCTCCGACATGTTGGTTTGGTCTTTCCTCTCCAACCTTAACACTTTACTAACTACGGATGCAATTATGGAGAAATAGAACTATTTGACACATTTGATAGCTGGTGTATAATCAGAAACATGCAGGAACGAACCCGTTATAGATAACATTTGACTCATTATTTGTCGTTTAGATCAATTAAAGAAACTCCACATGTACTTCAAATTTTCTGTTTTTAGAGGTATCCTTTTTCATGTTCAGTTAACTAAGATTTGTTTGTTTGTTTTTTTTTAATTTCGCGCAAAGCTACACTAGGGATATCTGAACTAGCCGTCACTAATTTAGCTGTGTAAGACTAGAGGGAGGGCAGCTAGTCATCACCACCCACCGCTAACGGTTGGGCTACTCTTTTACCAACGTATAGTGGAATTGACAGTATCATTATAATACCCTCACGACTGAAAGGGCGAATATGTTTGGTGCAATCGGGATTCGAACCCGCCACCCTCAGATTACGAGTCCAACGCCTTAACCAACCTTGCAATTTCGGGCCATTATGTAAGAAACACTGAAAAAAAAGACTGATCGCAATTATATTTGGTTGGCCTACTATGGCGTAGTACTTAAGGTGTTAGACTTGCAAAATGCAGATCTTGGATCCAACTTCCCCTCATCAGATATTCCCGCTCTTTCAGCCGTAGAGGCGTCACGATGTAACGGTCAATCATATTATTCGTTGGCGGTGAGTAATGTTGGCTAGCTACATTCACAGCTATATTAGGAATGATTAGCGCATATATATCGAGTAGTTTTGTGAGAAATTGTAAACAAATCAAAGAAATTGTATAGTGTTTGAAAACATAAAAATAAATAAAGTATGCAATTATAAAAAATTACTGGTCACTTTTAATCAAATACGTTTATATCGAAATGCAATCCGTATGAAATTCTGAGTAGCATGTAAATGGTATTCTCACCTAGAATTTTTTTTCTGACAAGTGCTTGATATATTACAAGTAGATCTACCTAAGAATTCATGAGTTTCTGTTAGAAATAGCTTAACTGAGTTTTTTTTTGTTAAATGTGGAATCACATGATTCTGGATAAACTGTGAATAATGTATGTAAGTTTTTTTATTACACTACAAAACAGAAAGCAGAAAAATCGTTTGTACCTACACTGCCTGGCATAGTCTGGTGGCTAGGACACTCCATTCGCTTTCTGAGGGGCGCGGGTTCAAATCGTCACTTCCGAAAATACGTGCCTTTTTAGTCGTGGGCTTTATATATGACAGTAAGCTCCACTATTTATAGGTAAAATTAGCCCAATTTTATCCTTCTCTGCTAAATTAGGGACATATATTAAAGACAGTCCTCTAGTTAAACGAAATCGGACAATCCGCCTATATAAAGGATTGTGGTTAGCTCTTAAGCTTCCTCTCTCACAAGAAAGATCATAGTTGAACTAAACACGATGATCTAAAAAAACACATCTTATAGGTCACCTTTTAGAGAAATAAATTTAAAAAGCACATTAACATGTGAAATATAATCTCGATTTCTACATCGGATGGATGACATCACCTCCTGTCCTGATTTACCTAAAGCAATGGTCAGCTGTCACTTTCATTCAATGGCAGAAGAAGCCTGTCAACCTATATACTCCATACCATACTGAATGCCCTCAAATAAGGAGGCATTAGCTACTAAAGAGAAGAAAGCATTACTACTGTATATGTAAAAACGGCTCGTTTGGTTTAAGAACATTTTTTACGTGGAGGAGCGAACAACGTTTTGACCTTCTTCGGTCATTGTCAGGTTCACAAAGAAAGGAAGAGGTAACTGACGGGAAGCTGACCACATGTTTGAAAGAGGTTGTGTAACTGAGTGTCGGAATGTAAAGGGCGTGCTTAGATATTTGAATATATAATTTTATATTATTATTTTTAGTATAGGTATAAAGGTGTTCCTTCGAATTGGTTTATTTTGGGCTTGAGTTGTTGTATAAGTGAGGCTTTTTTCAATTTTGAGTTTGTTTATGTTTGTTTCTTTATTTAGTATTTGGGTGTTTTCTATGGTTATGTTGTGTTTATTTGACTTTCAGTGTTCTGAAACGCGTGAAAGTGACTTTTTATGTTCTTTGAATCTGGTTTCTATTTTTCTACTTGTTTCTCCAATATAGAAGTCGTGGTAGTTATCACCTTGTATTTTATAAATAATGTTGGTGTGGTGTTTGTCAGTGTAGTTCTTACACAGTATAGACCTCAGTTTTTATGCCTGGTTTTTGAATAAATTTGGTATTAACTGGAATATCATATTTTGTTACTAGTTTTTGCCAAATGTTGGTATTTATCTGCTGATGTCGGGAATATATGATATGCAGAAGTATATGGTTTCATGATATGTTTATTCGTTACTTTTGTTGGTTGATTTTGCCTTCTGTCTAATTGCGTGCGTATAATGTCTTCTACGGTTTGTGGATGAAACTTATTGATGTTGATGAAGTATTGTTTTATTTGTCTAATTCATCGTTTATTTTATCTGGTGAGCATAGTTTTATAGCTGTGTTTATTTGGTTTCTTAGTATGTTGAGTTTTTGTTTTGTTTCATGTGCTGAGTCCCAAGGAATGTATAGTCCAGTGTGGGTGATCTTTCGGTGGATTTTAGTTTCAAATTGTGTAACGGTTCTTCTAATTTTGAGGTTAAGAAATTATATTTGTTTACTTCTTGTTCACATGTGAAGTTAATGTTGGGATGTATAGCGTTAATGTGATTGAAAAAAATAAGTGTGTGTTTTGTAGATGTGAATCCCGCAACCGTGTCATCTACAAATCTGTACCAATATAATGGTGGATGTAATGCTGTATTAATAGCTTGTGTTTTAACTTGTGTCATAAAATATTGGCCAGAACTGGTGATACTAGGTAACTCATGCTTAGGCCATTTGTTTGTATATAGTTGTGGTTGTTGAGCATGAAGTTTGTCTTCATGGTGGTAAATTCTATGAGTGTTGCCAAATGGTTGCTGGGAATGTCTATAAATGTGTTAGGGTCCTGGATATAGAGTTCTGAGGCTGTCTTGCAGACTTCAGCGGTTGGAACATCTGTAAAGAGGGATATATACTTAGTTACTAAGTTTAATAAATTATAGTGGAATTTTCTTGATAGTAGTACAGTAATTTATGTTTTTTGTTATTCAACTGTACATACAAAACTTAGAAAAATATTTTGGCTGATATCTTCCACGTGCGAAATTTTAAAAGGCTTATCAACATACGTCCAACACCAACTGTGTTCAAAGGTCGAGATAGAAGGGAAATTTGATTAATTTACTTCTTTATTTATTGTAGGCCTTCAGTGGCTCAGCGGAATGTCTGCGGACTTGCACGCTAAAATCCTGGTTTCGATACCCGTGGCTGGAAGAGCACTGATAGCCTATTGTGTACCTTTATGCTTAATTCAAAACAACAATATTTATTGTTTTACATTGTACGAAAAATTTAATAACTTATTTTTAAATAGCTACAATCTATATCATATATAACATATAATTGAAATATGAATATTTATTACAAAATACTAGTCCACTAAAACACAGCCAAGATAAGTTCAACTTGTGAAGACTAAAGATCAGTTTTATATTATTGGTTATGGTAACATGCCTGCACGTGCAAGTTATGTAATTTTAGCTAGGCATGACTGGATATTAATTATAATTTTATATATCAATATATAATGTTATGAGACTAAGCTACTTAGAATAAATATTTGTATTTTCATGTTATTTTTCGTCATTATAGAACAAAAAATAATATAGCTTATCATTATTTCCTAATTTTAAAACGGTTACGAGGTCGGTCAAACTGACAGACCCCACATAGTTAGAGAGAATAATAAACAAATAATATATAAATGTTTGAAATGTATTTAAGCAGTTGAGAAGTTATACAAATAATATATTATATTTTTGGAACAAATAATAGTTTATTTTGAACATAATATAAAAATCACATTGCATTCGTTTTAGTATTGAAACAGATTCGATATTTTCACAAACAAATCTTTCTTTAAATACTTCATTAAAAAAACTTGTAATCTTTATTACATTTTATGAAGATAAACGTACCGCAGCAAATGTTATAGTATAAATACTTAATGTGTATAAGAACTAATGTATATTATGTATATCGAGCCTATTCCATTATTACCAAATTTTAAGAGAATTATTTCTGTACATTCTTTTAATTTTATGTTCATATAATACATTAGAAAACTAATAAACCCTTTTAACTTTAACTGAAAAATACAAAACGATATACTACACAATACAAAACACTTTATCAGTGAAAATATTTTATCTTTATTAAAGAAACAACACATAAAATATTCTTTAGCATGAATGGATAATAACGTTGGGCAAACACAAACAGAGAAGAGTCTAACATGAAATCTCACTTATCTTCAATGAGAGAAAAAGAATAGAAACAAAATAAAATACGAAAAGGAAAATACAACAATGACAGTGATATAATTTTTCTTTGTTTACTGGTTTCCTTATAATTATATTTACATGTTTATATGTATAAACATATGTCTTGATGTCTTTAGAAGCCTGTATAATTTACATTTTAGTGATTGCAACTAATCTAGTTCTCTAGAAAAGTCAGTCCAGCAAATGTGAGTCACCTGTTTCAGTTCTCTGTTGTTTGACCAGATGTGTGATCTGGTCCTACAAATATAGTGGTACATCCACTCAACAAGCCACTGAGTTGTCTTTGCTTCGTCAGACCAAAATTGTCAGTACAAGTATATCTTCTCTTGGCTTCCATAGCCATGTTACATAGTACCAATGCATTACACATGGCTTAGATTAAAGTCTGAAACACCACCTGTATATGCCAAAGTGTTATCATTTGCTTCATCACATAAACCTATGCAGTTTACTGTGTCTGGCATTAATTTGGTTGGCATTAGATGATTTTCCTATGGAACAAAAGCTGGTCCATTTTAAAGGCAAATTTGACCAACGATGTATACAGTACATTCATCCCAAGAAGTTATTCCAGTCCTGAGATTGGAAGCGACACTGCCAGACTTAGCCAGATATCTATTTTCCCTCTAACATCTAGTTTATTTACAATTGCCAGAATGAAGTCTATCTGTTGGCCATTGCAGTCAATGGCTATAATTGAAGGATTGAGAAAATTTTGAGGTCCACCATGCTTCTCACTAATCCTGTAACTACTAGACACTCAGTAGACACTTTTATACCCTTATAAGCATATACCAAGCCTCATTCACAGAGACAGAACTAAACTGACCACTAGACTACATGGTGAAAGCCAGTTGCTGTGTTCTCCCGTTACTTTTCTGCAGCGGTTGCCACAGAATTTAACACTTATCCTAGATTTGTTGATCTGATGGCTGACATTGATACCCTCGCTAATTTTTATGTATTCCAAAGTACTGAAGTCGTTAATTGGTAGGTATTTATTGAGAAGTATGCTGAAGCCAATTGCTCCGTCACCCCTATTGTGCTGCAAAATATGGCTAATTTCCCAGTTTGAAAATTCTGTAGATGATGACATCAGTTATGGCTGTGGTAAATGTTCTGTAAGTAAATATTGAAGTGGTGTGTAAACCATGGGAGCACCAGCACAGCTTTGTCGAACATTGAACCCAGTGAGTTTCCCTTATAGGTATATTGTGGGGTGAATTATTGCCACACCTTGGTTGAATTTAACCCATCCTGATTTATGTACCTGCATTGTATCCTTTGCTGAAGGGACTGTCATTGCAGATTCTCTTCTTTCCAGCAGCCAGTCGCGATAAGCAGAATGAAAATGTCTCTCATCCTAGGTGCTAGTGAATACGTTCATTATTCAGTAAACATATCTATCGAAATATCCTTTCCATCTGCAGTGGCCATTGTATGCATTCCCATGAAATTGTAACAGATGTTGCCAGTATGTTTGTGCTAATTTTTGGGGCTTTAATTTTAGTCCGATGGATCATCTGGTTCCCTTCTGTGCCAAATCTGTGGTGTAGATTATTTATTGTGGTTCGCCAGTTGTTCTTTGTGCATTGAGGAGTGGAATGCCTACACTCAAGATTAGGTATTGTGCAGCTTGCTCTGGAATTATTCTATACAAGGCCTTAACTTGTTATACATGTCCAGAAAGTGATCCATATCTCCTTTTGCAGTTCTCTTAAATGTCAGAGGCACTATTTACTTAGTCTCGCTCACTGGTACTCAGGTTTAAAGCCGCTCCTATTAATATTGATCCCAATGGATCCCAAGAGGAAGCAGTACCAATGATTTCAGTTGCTGCAAAAAGCTAATCATGGGTACATCAACGCCACAATAGGCTTCAGTGTTTATTTTGGGGCTACAGAACAAAGTTCTACTTCTGGGCGGCTCGTCATATAGCCCTGCACAACGCATGTTGTTGTGAGCTGCTGTTGAGATGACAGGAAACCTCTCTATTCTTCTCAGTACTTCAGTCCATTCACCCCCATGTGTCCACATTCTCACACGTACTTATCGGGAAGACAACTATAACTGGCAGAAATTCTCCACTAGCAGCACATTCAACCTTTGTTCACTAGTCAGTGGTAGTTTCAACCAGAGCCAGAATTGCATGCTGTATTCTGGTAACTAATGGCTTAGTAAACAAAAACCTTCTCGTACGATCTTGAACTTATCAAGTACTTTATCACTCAAGTAAACCTCAGTTGTCCACACTTCTTTGTTGCTGAGATCAAAACTTGAGGGCGCTCACACTATTTGTAATCTGGATGCACCAGACGTGAGCGAATTTTTTTGATTCACTGTTTACAGGCTGACAGTTGCCAGCGATTTTCACAGTAGCAGTAAACGTCAAAGTCCAGGAAGATTACGTTAGATTCCACATTTCAGCCACTCAAGTATCTTTCTTTCTGCGAACAAAATCTCTTTGTCAGCCATAATACTTCTACTGTTTCAGGAGGCTTGGTTTTGTTTATTAAGAATTTTACGCAAAGCTACACGACGTCTATCTGCGCCAATCGTCCCTAATGTATCAGTGAAGAACTAGTGGGAAGACAGCTATTCAGTACCAGCCACCGACTGTTTTAAAAACGAATAGTGGGATTCAATGTTATAGCACATCTTTAAACTCTGTGTACATGAAAAATTGTGTTGGGATTCATATGTGCGTTACTTTACTTAAGAAAAACCCAGAATAAATGTTGATCATAGTAACAAATTGTATTATTTCTGTTTTGCTTGTAATATTTTCACTTAACCTGATTTTTTTCAACAAGTGATTGACAGATTAATCCGAAAATAACAGCAGGTTCTCCTAGATAAAGGTAATTCAACTGAGGTTTTCTTTATACATGTTGAATTAAAAAGTCTGAGCAACTTGTTAAGGATGTACAAAATTTTTGTTACACCAATGAAACATAGAGCAGAAAACAATGCGCTTACATAAACGAACGAGCACTCAGTCCTTCTGCAAATAGTGTTTAACTCTTAAACCTTCTCTGATACATGACCAACTGCCGCTAAATGAACTAAAAATGGTGATATCCAAAATGGAAGGTTCTTCTCGGAGAAAATCTAGTAGAGAACTTTAATAATATAATTGTAAATACTCTAATGAGTAAAAATAGTAATACTTTCTTCACTAGCAATATCTCTTCATTGGACAATCATTTAATTTTTGTTATGTAGTAGTTACGGTAGAAAATTTTAAATATTAGAGAAAAGTCCTCTTGAGAATTTAAAGTATATGATCTTAACAATAAAGATATAAAAATGAATTTTAAAGTAAATCATATACATTAAAACTGACAGAAACGTGATCAAGCTGTGTTTTCTTTTGTCCTAAAAATAGAAAACTATATAAATACAACTAAGCTAGAAATAAAATTAAAACCAAGATTTATGTTGGTTTTGTTTCCGTGAGTGATTTACATGTGAATTTATGCAGAACTACTTGAATAAAAGCAGAACAAATTAAAATAACAAGAAAAATATTATTACACCGATAATAATTTACCAGTTACTCAAGAGAATACGTATGAAAATAAATTAATAACCGAGTTTCGTTATACGTCTGTAAATTTTCTCTTGACCCATTGTGGGATAAGCTTATATTTGTTGATAACCGCAAAATTACTTAGTTGTCTCAAATTACAGTAAGCATCGATTTTTCGTTCGCGTTATAAGTTTTCAGACTTACCACTGAGGCAGTTGGGTCTGATAACTGAGAAGAGAAGTGATAACTCATATAAGTTCAATATGCAAAAAAATATCTGTCAGTCTCATAACAATTTACCCATATTGCACTAAGCCGTCACAACTTACCTGTTAGTCATTCAATTAGTATTGTTTGTACGATGAGGATGAAAATTTATCTTTTAACATTCTTAAATTCCATACCTTGGCATTAAGTTTGTCTTTAGCCCAGAATGTCCAAGTGGTTAAGGCACTCCACTATTAATCCGAGGGTCGCAGGTTCGAATTCCATTCACACCACACATGCTCGCCCTTTCAGCCGTGTGGACGTTATAATATTACGATCAATCCCACTATTCGTTAGTAAAAGAGAGGCTCAAGAGTTTGTGGTGAGTGGTGATGTCTAGCTGCCTTCTCTCTAGTCTTACACTGCTATATTAGGAACTGAACGGCTAGCGCAGATAGCCCTCGTGTAGCTTTGCGCGAAATTCGTAAACAAATTAAATATCCTGGAATTAAGTTGATCTTTAAATCGTAGTTAAAGTTAATAATGGCCGTAGAATACTTTAAATATTTAAATCTTTAGGTATTAAAATAATTGTATGAACTTCTACCTCTATTACTGACATAAGGGAATAATGATTGCTGAATCATCATGTATTTTTACATTAACCTTTCCACTATTCAAACACCGTGACTGGTGGCGTTATCTGGTATCAGCTTTCCTGTGAGATAAAGGAGATATAAATTGGTTAATGAAAAATAACACGTACACTATCTTACTATGTTAATTTTATATTTGTATATTAAAAGTGTAATATAAATATACATAGATATACATTCATATATAAATAAATATAACGTTATTAATTATAAGCAATTAACTAGACCATGGTAATTTTCATTCATAAATACAGTTCACGTGCGATCTTTTCGAACACTTAGCTTTTATAAACTTTTTAAGCACCAGCGAATTTACTAACCTAACTGATCTGGAGATAATGATAGCATCATTGTCATTTAGTTTTAATAATATAACATAACACTATTTCTAAATCAGTACTGTAAGCTGCTAGTCACTGGCCTAGAATTTGTCTTCTTGAATGCAACAAGTTGTCTCCAATAATTTTGTGGCCGAGCGCGTTAAGGCGTGCACTCGTAATCCGAGGGTCGCGGGTTCGCGCCCGAGTCGCGCTAAACATGCTCGCCCTCCCAGCCGTGGGGGTGTATAGTGTGACGGTCAATCCCACTATTCGTTTGTAAAAGAGTAGCCCAAGAGTTGGCGGTGGGTGGTGATGACTAGCTGCCTTCCCTCTAGTCTTACACTGCTAAATTAGGGACGGCTAGCACAGATAGCCCTCGAGTAGCTTTGTGCGAAATTCCAAAAAAAACAAACAAACAAACCAATAATTTTGAGGCCTGGCATGGCCAAGCGCGTAAGGCGTGCGACTCGTAATCCGAAGGTCGCGGGTTCGCGCCCGAGTCGCGCTAAACGTGCTCGCCCTCCCAGCCGTGGGGGTGTATAATGTGACGGTCAATCCCACTATTCGTTGGTAAAAGAGTAGCTCAAGAGTTGGCGGTAGGTGGTGATGACTAGCTGCCTTCACTCTAGTCTTACGCTACTAAATTAGGGACGGCTAGCATAGATAGCCCTCGAGTAGCTTTGTGCGAAATTCCAAAAAAACAAACAAACCAATAATTTTGTTGTTGTGTTGAGATATTAGATATCATATTCACTACTAGATGGCAGCACAATCATAACCATTTCTCTTCATGTTTACCTTTTTACGGTCCCTGCAGAAGTCTTGAGATTTAAAAGATAAAATCAGGAGCTTGTTTCTCCTAGGTGAACAGAGCCCGATGTGGCTTTACTATAAAAAAGCACACACTCCACGAGTATCGCTGCCTAAGAAAGGAAATGATAAAACAAGTAATTTTATAATTTAGCACAAAATGAAACTTCTGACTTTATGAATAGTTGATGACAACTATAATGGCAATATTAAAATTTAATGGCAGTGTATCCCTATCTTTTCGAGTATATTTTAGAAGAAGAAATATGATATAATAACAACATTCTTCTCATATAAAACTTGATGAGAATATTGCATATCACAAGAAATACATATATATATATCCATATAAATATTAAGTAAATAAATTTAAAGGAACATAGTTTTGTACTTTATTCTGCTAATTAGTAGTTCCAAAATTTAAGTGTAAAAGAAGTGTTCATTAAAAGCTCTATATCCATCTACTATTTTCATAAATTCCATTATTTTATACTATTGACTTACAATTCGTCATTTATAAGAGATGTACCTTACACATGTTTTAATTTAAAATTCACTTAATGTTTTCTACATCACCTGTAAAGCACTGTGGTAACAAATATTTTAGTTTTTTAAAGGTCTACACTCTTCTGTAGCTAATATTTTTGACAGAACCTTTTGAAACTTTGTTTTTCATATAAATTTTATTTCCTTGTAGCTGGGTTCGAATCCCCGTCGCGCTAAACATGCTCGCCCTTTATTATGTGACGATCAATCCCGCTATTCGTTGGTAAAAGAGTAGCCAAAGAGTTGGCGGTGGGTGTTGATAACTAGCTGATTTCACTCTAGCCTTTCATTGCTAAATTAGGGCCGACCAGCACTGATAGTCTTTGTATTGCTTTGCTCGAAATTCAAAATAAACCAAACCATACCTTGTAAACTGTAGAAGGTTTGTTAAGGCTCGAAACAAATCGGACGTTTTTTTTGTCTGGCTCTTGTTTAAGGCGATTTGGGCTTGAAATTTTGCTGAATATATAGGTAGAAGAGCTTGAATTTATCTATTTTTCTGATTGGGACAGCACATCGGTCGAGGCCTCACACATAGAAGAACTCAAATTAACGGCAGCAGAGCGGGAACCTCAAGAAGCCTAAGAACGGCACGTACAAAGAAAATTTCAGAAATGGCGGGAAAAACCGTTAACTCGAAACAAACGTTGATTGCAGGTAAGTCAAGTGCAGTTGGTGGTAATGAAAATAATTCTCCATTGCTGGCTCTGTGTAGTCTGGCAAAAAGGGAATTAAATTCGGTAAATAAAACAAAAAATGTAATTAACAAAAAAAGTAAAGTTAAGAGAAAGTTGATAAAAGAAATTAATTTTTCGGAAAACTCCGAATTTGAAGAAGAAGCAGTGATGGCTACTAATATTGAGGTAGAGGTAGCTACCCCTGCAACAAAAGTAGGTAGTTTAAGTCCAGATAATGTAATGCAACAAAACTTAAAAACTAAGGATGTTGATATTACACCGTGAATAACGTACAAAAAATGACACAGACAGTGATCAAGACTTGGAGGACCAAGGATTTATCACTGTATTATCAAAAAAAAAACATAAAAAAACAAACAACTAACCACAGTACTATTTTAAAGACAAGACCACCACAATATGCGGTGATAATAGAAGGCATTTCGGGTCAGTATAATCAACCCCTGCTTGCCACAGAGGTGAAAAGATGCAAACCTAATGTTAATATAGTTAACATTAAGCGTTTGCCAAGAGGCGGTGTACTTGTGCAAGGGCAAGATGTGGTCGATCTTAACAGACTACTTAAAGAATGGCCAACAGATGCCTTTAAACCTGGAAACATTAAAATCCACCTCCCAGGAAGTAAGCCGCAACCAAAAGCAATTGTGGTAAGAGGGGTTCATCAGACGATTGACCTGGACCTAGTTAAACAAGCACTTGACGAACAAAACATACCATACACAAAGACAGAAAGAATTATTTCTAAGAAAACACAAACCCCTACAAACCTGACAAGAATTGACATTGATGACAGTTACAACATACAAAATTTAATAAACAATGGAATATTGCTCTGGTATCAAAAATACCAAGTTGAGCAATTGAAAACTCCGGCAATTGTTGTAACACAGTGTTACAACTGCCAAAGTTATGGACATGTTTCAGCAGCCTGCTTAGCATCACCGAGGTGCTGCGGATGTGGCGGGGAACACCATATCAACCAATGCAAAAAAGAAAAAGAAACGCCTAAATGTTGTAACTGTGGTCAAACCCACACAGCAAATTACAAAGGCTGTGAAAAATATAAACAAATAAAGCAACGTATTTATCAGATCAGAACACCAACAGAACAGAATCAACAGAAAACAAACAGTTTACCTAAAACAGATACACCAACATAACAGAATCAACCGAAAACAAACAGCTTACCTGAAACAAGCAATTCAACAGAACTCAAAAAAACAACAAAAACCACGTATGCAGAAACGTTAAAAGGAAAAGAACTACATAAACAACAAGTACAGAAGACTAATACACAGAACAAGAACACATTAACACAAATACAAAACCCAAAAGAAAACAACACCACCATACAAGAAACGAATATTAACACAACAGACAAAACAAGCCTGTTTTCAACAATGTAATAACAGATTTTATAACAGAATATACCAACCAAACCATACAACTAACTTTTCAAAACTACTGATCACTATCTCCATAAAACACATCACACCTCATATACCCTACATTATAACTACACTAAAAGGTTACATGCTCACAGCACAATGTTCACAGTAGTGTATATCAACATCCAAGGTGCAATAGCTTCCAAGAAACATGAGATCGAAAACCTAATAGAAGAATTAAACCCCCAGATTATAATAATAAGTGAAACTCTAATATACAATAATAATAGATTTAAAATACCATATTATTCAACTATTAGAAAAGACAGAAAAAATAAAAATGATGAAAACAGAGGCATTATGCTGCTCCACAAAGTGGACTTATCTATAGTAGAAATCAAATTAAACAGTAGCAATGAACATGTTACTGTAGATATCCTCCAAACGAATAAAACTAAAATAACCGTAGCAGGAATTTACTGCTCACCCAATAAACAATTAGATACAATTTTACTTAATAACATCTTTTCCCACAGTCAAAACACCATAGTTATGGGAGACTTAAACAGTAAAAATGTTACCTTTGGATGCCGAAGTTCTAATTCCAATGGTAGAAAATTAATACAATTTATAGATGATAATAACATAGCTTTATTAAATGATAGCACCCCAACACATACATCCTATTCCACTAACACTAGTGACATACTAGATCTGTGTATGTATACATATAATTTAAGCCAGAAATTAGTAAAATTTCAAGTGGGAAAAGATGTAGATAGTGATCATCTCCCAATTTTTCGCGTCTTCGATCTCACCCCCTATAAAAATATAACATATAGGAAAGAAAAAATTATTTACAGTAAAGCAGATTGGCAATGCTATAAACAAGAATTATATAATCTGTTACCTAATAAAATTGTTAAAGAAGTTAAAACGCATGTCGAAATGGACAACTATTGTCAAACAATCACGGATTGCCTTCAGAAAGCAGCCAAGCAACCAAAACAACACCATAAAACAACAAACAACACATGGAAACCCACCACAGAAATAATCAACCTAATCAAAAAGCGCAGACAACTGATAAGACAGTACATGATTACAAGAAACAGAGAAACTAAAACACAAATAAACAACATTAGAAATCACATCAGAACTCAAATAAAACAACAAAAACAAAATAAATGGGACAATTACTGTAATAAACTAAACGACATAACTGACCCGAAAAAATTCTGGTCACATCTTAAAAGATTCACAACTGAAAACACAAACACAAAGAAATATCCTCCACTTGAACATAATAACACCACTGCACACACAAATAAAGAAATAGCCGAAGCTTTCAAGGATCAACTCCAAAATACATTTAAAACTCACACAGATCCAGATATGAATAGAAACTTCTACAATAAAGTCACTAATCACATAGCAAATAATAAACATCAATATGAACCAATATTTCCAGTAAACATAACTGATACAAATACAAGTTCTAACACTGATTATGAAAGCACATTACTAACAAAGGAAATATCCCTTCATGAAATACTAGAAGCAATAAAAAACACCAAAAACAAAGCACCAGGAGAAGATGAAATACAAGCTATTCTCCTAAAAAAGGGCACTCCGAAATTGTTTGACCACCTAAATTCACTACTTATCGCTATCCTCAGGATATATC
This sequence comes from Carcinoscorpius rotundicauda, assembly GCA_011833715.1. NCBI lineage: Eukaryota > Metazoa > Arthropoda > Merostomata > Xiphosura > Limulidae > Carcinoscorpius > Carcinoscorpius rotundicauda. The sequence goes on along the minus strand of CM022394.1, from coordinate 46,311,799 downwards.
CCAGTTTCTTGGAAGCTAGCAAATATTTTAATGTTCCATAAGGAAGGAAAACCAGCGAATAAACCAAATATCTACCGACCAATCAGCCTGACCAGCTGTGTTGACAAAATTCTTGAAAGAATAATAAGTAATAGACTCTCCACATTATTGGAGATAACATCAAAATTACCAGAAGAACAGAATGGATTCAGAAAATTTAGACAAACGACAGACCATTTAATAAGATTAACCGAAACCATAATAGATAGTTTTAACAAAAACGAATGTACAGTCGCTTGCTTCCTCGATATCGAGAAAGCATTCGACACCGTTTGGCACGACGGTCTAAGGTTCCGAATGAATGAAATGGAACTACCGCGAGGAATTATTCGCTGGTTATCTAACTTTCTGGAAAACAGAAAATGTAGAGTAAACGTAGAAGAAACTTTTTCCGAATACATTACTCCACTAGCTGGTGTCCCACAGGGAGGGGTGGTTAGCCCTATACTCTTCATCATGTATGTAAACAATATGCCATTGAAGGATCCAAATCATGGATTCTCATCACAGTTCGCTGATGATGTGGCAATCTGGAAAAGTGCTGCAACACCCACGATAGCAGCTACAAACATACAACCACAATTAAATAGAATTAGTGAATACTGTGAAAAATATAGAATTAAAATAAACACACCAAAAACTCAGCTCGTAGTCTTTACGAAATCGACAAAACACAAAAAACAACAGCCAGAAATATATATGAATGGCACTCTACTCCAGATTGCCCAATCAGAAATATTTTTAGGTCTGACTTATGATTCAAAATTAACTTGGATCAATCATGTCAACGAAATTAAAAATAAAATTTGGCGAAGAACCAACTATGTAAGGAGTCTAACTGGTAAAAACAGTGGACCATCTACAGACAACATTTTGAAAATATACAAAACATATATTAGACCAGTAATAGACTATGCAGCTCCAGCATGGGTAACTGTAAGTAATAAAACAATCAAAACTAAACTACAAACAATCCAAAACACACTTCTCACAACTGCATATAGAGTCCCGAGATCAATATCATCTAAATTCATTCATAAATACTCGAGCATACCAACCATATCAGATAGACTCCTAAATATTACAATTAGGTACTTTAACAAAAATTTGATGAAAAATGATTTATTATGCGAACTCAACAGTTACCTCATACATGATGAAGAAAATCCTAAATATCTCTCCCCAATTAACATATATTTTAAATATAAAGAAAAATAAATTAAAGTAAAATATGTATGTATATAAACCTTAAATCTTATATTTATAGTTTACATATTTATGTATTTAAAAAATAAATAAATAAATAAATAATAATAAAAAATAAATAAATTGCCACCAGCTAACTTGACCTACTGTGAATAATAGACTATAAATGGACCTTGCCCTGAGAAGGACCTAACATACAAACAGTTAGGGAAAATAAGTTCAGGAAGGAGGAAGAGGTCAAAGAGAACCTGACTCTCCAGGGCAAAATACCCAGATACCATTGATCCATCGCAACGATGGTCATTCTTAAACTGTAGACTAAAATATAATTTGAAAGTAGTGACATCTAGTAGCTAGCTTGTTAATTTTATTGAATTAAAAATGTAAAAAACGAACAATACAAAATGTCAACATAGAACTTTAGGGTGAAAAACTACTTATACAATTTTAATAAGTTTTAAAGTAAAACTAAAGTAGCTATAACTAATAAATTAAATAATCAATGAACGATAATATTTTGCATTGTCTGTCAGTGCTTGTAACAATATAACTTGCAAAACAATATTGAGCGTTACAATTAAAATTCTTAAAAATTCAGTTTTCTTTTTCTTTTGATATTTTAAAGCTGTCTAAGAAAATCATACATTTTTTTCGATACAGTAGGTTTCTGTTTTTATTTACAGAATACTTTTCTAACAACTTTTGCTAGAAGTAAGAGAAAATTTTAAAGAGGTAACTTACGCCCGACAAACTTTGAAAGCTGTTAAACTTGGATGTAATTTGAGCACGCATAATCAAATATCATTTAACTTTCATATTATCTGACTGTTTTTTAATATTGTTTATACCAATAGAATCCACATTTTGGATAACAGTGATTTATGTTTTCATTCAGTTGCATAACATAGATTTAGTATAAAGATGTTATTGTTTTAAAACAAAGCTACTTATCTAAGGTTTCTACGCCCTGTTCATCTTGGGGATTTGAATACTAGATTTTTAGCGTCGAAAGTCTGTAAAGTTACCGCTGACTCACTGGAGATCCCAAAATTATATTGGGATCCTAACAGTACTCAAAAAGAGTAATTTCATTCAGTTTACTAATAACTTTGTTTACCTTTGTGTGTGTTTGTTTAGAATTACTCATATGTTATGTCGGAACCCTGTAGATATCAAGGTCATAGATTCATAAACAGTTTTGAAAAATGTCCACTGGTTACTCTAAAGAAAATACTGCTAAAGAGGCAAGCGACAAAAATGTTTATTTGTTCAAACCTAAGCAGTCTTAAAAATTAGTACAGTTTGAATTATCTGTACTAATTGTACCTTCTCTTATGTCTACTCACTTTGCTATAATTATCGGCTGAAACAAAGTATGTTAAAAGAATTACATTAGTTGTGTTTTTTAAACATAAAAAAATTTTTTTTTAATCAGTGATGACGAGAAAATCCACTTGTAGAGAAAAATATACATGTAAAAACGGCTGGTTTGGGTTTAGAAAAGTTTCTCAACCCAAAACAACCGTTTTTACATTTATATTTTTTTAAAGATAAAGATTTTGTTTAGTGGTGTTCATGAGGATACGTAATATATCTTTTTCATGATATTTTGAAAATTTAAAAACAATGCTTTTGTAAATCGAAGTTTCACGATTCTTAACCACCTCCTTACGTTATTGACAGATGACATTTTTTATCTATATCCAATGTCAATATATACGCAAATATGTGTTTATCAAATTTTCTTAAATATGTAGATAAATCCCGAAAATAATAATTTGGTAACAGTAAATCAAGGACAAGAACCTCTCAAAATTCATGATAAATCCTGAGAACAATGATTTTATTATTGGGTTTAGGTTTTAGTAATAATAAACTAAGGACAAAAACCTTATACTGGAATATACAGAATCTTTTAATAAAAGTTCAGATTTCATGAAGTGAGAATCTAAATTTTTCTGGCCGCTCTTTTTATTTGCTTTATTGTTACTGTCAATACATTATCAGTGACAATTTTTTTGTTATGGTTAATGATAATAATTTGCCAACTTACAGTTGTGTCTTAAAACTACCTTCACATAGTTGTGTTTTATAAGCACCATCTTATAATTCTATCTTAAAAACAAATTGCTTTTTTATATCACATAAAATTATTCTCAAGTGCAACGTTATGTTTATAAACTATAGTGCAAGACAATCCACTTGTTTAGTGGTTTTATACTTCCAATAAAAATTCTTGTCCTTACATCCGAAAATAAAAGTATAATTTTGCACAAAATAACTTCTGGAAATCATTTGTTGAAACTACTGGTAAAGTTTAAAGGTTTTGAAAATTCAGACGTTGCAATAGTAAGAACTTGTTTTTCCAGATAATTTTGTTGTTCTTATTTGCAGATGAAATCCTAAAAATAATTCAGTTCAAGTTTGATTTGAATTTCGTATTATGAATTTTAAGTGGCACTGAAGCTATTTCAAGTCAACAGTTGCAAAACCTAAAGGTAAAATAGCTATAAAATAAATTTAAAGTGAAAGTAGTCGAGAATGTCATGTTGTATTTGAAATACGTTGAATATTTATTTTCTCAATGTATATATTATACATATATAAGCGCATAAACATATATAACGTATTTATTACACACTCTATTTAGCGTTCTTTTCTAGGTTTAAATAAATAAAACATTTATGGCAAAAAGTCGTCAAAACACAATAAATTTCCTGTTTTGTAGCAAATTGGGAAAGTATATAAGATATTCAAGTGATCACTTCATTAGTCCGAGAAAAGTAAACATTATATACATTTCTTTTTTATTATTAACATGTGAATATATTTCACTTACATAGTTCCGTAAAGATAATTTAAATATACCAGCTGCTCGTTTTGTCTCCTGATAACACGAACACAGAAATAGAATACTGACTGTCGTCATGACTAATATCTTCAACCTGAAAAACTAATTAAAGTTGCAACGAACCAGTTGGTACTACTGCAATATTCACAGCAGTTCGTGGCAGCTCACTGGCGTCGAGTAAACAGGCTGTGATTCTCTTACACAAGCCATAAATCAGTAAGACAAAGTTAACGAATGTTAAAACAAGAAAGTAAGACTAAGTTAATTCAATCAAAATTCAGAGATGGCAGTTTAAATAATTATAGAAACTTCACAGCCTAAAGCAATATCCAAAAATAATCAGCACCGAATATGGGCATGAAATCGGGCTTTATCCTTTGGTATGTCTTATTAAAAACTTTTCTAATTATTTAATGCCTCCAAACTAGAGTATAAGTAACTTTCAAAAAAGCGTAAATGTTTAGTTGAGTTAGATATGTTATTTGGCTTTGAGATGTGGAAGAATTAAAAACGTGAAATCGATGTATGGTGAAATGTGTGTGATTATTATATTACAAGCAATGAACCTTAGTTTCTACTCACGTCGTTCTTGACTTGTTACTGTCCAGCGTGTTTTTCCAGTCAGCCGTGAAGTTTTTAGGTATTTGTTAAACTGAATATTAAAAGTGGTGCAAATAGGTCAGTGCGTTTCGAATTGGTATATATATATTATCTTATCCCATATTTCGTACTTATTAAATGTCAACAACATAAAATCAGTAAAAGATAAGAAGTAAAGAATAAAATAAACTCACACACGCATAGTGCAATGAACGTAATACGTGCTTCTTTGTAACATGCATGCAACACACGCGTATTTGTAGCATTTCTCTTTGTAAAACATGCAACAACAGATGTTTCAATTTCAATTCTTTTTTTTATATACACATTAATGTTAATTATTATCTGTTTATCCTGTCATATGAGTCAGTTTTTTATTTGTAGCTTTTTGATCATTAAACGCATACACTCCGAAACTTTCTAATGACTTCTGTTTCCTGTCAACTGTTATAGCCTCTGTGATACTAGAATTTGAAAGCTTTTACTTTGTGTAAACTTGTGACGGTTATGTATAGTTTATTGACGTAAGAAGTTGTCCAGAAAAAAAGCAGCATTCAAAATCTATAGGGAAATATTGTGGAAACCAAGCAGATATACTTTCGATAAAGAAATGTTACGTCAATAGTCATGCTTACTAAATCCAAGTAGATATTATACTCAATAGCCTTCGATAAAGTAACGTTTCGTCAGTAGTCTTTCTTGACTAAATTTAACATAGTAAGTACGTTAAATCGTTAGTTTGGGTTCCAAATGTGAAACTTAAACACACATAAACTATAGCTTTGCTCTCTGTTGTTTGAAGATTTTCTAACACTCGGCATTTGTGTAATAATTACTATTTTTTTACTGTAAAAAGGAAAATTAAACTCGTTTTCAAGAATTACAAAACTGTTAATTATCGTAAGGTAATGCATATTCTGGGGCTAAAGTTTGTCGAGCGTTTTTACACTACTTCGAAGTTGAAGAATAGTAATTGAACGACTTTTTGGCCATTATTATTATTCTATAAATTAGACAAACGTCAGTAAGTATTTTATATTAATATATTTTCTCTTGCTGGTAGGTGTTGTACATGTGTCATGTTTTTTTTTTTTTTAAATTACACATGCACGAGAATGATCGGGTGCTGGAGAGTAAAGATAATCGTCGTGCTGGATGCAGAGGAATGACGTATATGTAAAGTATTATTTTTAAAAGCTGCATATATCATACGAAGAGAAACACAAAATTGTTTTGTGGTAATATAAATGTGACAAGACACACGTAGCTGTTACTAACTGTTATAAGTGATATATTACCGCGTATATTGTAAATATGTAAGTTACACTTTAGGTCGTAAATCAGCCACACTTTCACCCTGTCCAAAATAAACCCCGAGACAATAAAATGGTAAACGAGCGATTTTTGTTTGAATTTTTATGACGAACCCTTATATCATTTCCATATTTTATTACTTATAGATTAATATTTTAATAATAATAGTAATATTTTTGTTGTATTAAAACACTCAAGCATTTTACTCTCAGCAATGACAATAAAGACTAGAGATATCTTTCTACGGGTCAATCAAATGTTAAACTCTAACTAATAGTTTTTCGTTCATTTCTTTTAACACGTGAATATGAGGAACCTAAATTTAACATGAATTAATAAGCGTGAAGTGTTTAAACGAGATTTTCTTTGTACAATGAGGTTAATATGAGAACACTAAAATAGCATGTGTATATCAAATAAAAACGGTTTAGTTTTAAAATTTTATATTATCAATTCGTGTAATTTTCTTTTTATTTAAGAGTTGAAAGATATAACTGATAAATGATTTTTATATGTATAATTTTCCTCAATAATTATTTTTATAAAACAACGTAAACCAAGCTGAAAAATAAACACTTTTAAAAACTTCTAAGATAATTTTTTTAACCGAAAGGAGAGGTTATAAAACTAACTCAATAAAAGTCCAGACACAAGCTACTAACGCTTTTCGTCACACTCAGACTAGAAAGTGTATAAAAGTGAACAAATAGCGACTTTAAAAGTACTTATTCATTATCAGCTGTTCATATGCATTTATACAATTTCAAGGACAAGAAGCTCAATTTCTTGACAAAGTTGCTCAAAAGTAAAGAAGAAAAATGTGTTTTAAGGAAAGCTGAACAACATAATATACAAAAACTATTCGGGGCTTTGAACACGTAATTACAATGGATGTCGCTGAGACGAATGGTACCATTATTTGATATAAGGGATAATTTAAGACTACAGAGATGGTTTCGAACTTTAAGTAATAATACATGTTTTCTGTGTTTATGGCAAAGCTACTAAGGTTATCTCTAACTTTAAACTACTGAACAAAGGGAAGGCAGTCATTCTTTATCTCCTGCCACACGATCAGTAATTGATTATCATTTTTATAACGCATACATAGTATAAAGTACAGGATATATTTTATTGTATCAAACGGACTTGAATCCAGTTTGTCAACTGAATAGTTTGTTTGCTTGTTTTTGAATTTCGCGCAAAGCTACACGAAGGCTGTATCCACCAGCCATCCCTAATTTAGTAGTGTGAGACTAAAGGGAAGACAGCTAGTCATTACTACTCACAAATAATTCTTGGGCTACTCTTTTACCAACGAATAGTACCATTGATCGTAACATTATATCGCTTCACGGCTGAAATGGCAAGCATGTTTGGTGTGACGGAGATTCGAACCTATGACCTAACCATCTGGCCTCATCAACTGGAAAATTCAGAATTCCGAAAAAGGGCCTACTCGCACTCTTACGAATTCAGAAATCCAACTTTTTAATGAATACCAAAGAACTATGTTTGTAATGATGAAGAAATGTGTAAATTACTCATGTGTTTAGAAATTTTGGAAAAAAATTATATTAGAATTATAATATCAGTTTTCACAAGTCAAATATTCATTAATTGTGCTTCCCAGCGTTTATGTTTATTCTTCCATCATATATCTTGAACACCTTGCATTTAGTTATGTAGATGTATTGTACATGAAAGTACTTTACTTGTGAAGTGAGAAGAATGGCGAAAAATATTTAATATATTTTTTCTATCAATCTCGTAATCATTCTGGATTTTTAATTTTCTATGGAAATGAACGACAGGAAGAAGATTTGGAATGATATTCGTATAATATTATATTTGATATGAAACGAGCCATAATTTCATTATATATCTTCGCAGTAATGTTGGAGAAAATTTAGCATTTCTTATTGCAGTTTTATTGCTCGCCATTCGTTCGTACCAACAAAGTAAAGTCAGCGTCGGACAGAAACCTAGTAAATCTCAGGTTTTATTTTACTCACGTCGCTATCTGTGTAATATATAACTCTATACATCATTCAACCTTTACTGCTCATTTCAAAACACCCCGTCACATTAAATGTGACCATAAAATACATAAGATACAAAAATGTACATTGAAAAGTACAGTGAAAAAAATCCATTTTAGTAATTCGAGATCATAAATATTATCTAGTTATGTTGACGTCATTTGTTCTTTTTATAATATTAACTGAACAGTTATCCGACGTAGCTAATATGTAGAACGATTTACACTAGCTGAGGCATAACGGATAGCGTGTTAATTTCATAAAAATGAAAGTTTGCAGATTGGTTTTCACCAAAACAAGCTTCAAGAATTATAGTCAAATCCTATTCTTCGATTATCAATGAAGTAGGTAATAGTGACTGACGTTGAATGACTGCTTTCTTTGTAATCTATTGAGTCCAAATATTGTTCATAGGACTCTTCGTGTAACTTTTCACAAAAGTTCTGAAACAAACAAACGAAACAATAATTTATGCTGAGAAAACCATCCTTCTCCATATTTTCCTCACTTTTCTCTGCGTTAAAATAATTTTATTTGCGAGCTTTCGGCGTTATTTCCGAAGCCTTTCTTGGACAACAATGTACATAGAAATCAATATGAGAAGTAATGGGAAGTTAAATTTTCGTCCCTGCCCCCTTACTGAATGCCAATATGCATCGAAATGGTGTTGATGAACTGGATACAAAAAATAACCAGAAATAATTATCTGTTAATCCTTTTTCTTGGTAGTTGAAGCATGATAAACTTACATAATGGTTCGTGGGAACAATTCTGTTTTGGGAATACAATCTTTAGAAATATCATAAAAGGTTATCGTTATGCTTTAAAAGCCAGCAATATTTTATGAACTCAGTTCAACTTACTTTTGAAGTAACGAGGAACGAGTCAGTTGTTACAACATACGACAGTACGTATGGAGAAGGCTGACCCTTTGCTGTTTTAATATGCAATTCAATTAGTTATGTCCCCCCACTGGTACAGCCGTAAGTCTACGTTTACATCGCTAAAATCAGAGGTTCAATTCCCCTCGGAGGACTTAGCAGATAGCCCGATGTGCATTTGCTATAAGAAAACACATACATACAGACACAATTAATTAAAAGTATGTATAGAATGTGATTGCTTAAAATACTCCATAGGTTATTAAACGATCACTTTATTTCTTATAGAGAAACAATAAATCTGTTGTTTTGTTATGATATAAAGAGCTACATCAGTGTGTGTCTGCAACTTATTAGAGGTGTCGCAAGAAGCTTATTAAATGAAATATAATTACGAACATAAAACAAACTACAAAAAGTTACCCCTAAGTTATTGTAGGAAGTATATATTATTACTTGCTTACACACACACACATGATTTATTCTTTAATGATGAAAAAAGCTCTACATAGAGCTTTCTCTACCCGTACTAGCCATTTTTACATTTATATTTTTATCTACAGGTGGGTTTTCTCGTCTTCACGAAGTGCTATGACTGTTTACGCTCACTTCTAAGTGGGTTGATGTTTATAAACAAACCAAGTGTTAATGTCTACGAAATGAATATATTGTATAACAGTAGCTGCAATAAATCTCTAGAGTAAATTGAATATTATGAAAAATTATGCACATTAAATGCCTATATATTCATTATTGTTTTTCTATTTTCAATGCACTGATACAATTGCAAAGCCTAAGTTGGCGAATCAGTAAAATATTTTACGCCAAACAATGTTAATCTTGTCTGTGAAGGAAAATCATCTGTAGTAAATCTAAATTATCTTTTTTTAATCCGTTTTTATTATATTTTATCTAATTTTAACATGGTTAAAATATCTTATCTTAAATGAGTAGGTTATATTCTAGAAACCTAAGTATCTGAAATAGTCTGAACATATATCAAAATATTCTTTATATTGAAAATATATGTCCATAATACAAATGAAATAAAACAGAATTTTTTTCATATAACTTGTTCAAGTTCGAGTGCAATCTAATAATTAAAAAGGATTAGGTTAATTTTGGAGAGGAATTAAACTGTGAACTTTATCTAATTCAATAGCTCCTAAGCGTTTCTCACCGGCGATATCCTGACCCACTTATCTTGATTTGCGAAACACCCCTGCTGCCACATGTAATATGTTTGTAGTTTTTTTTCGTGTACAATTATCCTTCGTTTGATAAAAGCTCCTGAAACTCACCTGTCAACACACAGTGTTGAAACCACTGATCAAAATAAATTGTAAACAATGATTTTTCCGTCCATAATGTATGTAATTTTTAAATTAAATTAGTATATCTGTATTTAAAATACACGTCATCAATAGGCCATATATGGGAATGAAAAAGGTTAGCTAAAAATTTTGCTATGTATAATAGAAATATTGTTCCACCAATTAATCTGTTACTTTACTCGATACTGGACATTTTATTTTATAAGAAATTAATAGCTGTTAATACTCCTGCAAAATTATATTAGCTTTCTATATTAAAATCATTTATAAACTATGCTTTAAATAAATACCTTTACACCTAACTTTGCTGTATGAGATATTATATTCTACTAATGTTTTTTTTCTGTACATATAGACATGAAGAAAATATAAAGGAAAAAACACTAATCGTTCTGATAATAATTTTAACAAGCATAAAATTTAAACACAGAAAGACGGCAGCTATGTAAATTTCATAACTCATAAATGAAACGAACTCTGAAAATAAACTCGTAAAAATTAAGTTGCTAAGTTAGCACTTATATAATCCATAGAATTTATTTTATTCGTGAAAGATATTGCTAAGTCAAGAGGAGTTCACTAAGAAAAAAAAAAACAGCTAATAGAACGCTCAATCAAAATCATTTAAAATACACGGCACATGTTTCGAGAAGAAGACAGTTCTGTCTGTTTCAGACATGAAGCTACACAAAGAGCTTCTGCACAAGAAATAGCTAGGAAGTCTGAGTATTTGTCCTCAAATTCGTCTGTTCTAGAAATGTGTTTCATAAGTGCTCTTGAACTAATAAGATCACTTCCTTGGAGATTTTGCAACGGAAATCGCGTTCTTTATATATATATATGTAATTTTTGTTTCCTCTTCTGGCTAAAAATGTTCACATTAGAATCAATGTTCAGAGACTTCTATAAGCAGACTTCTCAAGAAATTAAAAATGGGCCACTAAGCGCTTGCACAAAGGTTAAGGAATGAAAGTTAACTTTTTGAAAGATTTTATCGAATTTACATGGCAGTCAGAAGTAACGCCAAAATGGCTAATATTTATTAAGACTGTGATTTAAGAACACTGACAAGAAACACTGATAATGTCTAAACATATAACGTAAAGTTGAACTTTTCTTCCAAATCATATAACATTCCTTCTTTCCTTTCTTATTATTCAACAAAAGTTGTCATTGATTTGAAATACACTGTAATTTAATATTCAAGACGGAGTGAAATTACATAATATTCTATAATGTCATATTAGTTTTTAAGAAATCTAGATCACGAATTCATTTTTTCGTAAATCATAAAATGCGTAGTAAACTTCAAAAAAGTTCAACTAGTAAAAAGGTCAACTTTTTCATTTCATATCATAAGACCAACAAACTTGTACATTATCACTGTATCGAGCGTTTTTAGTTGGGAACTACGTTCAAAGATTTAATAATTAGCTTCAATGAATTTATATAAGAAGAATTAGAGATAGTGACTGAATACATCAAAACCAATATTTCATGAGTACATTTATATTCAACCAGTAACAGATAACATTAGAAACAAAATCAGTTTCTCTGAGCCCCTCAGTGGCTCAGCGGTATGTCTGCGGACTTACACGCTAAAATCCGGGTTTCGATACCCGTGATGGGCAGAGCACAGATAGCCCATTGTGTAGCTTTGTGCTTAATTCAAAACAACAACAACAAGTTTCTCTGAAGTTCAATCATCAGTAACAAAAATCATGACACTTTAAGGTGTTTCTTAAGTTAGAAGTGAACTTAAAATATTTTGTTTGCAATTTTATTTTTTGTAGATGTCTACATTTAGCATAATAATTTTTAAGTTATAAAAAAGATAAAAGTCCAATATAATTTTCATAAGTATTATGTACTATTTTATACGGAATGACAATATCTGTGTTTTTCCTGTTCCTGGGCACGAAGTGTTATTTCTCACTAGCTTATGCTTAAAGAAAATGGAAAAGACCTATTTTTTCTCTTTAAACTTTGCTTCTATGACCTGGGAAATAAATTTAACAAAATTAATCCATTTTCCAGAACATTCCAGGAAGATTCAGTGCTGAGAAGCTGATAGGGAATCTTTTCGAACTTACAAGAATTTTAAAAACTCTCTAGAATATTGTAAAACTTACAAAACATTTTCTAGAACTTTCCATAGTAATATATTTACAGAGGATCAACCCTCACCACTTCAGTTTAGTTCTAGCTGTCTAAGTGGACACAGAGACTTATTTGATTTTATCAGATGGCATCAAGAAGCTCCTAGCATTATCCAGACTATTCTGCTATATATGTGGCCAGTTTATCAAGGCAAGAGCGAAAAAGTACTCTGTAACAGCATCTGCTAAATTGTCTGAAGCCTACAAGACATATTTCGGCATTCCTGTCAGGGATCAAAACAAACCCTGGACATCTCATTTTACCTGCGAGCACTGCAAAAAACTCTGGAAGGTAAGATGAAATTTTTTCTTGCTTCAATAGTAAGATTTTATGTTATACAAATTTAAACCTTTTTAAAATATGGTGCACCTCAAAGTGGAATATAACAGCGTCACGACCTTGCTAGAAGCTTTGAAGTATGATGAGTATGGCTAGAAAGTTATCGGAGACTTCAAAATGGTGGCATTTCTGATGGGTCTCCAAGGAGGCTTTACCAAGTTTTCCTCTTATCTTTGCCTTTGGGAGAGCCCTACCACAGGAAGCACCGGCTTCAACACACCAAGTTTTATGTGGGGAGGCACAATGTCAAGTATGAGCCACTTGTGGACCTCCAGAAGGTGTTGTTCTTACCATTACACATGAAATTGGGTGGTCTTATGAAACAGTCTGTCACAGCTATTGATGATGAGTCTGCAGTCTTCAAGTACATTTGGGATTTATTCTCTAAGCTGTCTGAGGCAAATATCAAAGCTGGTGCCTTCGTTGGATCACTAATAAAGATGATCCTAGAGTGCACAGAATTCCCAAAGAAGCTCAATAGGAAGGGAAAAAATATTGTGGCAGATTTATTGCAGTAGTTCGGTGCTTTTTGGACAATCACAAGGCCGAAAATTATACGGAACTGGTTGAGGCTCTGGTAAAGAACTATGGCAAAATAGGATGCAGAATATTTCTGAAAGTCCATATCATTGACGCTCATCTTAATAAATTCAAGGAAATAATGGAAGTATACTCAGAGAAGCAAGGCGAGCGCTTTCACCAAGATATACTGGACTTTAAATGTATAACAAAAAAATGATGGGAGACTATATTTGGGGGCTGATACGTGAAAGCGATTTACATTACAGTCGCAAATTTCGAAAAGATACTCACTTCTAAACATTTTTGTATAACTTTTGTATAAATACATGTAACTCTTGATGCATATGTTGTTTTATTCATACTATATGTAAATGAAAATGTGCAAATTTGTCCATTTTTACGTAGAAAATAGGCTAATTTCTAAATTTAATTATCCAGGTCATAAAAGCTGTTGTTGTTGTTTTGAATTAAGCACAAAGCTACACAATGGGCTATCTGTGCTTTGCCCACAACGGGTATTGAAACCCGGCTTTTAGCGTGTGAGTCCGCAGACATACCACTGAGCCACTGGGAGGCAAGTCATAAAAGCAAAGTTTGAAAGGAATAATGGTTATTTTCCATACTTTTACAACATAAGCAATTAAGAAATAGCACATACTATCCTGCAACGAAATATGAGTTACATAGTGTTATATATGGATTTCTTTTTTTTCAATTTAGATAATTAAACAGGTTGATTCTTGTGTTGTTATGTATGATACTCTCCCTTTACTGGCTCGAGTGAATTTAAGGATTTACAGCATTACACATAATGTGCTAGCAAATTATACTATAAAACACTTAAAACTTTATATATAATTATAAGAGTGTAAGAAAGGCTTAATGGATATTGAGTTACAAGTTAATGAGATATACTTTAAAAAATATTTCTAATGGCTTCAGATCAAGAAAATCTTCTATTAAGCTTTTTTCTTTTTGTAGAAGGCATGGGATAAGTCAGGAGTTGATAACTTGTGACCCAACATAAACATTAACGTTTTAGAAACTATATGTTAGTTTACATAATAAGATAAACCATTTTAAGAAACATGAAAACAAGATTTTTTTTTCATTTCTCATCACTGGCGTAGTGGTATGTGTGCAGACTTATTCTGCTAGAACTAGAACTATTTCCAATAACCAGAAATGTGAACAGAAATGTTAATTAATTTATGGTATCTGCCAACAAGATTGATACACACTACTTCCTTTTATCACGCAATTATATTTTAATGTACATATAAAAAACAATACAGCTTATAATAACGGCTATCACTAATAGTTGTTACAAATGATGGTTTACATTATTCAAATATATATGCTACTGAGAGCTCTGTCTTACCTAATTTATTAGGTTATTCGAAAAATAAATAGCGGATTTAAACTTTAAACTGTAACAAGAAATAAAAAATTTAAAAAGCAACTTTATTAATCAAAATAGGAACCTAGTGAATCTTTCGTCTTTTGTCGCCGAGAAACAAGATTATTTATGCCATGACGATAAAATTCTGAAGTCCTAAAACTAAAAAAAAATAGTTAATATCATTCTCTACTGCTGTTCTATTGTTGAATCCTTTGTCCTGTAAAAAAGTTGTCCATATGCTTGAAAAGTGGTATTCGGTGGGAGACCAGTCTAGATAGTGAGGAGGACGAGGCAGTGTTTCGTAGCCCATTTTGTTGAGCTTCTGCAGCGTTACATGAACAATGCATGGCCAATAATTATCATGAAGCAAGATTGGTCATCTTTGATTAACTAATGCTGGCATTTTTTCTATTTCTTCACAATAAACTTTCGCAATGATATTTTGGCTCTAGTTGAGGAAGCTGTAATGGATAATACCATCCACAGATTACCATACACTGACCATAATCTTTTCTTGGTGAAACTTTGGCTTTGGGAAGTGTTTTGGAACCTCGTCACGTTTGAGCCATTGTGCAAATTGCTTTCTGTTGTCATAAAGGATCCACTTTTTCTTCTGTTGAACAAAATCAGCACAGAACACAGTTCAAAATGGCATTTTTTTCTGATTTTGACCGAGTTCATGTAGAACCAATTTGTCAAGCTCTTTTCGTTTTCACCATTTGCTCGAGATAGTCGAAAATTGTGGAAATGCCAACATCCAATTTTTGTGCCATTTCTCAAACAGTTTGGCGCGGATTTATTTCCACTAATTCTCTCAGTTAGTCATTTCAACAATAGAAGGACGTCCTCTGCACTCCTTATCTTCAAGACTCATGTCTCTGTTAAAAAACTTTGGAGCAAGTTCGAAAATGATTCCTTCGCCCCATGCTTCGTTGCTATTGCGATCTGTTTGGGATGTATTATGACCAAGTCTGAATCGATGCACAAATGATACGCAACTTTTTTTTTTCTTATCATCAATTGTAAGTGTCTAAAATATTAGAAATAAAGTTTTAAAAAACAATAAATGTACTAATAAGTAGAATAATGCTTTAGTTTTTCAATGGTGTACATAAAGTCGTAAGAAAGACGGGTATCTCATCCCTATAAATGGCTAAAATTTTAGTATAAAACTCCTCCAATATATTTGGAACAACCCTAAGCTCGTATCTTTAATAATTAATTTCTTCAGTGTTGTGTAGCAATAACATATTCATGTATAATTATGTACACAAAATTTCTAATGTTCCAGCCGATTACGCTTTGTTTAAGCAGGTCATTTAATAATTTCATAAAATAATTTTAGCGTAGAATAGTTAAAAGCTCAAAAATTTCATTGAATAATCAACATGTTTAAATTTTAACATTA
This sequence comes from Carcinoscorpius rotundicauda, assembly GCA_011833715.1. NCBI lineage: Eukaryota > Metazoa > Arthropoda > Merostomata > Xiphosura > Limulidae > Carcinoscorpius > Carcinoscorpius rotundicauda. The sequence continues at coordinate 46,295,701 of CM022394.1, read as the reverse complement.
AGCACGTTTTGTATTCCCTAATATTTCGCAACATTTCACAGAAGGGTAAAAAATAATAATTGTAAAATATAATATATTTTTCACACGCTCAGATTTTAAATCAAAACTTCTTCCATATAAAAACATGTACGGTTAGAAATATTATTCCAAGAGTTATAGCTCCCAGTGGCTCAGCGGTACGTCTGCGGACTTACACGCTAAAATCCGGGTTTCGATACCCGTGGTGGGCAGAGCACAGATGGTCCATTGTGTAGCTTTGTGCTTAATTCTAAACAACAACCAAGAGTTATAATACAAAAATACAATAGACATTAATACCTAAAACGTGGATTGACTATTTTATTTTATAAAGTTGCCAAGCCTGGCATGGCCGAGTGCGTTAAGGCATGCGCTCGTGATCTGAGGGTCGCGGTTTCGCATCCGAGTGGCACTAAAGGTGCTCGCCCTCCCAGCCGTGGGGGCGTTATAATGTGACGGTCAATCCCACTTTTCATTGGTAAAAGAGTAGCCCAACAGTTGGCGGTGGGTGGTGATGACCAGCTGCCTTCCCTCTAGTCTTACACTGCTAAATTAGGGACGGCTAGCACAGATAACCCTCGAATAGCTTTGTGCGAAATTCCAAAACAAATAAAGTTTCATCTCTTTTCATTTTGAAATATCAGCAACAGCAAGAAGACTTGTTATAGATATTTCATGCCATATTCCTTATAAAATAATAATAAGAACAAAACGGTAATATCCTTCAGAGCTAATGATTTAAATAAAAAAATATCGCATGGATAATTCAGTTTGCTTCTATTATTTAAAAATATGCTGAGTTTCAGGGCATTAGCTGCTTTATTTTTCTTCCTTCAAAATTATTTTATTTATTATTTACTTGTTCTCCTACTTCTTTTTGTCCATGGCATTCTTTACATTTTTACTGTTTTTTTATATGTAATCTATATTTGTAGAATTTTTCCCACATACAATAGAAAGGGTAAAAATGTTTCCAGTTTGCTGATTGCAAATTAACTTTTTTATCAGCCTTACTATCTTGTTTGGGAACCTATGAGTCACTTGAAGCTGAAGATGATAAACACAGTGTTGTAGTTTAAATTGAATCAGTTGCAAAAATGACTGTGAAAATTATAATACTGTATTATCAGTCACGTTTCATTAGACATATGCCATTTATTTGTTCACTTACAGTCTTACTGTCATGTAACGTAATACGAAGGACCGATCAATAGATAATACTTTACTGGTATAAGGCGTCACATATCATGGATCGCGATTAAAAGATCACGCGCTCGTTTGATGACGACATTCTTACTTTAAAATTAAAATGTTTAATTTTCATATAACTTCACATAAAATATTAACATACCTTTTTTACTGTGTTTGTGTAAAAAATTGATATTTTGATGAAGTTTTGATTAAAAAACTATTAGGTACGTAGCTAAACTCTACTCATATTTTGTACGTTATAGTTACGTAATACTCTTTAGTGTTATATTTACAAACATGACAATGCAAGAACTGAAGCTAAATTTTCACGTTTTCTTTCTGATGATGTTAAATAGTGCAACAAGTTTTCAATTCTATATTTGCTTTTCTTTCGCATCGACAGTTCAAATAGCTGGTGTTAAATCTTCTGATGTAAAAATGAATATTTTTGTATTAGTTCACATAAAATATTTTTTTTATCTTTTATGATAACCTTTATGGAAGGAATTGGAAAAAGTAATAAAGTATTTACAATCTAGTAAAGAATCCCAATGCACAATGCATCGTTTTACAATATTCTCAAGAGAATAAAAATATGTGTTTTGTAGTTTATATTCCACTATGTAATGAATTTAATCAGAAATAGCAGTTTGTAGTAATTTTATACACTTTAAATTATTTTTCAATGATGATAACTGCCTGAAAGGTTTTAGTTTTAGGATTCCATGTATTAAAATTGTATTGTAATTTAATATTCTTAATTACACTTCAAGATATTAATCTTTGAGGCCGAAAAATACTCAAACTTATGAAACTGTTTTTCTATGGAATGTCTATTTCTTAGAAAAGCAGTAATTTCAAACAATTTTACTACAGTATTTCCAGAAAGTGCAGTTGTGATTATTATTACTTATATCCATAAGAATCATATGAGCTGTGTTTAATACATTTCTTCTCACTTTTAGCATATAGTAAAACGATTAAACTTCTCTCGATATTTTGTTTCAATGTAAGCATATTTGCAGTTAATGTTATCAAGATGAACTGGAACATGAAAAACAATAAAAAACAACGTATTTTCAGCTTTTACAAGAACAAATGCAGAAAAGTTTGGTATTAAATTATAATAAATAAAATTGGTATGTTATAACCAGAGTAATTTCGAATCCCATAATTTTATACTTATGTTACTAATGCTTCTGTGTATTATCTGTATCACCGTCACGTGGTTTCTGGTCTGTGTGTCATTGACTGTAATAAACTACTGTAAGAGTTTGGGTTCCTGTATTTTCTTTTTACCAGCTTCATTATCATTCTATTCCCATATATGTAAATCCCCTCTTCGAACACAGAAATGTCATGGGGCCCCATACTTAACAGAGTGTCACGAATGTTTCATGTTGTTTTCCCTCAGCTCAGAGAACAGTAGTTTTTTATTATAACAACTCAGGAGTGTGTTATTATTATTCAAATGCTGTTTCCAATGTGAAACGTGTGACAAAGCAAACTTGTTTATATGTAGTTCGAAATAGATAGATGGAGGAACCAATGAAAAACCAACTTAACGAGTTAGAAGTTAGGTTGGTGATAACCTCATCCAAAGACATAACTAGCTCTTTAAAACTAGCTTGAAAGAGCAGCTAACTTAGTAGGTAAGAAGAGAAACAAAGAAATAAACACGTAAAGTTAGTAATTACGTAGTAAAGTCGTAACGAACTATTTTAGTGTAACATGGATGGCCATTCAATTTATTGAGTACGCAGATAAACATAAATAAATACGTAAGGTTGGTGATTACGTAGTGCAAAGACGTAACGAAGTATTTCAAAGTAGCAATGACAGTTTGGACTTGATTTATTTACTGATATTCCTTAAGTGTAGGGTTGTTAAGTTGTCTTCTGTTTCACAAAACCTTTTGTCTTCGTGGGCGTTTCTCAAAAGATAAATTAGAGTGTAACTGTGCTATAGTCACTAACGAAATGATTTGTTTTGTGTGAAAACTACTTAATGAAATCTTTCACTCTTTATAAACACCTCTCCTTCTTTGAAACAGATGTTATCAGAGAATCTACTGAGTTCATTTAGGTCGCCATTGTATTAAACAATAATTACATCGTTTTACCTACACAATGTATTAATATATCTCAGCCATGCATTGCGAAGAAACTAAAAGCAATTTAAAAAGTAGATTTTTTAAAAATAAGAATTCAACATCATAAAAAACACAGACTTACTCTCAGCCTTTTTATGAATGTAATGTTTTCACGATATCGAGTTTATAAATGTCCAAATGTTCTGCTTTCACATAAATAATTATCTTTACAAATCTTCTCCTAATTTTCAACTGACAGACTAGAAGGAAAGTGGCTAGTTAAAAAATTCACCGCCAACTTTTAGTTTGGTTGAATAATGAAATTTCAACATCGCTCTTATTGTATATCAACGGTCTTAAATTGGGAAACTCATTTTAGCAACATGTTATGAATCGTAACTTTTCGGATAGAGGTTTTGTTGATTGTTTATAGTAAAGCACAAAGCTTCACAAAGGGCGATCTGTGTTATACCCAAACGAGTATCGAAACTCGGTTTTTTGCGTTTTAAGTCCACATACCATCGTGACACTAGGAGGTTCTCAAACTCAGAAACCACGCCGTTAACCACTAGCCTACGTATGTCCTGTACGAATGATAGTGTGAAGTTATGCATCACCATTTCAAGAAACAAGTAACTTTTAAAACCTTAATTATATCTTTAAAATGTATTGAAAGATTTCTAGAAGAAATCTTAGAGCAACGACAAGTGCTCGTGGCAGTGATAAAGACCGTGATACCTACAAGTGTAAACTGGGTTATCACTGGGTTGGTTGTAATGTCTCTCACCCCTCTTGCCCCCCGCTAGTACAGTGGTAAGTCTAAGATTGCACAACGCTAAAAACAGGGTTTCAATTCCTCCCGGTGGGCTCAGCAGATAGCCCGATGTGGCATTGCTATAAGAAAACACACACTCACACCTCTTACTATCGTTCTTACCATAAATTTGGGCCTAACATGGCCAAGCGTGTTAAGGCGAGCTGCTCGTAATCTGAGGGTCGCGCCAAATATGCTCGCAATTTCAGCCGTGGGGGCGTTATAATGTGACGGTCAATCACACTATTCGTTGGTAAAAGAGTAGCTCAAGAGTTGGCGGCGGGTGGTGATGACTAGCTGATTTCCCTCTAGTCTTACACTGCTAAATTAGGGACGGCTAGCACAAATAGCTTTGTGCGAAATTCCAAAAAACAAACCATAAATTGATGGACGAGAAAAAGGAACGGAATTTGAAAACAATTAACAACATTTCTTATCCGACTCTCAGAAGTTATTTCCCTTACCTCCACTTCGGACAGCTACTGCTACATTACTTCGCACTGCTTCAATGGTAGTGCAGGCAGATCTAAACGTGTTGACAACTCCATATCTACATTTGTGTCCCTACTATTTCTTCCAGTGACTGCTTAGGTCCTCTCACTTTGGTCTCACTCAGTCACTGGAATTTACACCTTCAGACAGGGGCATAATCCATGAAAATCGAAAACTTCTTTCTAATAATGAAAAACGACGAGTTTGTAAATTGAGAAGTTCTCCACCCAAAGCACCTCCACCTAAATAAAAATGACCACACAGTGGCACTGTCAAGATTTCCATTCTAATCTGAATGATATTAAGGCCTTGATTGTTTCCTATCATTCTGTGTGTCTTTCCTTGCAGGAAATGTTTGTGAAACGTATTGATACAGTCACTTTTAAGCATTTTTATTTTTACTTGAATGAGGGGTTATGTGACAGACGACTGTATGAACGTACTCGCTCTGTCGTTTTCAATCAATACACCCTTGGATGCTATTACCATTTGCATTTTCTTGGGATGTACCATCATTCTTTGTCCTCTCTAGCTGTCTCCTTGGAGAGATCTTTGATCACTCAGACTTGGATACTTTAATTGAAAAGTTGCTGTTTCCCTTTACAAATGCTTTGACATTTTATTAGTGAAGTGGTAATGATATTGACGATAGGGGTCCTTTTGTATAGCATTTGCTCTAAGATCACAAAAATTTTCTCTTCAGTACTGGTTATACATATTTTCACGTACCTAGCCATTTTCACTGCTATTGATCTCTTCATCTGCTCCCCTTTACTTTTCTCTCACTTCTTCTTGGGGGGTTGACATCAAGACCACGTCTTTTTACAACTTTAACTGTAACAAGGGACAATGATAATTTCTTATCATTATGGGGGAGACTGGCTGTGATCGATGCCACCCGATCCGCGTGTTTCAGTGGAAATTGGACCAGGTCTACTGGCCCTCTTTCTCTGTTCTCTTGGAACTTGATCCTGCCTTAACAATACAGTTAGTACTGCTCAATGTATTATTAAATCCTTGATACGTTTTCCACAGTATCTCGCCTGTGGTGAAGTCCTGCCTGCTTAATGGCACAGAAGGTTCAAACATGGATATAGAATACCTTCTATAGGTATCACACACTTTCAAACCATAGTATTTTTCATTGGGCTTAGGCCCGTGCTCGACAGGTAAGGTATCAAAGCCATAAGGAATCTTGGATTAAGCTCACAACAAGCATCACTTCTCCCACCAGTTTCAAAATCATATCGAACAAGATTTGAAGAGCCAGTGAGTAGTATACTCCTCCTTTTTTCCTGGCTAGGAAGTTTCTGGTGCAGAGAACATTGTCAATACTGTCAGTTAAAGCTTTTTCTCATGCATCAAGCACTTCTGTTTCGTTCTCACCCTTCTTGTCCATCAAGTTTCTGGCAGAAAAATCACGTTTCTTTCTTTTGAACCAGTTGTCTCTATGCCTATAATTGCACCTTTACCCTGGTAAAACACAAACTTGCTCTTCCGCGATCTGGCAATACATCAGTCAGACCTAATGAAATTCACTATTAAATGCTACAACATATCTTTCCTGTCTTTGTTGTTATTTATCTAGTTGTTTTTAACTGAATTAGGCAGCATGATGTTTTTCCTGATGGTTGGCGCCACACTATTGTCCTCCCTTTATCTGAGCCTGAGAAGGATCTCAAGATTACTTCTAACTATCGTCCAATTGTTCTGACAAGCTGTCTCTGTAAAATCTTAGAGAAGATGGTTAATGCTCATCGTGCTTAGTTCCTCGAATCAAAAAACCTCCTTCCCATGCTTTCTATTCGTTTAGACTCCATCGGCACAACGCTATGTCTGCGGATTTACAACTCTAAAAACCGAATTTCTATATCGATGGTCGGCAGATCGCAGATAACCCACTGTGTAGATTTGTGCTTAATTCAACAACAACAGCTATAGGTTTACCCCTGACGCTGGATAGTGGCATTGGCGATGGTGACACTGCTCACCTTACTTGTATTTTTAAATATTTAAGGGTCATTGGCCAACTAAATTCTATTTAAGCTTTTACCTGGTATTTCAAGTTTCTTTAGTGTTATGTTGATTAATTTTTACATATCACAACGATTTTACTTTTACGTTTGTTTCTTTTTTTCACTGGTTATTTGCTTAGCGCCAAACCTCCAACCAACGAATGAGAACAGTGATAACGAAGCATCAGATTTTGAAACAGGATTAAGGTATTATACTTATTTATACTTCATATTCTTTCAAAGCTAAATTTTTTAATATCATTGGTTATAAAGTTTAAAACACTTATTATAAGTATTAATGTTTCAGCCTCCCAGTGATTCAGTGAGATGTCTACGGCCTTTTACCACTAGGCAACGGGTTTCGATACCTGTGGTAGGCAGAGAGCAGATAGCCCATTGTGTTGCTTTGCGTTTAATTCTAAACAAACGAACTTAATGTTTTAATTTAGTGCTTGGATAATTACCGATCTTCAAAAGCAATTATTTAAAGTTCATTTACAGACATATTAATCTTACTAACAAAAGAAAAACAAGTAACGCAATTATCGATCAACTCTACTGTTATTATCTGTATATAGGTGGTATTATAACAATAACATCAAATGACTTATGTTAAAATTACTGGGATATCTTATTAACTTTATGTTCAAGTTTTCTTTCAAATATATGTTTCAATTGACGTATTTTATAATGTGCGAGAAGCATTAGCGTGTCGGGATCACATTGAAGTGATCAAGGTTCAAGACATTATGCTGCGGAACATATTCTACACTTTCAGCTGTAAATGCGTAATTAAACAAGCTGTCAATACTGTTTCCTTGGTTATGTTTTTTGGATTGAAAAACAGAAAACTTACTGTGGCAGTAGGTCGAATGTTTTGAACAGTTTTTATAATGAAATACAGTTCTGAAGATAATATAATAAAATATATTTCTCAGCAAATGTTGATATGTAGTTTATTAAATACACACTTACACTGTTTAGCAGCTCATGTGATCATTCAAACAATTATCTAAGATCATCATTAATAAGAAGTTATTTTATTTTATTTTGATATATTTTGCGTCCCAGAATTTTTATGAAGACAGCAGCAGTTAGTATAGTTACAAATAAAAATAATAACGTAAATATATATAAAATAAATATAAATTATTTAATAATTAATAATTAGACTTCACTGACCATATAAGTTACTAAAGACGACAGTAATTGATATCCGATAACAACAACTTTACCTATATAATAAACATATACACCAATTTAATCTTTCGTATCCAAACATTCTTTTTCATCGTTGTATATCGAACGTGTAACACGAAATATCCACACTAACAATGTCATACTTGCAGACTTACTATACTCCTCGGCTCATCTTCCACAAAACATACTTCCTTCAGCGGGCAGATACCTTCAAAATGTATGAAATGTGTCTCGTGGAGGGTGACCCAAGAGATGATGTTTCTCTATGAAAAACTAACCTTCATATATTTATCCTTCCTGAAGGTATTTTCTTTACTAATATCTTACTTCCCGTCATACCTGATTCAATAGAGTTTTGAACATTTGACAAGTATCATTTCACACCTTTCACTTTCCAGTTTTGAATCCTTTTTACTACAAAAAAACTTACTCATCCATTATCCATAAACGCTATATTTTGCAGTTTTCGTTCATGGACGAAGAGAAGTTGTAACCCTCTGATCACTCACCACTGATGGCATTGATAAAAAAGAAGAAAATAGTGTTGAAAGCTATCTATTTATTCAGCTAGATTTACCATTCGGCCTTTTCTCACTATGAATGAGGATGGAGTCTGATGAAGACCTGTTTCCCAAACTTAATCGGATAAACATCTTTCTTATTGATCTAACTAGTGAAAATCCATGCATCTTGAAACTGCAATAATCGTCTAGCATCATTATAGGATTTTTATCTAGTATGAATAAATAATAAATATATTTCGTATGATACGTTTCAACTACTTCAAATTAATTATTTTTCAAACCTGAAAATTACTACACATAGCAGTAATAACTTTCTCTATCTATACACATGTTAAAAAGGTTCCAGAACAGGTTTACAATGATATAAACTGATAAAATTTCAGCTTATTTTCCATGTTTATTAAAAATAAAACAAAACTTTAAGTCGCTTATTTTATTTTTTTACAATTTCCATTTACTTTTTTTTGTACTCTAGATGTGTCTAATGCTAATATAACTCACGTATATAGCAGCAGAAGTACGTATGAAAGACATTCGTATATTAACAACAAATAATACATTAATTAATTGAATTATCCGTAATAATCAAGTGGATTGTCAACAACAAAACTAAACAACTCAAGTTCACTGTCCTTGTCACATCAAATAATTTGAATTTCATTTCCTATCTACTATTTGCTGTCTTCCTATTTACTATCTCTGCTAATATAATATTTTTTCTCTCCATTCAATCCCCCACGGGTGTGATTTTGTTGAGTACAAAGCTATACAAAAAACCATCTGTATTGAAACCCGATCTTTAGAGTTATACGTCTTCAGACTAGCCGTTGAGCAGCGGAGGGACTCTCGATGTTATAGCAGTAAGTTCACGAACTTATAACGATAAATTTTGGGGTTCGATTCTCCTGTATATAAAGAAACAAACTATTTCTGCATCCAAATGTATTGTTCACAGCAAAAACTTTTCCATGGTAACAGTAATTATGTAAACATTTATTAACTTTACAATATCAGTTAAGAATGCTGTTCGAAACAGATAGCCCCCCAGTGGCTCAGCGGTATGTCTGCGGACTTCCACGCTAAAATCCGGTTTGCGACACTCGTGGTGGGCAGAGCACAGATCGCCCATTGTGTAGCTTTGTACTTAATTCAAAAATAAAAACAAAACAGATAAAGATAACAATTTCTTCATTCCCAGCCAATTTAATTTTTTACATAAAAATCGTTCTTCCAGATTCTTATATTCAGTCAACTCAATAAAGCGTCAGTGAATAAGGTAATTATTCTAGGCTGTTCTCATACACATATATCACAGTTCCTTGAGAGAGAGTGAAAACTTATACCGATTTTTCTTTCTTCAGGTAATTATTAATCCTCATTTTTAAATTCTTAAAAAAATGCTGCTATTGGTAACTCATTCCATAAGCCTATCATCCTTGTCTACTGTTTTATTGTCTTCAGAACATAACACAAATAAACCAGAGGTCTTTATTCTATCAGTTCCCGAGATACTATTGTAAATTCAATCTTTAATCAAGAGAAAACAAGTTAAAGATATTAACCTGCCCCCATATATAACCCTTATATACCTGAAACTATTTCAGTGCTCTTATTCTGGGATCTTTCCATAATTCAAGATTTAGTAAAGAGTAAGTGATGATTTATACAGAGAAATAATTACCTATTTTGTATTGTAATCTACTTATGTATAAAAATATCCAAAAATTATATTATGTTTGCTACAAGCAACTAAGGACTGTCTCGATGACATGAAATACTTATCGACCATTATTCTAAGATCCTTTCCTACAGCTACGCTTCTAGACAGGTCTTATTAAAATTTAGGTGTCATAAATCTCATTAAATTGCTAAATTCATTCTCTGTGATGCGTTAAATATAATGGTCGTCCGTTAGAGCAGAGGAGTTTGTCTATATCAACAAGAACTACATAGCTCATTCTTTTTCATTCAGATGCAAACAAACAGCAAAATAATAGGAAGTTAACAACAAACCAGTATTCCTCCTTTATGGTTATTTGATGCTCTGTGTTCTCTGAATTTCTGTTCTCTAGACAATCTACGCAGTCCAGTAGTTATAAACTTTACGTTTTAATAACACTGGATACGTTGTTATTTCTAATATTTATATTTTTACTTACAGCTTTCTTTGTATTATGTCTTCTAATGGAGACCTCTATAAAAAATTATATGTTTAATCTACATTGTTTCGCTTTACCAATGGATACAATATTTTTCACGAATTTGTCATCTTAATGCCTCTTATTGATTCAGAGTATATATATTGCAGTTCCTATTACACTCCTCGATCATTAGGTCAGATTATGTCACACGTTTATCTGAGTTCCAGAAGAGACAAGCTACTTATTCCTATTTCGAGATACAAAAAATTCAAGCAGTTGCCTTTTAAGACTCCCAGAAGCGCCATGTTAGTGTCCTGTCAAAACGCCAAAAAATAAAACGAAAGAAATAAAGATGGTATCAGAACATTCTGATCAACATGACCAAAGACAATTCCATGAAAGAATTGAATAAGTTTAAGGTGATGATGAATCTTGTTCTGATCAAGTTTTGAATCAGCGAAACAAACATAACAAAACACAAGTAATTAAAAATACAAACAGTCTAAACTTCTACTTAGGATGTTCTAAGTTATTTGAGTATTGCCAAAATTAAACATTCCTGGCGTTTCCTGATCAAAATAAATTAAATCTTGCATAAATATTTAAATGACGATAGGGTTACAAATTAGTTCACCTAATAATTTAATTGTTGAAAGCACTTGAATCACTATTACTTTCCTAGAAATTTTGAGAAACCGTCAATAGTTCTACTTTCCGATACACGTCATGTGGTCATTCTTATTAAATGACAATGCGTAAAGTGTTTACGCTGATCTTTTTCTTTAAGATAACGAAATTTGCCTCGTTTAACTTTCCGCTATTAACATGCTGTATCTACCACTGTATTTGGTTAAAAATATATAGCTTTTCACTGAAACAATATTATAATGATAGCTGTTATTGTGCATAATTACATAATTTTGCATGAGTTTATTTTTGGGTGTTAGATGCTGGCGACTTTAACGAAAGTTGAATAACTCCTGCAACATAAGTCAGTCTAGCATCTTTTAGTACTAAGCCGAGAATGGTCAACAAGGGGGTCATTACGGAAAATGGTGATTTAGGTCTATTTCGATAAATATCTAAAAAAAATGTCCGGCACAACTTCTAAAGCAAACAAAATCCTAAATATTAATGAAAGTGTAGCATGACGAAACCAATATGAGTTATATTATTGTGGTGCCATACTAGGAGTTATATCATCCTTATTATATTTAATTTCAATTGCGGAAATGTCATTTTTTTAATTTGAGAATCACTATGGAAATCATTTTGTAAAGCACTCCGCATCTGCTTCAACTTCAACACTACATCATTGAAGTTTACTGTGCCGTTAGTTTAATGAAATATTGAAAATTATGGTTTCTGATATATTATTCTTTTCCCATTTTTAAAGATAACGATACTACTGTACCCATTTTGTTTCTTCTGTCAATATAATAATCATTTGACGAATTTCCAGTTCAACTGGTATGAGAAATCAATTGTGATATCTTCAAATAAGTTCTTCCCTCATCTGGCATGTGCCCAAGGTTCAACTTAATTGCAACACTTAAACCATCACATTCACAACTACATCTATAAAATATCAAGCATGTTTTACTAATACATAGTTTTACTTTATATTTACAAGTTAACTTCTCCATGTTGGTTCCCGTGGTTTAGATTACATTTACCTCGTCCATTACGTATAACTATTAGTTGTTATCATATCAGTTGAAAATAATAGCAGAAGAAGCGTTACTTAATATAAAAACCATTCAGTTAGTGACAGTCGAAATAATAGATGTTACTTTAAAAAACAGTAGTAAAAAGTATGTAAATCCAAAAACAAACTGCTACTGACATACTGAAGAAAATACACCTACAATAAACTATTTTCACAAACCTATAATGTCATAGAAGTTCACTGTGCTCTAATAAGTTACTTTAAACTTTTAAACTGTATTTGTTTTTATACAGGGAGTTAATCTTATTAGTGAAAAAAACAACAACTGGAGTTGAACAAATGTTATTGAAATAAACACAGCATATGTTCGTTAATTATATAGTTTCATTTTATTTTAGAAACCACATATAATAACTTTTGTGTGTGCATTCGCACGTAAAGAAATAAATTTATTTACAGTGAAGCCTAACTGAATAAATCTGATATGCCAGTTATCACTCTGCTATAAATAGTTGTAGAACAAGTTTAATATTCACAGAATGACTGTTTTATGATATACCTACCGTTAAATATCAGCTACAAGTGTCACGAAAGTTTCATTAACTTTTTGTTTAAAAATTGTCTTGAAATTTTTATTCAAACTTAATATCAGTTAGAACATTATCATACAAACTACTTTATAATATAAGACTCTTAGAAAGTTGCTACATAAATAAATCGTACCTCACTCTTATTAAAGATTTCCCATGCTTTAATATCCGCTACAGGTGTGCTATATATTTCTCAGATAACGAACGTTCCACGCTTTATATAATGGAAAGAAGTACTGGCTAGTTCTATATAAAAACACTGTACAAAGTGTTATCCTGCACGAGAAGGGTCGTAATATGTTCTTGAACCTGACAACAATGCAATCGATGTTGATGGTTTTTATAAACTTGTGACAGAATTATTCATTTCTGGTCACATCATGGATATATTAAACATTCCTGCAATTTGTAAACCAAAACATTTCCTTTGTGTACAATGAAACCTCATGATCAGAGAGACTTGTGAACATATTTTTTTTCCAGTTGTAGTTCAGTACGTTAAAGCAATTATTTAATCAATAGAGTTTCGTCTGTTGTCCTTTGAATGGTGGGAAAATAAGTTTAATACGTTTTTCTTTCGTGAATGTTGGTAATTTAGGGTATTTTATATTAATAATATAACTAGAAATATCTTTGTTCTTGCTCTGTACTTTTTTGTATTTGATAATATGTAATGGACTTTAAAATCTATTTCACTTTTGTCTTTCATCTTGAACATGGAATAATTTTCACAAAGATGAATCACAAAAACCGTTTTATATGAACAGGAAATAGGGTTTAACATATGTTAATTATTTATATTAATAGAACGAAAGTTATCTTGAAGATGATAAAAGAGAGACTTGGTGGTAAGAAACTGTACTAGCGTTAAGCATTCTTTTTACTTAAAAACACTTTGTGATCCTTCCATAGCAGTGTAAGAATGCATAAATATTTATTAAATTTAAAAATAGAAACATCCTGTGACATTAAAATCTCCAAATGAATCACCACTATAAATAATATTATGTGTAAAAAACAAAGCTTTTTGGTGAAAAACCTATGAATATTAAAAAAGATTTGATTAAGCATTATAAAATATCCACATAATCTTCGTTATAGCTGTTCTGTGATGAGTTTTCTGTTTCACTTTTTAAATACTGATTACTTTATAGAAGTATCTAAGTTAAGGCTAGGATATAAAGTGCCATGTTCTGTTTCCTGACAAACGTAAGAGCTCTTTATATCTTTGCTGAAACGTAGGAAGTAATCATTATTAATAATGTACTTAAGTGAAAATATCCCTTTTTTTATAATTGTTGTTGCAATTCCCGTCCGATGTTTTCTGTAACGACAAATTTTCCTCTTGGATTGTTTGTTTGTTTTTAATTTCGCGCAAAGCTACACAAGGACTATCTGCGCTAGCCATCCCTAAATTAACAATTCAATATTAGAGAAAAAGCAGGTAGTCATCATCACCCACTGCCAACTCTTGGGCTATTACTCTGCCAACGAATAGTGGAATTGACCGTACTTTATAACGCTCCTACGCCTGAAAGGGCGAGCATGTTTAGTACAACGGGGATTCAAATATGCGACCTTCAGATTATGAGTCGAACGCCTTAACCCACCTGGCCATGCCAGGCTACATTTCCTCTGCCTTTAATTTCGAACGAATCTCTGATTATTTTACGTACGCTACGTATTACTATTTAAAAACAACTGAAATTTGAATTTAGTAGCTAACTAACTGTTAATATGTATCAAATTTAAGATATTTCACAACAATAAGATTGATACACTGATACACATACCTATCTTTTTTAACACAATTATATATAATATACAAACAAAAAACAATACAATTTATAATAACAGTTATTATTAATAGTTATTACAAGTGATGGTTTATATACAACAATTTTATAAACTTAGAGGCAATACTAAGTTTTATATCCGGTCTAGAACTGAATATTTTATCGACGATCCAGGTATACGACGAGCAAATTAATTCTGAGTTCATAGTGTTACACTTCGTTTCAGCTAACGATGTCTTTTCTCGGATAACCTCACACCAGGTACAAACTGACTCTTTCCAGCGAAGATATTTAAAGTCCTTGTAAAAATAATAATATGTGATGTAATTCACTGAAGTTGAATGGTTTCTAATGTTCGAAATCTATAAACGTTCCTGGTCTAGTTTTGTAATTTTTCGATTAATAGGTGTAAATCACAATAACGATCGCAGGAGCGTATTCCTGGAAACTTATTAGATAAAGCAACTAGCAAACAAACAGGTACCACGGAATTTTTGTATTTTTTTCCTCATGTTTCTCAGATGCAACACTTTTTTTTCGGGAACATCATGCGAGTTGTATATGGTTTTGTAAAATGTGAAAGATATAACAGTATGCATTACTTCGGTGTTTTTAGGGTCAAGTATTAAGCGCTTGCGATAATTATCTTTGACAGATTAGTCATAAGATTGAAGAGCCTTATGATGGTTGTTATTAACTATCTTGATTTTACAGTCATTGATTACTTTAAAGTAGGAGACATTTAAAAAAAAAATAAAACAAAGATTTCCTTAACTTTATTAGCAAATTTAGTATCCGAACTACCTAAACAAAATGGACTTTTTATTTATTGTCTTAGGTTGGGAATTTTTCCCAGTGTAGTTTGTAGTATGTAAATATTATTTGATAAAACATATTTGTATATCGGTATATATATTACCTAAATAAGACAGAAGAAGCTTATAAGTTTATTTCTTAATTGTAACTTTGGGTTTAGAATTGTCAGTTTTTATTGTTACTGTTCTTTTCCAAAAGTTTCGTGAATAACTGTAGCGATCTAAAAGATAAAAATGTATAAGCATTTAAGAGATTTAAGTTACACTGGAAACTAAACCCATTCATGTTTTCCTTCAGTTGTTATTAACTTTGAACAGAACAAAGCTTTTATCTATCTCATATTTTGGTTGCCCCTTGAGTGTCGAGTAGTATAATTCACTAGAAGCCCGTATGGTGTTAGAGACTTCAACTGTTTTATATAGAAAATGTGATTCGCGTAAATTATAACGTTTTATAGACAAAACCTCTTATAGTCAAAACAAACAATTAATTTTAATATTAGCATATATTACAAACGCTGATATTCTGACGCCCCCTAATAAAAAATATCACAGGACTGGCTTGGTGATCTAGATAGAGGGGGGTAATAGTAATAAACTAGAAAACAGAAAACACTTGAAATTAATTAAGTCGTATCTACATACAACCGCACCTGATGCAGTAACCACGCTCAGTTAGTAGATTTACCTGAACTTTTATTCTGCGCAAATGTATGCTTGAAATTGCTATTATAATCGAATTTCATATAATACAAGAGACTAAGATGTCCTAATAGAATTATAAGAAATAACATAAGCTGTGTCGAACAGCGCTACATTGATATTAACATAGACTTCTAACATACAGTCCTTTAATTTAGTACTAATTCAATTTATTTACTTATAAAAAAGAAAAGAAGTGTTTCCATTACAAACTATCGGAAATACGATTTGATCATAGCAGTAAAATAATCATTTAAAAACATCTTTCTGGCTGACGTATGAGGGTTGTTATATTTAAACTCGACTAGTCTCATAGTGTATACATCCAAGCTGACGAACGCAGGTTCATAATCTCATACACTTCTATACATGTTACACCACGATCTTCTGCAGAGATTAGACTGGAAACAACCCTATTAATTTTCTTAATCCTAAATCTTATATTTAAGAAATTTCCTAACCTGAAATTTGTACAAGAAGAGAAACTAGTCAAGTCGTTTGTATGTTTGTTATGGTTATTTATTAGTTTTGCTTGATTAAAATCCACACCAAAGTTTTGAACAAAAATAAATAAGGGTTTTCTTTTTACTAAATTAATGTTGCTTAAATGCATCAGCCAGAAAGGTCAATCCCAGCAAACACATGTCATATTCCTTTTAAACATGTGGTCATTTTAGTAGCATTGTGTAACATCATTTTAAAAACAAAAAGTTATATAAAAATAGTTAATTTGTAATTAGGCACTTATATGACCAACCTAGTTAAGAATATTGAGCCTTAATTCATTTTCGATTAATAGTTATAATTCAAACAGGAAGGGAAATTATAAGAGACTTTAAGATATTAGTGTTAGGTAGCAGGAGAAAATAGAGGACACACACGATTTCTCAAAATGTATATACAAGAGAAACAGCATAATGCGTGAGAATATAAAGTATATAATACTTAACTTAAACTCAAAAATTAGGACCAGAATCAAATCTAGGTCATGACAATGCTTCCTATGTTTACAAACAAATTTCTAACATGTTTACTATGATTTCTGTATACTTGAAAAAGCATATTTCAAAATTATTTAATTTCGTCAGCATTCCTTTAACATTTGAGGGTTTTTTTCTTTATAATTATGAACTGTAAAATCAACCTGACTTAAGGCTTGAGCTGTTTTGTAATTATGAACTAGCAAATCAGCATTAACTAAACACTTGAATATTTTTAAAATATGAGCGAAAAAAATAACACTGACTTAACACTTAAACTTTTTTTTAAAAAAACAATTAAAATATAAATTGTTGGCTTTGCTGTAATCTTTCCTGACGATAATTTTATGTTTGATTTTACTCATTAAAGAAACCAAACGAAGAGTAATCAAAATGGTTAAGTTATAAAGATTAAATATTATTATCATCTTAATACAGAATTATTGAACTAAATATGTTTTTTTTTTAATAAAAAAGTAACTTTCCGAAAGGCAAAATGACTCAGAAACATCCAGGAACTTCTTTAGAGTTGTTAATAAGAGTTCTTACTTGTGCAGCTTCCCCTACTCTATTAATAAACGCTAAAGGAGCATTTCGTGATTGCCAGGAGTCAGGAAACGGTGCATGCTTTCAAAGTGAGGACCTAGATAGGAAATAATGAACATCGTGAAAGGCTTTTCAAATTACCCTAATAATATTTAAAACTTTTATTATCGTTTAAATAATTTAAATGTAACTTTTTAACAGTAATTCAGCTTTTAAAACGTATTTTTATTTCTAACCATTAGACTAGAAGCTGTACCAAAGTTCTGATAAGTGACTTCATTAAAACGGATTGTACCCTATCTACACTGCTGAGCATAAGAAACGTAAATATTATTTAGCGTTATCTCAGAAAATTAACCAGTTGTTATCAGCTTGAGCAATTTACAAGAAACATGCATATATTTTCCCATACAAAAAAATCATCAAGTCAAACTACTTGATAAGATTCACAACACATGCATATTAGACAAAACTATATGATAAGCTTTACAAGACCAGCCGGAATAAAGAAAATACTTGATAAACTTCACAACACAAATGTAACAGGTGAAACTATTTGATAAGCTTCACAACACTAGCGTTAACTGATGAAACTACTTGATAAGATTCACAGCACCAGCCGTATCAGGTGGAACGACTTGATAATTACCTGTTCCGCAGTATTCATTGTACCAGCAGCGTAAAGTGAAATGGTTTACTAATATGTAATGTAATATTCATCTCAGAAATTCTCTATGGTTGTTCTGTTCTGCAATATTCACAGGATATACTTTTAATTTTTCAGTCTATCAACTGTTTTAACCTGCTTTAATTTAATTTTTAATTACTACCTATCTTTGACAGTCGTTGTTTTCATTACTCTCAGTGTATACTTTGTCAAGATCTTCCTACTTTTCCTTTTTTATCTTATTATTTGTAGTCCATAGATTTTTGTGCTTTTCAACTGTATTATCTAAGAGAGAAATTTATAATTGCAATTTGAGATCGTTATCAATAGAAAATATTGATCCATCGTCTTGTTTCTATTACATGATACCCCTGTCACATGGTTTAATTGCGTATTCGACTATTTTAAAATTATTAATATAATAACTTGTTTATTTCCCACAATTCCACGATATCAGTTATACTCTTGAAATGTTGTTTGTAATCTTGCTTTCTTTGTTGTATATCTTCTGTGTTATAATTAGTATTTCCCTCTTTAAAAATACGCAAATCATATCAACAATACGTGTTAACATTGAATTGGTTTCCATTCCATTTCATCATCCATCATGTCTAGTTATAAGAAATAAGTGATTAGTACTTAGACTGCTTGATTACGTGCTTTTTGGTGATGTGTTGATTGAAAAGCACCCAAATCATTTGCTGTTCTTATTTACTTATTTATATAAACGCCCTTCAGTGGCACAGCGATATGGTATCTGCGGATTTATATGACTACAAACCTGGTTTCTTTGTCCATAGCAGGCAGAACGTAGATAGCCCTTTGTTTAGCATTATGCTTAGTAACAAACAACACCAACATTCATATAAATATAAGAAGTATGTATCTCTTTGACTCCCTAAGAAAGTTCTGAATTTCGAAGATTGCGAGCAGGACTCGAATCCACTATCTATTTGCAGAACTTTAAGTTGTGATTGGGTTATAAGAGTGATAGTCAATTTCCCAATCGAGTACCGGAATGTTGCTGGTCAGTAGCTTAAAATGAGAGGCAGGAGCAGATACTCTCAGTAGTTTTGCTACAGAAATAAAAAGTGGAAATATAAACTTATCTCTTTTTCTATATAACAAATATATTGTTCATCCTAAGGAGAATTATTTTGTTAAAGGTATTCTAGACTTCATACTGTATTGTTATCTCAGCAATATTATTCTTTCTTTTCGTGCATCATTTATGGCTTTAAAAGCTACGTTTTTCTATTTTCTCGTGCTATAAGAACAGATAGGTAAAAAGATTTTACATGTATGATACAACCGTAAATATCTACAAACTTGTGACAAACCTTTATATCAAAGCACGATTTCTTCTTCACTAACACTCCCGTGCTGATGTATTTATTATTTAGCCACTCAAATATTTTCTCAGCGTAAAGGACATCATATTGAATTTGCCAATTTTGTACTGAAAGTATAGTAGCTGTTGTCATAGAGACTGTAACTATAGCAACAGATTGTTGTAGATCGTTATATTGGCTTTATAACCCAAGAGAGAGTCGTATATTTGAAGATGTTTATTTAGGTACATGTTCAAGATATTACTATAATATTTATCTTTTCTCATCATAATGCCGGAAGGAAGAATGTGATGTGTTTGTTTATGCGTCGATACGTCTGTTTCTCTATCTTCTGTAACGGAAACATTTTCGAAGGAAATTTTAACATCCATGTTGTAAAACGTCTCTTATGTTGATGTATAAAAAATAAAAGCAATCAGCTTTATTACAGTCATATAATAATTTTCTGCTATCGATTTGTATGGTATTTTCTTTCTCATCTGAAAAGCACAATTAACGTACACTAACTGCTAGCGAGAGTATGCATTAAACTATTTTAATATACGAAATAAACTATACGAAATATCAGTCATTATGACGAGAAACTCATTTGAAGTAAAAATGTATTCTCAAGACAGTTGGTAGGGTATTAGCACTTTAATAAAAGTGAAGTACAGAATAACGTTTCGACCTTAAGTCATCTTCAGTTTAACAAAAGATATTAATTTGCAGTATAATGTAGTATAATATACTACAAGTTATTATGCATTAAGAAATCTAAATCAAATACTATATGTTATAAGTAGGCAAATGTATGCAATAAGTTTCCGTCAAACCATATTTTAGTCAGAATTGAATTGTAAAATGCCTTTTATTTATATTTAATACAAAGATGTCTTATGTTTCGAACAAAGAAATTTAAACATGAGAGACAAGTGTTGTTTGAAGACAGATACTGTTTAAAGATATGTGCTGCTTAAAAGAGATGGTTGGCAAAAGAACACGATCTGGAAGATTCTTATTGTTGAATATCTTACCTTGAATATATATAATGTTATGACAACAATAAAGAATACTTGCGTGTTCCTTGTTGAAGGGCCCGGCATGGCCAAGCGCGTCAAGGCCTGCGACTCGTCATCTGAGAGTCGCGCCAAACATGCTTGCCCTTCCAGCCGGGGGGGGGGGCGTTATAATGTGACGGTCAATTTCATTATTCACTGGTAAAAGAGTACCCCAAGAGTTGGCGGTGGGTGGTGATGACTAGCTGCCTTCCCTCTAGTCTTACACTGCTAAATTATGGACGGCTAGCACAGATAGCCCTCGAGTAGCTTTGTGCGAAATTCCAAAACAAACCAAACAAACCTATAAAATTTATCATATTTTAATCATTGATTTACTACTGCACTTTTTCCATTTGTCCAAAGATAAGAATTTTAGTTATTCAACAACACCTTCAAGGATCAATAGGAGAACCGCAGCTCTCAATATATTCAATGGGAACCCAGGCATTACAAGGCAAGCTGCTCCAAGAGTCTCTACACCATTTGAAACATTCAAAATTTTCATTTGTGATAATATGATGGAATAGATCATTCACTCAACAAACACCGTAATGACAGAACCAATTTTTGAAGAAGACCTCTAGAAATGGATCGCAGCTAATCTTTTCCTTGGAATAAGCAAATCCAAAAATGCATCGATAGACGAAATATTTTCAACCGAATTCGGTTTGCCATTTTTGCGAAAACTGATTACACAAAACAAATTCAAAAAATATGCTCAAAAATCAGATTTGACATCCACTCTCAAAGAAATAGAGAAATCAAAGATGCCGCCATCTCTGGAGTCTGGAATTTTTTCATTGAAAATTGCAAAAACAGTTACAACCCAAGCGAATACCTGACAATGGATGAACAACTATGTAATTTCAAAGGAAGAGTTGGCTTCATAACATACATTCCGACAAAGCCAGGCAAATACGGAATAAAGATTTGGTGCCTAACAGATGCAAAGACAAGTTACCTTCTCAACGCTCAAATTTATACTGGAAAGGTTGGAAATACGACAGAAACAAATCAAGGAGAAAGAATAGTCAGAGAACTGAGTCAGCTATTTCTTGGAAAAGGAAGGACAGTAACGACAGATAATTTCTTCACAACAATGACACTTGCCAAGTACCTACAAACAAAAAGAACAGGACTTGGTGGAACCATACGGTTTTTCTACCATGACGACATCACTCTTCTCAGGCACTCAGACAAACCAGGAAAATATGTGCTACTACTGAGTTCTCAGCATCAGTCTGGTGAAGTAGAAGAGAATGGAAAGCCCAAAATCGTCAATCTTTACAATGCAACGAAGGCAGGTGTCGACACTCTCGATCAACTGGTGAGATATTATACAACAAAGAGGCGATCAAAGCACTGGTCAGTCTGCATATTCTACAACATTCTAGATCTTGCTGCGTACAACGCTTTCGTTCTATACTCGATAAAACATCCAGAATTTCTTCGTTAACATAAATCAAGAGCCAGAAGAGAATTTATACGGCAATTGGTGCTTGAAATCAAAGAAATTTACTGCAAAGATAATGACAAAACAACCTCATGTGAACCGCCTGCAAAGAGGGCAAAAATAGGACGATGCCATTTGTGCGGCAGATCAAAAGATAGACAGTCGAAAATTGTTTGCTTAAATTGTAAACAGAATGTTTGTCAGAGCCATTCTAAAGTTCTTTGTAATGAATGTTACTAAATCACTGTGTTTCTATTGGAAAAATATATGAGGCCTGATAGGCCCCCAAATCACTTTAGTGGATGTAAATATTTTTTTCGTAGGAGTGTTAATTTTGCGCAAAACTACACTAGGGCTATCTGCGTTAGCCTCCTAATTTAGCAAAGTAAGAGTCGAGAGAAAGCAGTTAGTCATCACCACTCATCGATAACTCTTTCACTATTTTACCAACGAATAGTGGGATTGATTGTCACATCAAAGCGTCCCATGGCTGAAATGACGAGCATGTGTGATGTTACATGGATTTGAACCCATCACCCTTAGAGTGCGGGTCAAGTACCTTAATCACCTGGTCATGCCGAGCCTGTAGTTAAGACTGTGTTTTAGCCAAGTTAAATTTTTATCAAATATTATATCCAAGTACTTCACATTTTCAACTGATTTGATGTTTAAATCACATATTTCAATTTGAACATTATTAATGGCGACAATATTTTGTTTTGATTTACAGTTTTTCCGATGAAAAATGATAAATTTAATTTTTTCAGGAATTAAAAATGTTCATAAATTATTCCACAATTCTAAATCAATGAACACTAACTGCATTTTTATAGTTACTAACATAAAATGATAAGTAATTAATTATGTAATGTCATTCACATAGTATGTAAGGTTAATACTTCCTTTATTTATTTGTGAGCTTGGTATTTCATAAGTTCAAATGATAAATAACAAATTGCTCAAACCAATCCCTTGTAGGACTTTTACCTCCGGTATAAAGCAATCTAACAATTCACTTTTAATTTAATTTTAATTTTATTTCGTCTCTTTGAATAAAACTGTTTATGCATCTGATTAAAGTATATGGTAAAGTAAAATTATGTACCAGTTAGTAAACAAAACCATCTCGCAATATCTTTTCAAAATTTTGTTTTTAGTATTAAAAATTTTATACATATATGTAATATAATAAATTATGTCGGACGAGCCTTCAGTTTATTATGTGATGTATTACGATCTCAAATAGCCTGAAACTGATTTAAATTTCAATTTGAATTTAGAAGTTGATAAATTTGTCAAAATGTACTAAGTTTATTATATCTGTTAATAAGATTGATACAAAACTTTCCTTCTTAACACACGCTCCCCGGTGGCTCAGCGGTATGTCTGCGGACTTACACGCTAAAATTCGGGTTTCGATACCCGTGGTCGGCAGAGTACAGATAGCCCATTGTGTAGCTTTGTGCTTAATTTAAAACAACAACAACACAAATATATTTAAACATACAATAAATACTACAATTCGTAATAACGGTTGTTACGAATGGCAATTACGAATAGTAAATAATGATTTATATACAAAAATTTAAAACTTACAAACAATATTGAGTCTTTTATGTGGTTGGGAAGTGAATATTTAATCGACAGTCCACGAAGAATGAATTAATTCAGAGTTGATATAGGTACAATGCACATAAAAAGGAGCTGTTATGTGTTTCACAGCTGAAGTTATGCAATCAATGTCTTCGTAGAAACACTGATGTCTGAATTTGATACGTTGAATGATTTGTAATGTTCGAAATCTATAAACGTTCCTGGTAAAATATCTACAGTTTCTCCATTAATAATTAATTGTCTATCACAATTATACCTTCCGAGGTTTATAGAGTACCAACTGTAAGAAAACAACAATATAAAATTGTCTCTTCTTGTTGCATTTGTTACCTTTTATAGGCTTCAGAGGCGAAGGCAGCAATACTGATATGTATATATATGTTGATTCTTACGCACAATTTTCGTGAATAGTCGGGAATTTCGTGATACAAACTTAACAGTATAAGTTACATGAATTTTTAAATATATATTTAACTAAAATCAACATCAATATTAAAATATAAATCAAGTAGTAAATCCGTGACATTACATTAAACAATTGTTCCAGTAGGATTTTTATAAGTGAACCTGTCAAAATTATCAGTCGTTTGATGGTATTTCTTGGAATGAGCTTGATATGGAGTTAGTATGTTAGCTTGTTCTAGAGAACTTAGCACAGATAGCCCATTGTGTAGCTTTGTGCTTAATTCAAAATAACAACATTTCTAGAGAACTTAGTAATCTGTTGTTCAAGATTTTTTTCAAATGAACAAATAGATTTAGATTTTAGAATCATTACAATAACATTTGCTTTTCACATTTCAGTAATGTGACGAGTTTCATAAGATGACGTCGAAAATTCGAAATTTCATCATATCTCTTTATTACAATGTATTAACATTACATATTGCATATTATTGCTTCCAAAAATGCTAATCTTTTAGTAGATCTTAGGACCTTAATTTATTTTATGAAAAGAATTATTATTATTAAAATTTAATGAATTGTTATTTCCATTGTTTTATACATGGCCACTAATATTTATGGACATCAACATTTAGTATTTTATCAATATTTACTCTATTATATTGACAAATATACCACTTTCTATTCAAATTTGGCTATTTATTTTGTTTTGTAATTTCAATCATCATATTGCTACACAAAAGCCCTTTTTTTGACAATTTTGAATATTATAACCTTTTTACTTTTTTAATCAAAACCATCATTCACATGATTCCTATTTTTTTCATAATTTACCATATCTTGGTATTAATCATTGCAAAACAATTTTAAATATTATATTCTTTATTTTTAAATAAATTTGTGGTATATCTTTATTGTTTATTATGTAAAATTTTAAATATGAGTTGTGATTTTTAACCACAATTATTCTAATTCTTATTTTTACTTCATTTATTGACTTAAAGAGCTAGCTTATATAAAATGATATTCAATATTACTATAGCAAGAATAGCATAACTTAACACAAATAAAGCAATCTTCATACGTTAAAAGGGTCAACAAGTTTCTTAAAATAAATAAGAGAGGATACACCGTTGTCAAGATTTCGGAAGTTATTGTAATAAGCAAATTGAAAGAAAGTATTTTAGTAACGAAGTTAATAAGAAATATAAAACCAGCATAAATATAGCCAAATATTTTAGAGTGGTGGATATTCTCGGAGGCTTTGTTTGTTGAACTTCACGAAAAGCTACTCGAGGATTGTTTGTGGTAATTGTCCCAAATTTTGGTATGACGGACTAGAAGGAAAGCAGGTAATTATATCATGAACCACCAACTTTTGAGCTACACTTTACCAACAAATAATAAGATTGGCTGTCATATTAGAGCGCTCTTATGGCGTAAAATGTGAGCATGCTTAGTGAAGAGAGGTCCTAACCACCAAGCAATACCTGAGCTTCTCAGAGAAAATCTGGAATAGTGGTGTGGATCTAAAATGACCTGATTCTTAGGGCATCATACTTTCCAAGTATGGCTCATGGGTTCGAACCTCTTTACTAAACATGCTCGTCCTATCAGCTTTGAAGCATTACAATGGTACGGTCAATCCTACTATTGGATAGTAAAAGAGTATCTCAACAGTTGGCAATGAATGGGTGGTGTGGACTACTTCCCTTCCCTTTAGTCTATTATTGCTAAACTAGAAACAGCTAGCAAAGATATCTCTTGTAGCTTTGTAGAAAATTAAAAAGAAACCAAACAGAAAGTTTGTTTGCGTTAAGTATGTGTAAACTGAAAAGAATACAAGCACACCACGGTGAAACGATGACACTTCCAACCACCTGAGTACATGTTATTCATAAGCAGTGTAGCAAGCACTTGCTACACTCGTCTAGCAGTTTGTTATTGCTGTTTTTCTAATTTGGCTTGAAAGTAGTGATTACATGCATATTTGTTAAGACTGAATACATCAAAAAAGTG
This sequence comes from Carcinoscorpius rotundicauda, assembly GCA_011833715.1. Taxonomy (NCBI): domain Eukaryota; kingdom Metazoa; phylum Arthropoda; class Merostomata; order Xiphosura; family Limulidae; genus Carcinoscorpius; species Carcinoscorpius rotundicauda. The sequence continues at coordinate 46,269,566 of CM022394.1, read as the reverse complement.
TAACATAAATTCTTTCTTAACCTAGGAGCTAAAAATAGAAATCTATAAATCTAGTTCTAGAAAATATGTACCAAATAATTTTATTTCCAGTCTATTGTCATTTATATGTCTTCGGTACGCTCGTAAAATAGCTTTTAGTTACACATAATAAAAAGTAAACTGCGTATTTTATTTTCTTAGCTCAGTATCGACATTTCTAGTCTTCAATACTTGTGAAAGATAATTTACTATCACCTTATTACTTTGAAGATATTGTTTGGATACGTTAACGTGGAAGTCAACAACACGAGTTTACTGTTACATTATAAACTGTGTTGGCATAAGAAGAAAATATTCATATTTTTATATTAAGTCTTGTAGGGTTAGTTTATCAACTAGTGTGCAAGTTATAGCAAACCTTAATTAAAGGAATTTGAACTATCATGGAGAATTAAATATAAATGTAAGTAACTCGAAATAACAACTGTAATAACTTAGTAAACCTCACAATAAGCACATGTATTGTAACAGAGTAATGAACTTTTCATATTAAAAATAATCATTAGCTCAAACCTGATTAAAGAAAGCTGATAAATAATTCTCTTTTAAAGTTTAAAGTTATGGCTTAGTTTTGTTATTATTCTAATCATAGTTTATATATAAAAGAACCATTTTCTTACTAAAGAAAAATAAAAACATTTGTTAGCAAACGTGATTTTGACCAGATTTTTAATGAATGTTTCATGTCACTTCCCACAAACAGTGTCATTAAATATTGTAATAAATATATATATATATCTTGATTTCAGTCACAAACAGAATGAGTCAAAGAACACATTATTTCTAAACAAAAACATTTCTAATTGTAACTTTCGTTATAATAATATAATTTTTTATAATAATTGTTTTTTTTAATTACACATTTTTACTATATAAACATAACGTCTTTCACTAGTACAGCAGTAAGCCTACGGATTTACAACGCTAAAAACATTCAGTTCCCTTCGGTGAACAAAGCAGATAGTCCGATGTTATTTTACCATAAAAAATACAAACGTAACTCTTTCAGATTGCAATCTAGGCTTAGAAAGTTTGTGATATCAGTTATTATTAAATGTATAAAACTTCCATTACTTCAGTACAAACAGCTCTGTTCTAAATTGTATAAAATATTTAATCATTTTGATCTTAAATCAAAGGGACATGTTTCCACAATGCAATTAACTCCAAAAAAAATTCACGAGTTTTCTCGCACTAAAACAACATTTTTATTACTAACTTCAAAACTAGTATTTTTTTACAGCTGAATCCAAATGATCCAAAGGTTTTTTGTTCAACCACAGAGGCTCCGTGCATGTATGTTCCATTTTAAAAGCATTGGCGCCTCTCCAAAACAGATCTAGCATTCGCTCTGGTAGTTAAAATCTAGTCAAACACTGTTACTCGAATCTGATGTGAACTCACTGACGATGCTAATGAATCGTTCATGACTGCTTGCTTCGGAAACAATGAACGTAAACCCATTTTGATGAACCTAAACCAATGCTTTTTCTTGCTTCTCTTTCTCTCTTTCTCAAATTTCTTCCGGTAGAATGAAGCATAAAAGAAAATTTTATTATCTGGTTACTTTATAGACTTTTGGGAAATTTATTGAATGTTAGTTTTGTTTTACATCTTTATTTTTTTTAAAAAAGGAGATTGAAAGGAAATTTCATGCTTTAATTAAAGATAATTCCAATCTTTAATTATAATACATATTGCTTTTCCCTTCTGTATGGGTTATTGTAATTTTTTATTTCATGTTTCTTTAATCTTTAAGTATAGAACTTTTACATTATTGTTTTTGTCGATTAAGCTGTGTGAAACTGTTCATTGAACGCTGTTTTACAGTATAAATATTCTCTTCTTTGGTGTCTTTAACGTTATGACGGAATGCTGCGAAACAAGTTCGTGTTATTTTTTGTCTTGGAATTGAAAATGTAGAAAAACGATCAATAGAGGCCGCCATAAACGTTATTTTTATGTTGCATATGTTTCCACCAAAACTGAAAATAACTCTTTTGCAGCTAGTGATCGAAAATGACAGTTATTTGTTCCAACCTTCTGTACAACGGGTTAACTTACCTTGCATTTATGATGTTAGATTTTACAACATCTTCTTAAGATAGTAATAAATATTCAGGGCAGTTAAAAAGTTGTTCTTGTTTTACCAAAGAACAGAAACACCTTTTGGGTGGGGTGGAGACACACAACTTATATACAACATAGAAGAAAAGACAGAAAAGAAATCAAGATGAAAAGGGAGAATGTTAAATCTAGTGCGTGATGTTCAGCATTGTTTGGGGAGGTACTCAGATATTAAATATCAGGAGTTAACTATTTCAGATGTAGTATTTAAAATAGCACAGAACCAACGGGATATGGAGTGTTTATGCCTAATACTTAACATACATAACCCTTCATATCTCGATCGGCGATCTCTTATAGAAAAAATTAAAGCTAAACTATAATGTAATTTCAGGAAACGTATATTTTAGTGTAGAACCAGCAAAATAAGCAAAACTGATCTTTTATATAGATCGTTTGTTTTTTTCAATTGCGTGCATAACTACCTGAGGGCTGGCAGAGTTTTTTATATAGGATCATGAGATAGTAAAACATGAAATTTAATGTACAAGCGAGAAAGTAGTTGTACTTGTAGGAACAAGAAAGTAATCAAGCGTAAACTTTAATATAGAACCTGTTTGTTTGTTTGTTTTGGAATTTCGCACGAAGCTACTCGAGGGCTATCTGTGCTAGCCGTCCCTAATTTTGCAGTGTAAGACTAGAGGGAAGGCAGCTAGTCGCCAACTCTTGGGCTACTCTTTTACCAACGAATAGTGGGATTGACCGTCACATTATACGCCCCCACGGCTGGGAGGGCGAGCATGTTTAGCGCGACGCGGGCGCGAACCCGCGACCCTCGGATTACGAGTGCACGCCTTAACGCGCTCGGCCATGCCAGACCGAATATTATAGAACCAAGGAATCAATTATACTTGAGCTTTAATATAGAACCAAGGAATCAGTTATACTTGAGCTTTAATATAGAACCAAGGAATCAGTTATACTTGAACTTTAAAGTAGATGAACCTGAGCTTTAGTGTAGAACCAATAAAATAGTTTATCCTGAACTTATGTGTCAAATGAGTGAATTAAATCTGAATGTTTTTTGTAGAACTAAGAAAATTATAAAATAATTATATGTATAAATTACATATGAATATATAAATTATATTAAGAAAATATTAAAAAATGTACCTAAACTTTAGTATAGAACCAGAAAAATAGCAAAACCCAATACAGGCTGATGTTTAACTCATTTTTTAAATCAAAAAACAATTATCCTGTTTTTAATATCCGTTTAGTATGAACATTGAAGTGAAGGGTGAATATAAAACAAACGAAGTATCTTATTCTTTTAACAAAGAGAGTCATAACACAAACCAGACTACTTAGGTTTCTTCAAATGTATGTCAAAACTTAACTCATTTGACAAGGTTCAATGAAATATAAATCAGATAATATTGCTCTGAGAAACATATATGCAGTAAATACAACCGTGAAATGAAATCTAAACACAATACTGATTACTTCTCTTATTCCAAATATTAATCAATCAAAAAAGTGTAAAAACGTGGCTGCTTTTAAGATATTAAATATAATTACAAAAGAGACTGTCTTTCTCTTTTGAAAATATGGGCTGAAACAAATCCAGGTCTAACGTAAATATTGAAAGTATGTCGAAAAAATGATCAATACTTGTTTTACTTACACAATGAATAAAGGACATACACTTGCCACAAGCAAATACTTAAACTTTAGAAGGTGTCACATTTCACATACGTTTCTCTGGGAAAGAAATACCTGCGTTGATTTAATTATATTCTGCGTATATTATTGTGTCACACATGTATGTCCAACAGAACAAATAAGCGTAATGAAATAAAACAACAAAAGTAAAAGAAAAGTAATGCCAACTTCTTTAAAGCAACCAATATCAACTGAACAGATAAGATCGGTTTCATAAGCCGAAGTATAGCAGAGGAAATGGAGAGTGCTGATCGAAAGAAGAATGAAAGACAAACTACAAATTAAATAAAAACAAGTTAGCGGTTTATTTTATTACAGCAATATCCTCTTCAGCATTATATTCGCCTTTCAATATAGTTGCCTCAAACATACCTTGAATTTGTTTTTATATGAATAGAGAATTCGTCTTTTATTTGAATCATAAACAGAAATCATTTGGTTACTGGAATACAAATGTAGCTATGAGATTCCTTATAGTGTAGTTGAAAACACTGTACATTTATTTATAAAGTGCCTTGTAATGTAGTTGTTCACTATTATCAAAACTTCTTGAACCTACGTGTGTTTCTAACGTAATGATTGTAGTGTGGTTAGTAAAAGTGAGTAGACGTGCTGTCAGTATTATAAGTAAAAGATTAATATAATTTACTTACCTAGAAATATGTACATTATATATGGTAATCGTACTGAAAGTTCTATGTTTAAAATGATTAAGTTTTAAAAATAACTTGTCCAAGAGTGACTAAATTTCGTGAGAGAAATTCTGAAAAACATAAGCATTAATGAAGATGATTTAAAATAGAAACATCCTGTGTTTCAAGGCCAAGTATTTTACGCCATAATTCCCCTTAACCGATCATCCAATCAAAGCCATATTATATACTGCTACTTAGTAGCTTCAATCGCAAACAAGCAGTCTTTTATTTCTCTTCCTTCCATTGTTTCAACAAAACAAGATCGGTGATTTGAACAAAGTGCATGTCAGTAAGGAGAATGCTACAAAAATCAGTGAACACTGTCTAGAAAATATGTTGCTTAGAGCATTGAAAATAGGCTTCATGTGCTAATTAAGAATAGTATATAGAATATTTTCTGTGAGTTAGAAGCATCTTTTACTATTTCTTCAATAAAACAAATGTCTCCCAATGTGCCCAAAGTGAAGTTTAGCTACTTTACGAAAAAGTTTCAAAATATAATAATTTAAAATATCTGATTTTGCATATGTTCACTGTGCATATCCTACTGAAAATACATTTGAGCTTTCAATAATTAAACACTTAAACAGCATACGTAATTAAATATAGTATGTACGTGAATTATTATTATTTTTGCTAGCTATTCATACCATAGCTATTTTTTTACAAGTAATGTTAACATAGTAGACTTAAAAGTGTAGAAAAAAACCTGAAATAGAGTGTCTTTGTCATGTGACTTGGAAACATTCTGGAAATTTAGTAATTTTCATGGTTATGTTTGTGCTGAGTAGAATCAATAATTAGGTTTAAAACTCTGGGACTACAAGAGAGCAGAGGGGATGTAACTGGTTTAGTAAGACCTTCGGTTTGGTTCAGTTGCTTACTAAACTAAGCTTCTACAAAAACACATTTTTGTAAATTTGCTTTAGATAATTTTATAAATATTCAGCAGTACATCAACTTCTAATTTTCGAATCTACCCTGATTATTTTTATATGTAAGTTATATTTAAAAGTTTATTAAATATCAAGATGTATCAAATATATATTTGCCAACAAGATTGATACGCACAATATTCTTTCTTAACAAAAATATATTTTAATAAACAAACAACAATGCAATTGGTGATAACTGTTATTACAAATAATAATTCATATACAAGAGTTTTATAGACTTACAAACAATATTTAGTCTTTTATCTGGTCTGGAACTGAATATTTTATCGACAGTTCTCAAGGAGCGAATTTGGTGCTGATATTGTTACACTTCGTGCAATGGCTAGATTCACGCCATTTATAAGCTGACTTTTCTCCGAAGAAAATTTCTTATGTTCTCGTAGAAATACTAACGTCCAAATTTTTTTCACTAAAGTTAAAGGGTAATGTTCGAAATTTACGCACGTTTTATGTCAAATATCTGTAGTTTTCCTTTATCACAGTTATAGTTTCGGAGGTTTATAATATACTGACTGTAGCAAACTAAAAATAGAAATTAAACTGTCTACGCGCGCGTTGCGATTTATAAACTATAATGTGAAGATCTAGAAAGCTTGGATGGTCCAACAATATTAGTATAACAATATATGTAAATTGTTGATTATTATACTCGAGAAGATTCAGATATTCATAAGCCCCCTGGCTATGTAAAAGCGAATAACACTGGAATAAAATCATTGCACTATCAAGGGTAATTTGAAAATAACAGTTTCATATATTCGTCGTTTTCCTGCCTAAGCGAAAAGTAGTAACACTCGACAAAGACCATTAACTACCAATGGTAGTTTGAAGTATCAGTAAATTTACTGATTGTGTTAAAGGTAGCTCAAACAAAAATATATCACGAAAAATATTATTTAGATCTTCTTATACAAACTGGTCATCTTACTCCTTCTGTTTTTCACAGTAACTACGTACTACTTACAACTTTCAGATGACCAATCATCCTTTACTTTATACACCATTAAAATAACAATGCTAAACATGTGGCGGAATTATTTAGAAAATACTTGAAAAACACTTGTGACATTGCAAAGTGTGATCTTGACATTAGAGCTTAATAATAATAATAGATATATATCGTGGTTATGTTGTTAGTCTGATGTCGATACTCATTTCCTGCATGTTATTTATTGTTGAAATGGGGTTCATGTAGAACTAATCGTGCGGTCGTTAAGCGAATGATTTATGAATAATTGCTTAACTTGAACTTTGTAATCAGATTAGATTTGCCGGCAGTGATGGTTTCTATCGCTGATTTACAACATTGCCTTGCTTGAGGTAACAATGTTTATACGCTCAAAAAACATGAGTGCTGGCTAGTATAATGCCGTATACAAGAACTGTTTAGCATTTATCATAAAACAAAATTAGTCTGGGACCTTTGTATTATAATTTTGCTTTTTAACTTTGTGCGTGGAGTATTCTTTGTAAAACAAAGAAAATGTGTAGCAAATACCTTTGAGAAAAGGTTGTAAAGATGGGAGTATAGTGGAAAATACATTAATACTTTGTTATTGTCAGTCATAATAATATAAGGTTCTTATTTCTTCCTAGAGCAATCGAACCTTACCGTTCACAAAATGCTCTTCTTAGGTGATGGACATTGCCAAATATTGCTGTATATTATTTGGACAGTTAAGACAAAACAAAAACATTAAAGTTCACATCTATTTCGATCCAGTTATATGCTTTATTTTTTACATTTATCCATTGAAACGTTTGTCTTTCAGTTTATCTATATATGTGTGTTTGTTTTTATTTTTGTCTATCTATAGCTTCTGTTTAGCTATGTGTTTTTTACTTTTTGTATATTTTTTGCCTCCTATATGTCTGTCTATCTGGTTATTTATCTACATATCCGTCTTTCTGTTTTTTTTTCCTGTGTGAGTCCCATTTCTGAATAAACTGAATTCTAAATGTATTTTAAACTTTGACACTCTGTTTGAAAATCAAAGTGTAGAAAATAAGAAAAAAAAATATTTTTTTAAAGATGAAAAACTAAGAAAAACTGAAGAACTCCCCATGGTTAGATTTCTTATTTTGTGGTTCTTCTTGTCATGGCTTATTTTGATTGCAAGAAAACTACAGTGAATAATTAGTACTAAATTAAAAAGGAAATTGCTACAATATTTTGATTTTACATGAGTTTTCTTCCTAATTTAAATGTTACCGGGCTCGTTTTTTGAACAGGATTAATAAAACATTAACACAAAACTAAATCAAGCGTTCTACAGATATTTGAATTATTATCATCTTTTATAAAATGAAAAAATGAAATGTAGCTTCATTTTTAAAAAAAAATAGTTAATTAAAAGTTTGCTCCAGCAGTAAAACATTAAAGAAACGTTTTATAAAGTCAAATCGCGTTGCATTATGAATATGAAACACACAAAAACGTTACCATTGAGCTTACTTTGTCTATAAATCCAAAAAATTTACTAGAGGAACATCATGTGTTCTAACTTTATAGTAATTTTTATAACTTCCGACACTTGTACTTAACAAGGCTAGAAATGAATGTCGTGATAGAATTTAGGTCACCTGAGAAGTTATTATTTACATAATATTTTAGAATATTACAGTAATCATTCTAACTACTTCATTCACGCTTGGAAATAAATAACAAATTTCCAAAGTATCTGCTTTCCGTTATGCTCAAGAATATGCAGAAGATTTCCATCAATTCCAAGTATTTTGCAAATATTTTAAAATTTCCTAGTTTTGACAGCGAATCATTGTGCTTTGTCGTATATATTATTATAAACAGATGGTTTTCAGTGCGCAAAGAAAAAATAAATCATTTGAAAACGCATTTTCCCTCTCAATGATTTTATCTCAGAAACTATTACAAAATTACCAGAAAGTAACATTTCTTGATCCTTATACTGCATAATGTATGCTTATTTATGCAATCTATCCCACTACTATCTCTAAATATTTGTTTCAACAACATTCTAGCAATAAAATTGCCATTATTGCAAACTCACTAGCTGTTTCTAATATAATTTGAAAACAAGTCAATGGATTGTAAAGGCTACAACGTCTTTTTGGTGAAAAGTGCTAGCAGTTAAAGCAGTAGTTAAACTTGTAGTTTATGTGTTTAAGTATTCATCATCCAAAACTACTTCTTGGCACCAAACTATGCATCATTTGGGTGAGCTAACTTACCTTAACATTTCACAAACGGTTAAACTCCTCAATATGATAACTGTTTGGCTTATTTGCTCTTCCTCAAATTTAATAATACGTGGTCTTAATACAAGAAAGTACTGGCCCAAACTAATTATATTTTGTTTGTTTTGGAATTTCGCACAAAGCTACTCGAGGGCTATCTGTGCTAGCCGTCTCTAATTTAGCAGTGTAAGACTAGAAGGAAGGCAGCTAGTCATCACCACCCGCCGCCAACTCTTGGGCTACTCTTTAACCAACGAAAAGTGGGATTGACCGTCACATTTTAACGCCCCCACGTCTGGGAGGGCGAGCATGTTTGGCGCGACTCGGGCGCGAGCCCGCGACCCTCAGATTACGAAGCACACGCCTTAAAGCGCTAGGCCATGCCAGGCCTCAACTAACTATATAAGTTGATATCTAGCTTTAGTCAAGATATACTTAACAATAGCTTCACAAGAGGCTTAAAACGTAATTTTTAATATTCTGTTACAATTATTTTTTGTAGCTCATATAAAGGTATTAAAGAAATAAAATAAAGGTTCAACAGTACATTATAAATATAAAATTAGATTGTCCCCACTCTCAATATACGAAGATATTGTTTTCTATAATAATTTTTGCTGTATAAACTGTTATGAGTCTTGAAATATTCTCATACATTCTACATGTTTCAACGTCTTACACGCTATCATCAAGAGTACAATATTTTCGAAAACCACATAATTTAACTTACGTGCAATTCAGATTGAAAAAAAAGTTCACGCCACCTATTAACCACACGTCCCTCTGGTCCTTTGTTTTTATTTAATACTTTAAAATATTTTGATATAATCAAATGAAACATAAATAATTTCAAAGTATTAAAAAGTGTCGTTTTTATCACAATCTTTTGTAGTTAGGCAGCCAATAATACTAAATATATTATCTTTTGAACAGCAAAAAGAAGTTTGTTTATGACTCATATTTGGATATACTGAGGATTTATACTATTTTAGAACAAGTAGCTAGGACTTGGGGCAAGAGTGCTGCAAGCGCTATTCCAACCATACCTAGTGTTACATTGAGTTTAATGTGGTCGAATTCGATATTAATGTTTATAACCTCAACGCTTGTTCTTACCAAGGCTAAAAATGAGTATCCTAATACCTTTTGGGTCACTAAACAAGTTATCCTTTACATAATATTTTAGAATATTACAATAATAGTTTCAAGTACTTGCAATATGCACATTAAATAAATGACACACGTATCTGATTATACAAATACATACAGACAATACATTAACAAATTGATATGAAAAATAAAATAATATTATCCGGATATTCTTAATAAGTAAGAATATACAGTCGAAACAAACAACTAACTACCAACCTTTCATTGTTTTTTATTTAACTATTTATGTGTTTTATCTGGAGAGCAAAATTCTGACACAGTAGGTTGAAAGGTATGACTTTTTATAGTAATTCTTAATTCGTAGTAGACATCTTGAAATATAGAAAGAAACTGAATACTTTCAAGGTACACAATAAGCAACAGTAGAACTCTACCATTGTAAGTGCACATGAGGAAGTAGTAACAGTTGAAATTTAATTGTTTCTGTGCCATATAAAACCTGAGCTTTAAGGTTTATCAGTTAATATTAACGCTTTATATACTATTTTGTAATGATATTGTTAGTAAAAATATACTTATGGTTGTACAAAGATTAAATCAAGATTATCTATTTTAGAGGAGGTTTGAAGTAAAATGTTCTCTTAAACCAAAGAGTGAAAACACCTTACTCTTCCTGTTAATTTGAACTCAGTTTATTCATATTCTACTATCTTGAATTATTTATTTTAGAAAGGATATTGAATTGTCAGTAAATAATTAGAGGAGAGTTGTTAATATGATATTTTGGCTAAAGTTTTTAATACGAGGATAGATTACAATGCATAGACTTGTGTTATTTTGAAAAAAAGAAGAGTTAACATAAATCTGTTTGAGGTGTTTTTGATTTTTCAGGGCCTTGATAGAGTTTACACATCCGTTCACTCATATTTAATGGTGACAGTTGTATAAATTGTGTCAGAACGCTAAATTCAGGGGTTCGATTCTCCTCGTAGCCCGATGTGGCTTTGCTTTAAGAAAAATAAAGAAACTTTAATTTGGATTGAATTGCCTTTAGATATAGCGGATGCAGTAAATTTAAGGGATTTTAAACAAAGGCTGTAAGAATATTTAAATGATAAGTGATGGCTTTTTTATTGGTTTAGTTTAGCGGATATGTCATCCTGGGTGGAACAGCATTTCTCTTTTTATTGCGTTAGTAAAGAATCGAAATGTGTAGCTATTAATCCATCAAGTAACTACATAAATGATACTTAAATTGAGGTAAAACAAGCCAACAGTACGTTTCACAAATGTGTCATTTACTTGAAAACATTATTTCACTAGTGAAGCCGTCATCAGATAAAGACTGGAACACTGAAACGATTTATAACAGAGTTTATATATATGTTGGAACAAGAAGAGGGAAGTACCTTTGGCTTTCGTCTAGAGACAAGTGTGATAAAAAATTAAGAGGTGCTTAAATCGATTTGGTCGTTCAAAACATTTTCTGGATTTATTTTTAGACTTCTATTAATTTTCAAAAATATCTAGAGTATCTAATTCTTTCTTAATTTCAGAGATATGTAAAATGTTGCGGTTTTTTTTGCAGGTAAAATTGATGTTTAGTTTTAATGAGGTTGAATGCGAAGATTGAATCTGTTTCTTTTAATTTACAAATTTTCAAATGTTCTTCAATTATCTTTTCTATGGAACGCACTGTTTGACCTGTATATACAATGTTGCAGTCTTGACAAGTGAATTGGGAAACACCACTGTTGCCGTACTCTTTCATTCTGTATTTGTTCTTGCACAATTTTCCTAGGTCGGTTTTACAGTAGGTTTCTTTCTTTTGCGAGAAGGTTTTCTAATTTCGTTTTCTATGTTGTCGTTTGGAACAGATATGTTGATTTTAAATATATGGCTTTCAGTTTTTCAAATAACAACGTTCTTAGTCGTACAACTATTGCAACAATAATTCGTTTTAAAGTCTTTAATTCAGTTTGATAATTTGCATTCAGATGACAAGGGTACAGCTTTTAGCATTTGTAACAACGTATGGAAAAACCGCCGATTTGTGACACATTGGACGTTCAGAAGAACCATGTATGATGGTGTTATTATAAATTGGTTTTCTGAAGATTTTGAAAGAATGTATGTCCTTATTTATATCAATATTTAAATCCAAAGTTATAGTTTCCGTTTTCACCAAATTCCATAGTAAATATAATAAATTTGTTTTGTGAACTGACAAAAGTTGTAAACTTGTAGAGTTGACATTTGAAGGCTGCCTAAAGACAAGTCATATCACCAGTATATCTGAACAAATATTTAACATGTTTTATATTATTTTCATCACAAAACAATTACTTTTCTAAATTATCCATTAAAAACTTCAAGCAAAGGCATGTTTGTGTATTTTCTTATAGAAAATTTACATCTGGCTATCTGCTGTGTACACCGAAGGAAATCTAACCCTTGATATTATCTTTGTAAATCCGAAGTCTTGCAGCTGTCACAAAGGGGAACCGAAACAAAGCAGAGAATGGGGAATCCATGCTAACCGGTTTTTCCTTTTATATATTGGGTCATTAAATTTTAATTAGTTCTGAGATCTAGGGAAGTTATTACTATTGTTTTTAATTTATGGGCTTGCATATGTTTTACATTTTCTATATTCATCGTGAATAAATCATCAGGTAGTTAGAAATATTCAAAGAATAAAGGTAACAACGTATGATACTGGTTATGGTTGAATAACGAACCAACATTTTCGATATAAACAAGTCCTCGAACAACGAATCAGCGACTTCCATATAAGTACGTCTGACCAATTCGACTATGTTTTATTCACGAATCTTTTAGAACTGTTCTTATTTTGTTTTTCCAAACAAGATATTTCATGCTTATTTGAAAGTAATTTGACAGTTTATAATAAGTTTTAAGTGTCTAAATGATAAATGCTAAAATAAAAATTTTGAATTTCTACAAGACGAGTATATTCAGTCGAGGTAATAGGAATACATCAAGAGTATTTTATTGCTTTTGTTGCTACTGGGCCAGAAAAGAATATGCAAAGAACTAGCATTACCCTCCCCTCTAAAATGTTTGGCAACTAAGTAGAAATTTCGGGAGCTTTCTATAAGAAACCCGATCTATTAGCCTTAATTTTATGTACTATAAAGTAACAAAATAGAGAAATATATTTGTCAAAACTAAGTAACTTCCACTCAAAGATAATGAAAAGACAAACATCCTACTGCAGAGGTACTGGTCAATAAAAATATCTTAATTACAAAACTAGGCTGAAACATTAGAATACTAAAACATTAATAAAGGACACTAAAGAGCTTTCAAAATAAGATTATTATTCTATTCTATAACATTAACTGACCTTAAGAATAAAATATTATTGTACACCTGCAACATTTTCTAAAATATTTTAAATGTAAAATGATAAGAGTGTATTATATATAATATATATAAATAAATATGTACTTGTACATTGTTAAATAATTTAACGCTAAGTTTTATAAATGTCTGGAATCAAGTTTAATTAGCACAGATTATTGTCACTAGTTTATAAAAGTTACTAGCTACGCATTTTTGAATACTTTCTTCACTGTTGTAACCAATATGTCTTTTCATTTTGCATAATGATTATCCGTGTTTGTCTAAATACTGCTTATTTTTCGGGAATATATTGTACATATTTTGACCTCAATGCTCAACTGCTATAAAGTATCAGTGAATACGTGCTATCTGGCATGCCAACACAAAGAGTTTGCATTTATATAACAGGTGTTCGTAAATGTAGAAGTAACAGCTATGAATATGCTGATTCTATAAATGTTCATCTGAACACATAACTAACCGCTGTTGTGAAAATGATAGGTGTAGTTGTTGGAACGACGAAAATATCTTGTAACTTAAAGGATGTACATTTTGTATATACCTGTGCTATTTTTCATTGTATTTCTGTGTAATGTAAATCCACTGTCAAAGTAAGAAAAAAACTACAATTTACTGCCTATGTCATCATTGAGAGAAATGATCGAAAAGGAATAGAACTAATAAAACTATTCTTCATTTCTTTTAAAATAACATTCCAGTAAAATGTGTCTCACACTTTTACTGAAGCTCCTCTTCATATGGTGTAGAATTGTTTGTACATACCATAATATAATCTGATTAACTGCTTTTCAATTTTCGCGCCAGTTCTGATGCTATAATGTGTTATTTTTCAGTGTGTCAGGGAGATCGAAGAAACATACTTTTTAAATTTTACTCACTCTTAATAAACTCATCATCTTGTATTCACGTGATTTTCATAAATTATCTTTATCTTGTTCTGTTTCCTTTATTTCTGTATCTTGAAAGCTCTTCTCATCAACTTCCTTGATTAGCACTTTAGTTGTATTTGCAAAATTACAATTAAAATGCGAATTTAAATTATTTTCAAATAAGTGTAGTAGAAGAGTTGCCCATAAGAAAACCGTGAACTTATTGTTTCTACATATACTACTCCTAAACTACAAAGATTTCGTCATTTTATGTAACATAATATTAAAGAGTGTTAACTGTTACGCAGATGTTTACTCTCGCAGATTGCAAAAACAAGAGTTAATGTTGAAGTGGAAGCTCGTTGTATGTTGACATATACGAAGTTTAGGTTGTTGTTTACTTTCATGTAACATTAATGTATAACACCGACTGAAACGTGGGCATCAAATGAACCATGATTCATCTAACGATGGCCGCTTGAGATTGGATTCTTTTTATTGAGTATCATATTTGATAAGATATTGTACGAACGTGTAAGAAAAGTGTGATACCAATTAAGCAGACATAAGCACTAAGAACTTTCTTGGAACTTGATTAAGATAATTTTTAATCGACACCCTTAAGAATAACATTGCTCTGTTTACACTGCAGCAGTACACAGAGGTAAGAATCATATCGCTGGGAGCTGCGCTGTCGCAACATACTTTACTGGTACAACACCACGAAGGTGTTCAGATAAAGCACATTATTAAACTTTTAATAACACACACAACATCGCTGAACCTTATATCCCCTTGACAACTCTAAACTGTTTTTCGTAAATAGGAAAACGTTATATTGTGAACGATTTATCTTCAGCGATAAAAATAAAGATAATTTACAGTTTGCGACTAAAAACATATTGTTCTTACTTTCAGATCGCAAAAGTATTGAACAATACATATTTATGCAGCGAACAAGTATTATACTATAAACGTGATAATTTTACATTTAAAACATTATTCAAACATATTATCACACTGTACTAATCAAATTTACGCTTAGTTGTTCTTTTATTCGCAGAATACAAATTGCTTCGAATCCGAAATATTTATACCAGCGTTTTACTAATAAAGACATCAGCTTCATTGTCATGCATACCAATAAGATGTCACAAACTCGATAAGCTATCTTATAAACCCCTTACTTCCATAGCAGAAACTTTTTGTTCGACAGTAACGAGCTGTTTATTCAGTTCATAATAATTATGAACAACCTCTTAAATACGCAGTCCATATAAAAATAAAATATGTATTTTGCATATGACGATTACATGCAACAGGCTCCAGTCAACTTGACCAGCAAGTATTCAGTGCGTTTACGTCACTTTAACTGAGGGCGAGTCCAAAGTATAATCTGCTCGTGTAGATTGTAACCCGTGCCAGTCGCCTGTCTGACACGCTGTGGAAAACTGGAAAGCATCTCGAGTAGTCTAGTCCGATCTACACATTTGCCTTTGGCGTTTACCATATGCAGAAATTAATATCCGTATAATGTATTTTAGTACCTAATTCGATTGCACTAGTAAGAGCACTTAGTTCGCTTGCTGTTTACATTGTCTTTAGAAAGACGATTCTGACCCAACTCTGTTACCGTTGTTACATTCAACAAGTGTCTTTCGCTTGTTTCCAGTACTGTATCAGTATTCGTGAAATACGCACTGGTGTTTCCGTACATTTATTACAACATTAATCATGCACGGCATGATGTATGGACATTCGGACACTAGGGACAATTCTAGCAGGCACAGAAACTATAGAAGACATACTAGTACTGGAAACAATAGGCAGTCCTTCTACCGTCGATTCGTCACTTTCCTAAGAGAGACCTGGTCAGGGATAAAGATGGGAATTGGTGAGTTTATAGTAGTTACGGAGAATTTATAATAATCAAAGGTCAGTGGTTTTTGTATATATAGTTAAGTAGGCATATCAGATTGTTAATTACAAAGTACAAAATAAATAAATAGATAACATTATATGTGATAAACCTTCAAAACCGCAGTGATCAACCAGGATAATGGTCTTTATTTTGTTCTTGGATCATTTTTATAATCAATAAATAGCTGCAAAATGCCTTCACTATTTATGTAGCATTTTGGTACAGATATTGTATTTTTTTCCATATACATAGACGAAGCTTAGGAGCTCAACTGTTGCTGTCGCCTGTAAATGGTGTTTTGCTTATAAGTGACCTGTGAGGCAGGGAAGACGAATCATGCACGTGCCCCATATGTCAACTACATATCGATAGAGATATCTTGTTTTTCAAGAATATTCTTTATATTCATTAAATGATGTGACAAAATCTATTAAGTGATTGATTTTGTTTTATAAAAAAAGTCTGAAGTATCACTAAACCTCTTCATCTGATGGTCCAGATCGTCTAAAATACAATACTTATCTCTAACAACGATATGACTATAAGTAGCATGGATTAAGCTTTTAGGTATCTTTAAATCAGTGATGTTTGAATCAATTCTCTAGATATGTATGTATGTGTATGCGAAAGACCTCAGAGCTGTAGAAATGTAGCTTCGAGTTTTTTTTTTAGTACTAATTCTGGAGTATATTTAGTTTGTTTATTTAGAATTAAGCACAAAGCTACGCAATGGGCTATCATTGTTCTGCCCATCACGAGTATCGAAACCCGGTTTTTAGCAGTATAAGTCCGCACACATACCGCTGTGTTACAGGGTGGCCTGGAGTATAAGTGGAACCTTTTAATGTACTGTAAACGTGAAAAGTTGTATTGTAATATATAACTGTTTTTTTGTGTTTTTTTTACTTTTTTGGCGAAAACTTAATTTGTATATTAAAAGCAACAAAGATTCTGGTGAAGGTGCTATGTCCAAATGACGAGAACCATAAATAAAAGTTGTTTCCAGAATTAATTATGAATATGAATTCTGTCAAAGAAATATGCTTAATTCACACTTGCTGAAACATTAACACGTTTAGTATTTATATCGGAGTAATGTCTATCTCTTGTTAATGAAAAATAATTTTGAGCTAATGTGTCTTTAACAATATGTACGTTCACATCAACATACATATTACTGATATCATAAAAAATCAATTACATATTGAAGCTGGCTTACTTTTATTTAAAATTATATTTCTTGTTTTGGCTCAAACACACAGTGGGTTTTCTTGTCTCTGTCCACCTCGGATAATCGAATCCCTTGTTTTATCTCCATGTAATTAGAAACATGTTCCTTTTAACATAAATGACTATCAATTTTAACTTTAACTTGAGAATGTAGAATAAAGCTTGAATTGCTTCTCATACTTGCTTAAATTGCCTTTCATTTCAAATAGTTTTTTACTGCATGTAGTTTGATGTAGGAACATCCACTGGGTTTCCTAAATAAATCGCTTGGGAGGACCTTAACAGCAATCATGAATTATCATACATATGTGGTGTCGCTTCTGTGTCATTCACTTACAAAACAAGTTGATATGCGTTCGTTTTTTTTTACTTTTTGTCAATCTACAGTTGGTTATTAATGTAGAGTTTGATATATGCGTATTTTTTGAAAATGAAAAAGTTACAATTTTGTGGAAAGAAAACAATAACGTCAATATCTTTAAGAAGTTACAAGGTAAAAACGTAACTACTGAAATGTCTTTATAAGTTTATTGTTCACCGTTTTTTGATAGTTTTGCTTTTAAGAGGACTTACACAATGCAAATAAATTGCTTTATTGATTAATAATATTTGAATATATTAAAAGAGGACCTGTTATGACCTGATTGTTAGGGTCCTCGACTCACAATCTCAGGTTCTTTACTTCGAATCCCCGTTGCCATCCACCCATGTGTAAAAAATATTGTCTTACATACAGAACTCAAACAAGTTCAGATTAAAGTCGTTACGGGTAAAAATAAGATTTTAAGTGCTAATAGAGATGCTTTGAAGTGACAATATGGTTTATTGTAAGACATATACAAATATTCCTGGATATGTAAATCTACTTAAGTGAATTTGTTGTAACCTTTGTGTAGCTTTGTGCTTGAAAATAAACAACATCGAGATTCATCTTTTGAGTTTTTAACATTTAATTTACATATACTTTGTTATTCATCAAACATAACTTTGAGAAGTTGCATATGCATTTTTCTGTATACAAACAATGATTAGATCTAATTTGAGCCTATTTTGATAATGTTTCGTTATTTTATGATGTGTATTTACAGCATCAAACTCAATTATATATGTAAAACAAATCCGACTAATTTAATTTTGAGTCGCCCATTCCGTGAGATTATCACATTGTATTTATCGAATAAATGTTGCTCCCCCAATGGCACAGTGGTATATCTACGGACTTGTACTGCTAAAAACCGGTTTTTGATGATCGTGATTGGTAAAGTACAGAGTAGCCCTTTATTTAAAAAAGAGTAGCCCTATGTGTAGCTTTGTGCATAATAACAAAACAAACACATACACCTTGTTTAAACAAGTTATAATTGAGAGATAGGAAGATTATTGGATAAAACAAGAAGAGGTTGTTTTATTACACGGTAAAACTGTCAATTAATATTAGCTTGTTTATGAATTTCGCGCAAAACTAAACGAGGGCTATGTGTGTTAACCTTTCCTAATTTAACAGTGTAAGACTGGAGGGAAGGCAGCTAGTCATCATCACCCATTTCCAATTCTTAGACTACTTTTTTTGTCAACAAATAGTGGGACTGACCGTGACATTATAACGCCCATACGGCTGAAAGGACAAGCATCTTTAGTGCGACGAGGATTCAAACCCACGACTCTCGGATTACGAGTCGAACTCCTTAACTCACCTGGCCATGCCGGGCCTTATTAATATTAGAGACTATCAGGTGAAAAAAACAACAAAATAAGTAGTTACGTGGTTAAGTTGAAAATTTATTAAGGAATAACAATTTTCAATTTGATAAGGATTTTATGCTACTGCTTGTATTTACGACCGAGTTACTGAGAACTTATAGTGTTGTTCCTAATTTTGCACTACTAACCAGATAGAAATCAGCCACCAGCAGCAACCAACTTCTGTACATTTAGATTAAATGAGTGACAATCACGCTCGTAACGTACCCATAGCCTGTAGTGCATGTAAGATTTTGTAGTTAAAAATAATAAGGAAAAGCATGGTTTGTGGATTGAGCCAATCAAATATTTTATTCCCTTTATAGCTGCGCAGCGTTTAATTTACATTTCTGGGGTAACGTTTGTCTGACGGGAAGAACATTCATATATATGTATATATGTATATATATATATAGCTGTGTACTTTAAAAGTTTAAATTAGGCTTAAAATGAATGAAATATATACTCAAAATGTTTTTTTCTATCAACTCAGCATTTGGTAAATGTGTCTAACTCTTCAAAGCAATCTTAGCTTATAAGAAATCTACTGATTAAAATTTTCAAAATTGGCTATCAGAAATGCTTGCATTTGAACTCTAAACATTAATCACCCAAATACAGAAGAATTATTATAGAAAAACATAAAGCAAGAAAATTTAAATAAAAGGCGTGATAGCATTCTGATAACTTTATAAAAATGTTCTACTTTATTGAAAATAATCTAAATTTATCTTGTGAGAAGTAAAGCAAGGGGTTATATTCTCTGAAATCTCCATTGCACTTAATAATAATCAATACAGAAAAAACTGGGATACTTTTATCTTGTTGAGTATTTTTTGTTGTTGGCTTACTTACAGTACAGTGTTTATATTTGCCCATGAAAAAGAAAGGTCCACCTTTCGAAAGCATTTGGATTATAGGGTTTTTATCCATTGCTATGAAGACTTCTTGAACCTATGTGTTTGAATAGCATCATGAATAAACTTATAGGTTAATAGGAAAAATACTGTTACAAATGTACTGAACAGTAAACATTCTATACATTTTCTAGTAAAATATTTAACAATGTACTTTATCAGTTATCCGTTCAAATCTAAATGATAAATACTATCTACAAATGGTGGGACTAACTAAATTCAAATAAGTTAGCATGTGGATTAAAACATTTTGTACTAATACCTCACTTGATTTCCTTTTAAAATTAGTAATTCGTATTCTTTAATTTAATACAAAATGTTTTGATAAAATATATTAGGAAAATTATGTTAACGTAAATTTTAAAATGAAAATAAAACTATTTTTCATATATCAGTTTTGTTCTTAGTTATTGAAAATAAATGTTTTTAAAATATAGTTTCTTGAATATTTTCAGATGCATTTGTCTGTTTGAATTTTATGCAATATAAGACGTGGGGGGAGGGAAGTTTTTCATCACCACCTACAGATTTGGTTACAATGTATAGTGGGATTGCGTGTTACATAATAACGCCCCCACGACTGAAAGTTTAATCATCACCACCCACCACCAACTAACTCTTTGGTTACTGTTTTATCAACGAATAGTGGGATTGACAATCACATTATAACGTTCCCACGGTTGAAATGGCGAGCATGTTTGGAATGACAGGAATTCTAATCTGCGACCCTCAGATTACGAGTTGAGTGCCCTAACTACCTTGCTATGCTGGGCCATGCATTTATTAGTTAAAACAGATGTATAACGGTCTAAAGCCACAGCTCGCAGCTCCAACTAGGACTGTAAAAAAAAACAAATCTATTATATTTTGACAACTACAGAAATCTAAAATGTGACTTTCAAATAAATAAAATGGAAAGTTGATAACTTACCAAAACGCAGTAGAACAAAATATGTTCCTGACCATAACTTAAAATTAACGTTAATGAACAATACAATATACAAACGTAAATTAATAAATATTTCAATAAGTAAATACATAAAGGAATTACGAAAACAACAGAAATAAAAAGGAAAACTAATTCCAAACTATTGATATTCCGTATCTAAACTACAAAACAACTAACAATATCGAGAAATAATCATCAATAGTACTGTTCATCTATATCTCGTTAAATAACTTGTTACAGCTGAATGTAGAGTGTTATTTACTTGTTAGATCACGAGACTACAGTTCATGTGATCCTAATTTACATTGGAAAAAAACCTTTGCAAGATATCTGTACATAATTTACATATCCTTGAGCAACATCAATGATATCTGTACATCACAGCAAGGGGAAACTGATATCAGTTTCATGATACAGTTTTTTTTTGTTTCATTTGTTTGGAATTAAACACAAAGTTACACAATGGGTTATATGTGATCTGCCCACCACGGGTATCAATACCCGATTTCTAGCGGTATAAGTCCACAGACATACTGCTGTGCCACTGGGGAGGCCGTGATACATGTAAAATGCTGAAGATAACCATCATTATCTAGGTTGTTAATACACGTTTTAAAAGACAAACCAAAAGACAGAGGTAACAATAAATGAGCGATAAAACGCAATCATGACCAAATAAAAGCAGGATTAACTACCTCACAAATGTAAATTAAACTCATAATTAGTGTTCTGATACAACTGATTTTATTGTCACTTTAACTGAACAAAATCTGCAAGACTGTTTTACCTAAGTATCAAATTAAATTTATGTTTTATTATAATTATTATATTACTAAATAGAATCAACTTCAACTTTTGTAGTATTGTTAAATAGAGCCAACATAAACTTCTGTTATACTATTAAATGTGGCCCACTTAATTGTTTTTATATTATTAAATATAACCAACTTTTTGATATTGTTAGGGTAGTGAAATGTGAACGTAGTATGCTGACGCCATATGGTCCACCAGAAATTATTAACTCGATTCATTACGATGTCTTATTTAACGAAGTTAAAATCTGAATAAGATCTCTGTATAAAGTTTAGAGGACAATCTCTTTAAAGGTATTCCAATTGATTTTGAAAGTGGATTTCATACACTATTGATTTCTTTCAGACAAACAATACAAGTTAGGAGAAACAACATATGTAAACTGAAAATATTTAAACTATGTTTGAACCAAACTAAATAGATAGAAATACTGAAAGTATACATCAAATTTACGTACAACAGTTCAACCCACCATTTGTACTGATTGAGTTTTTATACATCTAGCACTAGTAAGTGTAATCATTTAAATACCCAAGCATATATATTTGGATTATACACTGAAGGACAGACTTTTGACTCAATTTTTTCTTTGACTCTCTTCTTTTCATCACACCAAATTATCAGTCACACCTTAGGTCATCTAGTAGTAACTTTCTCCTTGTAGCCTTGTATGTTATTTCCCCGTACAGTATGTCCCACTAATATCTTATGAGTATGTCATAAAACTGCATTCGGTGTTGGTACCACCTAAAAACGTACCTTTGAACAAGGAACGAGAAACTTTATTAGCTATTTATCATTTAGTTCTGACTCTGGATTATGTTAAACACACACACACAATATGCATATATAAGCGCAATTGACATTACCAAACTTTGTATAAAACTGCACGAACAAACATTTTACAGATGAAAATATACAAATGAATGGAGCAGTTCTTTTATTAGTCCATAGATCATTCCCATTGATTTTAAATCATATTTCAAGTGAGTCAATCGATATTTATTCCAGATACTTGTGTATCTGCTTCGCATTGCATATAACTACAACCTATAAGGTATTCCGATTAGTAAGGTTAAGTCATCAATACTTTCCTGCCTGATAAAGCAATTCTGAAACTGACGTTTAGAGAAAAATTGTGTGCCTTATCACAAAGTCATCAAAAAAGAGTATTGTTTTAGTAAAAAGCATGCTTGGGATACTTCGCTTTCATTAAGACTGTAGCAAAAGCTTGTGAATATATTGAACGACGTTAAATGTAGCACGTGAAAAATAAGGGTCAAACTGTCCTCTTATTTTCATTAATCATAGTTTTAGTTTGTAATACTGCTTAATTTGTTTAACCAACTTTGTACGAGTAGACAGAAGATCATCATTTACATTTTAATTCATCTATTCGACTCGGTATGTCTTCTCTGTAATTTAAACAGTATTTCTTTCTTTGTTTTTTTGGTTGTTATTTTTCATTTTATTTTTGTTAATATAGCTATTCAAAAGGCAAAATACTTTGGGACGCTTGTGAGCCTGGATTAGTTTTTTTTCAAATGAAGAAATGCATTGATGAATAAGATTGAAGGCCACGTATACAAAATTTCCTTGTGTTCAGAAAAGTACTGAATATGTTAAATAACTTTGTGAGTATATTATTACTTACTAAAGAAGAAATCTCACTAATATAAAACTTGTAAGGAAGGACTGGAAAAATAAAATTATTACGTTTTCTTCTGTTAGTGAATAACACTATATCTAATTTGAAGTAAATTTGTGATCTACTTAAGAGTATTTTTAATTGTAGATAGGTTTACATTTTGACCTCGTTTGAGATAGAACAAGTATCTGTATAAAAACTATTCATGTTGACGAAATTTTAGAAGGTTTAAGCATTATTTTGTATATAAATTTTATCTACTGAAATGTAGTTGTAAATGAATCAGATGATATTACGAGAAATAATGCTTCTCTGTTTACACCTTTATACTAACCTTACAGGCCCGGCATGGCCTAGCGCGTTAAGGCGTGCGCTTTGTAATATGAGGGTCGCGACACAATGTCGGTATTCACAGAATTCAACAAAATATTGAACTGGTAAATAAAATTTTATAAAATCACGTAACAACCTGGCCATGCCGGGCCTGAAACATTACCTACGTCCACTGCATGTTTAAAGAATAGACACAATATATTTTACTAATAAATCATTATAAATTATTCTGTTGACAAAAATCGTAATGTGTAGCTGCGTTTCTATGCAGGATTGAAGTTAGTCTATTAGGCTTAATCCAGTTTATTTTTTTTTTAACTGTTATATAATATGTAGTATTATTTAACTAATCTCAAATCAGTTACGACAAAATGTCGCAAAGCTTATAATTTTCGAACAAGCAATGATAAGTATGTTTGGAAATTCGAATCCGCGTCCCTCAGATTGTGAGTTGAGCGCCCTAACCACCTGGCCATTATGGGCCGAAACAAAAGTGATTATTCGACACTTAATCCACAAGAATGGCAAAGATGAAGGCCTTTGCTAATTGTCTGTTAACTCTCGCGATTGTGTTATGTATTTAAGTGTTTTGACCAACAGCTTCTGAATTGTAAGCCAATAAGCTAATTAGTTTCTCAAATTTGGACAAATCTTTTGGGAACCGAACTGAAATATTTCCATAGATATTTAAATAACAGTTCCCCTTTCTTTTTTACAATGATTTATTGAAAAACGTACCTGATCACAATGCTACAAACTGAACTGTTTTCACTATGGTCAAATAATCAACAAATAAACTAACAACCTATTGAGAACCAAGCTAAAGTGGTACAGATTTTAGTTTTTAGTTCAAGTAGCTAATTAAAAGAAAACAATGGTGTAAAGTAATACCTTTTCGCCACGAAATTAAAATTGTGTAAAACAAATTATTCACTGAATGAAAATAAAAAAAATATTACAAAGCCTCATTGAAAAAACTGCGAATTTGTATTTGCTTCTTTTCTAAAATCTTGAGGAACCTTTTATATCGCAAGTTTGACAACCAAATTAACTTCATTGTAGAAGAAAGTTTCAAAGGTCCACATTTGCGTTTGAACATTCTAAAGGTGGGTGACTTAAATAACTGTGTCTAGTTCTAGTGAGACCGACAAAGTTCTTGATAGACATAAAAGTTCAGTAAGTTTAGTTATTTTTGTCATGCTGGTGAAGTAACATTCAAAAGTATATCTAAAAGTGTTTTATTATCCATTATTCAGTGTTAGAAGAGACACAATGGGCAATATAAACTTCAGAAAAAACATCATCCATTTTTCTTTCTTATGTTCGCACGCTTGGTTTTCTTCATTGTTACTTTTTCGTTTGACGTTAATAAAGGAGTAATTTGGTGAGAATGGCTAGTACCTAAGAATGTTTTTATAACGTTCTAAATACACCATATTTTTTTCAATTATCCCAGCTTTGAAGGATAGAAGAGATTGTATTGATTTCATTTTCTGCGACTTTGAAATATATGTGAAGCGTCTGAGTCTAATCTCGTTCTTTATCCAATCTTCAGAAGCAAAAAGAGAAAACTTTAATATTAGTACATCTTCAAATAGAGTGAGTAATTTAATCTTCTACTGTCATAATAAAAACACACAGAAAAATAAACTTAAAAATACAATATTTTCCATGATAGTAGAGGGTTGGTACAAACGTTAGAGCTTGGATTCTAAAATTATACAATACAAACAGAAACAAAAATTTTGAAGTACATGATATTAGAAGATAAGTGTATTGTACTATGTTCTATTTATTCGTGTTTCACCTATAAGTTTTTTTGTTTATGGAATAATAGTGTTAAATAATGTTTCAGTACCTCAGAACATTAAGAATCTAAAGCAATAAAACTGATACCATCTGAAAATTGTTGTTTAACAATATGTGTGATCATTATAGTCAAAGAAGTTAATAAAGTACTAACCATATCAAAATATAGTTTATTTTTTTGTTTGTTCACTTTAAACAACTTATTGCTTTTATATCACACATTAACTTTAAATATTAACGAATACATATATATTTATATATTAACTAAATACTGACGTCTTAGATATTGCATTTATAATGAAAGAATACAACAATAAGGTATATATTATTGAGCACCCACATTTCGCTCGTCTAGCTTATTCTTATTTATCTTTCATATATATTTTGTGTTTATTCTTCTTTATCTAATATGTGAGAGAAGTTAACGGAGGTGAAACTGGTAGACTGTATATCTTCACCGCAATATGGGTTGTACTTTCGCAGTCACCTCTTAAAACAAGGGCACATTATAGCCTGCACCATGGTGCAGCGTTTCTGTTGTGTTTGTTAACGCCTATTTTGGTAATTAAAATATTTTACATATACACACAACACAGAGAGTTTGTTTGTTTGTTTTTTGGAAATTCGCACAAAGCTACTCGAGGGCTATCTGTGCTAGCCGTCCCTAATTTTGCAGTGTAAGACTAGAGGGAAGGCAGCTAGTCATCACCACCCACCGCCAACTCTTGGGCTACTCTTTTACCAACGAATAGTGGGATTGACCGTCACATTATACACCCCCACGGCTGGGAGGGCGAGCATGTTTAGCGCGACGCGGGCGCGAACCCGCGACCCTCGGATTACGAGTGCACGCCTTAGCGCGCTCGGCCATGCCAGGCCCCCAACACAGAGAGACATACATATATATACATATATGTAAAGTGTATCGAAATTCAACTAAATAATTAGAATTATGGTCTCTCACTCAACATTCTTATCTAACTTCACACAATCGAATATTTCACTACTAAAATATATATTCTTATACAATATTGATAACGTTGGTATTCGCTCACCTTCAGTACTGATAACGTCAGTATTCACTGACCTTGATTATTGATAACATCAGTATTCGCTCACCTTGAGTATTGATAATGTCGGTATTCACTCATCTTCAGTATCGATAATGTCGGTATTCACAGAATTCAACAAAATATTGAACTGGTAAATAAAATTTTATAAAATCACGTAACAAATATATTTGAAAATCAATTGAAACAAAACGTTTTCAAACAATTTATTAAGAATAAAAATATATAGCATTTCTATCAACAAAAAACAAAAAATAAAGTCAACACTGAAAATTTGCTTTTAAAGAAGCATCGTTTTTATGTTACAGCACTAAATGAAAAATTATGATTTAAAACTTCAATAACAGAAGAATGTTCTGATTTTAAATTTCGACAGCAAATGTACAGTGAAATAAATATTCATCTATAAGACTCGTTTTTAATAGATTGTACACCAATACATATAATTATTTTTTGGGTTCTTTTTCTCTTATTTATATTCATCTGCAACTGGTGCGCAGACATCCGTTTTGTTAAATACCAGTGGATTCTGCCAGTGGATTAGTGCGCTGGACTCGTTATAGTTGTTTATTCGAATCCTCGTCACACTAAACCTGCTCACCATTTCAGTCGTCTGGCGTAATAATATGATGGTCAATTCCACTATTCATCCGAAAAAGAGTAGCCCAGGAGTTGGCGATGGGTAGTGATGACTAGGTGCCGTCCCTCTAGTCTTACACTGCTAAATTAGAGATGGCTATTACACATAGCCCGCGTGTAGCTTTGCGTCAAATTCAAAACAAACCAAACCAGTAAAAAGTATAGAAATTCGACAAAATATATAGAACTGTATTATTTTAAACCGAAGCCTATATCGTAGGGCTGTAGAATTCATATTCGAAAAGTTATTTATAAAACTTCATTCCAAACAACATTTTCAATATTAGTACCTTTAGGAAGAATAAATTTTATCCGATCAAATAACCGTACCGTGGATAAAGTTACACAGAGATGAACTTAAGAAAAAAATGTCTCATTTTAGTGCAACACCAGTTTACATCCGTTTTCCCAAATTATATCACTGTGCACAATATATACATATTGACTAATGAACTAATACCATTTTTTTCCAAATCATAAACAAGAGCGCATTCACTAAGTATATGAATGATCCAGCCTCTACTCACTTAATACAAAAATTTTGTATCTTCATTCCTCTAAATATGCCCCCCAGTGGCTCAGCGGTATGTCTGCGGACTTGCACGCTAAAATCCGGGTTTCGATACCCGTGGTGGGCAGAGCACAGATAGCCCATTGTGTAGCTTTGTGCTTAATTCAAAACAACAACAACAACATCCTCTAAATATAGCAATGATTCGGTCTCAACGACGTTATTAACTCTTTCTGTACCTCTCAGTAGATGCAAAAGAGATTCCAATATTTATTTTCAAACCAAAACATGTTGATAAGAGATAAGTTGGCCAATTTATAAATTTATGGTTTCGTTATTAAGGCTTTTTATATTAGAAAATATGACTCGTGTTTTAAAGATATTTATGTATAGCGAATAAAATATAAAAAAATCAACTTTCCAATTGAGTAATGTTGAAATCAAATAATCTGAACCGTGAAAAAAACATTTTTTAACTTATACAGATGATATGTCTAACAGATTTGAGGTTACACATCTATTTTAATTTCTACGTTCGTTTCAGTTTAATGCATGGAATGAATATTGTTAATTGTATATTGCACAAGTTCCACTAAAGTTATCTAAACTGTTAGACGATTCTAGACGGTAAAACGATGTATGTAATACACTCGTAATTGCCAGTATTGTATCCATCTTTACTTTCTGGAACCTCTCCTTAAAGTTTATAAATCAATATGCCAAAAGATATTAAAATAATTGCGAAATTCTCGCCTATTCACTGAAGACGATTCTCGGGTATAATAATCAACAATGTGTGTATGTAAAACAAGTGATTTCTAGTATTGTTGCCAAATGAAATGTCGAGAATCTCGCATAATATTCATAAACCGATGCACCTAGAGACAGTATATATTGTTTGGTCGCTACAGTTAGTATATTATAACCCTTAGAAGTTACAATTGTGATTAATCCTTATTAATTAGAAAATTACAGAATTTGACTGGGAACATTTATAGATTTCGAACATTACAAACCGTTCAATTTCATGAATTAACTTCGGACGTTTGTATAACAAAGTTGAATTGCTCAAATCGATCAAAATCTTTGTTTGTTATTAAGCATAAAACCGGTCACAAAACTAGGTTTCTAGCGATATGTGTCCGCAGACAAACTGCTGTGGCACTGGAGGTTGTCAAAATCTCAGAATTAGATGTTACGAAATAAACGAAAAAATGAACTAAAAAGCGTATTATTGAAACGCTAGTCGATGATAATTAGTTTTCTGAAGAAATATTCGGGGAGTACTCTAGATTTATAGTAGCCAATCAGAGTTGCGTGACAAACTTAAGTTAAAACTCAAACAGTTCGAGCTTGAACAAGCCCGCATCCGATATGAGAAAAAGTAAGCTCATATCGAAGCAGAAAAATAAAAAGAACAAGCTTGTATCAAAGCCAATAAAGAAATTAGGCTGAAAGGAATGGAAATTAGACCAAACACCGATGGACCAAGGTAAAATCACAACTTTGAAATCAGTTGGTATATTAAGGTACCACCATTTAATGAAAATGAAGTTGATAAATATATTCAAATTATTGAAAATACTACCCAAACCAAGAAATGCCCCACCAAAAAATGGTCATTATTGTTATAAAGTGTTCTAACTGGTGAAGTACGAGAAACTTATGTTGTTCTCTCTTCTGAAGATTGTACAGATTATAATAAGGTTAATGACGCTATTCTCGTATCATGCGAGTTAGTACCAGATACTTAACTCCAAAGGTTCGCAGTTACCGCAAGCAAGTTAGTGAAATTTATGTGCATTTTGCGTGCTATAAGGAGGTTTATTTTCATCGATGATATAATTATTTGCATGTAAGAAACAATTTCGATAAATTAAGACAACTATGTCTAACTGAAAGATACTCTACAGTTGACGACCTCAACACTTATTTGGATGGAAAGAAAGTTGAAACACAGCAGGAAGCAGCTGTTATTTTTTCAATGATTACACTTTTAACATATGAATCAATTTTCATAAAAGAGAAATTCCCGTCATCTCACGAAAAAACATGTACTTGGTTAATCCATTAAAGTTGGTGATTCTTTTTAAAATATTCTGCTCCTCTAGTTCAAAATCTTCAAAAAGGGTGAAACGTCAAAATAACCAAAGTCTGTTCGCCATTTTTGTAAAAACACAACTAGTCATGCTATGTCCGATTGTTGAAGCTTGAAAAAGAATAGGAGGCAACATCAATTGCTTTCGTGTCTACATTTGTACATAATTTTAGCAGATCACTCATTGTTGTTATTTGGCCACTAATAAAAAGGCTGATGTAGTTTGGGAGATATTTAGACCTTAGTGACTGTTAGTTTTGTGTGTTTGACAAACGATACTGCTAATCCCATACCAATACGAAATAATGGGGCGACTCAGTCATTGAATTAGAATATATATTGCCTATAGGTTCGAGTTCTGCCACTGGTAAATCTGTTACTGCTCAGGATATTGAGGGTTGCTTCGTTAACGTTCCCCTTCATAAAATTTATTTAGCATCAGATATGGTTTTGGAACCAGTTCTGGTTGGAGTAAGCTCTATTCTGCCAATGAATAGTGTATCAGTATTGTTGGGAAATAGTTTGGCAGGAGAAAAAACTGTTGCCAAACCCAAAATGGTGAGCGAGCCGATCACTGTTTCATCTAAGGATAATGTTGTTGTTGAGGGTAATCCAGATGTGTTTCCTTTATATGCTGTGACTCGAGCTCAGGTTAAGAAATTAAGCCATAATGAGATGCTAGATACGTGTTCAGAGGACGACATTATTAATTTGTTTCAGACATTTTATAAATTCGACAGGGATCTTGTAAATAATTGTCCTACTAAGTCAATGTTAAGTGACAATGATAATCGTAAGGGATTATCCGTTTGCTAGAAACAAACTGATCGCTGAGTAAGAAAAGAATCCTCAAAACTCTTCAATTTTTAAATATACACTTCCAAACAATAAATTGGAGAAAGTTCCAAATGGTTACATTTTTTTTAAAAAATGGTGTATTAGTGAGAAAATGGAGATCACCAGATATACCAGCTTCAGAGAACTGGGCTGTGATTTATTAAATTGTTGTTCCAAGAGCGTATCTTTCTAAAATATTAAAAGATGCTCATGAACTTCCTGTGGGACGTCACATAAGCATCAAGAAATGGTGTCAAATTGTAAGACATTTCTTTTTACCCAAAATTAGGCAAGATATTTCCCAGTTTTGTAAAACTTATCGGTTGGTTGGAATACCTAACAGTAAATTATCGTTTCTCCAGTGAAACTCACCCCAGCTGTCGAAGAACGCCTCAGTCGTGTGAACATTTATTGTGTTACGCCAAAACGGTAACATTGTGTTCAAACATATTCTCGTGCTATGTAATTTTATGAACACTAGTTTATTTGTTTTGATTATGTTATGTACTGTCATGATTTTTAAGTTGTATAATTATTTGACAGTATGTTGTTATCAATGTCTTTGTATACATATATATGTATATAACAATTAAAAACTGTCTAACGCCAGTTTTTAGTTCTATAGGGAATGAGGTGTCACTAATTGCTAAATGTGTATTGCACAAATACTTCCTGTTTTCTAAATTTGTAGAAAATTCTCGAGCATAAAAGTCAACAACGTACGATGTATGTAAAACACTAATGATTGCGCCCCCTTAGTGGCACAGCGGAATAACTGTGGACTTCAACTGCAAAAAACTAAGTTTCGATATCTGTGGTTGGTAGAGCACAGATAGCCCACTGTGTAGCTTTGTGCTTAATTCTAAACAAACACACTAACTAACTGACGATTTCCAGTACTGTTGCCAATTAAACAAATCAATGCGCCAAGAGCCAGTAAAAGTATATTGTTTGATTATTACAGTGGCTGAAAGTATAATTGTGATTAAAGCTTATTAATTGGAAAACTACAGAATTTAACCCCAATTGCTTATAGATTGCGAACATTACAAACTGTTGAATTTTATGAATTAGCATCGGACATTTGTATTTCTACGAAGCCATTGCATAACTTCAGCAGAAAAAAACAAAAATTCATGTCTTAGAAAGAGAGATAGCTACCATTCTGGTCAAGTGAAGTATATATGTGCATCAATATAAAAATAATTTGCTTCGTAGACATGGACCGTTAATGAAACGTGCTTTATGAAGAAGCAACAGTAGTAAACACAGAGTGCAATATTTACATTAAAATATTTTCACAGAAGGCAGAAAGCAGCTAACCATCTTTAATAAAGGACGAGTATTTAACGTTCCCATTTCTGTGGCGTTGTTTAGAGTATATTTCCCATTTTAGTATTTGCTACCTACACCTATAGGTAGTTTCTCTTCTTAGAGGTTGCTTCTCTTCTTATTGTTTACTGCTACACGAAGAGAATTTTCTCCTCTTAGTATTTATCGCCAACATATAGAGGTTGTTCCTCTTCTTAGTATATATTGCCTTCATCTAGAGGTTATTCCTCTTCTTGGTATATAATGTCTTCATATAGAGGTTGTTCCTCTTCTTAGTATAAAATGCCTTCATCTAGAGGTTGTTCCTCTTCTTAGTATATAATGCCTTCATCTAGAGGTTGTTTCTTTTCTTAGTATAAAATGCCTTCATCTAGAGGTTGTTCCTCTTCTTGGTATATAATGACTTCATCTAGAGGTTGTTTCTTTTCTTGGTATATAATGCCTTCATCTAGAGGTTGTTTCTCTTTTTGGTATATAATGCCTTCATCTTGAGGTTATTCCTCTTCTTGGTATATAATGCCTTCATCTGGAGGTTGTTCCTCTTCTTAGTATATAATGCCTTCATCTAGAGGTTGTTTCTTTTCTTAGTATAAAATGCCTTCATCTAGAGGTTGTTCCTCTTCTTGGTATATAATGACTTTATCTAGAGGCTGTTACTTTTCTTGGTATATAATGCCGTCATCTAGAGGTTGTTCCTCTTCTTAGTATATAATGCCTTCATGTAGAGGCTGTTGCTCTTCTTAGTATATAATGCCTTCATCTAGAGGTTGTTCCTCTTCTTGGTATATAATGCCTTTATCTGGAGGTTGTTTCTCTTCTTGGTATTCACATCGAAATCTTGTTTCTCCTCTGATTATTTACTACATACATCCAGAGAATGCTTCTCTTCTTGGTATTCACATCGAAATCTTGTTTCTCCTCTGACTATTTACTACATACATCCAGGGAATGCTTCTCTCCTTAGTATTTGCTATTTATATCTAGATGTTGTCTCTAGTGTTTACTACCCATATCCGGATGCTGCTTCTATTCATAGCATTTACTACCTACATCTAAAGGTTGTTTCTTTTCTTTGTATTAACTACAAACATCTGGAAGATCTTTCTCTATTTAATATTTGCTATCTATATACAGAAGATATTTATCTTCTTAGTATTTACTACCTACATTGAGAGATTGTTTCTTTTCTTACTATTTCTTTCTACAAGATATTTCTCTTCTTCGTATTTAATACTTTTTAAGTTTTCATGATGTTTTTATCTTAGTGTTTACTACCGATATTTAGGTGTTATTTCTTTTGTTAGTAATTACTATCTATATCTATAGGATGTTTATCTTCTTAGAATTTACTTCCTACGTCCGGATGTTGTTTATTTGCTTAATACTCACTCCTTAAATCTAGATGGTGTTTCGTTTCTTAGTATTTATTACATATGTGCCTGTGTTGTGTCTTCTTTTAGCATTTACATCCTACATGCTTAGAATGATTCTCATCTTATTATTTACTTCTTACATCTAAAGATTGCTCCTCTTGCTATCTTCATCTGCATTTTGTTTTTGTCTTAGTGTTTACTACCTATATGTAAAGGTTGTTTCTCTTTCTAGTATTTACTTCATACATCTAGATGTTGTTTCTCTTTTTAAAATTTTCTAACTTCATCCAATGAATGTCTCTTCTTTCTATTTTCTAACTTCATCTACAGGATGTTTCTCTTATTGTTTACGACCTACAACTAGAAGTTTTTTCTCTCTTTCTTTTATTTGCTGCCTTTCATCTAGAGGATATCTTTCTGTATTCTTAGTATTTATTACCTACATGAGGGTTTTTCTTAGTATTTACTACCTACTTCTAGAGGATATTTCTCTTCATTGTGTTACTCACTAAACATCTGAAGGTTGTTTCTTGTTTTAGTATTTATTACCTACATCAAGATGTTTCTATTCTTAGTATTTACTATCTGTATCTGGAGGATCTTTCTTTTCTTAGTGTTTATAACTTATATTTGTATTCTTTTTCTCAAAAGGATTTTTGGTTTCTTAGTGTTTACTACCTAGTTTGTTTCTCTTTTTTTGTGTGTTCACTATCTACATCTAAAGGCTGTTTCTCTCGGCATTTACTACTTTTATCTGGAGGTGATCTTCGCATATCTTTTTGTTGTTAGATACCACCTGTATCTAGAGGCGCTGTTGGTTGTCTCATCTCGTATTTATTACTCAGAGCTAAATTAATTGTTCGTCCCTACTTACATAACCGTAGCACTAAATTAATACAAGAACTGCTTGCCTGAAGTGTCCATTTATTTCTGTAGACCTTGCTACACCCTACACAAAGCTGTGCGTTGTTTGATTGAAAGCTAATGCTTTTAACATACAATGTCTTATGTGGTGCTTTATCTATATTTTAATAAATTAATATATTTTCACTGCGCACATATATGTAAACATATAATTATCGTAGCTATGGTGATGTCTATATCCCCATTATCAACGTTAAACTGTGAAAACTAGTTTTAGTATGTTATTAAGGATGCCGAACCCTACCTTAATAAGACTGTAGATCATCTATATGAATTTCACAGTAAATATTCCTACATGAGACAGAGTAATTTTCAACATGTGAGATATACTGAAAAATAACACAGTTTTTGATGGAAGTTAGCATTTCATTTGCAAGATGTGTTGGCATCTTGACAAAACGAAAAGTCGTAGTGTTTTATAACATAAATTTAATTAGTTTCTTTATCCATGTTGAACTTAATTGACTAAATGTATAATTTCATTAACTTGCATGTTCTTTTTATACGCTGAGATATCTTAAGTCTAGAAGATTTTAGGTTGATATCTATTCATATCTCAGTTAACCTTGCAATAGTATGAAAATGACCATCAGTCGCTGGATACCAGGTTTTGACACTGATAACAGTTTCATTGTAACAAAACTGTTGACTAAGGTCAGAATGATTTCAGAACAACTCAAACGATGAAAATATTTAAATATTAATCATGCTGACTTTGCATCGTACTAATATCCCTAGCTTGTGTACTAACTTGCTATAATTTCTTCATTTTGTAAAATATTAAAAGACAAATAATACGAATATTAAATTTTACATAATCAGATGCTGTGGAAGTAATTTTAAATTTTTATGCTAAGTAAATCTTCCTTTCCTGTATTGAATGAAAGGTAATATATTGTTTTATACGTAGTCATTTACAATACTATAGGAGAACTTCAAGTATGTGGAATACTAAAATCAATGCTTTACAAACGATAAATCAAACTGACATTTATATGGAAAATTCCTCTATGCCCGTTCCTATTGAAAATCAAATGATTCGAACCAACATTTCAAACGCATTTATCAAGTCAGTAAGAAGGCCTTTATCTAAGTTGAATTATGCGGTGCTATTCACATTTAAACCATAAATAGCTAACCACACAACTCTAGTTTAAGCTTTCTTAAAAACATAAATATAAGCACAGTTGGAAGATTCCTGATAGTACCCTCTGGTGAATATCTTAAGAACTGTTAGGTTATTTATGGCTTTAAAATTTCGACAGACTACTAAAATCAAATGATACAAAGTTTTTCGTGTTAGCTCATCTCAACGCAATATATGGCAGCTACATTGCTAATTTCATGCTGGATATTTGAAAGCAATTGAGTAAATAAGCTAAAGGTTCCAAATTCTTAGAATATAATAAAGTTTAAAAAATGATATTTACACTTGAACACACATACGTAAAATATGAGCATCCATGATTTTTCTAAAGCGTCACTCTTCGAAAACTACATGCGCTTGGTTACCCTGTTAAAGATGTTTAGATCCTCTGTCTTGCTTGTTTACACCATAACATTAATTACAATTACAATCACCAAAATAAAACTCGAATAGCATGTTAAGTGATACTAAGTATTACGATAAATAAATAAATAAATGGAAAAACGTTTGAGCTAGTAACTACAGAGGCTAACCTTAAATGATATAATGCACGCTATAAGTAGTTTATAAACCTATTACACTGGGGAACACTCATTTTGTTGCATTTAAAAAAAGACCTTTCTATAGTCAGTTTGAGTGTGTTTCAAATCTGAAGTCGGTTTTTGTTTACAAGCTACAGATTTTATGCAATTTGACATTTTTATTTATTTTTTAATTTTTCGTTATTATAGGAAATTATCGGAATAGCTTATCAATTTGTTTGTGTATTTTATTCAGTTAGGAATTTGCGTTCGTAACATTTGCGTTTGTACACTTCATCTGGACAATCTCGTTTAATGCTCCAGCAGTAGTCAGCCATCATACTTTTGTCCCAGCGCCTTTGGTAGCGTTCTTCCATGACCTTTAGGTCTTGGTGGAATCGTTCTTCTTGTTCGTCACTCACAGCCCCAAGGTTGTCGGGGAACTTATCAAAAAATGAAGCTTGATGCTCATGTTGCACCCGAGATCACGAAAAGCGAGGAGCATTCTGTTCACAAGTTCATTGTAGTTCTCCGCCTTATTGTTTCCAAGGAAGTTCTGAACGACTGCCACAAAGGATAACCATGCTGCCTTTTCTAAAGCGGTCATCTTAGCAACAAACTGATCATCACGAATTAGGGTTCGAATCTGTGGGCCATCAAACACGCGTGCTTTGATCTTCTCAAATGATAACCCTGGTAAAGCTGTGATGATGTGTTGGAAACATTTCACCTTCGGTTTCCAGTGCCTTGACAAATTGCTTCATCAAACCTAATTTGATGTGAAGAGGAGGAAAGATGATCTTATCTCTGCTTACAATTGGGTCTTGTATGATATTTGGCATGCCTGTTTCAAGGGTGTCACGAATAGGCCAGTCCTTCTGGACCCAATGTTTGTCTCGTGCTCGGCTGTCCCACATACAGAGGAAACATGGAAACTTGGTGAAACCTTTCTGTTGTCCAAGAAGAAAGTTGACCATCTTAAAGTCTACACAAATGATCCAATTGTGCTCAAAATATTTTAATAAGTCCATGACCATTCTCATACCATCATAGTCTTCCCGCAAATGCAGTGAGTGACCGACAAGTACTGCTTCATAAACATTCCCATTATGTAAAAGAACACACTTTAGACTGCGTTTTGAACTGTCTAAAAAGAGTCTCCATTCAGCAGGACTATAGTAAGGTACACCCAGTTCTTTAAGAAGCCCTTGGATGTCATGGCAGTAAACAAACTGTCTGTCTTCTGAAAAGAAGGTCACAAAAAGCTGGTCACGCTTTCTGAAATATGATACTTTAACAGAGTGATCAACAAGATTTCTGCCTTGTAATCTTGATGCCAAAAGCTATGCTGCTTTCTTTGAAAGACCTAAATCCCGCACTAAATCATTCAGTTCAGCCTGGGGAAGAGGCTTGGGGACGAGGAAAGGTTCAGTGTCTTAAGAACTGTTCTCCGATTGTGTACACTTTTCTGACAATTCACTCTCACAACTGTCTTGTTCTGCCTTGTAATCTTGATGCCAAAAGCTATGCTGCTTTCTTTGAAAGACCTAAATCCCGCACTAAATCATTCAGTTCAGCCTGGGGAAGAGGCTTGGGGACGAGGAAAGGTTCAGTGTCTTAAGAACTGTTCTCCGATTGTGTACACTTTTCTGACAATTCACTCTCACAACTGTCTTGTTCGCTTGTATCATGTCCAATGTCTTTATCGTCCAATGAAGGCAAGCCTTTGAAAACAGGAACTTCTTCAGAGTGCGGAGCAGGCCGAATAGCTGAGGGAATGTTAGGATACGTAATCTTATGTCGGTTTTTCTTCCCAACACCCGTTGTGTTTACCATGCAGAAATAACAGTCAGTTACATGGTTGGTGGATTCGCGCCAACTCATTGGAACACCAAAAGACAGACCATTGCGTTTTCCTTTGGTCCAGTCTCGAAGCATTTCCTCACAATTGTGGCTCACAACATGAGGAGCCCATTGCTTGTCTTGATCACCAAGATGAACTTCAAAATATGCCTTGTAGGCACGCTTGACGAACGAGGATATGATACGTCTCTGACGATTGAGTGTGTAACATCCACATATGTAGCAGAAGGCATCAGGCTTGTTTCTGCAATGATATCTATTTTTGGAAGCCATGATTGATCTGAAACAAAATAAGAATGATCAAAATATTAGAAGCTATCTATGTATATGGACGTGAAAATGCTTATACATGGTTTACGCAAGTTCACATTTGTACAATTTCATTAACAAATTGCATACAAGCTAGAGCTTGTGGAGAAACACTAATTTTAGATTTGAAATCAGCGCCTAAAACTCCTTCAGAATCAGTTAAAATATCCAATGCAACTCAAAGTTACTGAAAAAGTGTTCCCCAGTGTTATTAGCCTATTTAGTCTAGTAGGAAATGATCAGACCTCGTATTTCAAGATTCATTCAACATGCTTTAGGAAAACTTTAAGGAAATTAGTGTGTCAGCTTTTCTCTTAGAAAAAAATATTCTGAAATATTTCCATATATATCATATATATGTTGTCAGGTTCCCAAAGTGTTTATCGGCTTTTTTGTTTCTTTGACCATTTGTTTCAGGGTATCATACACTTCTGGTCAATATGTGTTGATGCAAGGTCAGTATTATCAACCTTTCATCTACTAGACCTTAAAATTAAAACTAAATAACTAAAAGACTTCTGATTTTCAACAATAAGCTTTTCCATAATTACCCGAAACTGACTGAACAATATTGTATAGAAAACATATTTCCACCTCATAACTTTAATGGTGAACATAAAAATTCTTTCTAAGTGGAAACAAATTGTAATTCAAGATAATTAACTAAACCAAGGTGTGTAGTAAGAACCAAAATGTTTTTATGAAAAAAAAGTTAGAATAATTTCATTTTACTGTCAACAATTAATATTCCAACATTAACTTATAGCAGTAGTTGTTTTTGCTTGTTTTAGAACAAATCACATTCATTTACATGCTGTGTTCATTACACAAATTCGAATTTCAAATTTAAGCGTTGTAAATTCGTAAAGGTGGGATTTGATAGCAGTATGTTAAATTCTCGAATAAAATAAACCTGATAAATAAATGATGAACTCCATTTCCGAAATATTGGGAGTTGTGATCAGAAAGCTATCTTAATTAAAATATGGATTGCAAATTTTCAAAATAACCTATTATCTAACATTAGCTGAGTGTAAACAAAGTATCCTTTGAATTAATCTGAACAGTCTTATGACACTAAGTGTTCTTCTCATTATTAGTTCAAGCTAAATGCTGGCATTAGGTTTAGAGTGCAAGTGTATTGTTTTCACGAGATACCCAGTTTCCCAATGTAATACTTGTGGTTCTGAACTCTCCATCCTCATGGTTGAAGATTGTCTTGTTGATCTAATATTATGTACAAGCCAACGTGGCCGCAGTCTTCCATTTCTTGTTGATACTTGTAACCTCGCCTTTCTGAGGAGTCATGGTATTAAGCAAAGTGAACGTCAGATATAAATTTGCCGATATAGAGAGACTAAATTATTATTATATGTTATTTCATTCATATGTTATTTAAATTGTGTAAGTTGAACTTATGAAAATAGTTTTTGTTGTTTAGGTTCTTTTTTCATAACACTGAAATGTTTCACTGTAGTTACTTTATCTGGAGTGCAACACTTTAGCAGCAGTAGAACATATAAATTTTGAGTTCTTAAACTTTATTCCAGGTGTGATGTAGGAGAATGCTCGTGTTAACATATACCAAACGTTACTAATGTGCAAGTTAACTTATTATTTGACTCTTACGTCCAATCTAAAATATTTTTAGATGGAGCGTTTTCCGAATAACAGTTTTTTTCACGTTTATTCTAGTTTACAGAATATATCATTAAATTCTTTAAAGGAGATAGCTTAAGAGACAAATGAGTTTTTATTTCATCTGTGCACTCTGATCTGATAAAAATAGAGTACATAAGAAAAGATACTTTAAATCAGCAAAAAAATTTAAGGCTGTGTAGTTGCATGGAATAAAAAACAAAAGTATTTTGATGTAATTGAGGGAACCTCTATATTTATGTGCTATCAAATAATACATTAAACTGGGAAGCGAAAATAGTTTATGAAAGATAAAAAATTTATTACTTTTATAGTGGCATAGTTAAAAATATATATAAAACATCATTAATAATTATCTTGTAAACATTTTGGTATTTTTACACCGTCTGTCCAAGACTTAAGAAAATATTATTATAAAAATCTTATGAATTTCCATAACGTAAATATAATAAATTATTTTTGCATAAACCATTCGTCCCCTGCTGGTACAGTGGTAAGCCTACGGATTTATTATGCTAAAATCAGCAGTATGATTATCCCCTATAGACTCATCAGATAGCTCGATGTGGCTTTGCTA
This sequence comes from Carcinoscorpius rotundicauda, assembly GCA_011833715.1. Taxonomy (NCBI): domain Eukaryota; kingdom Metazoa; phylum Arthropoda; class Merostomata; order Xiphosura; family Limulidae; genus Carcinoscorpius; species Carcinoscorpius rotundicauda. Next base: position 46,229,279 of record CM022394.1, on the reverse strand, counting down.
TAAGAAAACACACACGCATAAATGGCTCAAGTAATAAGTTAAAAAGTCCATCTTCTCACTTTGAAAGAATTAATCTATACTACTATTTAGCTTGTTGGACACGTTTGTCCATAGCTAGCAGTCCACTGCCGAGAAACTGTTCTCCGTGTTTTAGGGTCGTTAAAAGAGTGTCATTTAAATTCCAATATTCGATTAGTCTAAGAGTTGGCGATGGATGCTATTGGTTAACTGCCTTTCCTTTAACCTGTCGGTCTGAAATTTAGGGAGGCTGGTTCAGAATGTTTTTATAGCTTAACGCAAAAAACCAAATCAAGATATCTTTTAGATGCAATAGTTATAATTGTTTCGTAAGAAGAGTCATTGGATTATCAAAAGATTTCTCTGTGAATTACATTGCCAATGAAGCTTACAGTAGAAGTCTCACCAAATTAGAAACCACGAAGCTTTCTTAGTTCTAATGTTCTCGTGAATTGCAAGTGAAATAAAAAGAAAGACCACCAAATTGTATTAAAATGGTATACTAAATAAAATAGTAATATGATAACAAATTTAGTGAGTCAAGAAAAAAATCACCAGTTTACAGTAAATTATTCACTTAATGTTCTTGTAGCGAATCGTTAAAAAAGCAACTAACGCATCCAATGTTTATCAAAATTGTTCTACAACTATAGTTTTTGTATAACTAAACGTTGACGAAATAGAGAAAGACAAAGTGCTACATCCAAATTTTTAGTTGCTGAAACTTGATAGAGAGAAATACGATGAATAATTTCAGTTATTAAATTAGTTATATATTTTACTTTATTTTCTCTTTAATATGAAACTTAAGATCTTAAATTTCCAAACTATTATGTCATTGAAAACAACTGCTGTTTGAGATGTGTTAACTCGTGTGCAGTTCCTGTGTTTAAACTCATGTGCAAATAACGATTGTCGGTATTGTAGTAAATAATATGAACAGAACAAAATAAATTGATAGTAATAAATGTGAAAGCTAATTGGAAGTAAAAAAAATCAACTCAGCATAAGAAACAACATCCATAATTGTGGTTAGTCATATCTTAAATGTTCAGCTTGTACGATACTTATTATATTAGTAAGATATAAGTTCATCCGACGAATCACAAAGTTTAGGTTGATTTATAGTTAACTTTCTTCGGTAATGCAAAACCCCATTCCTCTGATACCCATGAAATAAATTGGCAATGGATATCATTAGGCTTAAGCGAGCGAAGATGGATTATCTTCTAATATTCAAGTAATCATCGTTACGTGAAAGCCAAGATTGTCTGTATATATCATGAAATTACATTTAAATCAATATGTTCGAAGTAAGTGGGTTGTCAGTTTCTTTGTATGAATGCGTTGAATAATTTGCAACTGCAACTTATGAGAAGATGTTAGTATTATAACATCAAATATTTATTTTCCAAAGCTTCAATATTTTGATGGATTAAATGTTAATGCAATATTATTGTTGGTAAATATTTTAAATATCATTATTTCACAAGACAATTGATGTGAAATATAAGTAACAAGCTGGTTTGTGGTGATAAATGACATCTGTTAAAGATCCAAACCATTTTTTTTATATATTCGTCAAATTTAGTGAAATTTGTTTCTGGCTTTCAAAATTTCACAGTTTTCATAGAAGGCATTACTTGAAAGAATAATTAAGGTATAATAATAGAAAACATGTGCCTGTTACTAATGGCTAAGTCAGTTCAGTAATGTCACTTGCAGCCTCAGTTAGACTTCACGTTTATATAATATGCTTGAAAGTACTGTTAATAATGTTTAAATGTTATTGTGAATATTTGTTTAACTGCTATTTATTTTATTTTAGTAACAACACTTCAGTGTGAATTTCACTTAATTTTTTCTTGCAACCTTTGCGTGTCGGACATTAAGACTGCTTTCCTGTAGTTATCCATAATTTCGTCTATTCCGATAGCTGTTACCGACTGGCACTCTGTATTTCAACTAATGTTTATGGTATCTGACTGAATTAAAACTATAATTTCAATAATACACTTATTAACGTATCATACATTAAAATTATAACTCAGGTAATGATTTATGGAATGTTATACTTTGTTTGCCTATTCCTGCTAATCGTACAAATTGCACAACGTTACCTGCGCTGGCTTTCTCTATATTTAAGCTGATAAATTAGTAGGTGGCTAGCTAATCAGCTTTTGGGTTATTCTAATCAAATATACAGATTTAACAGTCACTCTCAAAATGTTCTCATTGTTCCAAAGTGTGGAGATCTGTTTTTTAGAAATGAAACGCAAGCCATGAACCCTCAGGTTCACAATCCGACGTAATAGCTGTTAAGCCACGCCAAGCTCAGAGATGTTATGCAGCAATTGCATTTTCCCAAACATCACCTAGAGATATGTAAAATAATTTAAAGTAATATCTATGAAGACAAACATATCTGAATCAGAGCATTTTGTACATGCGAAAGATGCACTCATAATAAATTATTTTCAGTTACTGCCGATATTCGGATGTGTCAGTTTTGCTTCTCATTTGTTTTTCTCTACAGTATCCTTCCATTACCTGTGTCAAATATCTTCTCAAAATGAAAAGTTTTTGTTAAGTATAATTACTGTCTGATTCTCCGACCACTTTTGTAAAAAAAAAGTGTTCATTGAACAACATGATAAGTTGCACAAGACGGTAATACATTTCAGAGTAATAAAGATGCAGTTTGTCGAGCGTCTTTACACTAACTACTTAAGACACTTGTAATTAAAATAAAACATCAATAACATTGGTAGCTACCTTGCTATGATTACGTGTGCATTACCGACAAGGAAATAATGTGCTTGTTGGAGAAAATATAAGGATGTAGATTATGCACTCTGGAAAAAAATGTAAATAGATGACATTAGTTGCGTGGAGATTATCAAACTATGTTATAGGTGTAATAACTACATGAAATTAATATTTTTCTTTCTATAAAATGAGCAAAATAATTCATCTTCATGTTGATTACGTACGTAGGGAAAGGGAAGAATGTAAGATACATAGTATAAACAGCTGAATGATCACATATTTCTTTTCATATTTTGTAGCGAATCAGCCTTCTATTAAGAACAATAAAAGGGGATTAGGTAGTGAATGACCTTTATTTTTATACTGTACACATAATAAAATGACTTATTTACTCGTGTATTATTACTTGGATTACCTTTCTTAGCATTTTTAGAGTGGACAATTACGGTATGTTACAGGCTAGTACGTAGACGTCAATTAAGCAAGTATAATTATTTTTATATTTCGTTGAAACATAAAGTTCTTTTAAATTATAAAAAGTAAAATCTAGTTTTAATTATTTAAAAATTCGACATCACATTTCAAAGAATAGGTTATTATTTGAAGCTACATATTATTTTGATCATATAATCTTGTGATATTGTAAAAAATAGAATTAATAGAATGAAAATAGAATTAAAAATTCTTTTTCAAATTCGAACGTTTTGAAATTTATAACAGGCTTATTTTCCGGCTAAAAACTTAAAACATTCCACACTTTAAACACATAAAATTTTCAAACAGAATTAGTAAAATGCTAATCTATTTTATATTATCTTATAAGTGTTTCTGAAAGAGTAGAAATAGAAATTAGAATCTGTCTATACTTGTTAGATAGAGACTTCAAATTCTCAGATGCATTTCATCGGTTTTCACACTTCAAACTGAAGTCAAGGTTTAAATTTTATTTGTCTCAGTTTTTCATTTTAATAAATAATTTTCGTGAAAGCACATGGAATGGCACACTTGAAATTAGCCACATTCGTCCAGCTGATTAATGCCGATATTCGAGTGTATCAATTTTACCTCTCATTTCTTTTTGTTTCATCTACAGTATACTTCCATTATCTATGTCAAATATCTTCTCAAAAGATTAATTTTGCAAAAGTACATGGGATAGGACTCTTTAAGTTCGCCACATTCATTCATCTGATGAATTACAGATTGTAAAACCTCTTCATATTGCTTAATAATGTAGACAGTTTCTGTCAGGCAAAACCAATGATCTTATGATCGATGTTTGCGACATATGAGAGTGGCTGATATTAGATTCTTTCGGTTTCAGAAAATTTGATATTTTCAAACTGAAAATTGTTCAACTTTGTAACTGCACACCTTTGAATTTATTCTGAGTTATTAATTATCTCTATAATGTAAACTTGAACCATATCCTACTCAATAGTGCTTTTCCTGGTGAGTTACTGCTTCATAGAAAACAACACAATTTAGACGACTAGTAGTGACTATTTTGGGTGAAAAGTTTTACAAAACATGGCAATACCACAAGAAAACATTAATCAAATGTTTTTTTTTCATTTAAGCACCATTATAAAGTTTAATTATGTACACTTGAATGATATGAACATTATTTAAGTATTTAGTATTTGAATTAACACATTTTAAAATTGATTACTCAGAGAAATATTCATCTTAACTTTTGCACATAGGTAAAATGGTTGTTATTTAACATTTTCTTAATTTTTCTCTCACTTGATGAACAAGTAAGCATTCATTTTGTTCAGTTCAAAGCTAAAACAAAAGACTCTTTATAAATATAGCAAAGAAAAGTTATTCCATGCTTATTAATCAAGATTTGTTCTCTTTTCTACTTTATATTATCTCATTGAATACAATACTGTAGAAACGGTAGAACATCATACTATATGAGTCTTGCTCGTAACAGACTAAAATATCGAGATAGATTAGTTATAGTTACCGAAAAAGCTAACTTTATCAGGGATTTACAGAGAACGAGGAAAGCTCTAGCACTGGAAATTAATTTCAGACTCAAATCTCAAATTGTCAAAACAACAAAACGACTCGTGCTTTGTGCTGGTAACATATCAGAGATTTATTTCTTTTTGTTTTCAAATGTGACACTGCAAATATCTGGTTTCCTTTCCTTTCTAACCGAAGCTCAGGTCCAAGTGATATGAAGATCGGTTCTCTCTTCTAGAGTTAATCAAGTCATGTAATTGCCTTTAAATATTAGCTCTACTATCAGAGGGTGTTAAATTAAGAACCATTAAACTTTGCTGTCAAGATGTCTGTGGATCTCTTATTAATGATAAAGGCGAATTTTCCAATTTTGCTAAAAATATCAATGAATCCAAAATTATATGTTTGTATGTTCTCCTGAAAGTTTACAAATATTTGTCACTACAGTTTTCAGTTGCAAAGACGTTTCATTTCAAATATCGTAATTTTACAAATTTTATAGTCTTTATACTCTACTGCAAGTTAACTATATATATTTGGAAATGTTCCGATTACTAGAATTAATTGATCATAAGTGAAAATAATTAAAAAACAACATGCAGATATTATTTAATCAGGCTTCTTCAAATTGCATGTTCCAACTATAACTGGTGTTGCTTATTAGTTAACATTATTGAATATTTTATATACAAAAACGGCTCGTTGGGGTTGAGAAATACTTTACATAGAAGAGCGAACAACGTTTCGACCTTCTTCGGTCATCGTCAGGTTCACAAAGAAATAGGTAACTGACCGGAAGCTGACCACATGTTTGGAAGGGGTTGCGTAGATGAGTAGAGGGCGGAGTTAGATGTTTGAATATATAATTTTATCTATAATATTAATATAGGTACAATGGCGTTCCTTTATATTGGCATATTTTGGGTTTAAGTTGTTGTATAAGTAAGGCTTCTTTAATTTTGCATTTGTTTATGTTTCTTTCTTTATTTAGTATTCGAGTGTTTTCTATGGTTATGTTGTGTTTATTTGACTTACAGTGTTCGAAAACGTGTGAAGGTGACTTTTTATGTTCTTTGAATCTGGTTTCCATTTTTCTTCCTGTTTCTCCAATATAGAAGTCGTGGCAGTTATCACATTGTATTTTATAAATAATGTTGGTGTGGTGTTTGTCAGTGTAGTTCTTACACAGTATAGACCTCAGTTTTGTGCCTGGTTTTTGAATAAATTTAGTATTAACTGGAATGTTATATTTTGTTACTAGTTTTTGCCAAATGTTGGTTCCTTGTTTGCTGATGTCAAGAATATATGGTATACAGCAGTATATGGTTTCGTGATTTTTTGATTCGTGAGATATATTTACTTTTGTTGGTTGATTTTGCTTTCTGTCCAGGTGTGTGCGTATAATGTTTTCTATGGTTTGTGGGGGAAACTTATTGATGTTGATGAAGTATTGTTTTATTTTGTCTAATTCATCGTTAATTTTATCTGGTGAGCATAGTTTTACGGCTGTGTTTATCTGGTTTCTTAGTATTTTGAGATTTTGTTTTGTTTCATGTGCTGAGTCCCAAGGAATGTGTAGTCCAGTATGAGTGATTTTTCGGTTGATTTCTGTTTTGAATTGTGTGTCGGTTCTTATAATTTTGAGGTTAAGAAATGGTATTTGATTTCTTTCTTCCTGTTCATATGTGAAATTAATGTTGGGATGTATAGAGTTAATGTGATTGAAAAAGTTAAGTATGTGTTCTGTGGATTTGAATCCCGCAACCGTGTCATCTACGTATCTGTACCAGTATATTGGTGGATGTAATGCTATATTGATTGCTTGTGTTTCAACTTGTGTCATACAAATATTGGCTAGAACTGGTGATACTGGGTTTCCCATGCTTAGGCCATTTGTTTGTATATAGTTTTGGTTGTTGAACATGAAGTTCATCTTTATTGTGGTGAATTCTATGAGGGTTGCTAACTGGTTACTGGGAATATCTATAGTTGGGTTAGGGTCTCGAATATAGAGTTCTAAGGTTATCCTGCAGGCTTCTGTTGTTGAGACTTCTGTAAAGAGGGATATAACATCGAAACTGGCCATTAAGGCTTTATGATTAAGTTGATTTAGATTAGACTTGAAATTAAAAGAGTCTTTGATGATTAAGCTGGCTGATGTTACATATTTGGAGAATGCCCATGCTATGTATTTACCAAGATTGTAATTAAACGATTCATATGTTGACATTATTGGTCGTAATGGGCAATCTGGTTTATGAGGTTTGGGGATGCAGTATATTTGCGGTGTGCGTGAGTCGGTTTTACGTAGGTGGGAATAAAGTGTTCGTGAAATTGTGTTGGCTTTTTTCATTTATAGTAGTATTTTGTTCAGTTGCACCTCGTGTGTCTTTGTTGGATTTGTGAGTGTTGGTTTAAATTTGCTCGTGTCTGATAGGATGTTATTCATTTTTTGTATGTATTCATTCCTGTTCATTATTACTATAGCGTTACCTTTATTTGCTTTTAGAATTTTTATGTTTCTGTCTTGTTTTAGGTTTTTAATGGAATTAATGTCTCTTTTTGTTAGGTTGTTTTTTAGTTTTCTGTTTTGTGAAATAATGTTGATGGTTTTGTGAAAAAAATTCTTTGAAAAATCGTTTAAGATGTTGTTTTTAGGTGTTTCTGGAAAATATAAATTTGTAATTTTACCTGGGAAGTTTGGTTGTTGGATGTCAATAAAATTATCTAAGTTGTATTCTTTCTGTTGGTTGTTTTTGGTTTTTTTCTCTGTTTTTTGTCAACATATGAATCGTTTAATTACAATCTTGGTAAATACATAGCAAGGGCATTCTTCAAATGTGTAACATCAGTCAGCTCATTCATCAAAGACTCTTTTAATTTCAAGTCTAATCTAAGTCAACTTAATCATAAAGCCTTAATGGCCAGTTTCGATGTTATATCCCTCTTTACAGAAGTTTCAACAACAGAAGCCTGCAGGATAACCTTAGAACTCTATATCCGAGACCCTAACCCAACTATAGACATTCCCAGTAACCAGTTAGCAACCCTCATAGAATTCATTACAATAAAGATGAACTTCATGTTCAACAACCAAACCTATATACAAACAAATAGCCTAAGCATGGGAAACCCAGTATCACCAGTTCTAGCCAATATTTGTATGACACAAATTGAAACACAAGCAATTAATACAGCATTACATCCACCACTATACTGGTACAGATATGTAGATGACACGGTTGCGGGATTCGAATCTACAGAACACATATTTAATTTTTTCAATCACATTAACTCTATACATCCCAACATTAATTTCACATATAAACAGGAAGAAAGAAATCAAATACCATTTCTTAACCTCAAAATTATAAGAACCGACACACAATTCAAAACAGAAATCAACCGAAAAATCACTCATACTGGACTACACATTCCTTGGGACTCAGCACATGAAACAAAACAAAATCTCAAAATACTAAGAAACCAGATAAACACAGCCGTAAAACTATGCTCACCAGATAAAATTAACGATGAATTAGACAAAATAAAACAATACTTCATCAACATCAATAAGTTTCCCCCACAAACCATAGAAAACATTATACGCACACACCTGGACAGAAAGCAAAATCAACCAACAAAAGTAAATATATCTCACGAATCAAAAAATCACGAAACCATATACTGCTGTATACCATATATTCTTGACATCAGCAAACAAGGAACCAACATTTGGCAAAAACTAGTAACAAAATATAACATTCCAGTTAATACTAAATTTATTCAAAAACCAGGCACAAAACTGAGGTCTATACTGTGTAAGAACTACACTGACAAACACCACACCAACATTATTTATAAAATACAATGTGATAACTGCCACGACTTCTATATTGGAGAAACAAGTAGAAAAATTGAAACCAGATTCAAAGAACATAAAAAGTCATCTTCACACGTTTTCGAACACTGTAAGTCAAATAAACACAACATAACCATAGAAAACACTCAAATACTAAATAAAGAAAGAAACATAAACAAACGCAAAATTAAAGAAGCCTTACTTATACAACAACTTAAACCCAAAATAAGCCAATATAAAGGAACGCCATTGTACCTATATTAATATTATAGATAAAATTATATATTCAAACATCTAACCCCGCCCTCTACTCAGTTACACAACCCCTTCCAAACATTAACTGGAAAAGAATTATACATTGAAGACTTTCTTCCACACTCACCATCTCCAACCGTTTCAGTGCTTTACTTTTTTATTCTTCATTTATTGTTGGATACAGATTTTTCATTCAGTAGAGATGACCACAGGGTAACAAACTCCATCTTTCTCAAGTTGTTTTGAATTCTTCAAAGGGAGTGATAAATAAAAAGAACCTGCCTAACATCCTAGAGTCTGAGATTCTCGCTGCTCTCTCCAGAGAAAAGTTTCAGGTGTTTGACAAACCTACACTCTAAAAGATAAAATAAGGCTGCCAATTAATGTTATTTTTTGATATATACATTATCACGTCCACTTGCCACTCTCAAGCTAAGTTAACTGAACAGTAACATGAGACTCTATATTGCTAATTCTCTCCTATGTTTTCAGGATAATGTTTATTTCAGACACCCAAAAACATATTGTCATGGTACTTTGACAATTTCTCATTCAAATGGCAAACGCTTTGGTAGCTATGGGTGTCATTTTAACCCACATTTGTTAAAGGTAGTGTTTCTATCCCTACTACTTTCATTCATGCAATAAATGAATGCAGCTTGTTACCATCTCCACTTGAGACATTTATTTAATTCATCGCAAAAGGAAAAATACTCCTGATGAGAAGTACACTCTTCTCTTTAAAAAAATATTTTAGCCATTCTTAAGTTTCCCTTTTTAGGAATGGCTTAAATTTTGGTGATTCTTTGGGCTTTCACCTTCTGTTTGAAGATTTTATAATCATTTAACCTGTGTTCTTACCTTGTTCTCTTGGATATTCAGAATTGACATGCTCACTTCATTTTATAGCCCATCTCCATCTACTTTTTTTCTGGATTCTCAGACATGTTGGTATTCGTGGGAACGAGCTAATTGACAAAATAATTAAATTTGCCTACCCCTTGTGATAACTTTTGGACTATCTTCAAGGGCTGACTTCACGCCAATTGCTTGTCAATTGAGGATGAAAAACATACCAACAAAAGATCTCAGATAATGCCTGTTATTTTTGTGTAACTCTCTAGTTTCTGTTGAAATGAAATAGAAAGTACATTGTCTAGTTTATGCATTGGGATTGTTTCATGCTACATTGGTTTCTTTTACATCGAACTAATCTGCTAATACGTGGAATTTCTGTCAGTGTTATAATTTTGTTCTGTCGCTACAATTTCCAGATATAACATCATTTCAGTCGTATTTTAATTGATGACCATTAGCGACAGTAACACTAACCAGATTCTTTATGTTTTAAGCTTTTGATGGGCTATTGACCTTTCCATCTCTGTTTCATTTAATAATCCTGTTTCGGAAAACAAAAAAAGTATAACAAGCTCTACATTATTTTTTTATTTTCCTATATTTTACGTTTCCTTTTTGATTTTGTTACTTATCAATAGACATTTGTCTCAGATAGTCCTACTTCTTTATGTCATAAATCCACAAGAGTCAACCAACTATTTTCCTATCTATGTAGGCATATTTCATTAAAGGGCAAATGCCTTTTCTTATTCTTTCTTGTACCTTTTTTGTTCAGCAGATTTTTCAATAAGTTGTTAACTCTATGATCCAAAAAAATGTCACGCAGTGTTTTCTTACATTTAATACTGATAAACGTGTATTTGTTATTTGTTGTCTTTTGCGCCCAGTAAAATATTTCTTAGTTATAGTATCCACTATAACATTTCTTTTGTAGTCTTGAACGGTACGTATCTGCTAGTTTTTCTTCATGTCTATGAGATAACATTTCAACTTTGTAACTTTAATACTTAACGTGTTTATTAATGTTCTGGGTATGTAAGGTGTTGCAAGACTTATTTTAACATTAACATGTTAACCTGATCAAAACTCGATAATATGGGGTATGATCAAAACACGATACTTTGGGATAGTTGTTTTCCGGAGCCTATGATACAACTTTCCTAGAACAACGTTTCGTGTAGTTCGATAGCGTTTGAGGATTCTGAATGCATTACACTGGAGGTATCTTACTGTTTTGGAAATGTCTGTTACTTCATATTATTTCTGGACAATCAAACAAGTTGACGCCCTATAACTTCTGATTTGTGACAAGGCATGACTATAAACCAAGCACAGTAAAATTTTCTGAAAAAAATTGATATTTTTTTCGAAAAAGATTATGCTAAAAGCTCATAAACAAGGGTGCATGTATGTTTTGGCAAACAAATGCTCATAACAACTTTTCTAAATAAGAATAACAATTTGTACGTGTTTGTCCGCTACCTTCTCTGTCACTACTCGGGAATTTATTCAATAACTACTTCATGCTTGCAAATAATAACATCAATATAAAAGAGTATGCAAACATTTTGTCCAAGACTTTATGTCGATTTTCTGGTTTGATTGCCAGTGCCTTCCCGCATACTTTTTCAGACTTTTTGCATATACAATACTAAACTTCATTATGAAATTTAGGATGTACAAGACAATATATCAAAGATTATGTCATTGTGTTGTGTGTTTCATACAAAGGCTTTATAGATTAGAATAAAATGTTTTGTGTTTTTAGAACAATTTTTTTTCAGTGGTAACTGGAGGAACCTCATAATTTACTTTTTGTTATAAGTATTCGTGAAAAGGTTTCCTTGTTAACAAAGGAAGGATATTATTACTTCTATGTTAAAGTATTATGAAACACTACATTAATCGTGAAACTTAGCAGTTAGAAATGTATGACTGGTATTTTATTAAGAAATAATCAGTTAGAGATGCATCACTAAATTTTATAGTGGATCTAGATGATTAAAATATGGTAATCTCACCTATAAAAATTTAACCGTTAAAAAAACAGTAATAAATACTGTCAGAGAAGTTGTCTATTAAGAAATAATCTTGCAATTTTAACAGCTACATCTATTATTTAGGAAAGACAGTGTCTTTATCACGACATTGTCATTTGCAATCAATTTTGAAATGTTATCAGTTAAATTCCTGAGTGGAATCAGCTTTTTGTTAAAACCAACCAGTGTATTTGATGTCAAAGTTGCATAACTAACTTATCGTTATTAATGATAATATTTTCTTAAGATACAAAGTTTGTGGATCAAAACGCTATCTATTAAAGATAGCATTTGGACGAACAAGTTTATCAACTCAATGCTTAAAGCTAAAGGTACAGCATTAGTTAAAAATTATTCTTGAGGTATATACTTCCATGTAGGTATTACATGTTTTAACTCATTCATGTTTCAGAAAACAGCATTAATATTCGTGGAAATGACAAAGATATAAAATATTATTGTATGTAAAAACGACCTTAATCCTAATTATATCCAGTCATAAAAGAAATCGAAAATAGTACTGTTACTTTAGGTTTTCTGTAGCTGGTTAGTGATCTACTATTTTAGGTATCATCAATATAACCAGAATTTCGTGAGTGATATATTAGCATTGCAATAATAAACATCATTCCTTTCTCCAGCGGCCCGACATGGCCTAGCGCGTTAAGGCGTGCCCTTCGTAATCTGAGGGTTGCGGGTTCGCGCCTGAGTCGCGCCAAACATGCTCGCCCTCCCAGCCGTGGGGGCGTTATAATGTGACGGTCAATCCCACTATTCGTTGGTAAAAGAGTAGCCCAAGAGTTGTCAGTGGGTGGTGATGACTAGCTGCCTTCCCCCTAGTCTTATACTGCTAAATTAAGGACGGCTAGCACAGATAGCCCTCGAGTAGCTTTGTGCGAAATTTCAAAACAAACCCTTTCAGCCACGGGGGCGTTATAATGTGACGGCCAATCTCACTATTGGTTGGTAAAAGAGTAGCCCAAGAGTTGGCGGTGGGTGGTGATGATTAGCTGCCTTCCTCTTAGTCTTACACTGCAAAATTATGGACGGCTCGCACAGATAGCTCTCAATTAGCTTTGTGCGATATTCTAAAAAATAAACAAACAAACCTTCCTCCAGCACGAATTATTTGCCGTGATTGACAGAGTGCACCTAGCGTAGTTTGAGACCTTTCAAAAGTTGTCTTTAAACGCCAGTCAAGAAAGCTTATCAATTCTGCCTGGTTGTCAAAACCATTACTATGCATGCGTGACGTTGAAGTAAAACTTGGCAGCGAAGTTAAAACACACTGAATCATTTAGGTCTATTTACAAACAATTTACTCATACTCATAAACTTAGAGATAAAGAACCATAGAGTCCTCTCGCAGAAAATGGCAGTAACAACACTAAAAACATAATTAACTAATTGTAAAAGTATTTGAAGAATGCTGCCCTGTCTAGGAAGACAACGTCGGAAATCTTATCAACGTTCTATGCAGTTTTTATGCCGAATTAAGAGAATTGTTTGTTTTAATTTCGCGCAAAGCTACTCGAGGGCTATCTGCGCTAGCCGTTCATAGTTTAGCAGTGTAAAGCAAGAAGGAAGGCAGCTAGTAATCACCGCTCACCGCCGGCTCATGGGGTACTCTTTTATTAACAAATTGTGGGATTGATTGTCACATTAAAGTGTCCGCATGGCTAAAAGGGCGAGCATGTTTGGTGTGACAGGGATTCAAACTAACCACCTTCTGATAACGAGACGAATGCCTTAACCACCTAGCTATGCCGGGCCAGTTGAGTGCATTATGAGTTTATTGTAATTTGTAAAGTGAATGAATGGCCCGGCATGGTCAAGCGTGTTAAGGCGTGCGACTCCTGATCTATGTTTATAAAACAAATTTATAAAGTGAAGTACTATTCTTTTTGCTATTTGATGATCAGTGACAAACTTATTGGATTAGTGTGACCCAATATTTCTGTTGATTTTATTATCCATATTAATATTATAATTATTTACAGAATGAGTCATACCACGTTACCAGTATTAACATGTGTAGACGAATAATCTATGAATTAAAATTTAATAAAAGAATTATTAACTTTTGCGCCTATAACTAAGAAATGATTATTTAATTGAAAATATCCTAGTTCCCAACACCGATGTGTTTTCAAAATGTGAAAAGCTGTGTTGTTAACTATCAAGAAAGAATATATATTTACGGAGGAAATTATTGTTCTTTCCATTGGTATATACGTGTAATATTCAACTAATTAATTTGCATTAGTCGGAAGTGATGAACCTGGAGCAGATTTAAATTTTTGTGCACATGATTTATCTGAGCACCGGAAAAACTCGAAGAATGAATGGTATATCAACCACAATTCCCGCGTTTACTAAATGAATATATCATGAGAAATTAATAGTCAGTAATTTTGGTTGAAACAGGAAGATGATTCACCTATTTAGAATAGTAACAGTATCATCTATCATCACTCAATACGTGTGTCACTGGTGTATGTTATTCTCGCTCCTCTGCAGTTCTCCATGATACAGTTTGTTTAGCACGTGAAGTTCATCGTTGTGAAATGCATGTTGTGAATACAGGTTTAAGAATTAATATGAACGTAAAATAGACTTAGATAATTGATGTAAAATATAACTAATGTAAGGGAGAATGAAACCTGATGATATTAGGAAGAGATAAAGTATATGAAGATAAGATCGAAAAACGTAGTGCACAATGTAATTAAAATGATGATGCACTATGATAGAATTAAGTTCATAATATTTTTTTTAAAAAAGGAAAGATTGTAGTAAAGTAAGTGAAAACTAAATGGATGATGTGGAAAAGAATTAAGGAAGATGATTTATGACAAGGATAAGGCTGCAGATGTTTGTTTGTTTGTTTTGGAATTTCGCACAAAGCTACTCAAGGGCTATCTGTGCTAGCCGTCCCTAATTTAGCAATGTAAGACTGGAGGAAAGGCAGCTAGTCATCACCACCCACCGCCAACTCTTGGGCTACTCTTTTACCAACGAAAAGTGGGATTGACCGTCACATTATAACGCCCCCACGTAAAAATTATTGTTTTGTTGTTTTGAATTAAGCACAAAACTACTCAATGAGCTATCTGTGCTCTGCCCATTACGAGTATCGAAACCCAGGTTTAGCGTTGTAAGTCCGCAGACATACCGCTGAGCCACTGGGGGCCGGCTCTAGATGAAACACGACAGATATATAATAAAACAAAGATGGCTGTTATGGGGCAGAAGTAAATTATATGTCGTATGGTAGTGAGTAGTGTAGATACCATAAAGCAAAATGTATACTATATGTACAATAAAAAACGAGATGGCCTGAATGAAAAATACATCTGCAAATGATGCACATTTACAATATAATTGATGTAAGAAAGGCTAATAAAGATAACAGTGCAAAGTAAAACATATTAGCTAAGAATAAAATAGAGAACTTTTGTTGAACAAGATTTGATTATATGTAGTGGCAGGAAGTTAGTTTTTACGGACACGAATAAAGTAATTTTAGATAATATAAACGCTTGGGAGTATACATTGACACGCATCACAGAATGTGTGAGAAGGAACAATAGCTTAGACAGTGAAATAAGCTATAAAAGACAATTTTATTTGTATAATGGGAAGACATAAGTGATGTAACATGAAGCAATAAGATATACGTTCCAACTGTGTAGTGGGACAGGTATCGCAGACATGACCTCATTTTTCAGGAAAGAAGGACTTCCATTAAAGATTTAGCGCTCATCAACATTGGTTTTTCAATGAGTTTTTAATCAATCGGAGGATGTTGTAAGCGTATATTATGTAGAAAACTTTCAATTGGCCCCACTGAATGTACTTCTTCAAAGACTATAGGAAATATTTAGTGACTTACTGAGTTTCAGAAATGAAGATTTTAAAAATATATAAAACAAAATTTGAAATTTTATTAAATAGTAACTGAATAGATAACTTAGTAGCAAAACGTGACAAGAAATTACATCTATGTAGAAGTCACATATAGCTGCATTTTTACTTTTTCTTGTTCCAGGGCAGAAAGTGTTATTTTCAATTGTTTATGCTTAAAGTAAATGGAAAAGACCTATTTTTATCTTCAAACTTTGCTTTTGTGACTTGCGTAATTAAAATTTCAAATTTACCCATTTTCTAGAACATTCCAGGAAGATTCAGTGCTGAGTATCTGATAGATAATTTTCTCGAACTTACAAGAATTTTCAAGAACGTTCTAGAATGTTGTAGAACTTACGAGAATGTTCAAGAACCTTTTAGAATTTTCTAGAACTTTCCATAGTATTATATATATAGGGGCTCACCATTCATTTTAGTTTAGTTCTAGCTGCCTAAGTGAACACATAGACCTATCTGACTTTATCAGAGATGGCATCAAGAAACTTCAAGCATTCTCCAGACACATTTTCCTATGTATGTGGCTAATTTATCAAGACAAGAGCGAAAACTTACATATTTTAGCATGCTTTTCGAGGATCAAGACAAACCCTGGGCACTTTATTTTACCTGAGAGCACTGCAAAAAAAACTCTAGAAGGTAAGACGGACAATTTTTACCTGCTTGAATAATAAGATTTTATATTATTCAAATTTTAGATCTTTTAAAATTTAAATATCGTTTTTTTTTAAATTTCCGATAATATAGTAAAAAATATTACACATACAATGTTTTACATCAACCTCATATACATTAGTTGTGGATTAAATAAATTTATTTTCATAATAACAATTTTATTTTGCTCTTTTACAGGATGGTATAGAGGGGAAAAGAGTGGTATGAAGTTTGCTATTCCAAGAATTTGGCGTGAACCCACTGACCACTCAAGCAAAAATGCATCTGCTATCATGTATCCGGACCTTCCATCATCGATCGCCTCAATGCCACACTGCCTTGAGCTCTCTGTACCAACTCCGTCAGAAAGAAAGCCAATCTCGAGAAACTACTCACTTTTAAACATTGTTTTTTATTTTTGTGTAACTTTGGTATAAATACATGTAAATTTTGAGTCATATGTTGTTTTGTTTAGACCTTTTTTAAATGAAAATGTGCAGATTTGCCCGTTTTCACATAGAAAATAGGCTAATTTCTAAATTTCATTATCAAGGCTACAAAAGCAGTGTTTTAAGGTAATAATAGCTATTTTCTGTACTTTTACAACATAAACAATTAAGAAATAACACATACTATCTTGGAACAAAATTTATGTTACATAGTTTTATTAAAATTACTTTTATTGTCATTGAAGTAGAAAAACATTTTTGAGGGAGAAAAATATATTCTCACTTTTTACGTAACGGAACTGTCGCGAAGAGCTAGTGCTCAGTCATATGATTTCAACTTTCTCGTGCTTTGCGAACACTGTTGATAAATATTTGTAACTGAGTAGTATGTGTAAGTTATGTTACCTTATGGCGTTCCAGCAGAAAATATCTTTAAAAGAGAGGTTACTTTCCTGGTGAAACAATGCATTATAATCTAAATAAGTAGAAACGTAAGAAAAGTATATTTAATTATCTATAGTGATTGCCATGTTAACATTAAGTTTCGCTGTAAGTGCATCACTTGCTTGGTCTGATTGGAAGTTAGCCTTAATTACTCTAAAACTAGTTAGATCAGTCAATTAAAAATAGCTAGCATGCAAAGTACCAAGCGTAAAAGCTATTTCATTTTAAATGTTTTACTTACTCCCTTCTTAAATAATGTAGAGCTAGTGTAGCAAAAAAGCATAGTTTTTTTTATATATTTAGAACAATGTGATTTACACAAATTCGCTTTTATTTTGGATTAAATGAAAAACACTAAGGAAACAGGAAAGGCTGAGCATTTTTTTGCATACAAATCTTAACTTTTTAGTCCTTCCAGCTTTACTCTTAAGTGTATTTGCTCTGGCGAATGATCAGTGCTTTAACTTACATGATATATTTACTAAATATATCTCTAATGAATTCTGTAACTAATTTTTTGATCTCCTTCTACTAAAAGCTTCATGGATGGTTGTCAATAATAGACACATAATTACATTGCATTGCAGTTTATCAAGTAATATTTAAATGTGTTTTGGTGACATGTAAACAAAAATATTTTACTTTTAACACATCCCTCTCCAATTCCATCAACATTGTAATAACATCTGACATCTAAGAATGAAATACAAAATTTATCAACAATTTTTAGGTGTCACTACTTATATCACTGCTTATAAATGAATGCAATACTTTTGCTCTTGTGCAACAGTCAGTACATACTAGTATAGTATGATCACATGGTAGTATGTGATCGAATTACAACTTTAGTTTTAATTGATTGTCATTCTTAATGATTTATTCTTTCTTTAGCATTGAACTTCTTGTTTAAAAGTGCTTAGTACATAAAGTTTTGAAGAGATTTATTAATATTAAATTAATATACCGAGAATTAATTTACAAGTGTCAATCTTGTAAAAAAATTATACTTTATGAAATTCGACTAAAGTCTAATTTTATTGTACATATTTGAAGTTATTTGTTAGAATTGCGTATCAGCAAATCATGTATCACTTTCACATTTTTCACTGCTGTTAATATTGAGGCTCAGTCGGTAATATTAAAACGATTTTGAAATCACGCTGTGTAATTACAGTCCATGTTACCAAGACAGTAATGCTGATTTTGCAGCTGTACATCTTGGCAATACATTGGCAGTGAAGATTACCTTATGGAAGGATGTCTTAAACAGAATACACCCCGTCTCCCTGGCAGCTCTCCATAACCCACCTAATGTTAGTCTGATCACAAATAAATCTGTGGGCACTGCTTTTGGCAATTTCAATAGTGTATCTTCACATAGAAAAGAATAAATACTTCTTTCACTCTCTAGCTACTCTAGGTATGTAAAGGTTAAACTAGAGTGTCATGGAAACAGCTTGTACACACGTGAATTTTGTAGCTTTACTAGACGGAAGTCCTTCCTAATAATGCTGGGTGATGTTTCTTTGGGCGCACGAACTGCTATTTTCATTAATTCTTG
The DNA here is from genome assembly GCA_011833715.1 of Carcinoscorpius rotundicauda. Lineage (NCBI taxonomy): Eukaryota > Metazoa > Arthropoda > Merostomata > Xiphosura > Limulidae > Carcinoscorpius > Carcinoscorpius rotundicauda. Next base: position 46,210,466 of record CM022394.1, on the reverse strand, counting down.
TGTTCATTGGTTTTTAACCGTTACAAAGCGTTACATTTTGCTTATTACGACTGAAGTATGACGTCTTTATATCCGTTTTTCGATAGTCCTAGTCGTACGCTTTAAGTCCCCAGTCTGAACAGATTTTTGCGTTGTATTATTCTCAAAAGTGATCAATTTTCAGTGGCACATACTATCTCTGTAACGCCAAACAGTGTCAAAATAAAGTTCTGATACATTGCGTTCTACTTTATATCGGATGTGTTTTCACGTAATTGGACGATTTGAATATCAAAAATCGTTGTAATATAATTACTAAACCTTTTGCATATATTAGATGAATAATTACGAACATTTTAAAAGTTTTAAGCAATCTAGTCTTAATGTTTCTTGTCAAATTTCATTATAGGTTATGCTGATGGGTTTCACTCTTTATTTCGTTGTAACATACTTTGCTACTCATTTTTTTTTTGTTTTACACTTTTCTATCAAAAGGTATTCTGAGCTTCAGAGTATAATTAGCTCAGCTTAAGCCTTGCCCATTTCATTCCTTCAAACTAATAAAGCAAAAACTAAAAACGGAGACCCTCGAAACGAGGTAGTAAAACAGGTTGTTAGGATCGAGTTCGACGTGGTCTCACGTTTCACTTCCATCATCATTAAAATCGACTGTCCTCTTTATTAAGAAGTAAAAAGTATAAAATTACTGATTGTTTTTTGTAAGGATAACTCATGATTAACATTTCTCAAAGCTAAAAAAAAGCAGCAAGTTGAACATTATTAGCATTCTTATATTTTCCCCTGTGTTATAATATACATTTAAGAAAGTGTTTCTAAACATGAAACATGTGATGACTAACTACTATAACATATTAACTGAGGTGAAAACAACATTATGATTAATTTAAATATAAATCACAACATTTCAAATTGGAACACAGTATATGAAATTACAATAATGTGAAATGACGTTTTTGCCTGTTTCAAAACATCAAAGATTTTTACTCAAAGTTATTTGTAAAAATGTATATATATATATGTATTGTTTGTGGGTTTTCATCACATCAAAATATCATATACTTAGTACCTGTCTGTGGGTATACTTGTGTTATCCTACGTACAACTGTGTTTGTCACACTTTGAAAAGCAATCCTTTTATGCTTTAATAATCATTGTATTTTGTACCAAAGTTGGTTTTTACTCACAAACAGGTGAGATTTTGAAATTCTGAAAGCTATTTATTTTATTTCACTTTCTATTGCCCTACCATTCAGCTAGTACATATTGTAGAATAAAATCTACCTTTAAAAAGCGAGAACAAATGGATGCATTTAGTCGCTAAAATGATAATCAGCGCTTTACCGAACTGGCTTCTGCTACACATTTTTACTTTATGTTCTACGTCTGCCTTTTCGAGTCAAATCTTCTCATTTTCATTCCTTAGAACACGGATATCTGTCAAGTGGTGTTTGTTTAAAAGTTTTATTCTTGTGAATGCGTGTATGTGTGTATTCACAACTTTTATGTGTTAACCACGAAGAAAAATTAATTTACGTAACACCACTTGACGTGAGAAATGATTCTACAACGTAGGTTTTCAAACAGTGCCTTTTAATCACACCTTGTTTTCTTACTTTCTCATTTTACTCAATATGATCTTATTATACGATGATGTACATTTACACAGACAAAACTGGAAGAAATCTTTTCTTATTTGTCGACGATCGCCTTCTGTAAAAACTAATCTCCCAAACGGATTTCATCCATTTTATTAAACAGCGCTATTAACCCGCTTATAGTTACACGTGATTATGAATTATCACTAACAAAGATAGGCAGTACTAGATTTCTAGATTATATCTTGCCACAAATGAAATAACTTGGTTAGTTTCTTAGCAAAAAACGTTTTTCATTAAAGAAGAGAGTCATTCATGAAAAACAAATATAAATATTATCATAATGTTAAGAAAACATATAGGTTCAAAAATCAATTAACAACAAAAGTGAGAAATTCTGTCACCCCAGGACCTTCGAAAGGAAGACTTTTCTTCATCAGGGACAAACTGATGATAAATAAACAAACACTACCTCAATAGCTAGATACAATGTATCTACAAAGCTAGATGATAACACGTAAAAACAACCAAGATTGTACAATGTTATATGAAAACATAACTGTGTGTTTCTCTCATAGCAAAACCACATTGAGCTATCTGCTATGTCCACCAAAGGGAATCGAGCCCCTGATACAAGCAAACATAAAAGACAAGCAAATGTTTTACAAAAATATTAACGAAAAAGTTTTCATTATTAATTTAACAAATTGTGATGAAACAAAGAATCTGTGTAAAAGTTTTGTTAATACATGAAGAACAGCCCTGTTCTTCCGCCAAATCATCAGATTGCCCTTTGTCTAGATTTTTACCTAAAACAAGCATAAGAAGCAATCTGCGGTTGATAGAAATTTAAAAACCTCTGAATGTCATGTGTACTTAACGATGATTTTCTCAAAGTCTTTATTAGAAATTTGTTTGTATTTTTTTACATAGTTTATGTACATATCATTGAAATAGTTTTTTTTTAATTTCACGCAAAGCTACTTGAGAGCTATCTGTGCTATCCGTCCCTAATTTAGCAAAGTAAGACTAGAGGGAAGGCAGTTATTTATCACCACCCACCGCCAATTGTTGGGCTACTCTTTTACCAACGAATAGTGGGATTAACCGTCACATTATAACGCCCCAACGGCTGAACCGGCGGGCATGTTTGGTGCGACCGGGATCCAAACCCACGACCCTCGAATTACAAGTCGAACGCCTTAACCCACCCGGCCATGCCAGGTCTCATTGAAATAGTTACGAACATAATCGTATGAAATATTCTCAGTGTTTCGCTTTTGGTGTAGCTTCTTTCTACAACCAAATAAAATGCCCAGTCCATAAGTCAGAACCTCAGGACAATAACACTTATCTCTCTCACTTCATCCATTGTGGATATATTTCTCCTGTCTAATCAGGATTTAGTACTGAAGAAGGAGTAAATAAACTCTTGGAGATTTAACAGGCCCGTGTTTTATAATTATGTAAAGACTGTTCTTTTGTGTGTTTTAATGTCCGTTGTTGTAGCTGAGGTCACTGTTTTGCTTTTGGAAATATCAATATAAAAGGATAAAAATGCATTCAATTTAAAGCATTCCTAATTATAAATTTAACCATTTCTTTTCATTTCATCAATCAGTCGTTATCAATGAAAGTAGAAAACATGATAGAATTCATAATCTACAAGACATTTCCATATTAATTCTGTTAGCTCATAAATGGTTGAGATTAGACCAAAGTAAAACGTGGTAGCCCTTCCGAGAAAATAAATAAATACAAGATCCATTCGTTTCGGTTTAAGTTTTGTTTATACACTCACACTGTAGCTCAGTTTTAACACTTCTTGATACTGTTATAGACAACAGCCTAATAACTTTCTTAACAAACTACGAATAGTATAAAACGTTTACCAGCCCCATTTTATTATATGCATTTACTGACCTAGATCAAAGAGAGGATTTGAAAACAAACGTCCATAATACATTGCTACATAAGGAATAGGTTCTAATGCGATTGAAATAATGAATTCTTACACAGATCAAACTATACTTGTCAGCTGATTTCTTATGCAATACATTGTGTCATTTGTTTTCGGAGTTCTTTTATGAAAACTCATTACATAACTAACTTGTATAAAGTAAACGACTCATTTCAGTTAGGAAAAATCATAAGAAAAACTACATCAATAGTAAATTTATTTTCAGGAAATACGAAAGAAATGTGATTGGAACTTGACAGACTACGCTTTAACTTAGAACGAAGAATGATTAATTTGTATTTGTGGTAAAGCTAGTAAAGATATCTTCCGTCATCCATAATTTTGACTTATTGATCAACGGTAGAAACGAATAAAGAACTACATTATTTGTTTCTGTAACTCGATTTATATGTATGTAGCATATTCATATGTTAATTCTCTATGGGAATCTTTTTACGTACATTTGTGAATTTGTTATACTTATTTGTAGAACAAGTTAACACTGTGTCTCCACTTCAGTGAGTTTGTTTTAGTGTTTTTCAAGCAGCCTAGTTTATAAAAAGCCATTTTTTTAGTCTTAAAATGCAAAATACTGGTCTATAGATTATCTTATAGATATATACGATATAGTTCTGAGACTCAGGTTGCATATACATATTATCAGTTGACTTAATTTGTGCATTATATTGTCTAAACGACTCAGCTTTCGGATATATGTTATATGTAGGACTGGGCTTATAAATGTGTGATATCTGTAGGAATAGGATTCACCTTGCAGTTGCATGTTATTTATCTGTAGAACTCTACGGTTGTGCTTTAGGGTAATTTTTAAGTCTCCCTATGTTGTTTTGTTTGTTTGTTTATAATTAAGCACAAAGCTTCAGAATCGGCTATCTGTTCTCTGCCCACCACGAGTACCAAAACCCGGTTTTTAATGATATGAGTCCGAAGTTAAATCATCGTGCCACTGGGGGCTCTAGTGTGTTGTTATAACTAATATGCATTTATATATTTTGCACAAAAACTCCCCGATTAATGATATCAGACTTTAGAGAAAATGCACATTTCTGCATTTTCATGAAATTAGACTTTGCTCTCTGAAGTCTCTTCACTGTGCACCCAGTAGCTCCGCGTTAAGTAAAACTTATGACGCTAAAAATCTAGTTTCGATATCTTTTGTTGGCACAGCATAGAATGCTACAAACAAACAGACAAACAAAACATTTCGTGTATTGAATACACAAGCATGTACTTTCGTTTTCTACGTTTCTACCGAAAGGAACAAAATTTAGGAATGTTTCAGAAAAACCTTAGAGTTGTGCATTCTGTTTCCTTAGGGTTGTGTCGTTATTTTTTAAGTAATTACACATCTTAAGAGAAAAATTTCATTTTTCAGATTCTCGTTTCCTACAAAAATGAATTAATGAACAGAATTAAGTATAATTAGAGCAAGAATTATCATTTTTTCTTTAAAAAGTTTCTTATTTTTGTCACCTCATTACACTTTAAATATTATAACAGAAGAATATCACTTCTAATGTTCCAGTTTATTGTAATAAACAATAATTATATACAATTAGAGAACGATTTAGAAAACCTTTTATTAAAAAAATCTTTATTTCAGTCATATTGTTATATTTTCAGGAAGCAGTCACTTTGTCTTGTTATACTTTCAGCAAGCATTCATTTTAATTAAGAAACAAAACATCACTAGTACTTAATTTAGAACACACTGTGATCTTTTGAAATTATATTTATTGTGCTACCTTCATTTATATTAAATAAACTAGATATCTTCACATCTAGTTCTTGCATTGTACAATAACAATCCAAATAATGTATAACTATCGAACTATTTAAAGAGTTTCGTGGAGAGATTGTGTTTTTAATGTTTAATTGAATAAAAAATTCTTACATCACAACTTTATATGTGTGTTTAAATCAGCTTATTGAAATATACAAAGTGCGTGACTAATATAAAAATTTCCTATTATTGAAACTTATTCAAACTTAATGTTATGATTCTTTATCTTAGAAATCAAGAAACCAGATGTTTACATATTTAAATAATATGCTACAGGTTCGTTTGTGTATAAAATCTTAGTAGCTGCTCGTTATACATTATTTTTTTTAGAAATATTGCGCGGTTTTAAAGTATGAATTAAGGTTGTTATTGTTACATTAGTGTGACTGTTCGCCGAAAAGGAATAATGTACACAATTTAACATTTAATATGCTTAATGCGAGTTCTACCGAAAAATGAATGATACTGTTAATTAAAGTGCAAAAATGTTTTATTTGTTCGAATTAGTTGCTACTAGACTAGAACCATGGCAGGTTACATGCAACGAACATCTTACTTCGTTTAGTTACTACTAGACAAGAACCATGATAGCTAACATTCAACGAACATTTTAATTTGCTTAGTTTCTACTAGAAGAGAAACAATGCAGTTGTGATTAAAGACACTCTTACTTACACATGAATAATTACCTAAGTTATTTTTCTTTATTATAATACAATTCAAGAAACGATGTCTATAAAATGAAATCATTCTATTTGGAGAATTCGTTCTTAATGTATAAGAAGGTTACAAAATAAATGTTATTTCTAAAAATAGTGTTTTATACATCATGTCATAATTTGTTGGGTTTCCTTCCCTTATTAAATTGCAAACAATATACTCGAACCTACAAAGTGTGTCTTTGCATTGGTGTGCAGAGAGTACTCGTATTTGTAACTTAGCTTTTGGAACCAAGATTACACAACAATGTTATTTGATTTTGTAACTAAACTCATGTATGCATGTTAATCAACCAACAAAAGTAAATATATCTCACAAAACCATATACTGCTGTATACCATATATTCCTGACATCAGCAAACAAATAACCAACATTTGGCAAAAACTAGTAACAAAATATAATATTCCAGTTAATACTAAATTTATTCAAAAACCAGGCACAAAACTAAGGTCTATACTATGTAAGAACTACACTGACAAACACCACACCAACATTATTTATAAAATACAATGTGATAACTGCCACGACTTCTATATTGGAGAAACAAGTAGAAAAATGGAAACCAGATTCAAAGAACATAAAAAGTCACCTTCACACGTTTTCGAACACTGCAAGTCAAATAGACACAACATAACCATAGAAAACACTAAAATACTAAAAAAAGAAACAAACATAAACAAACGCAAAATTAAAGAAGCCTTACTTATACAACAACTTAAACCCAAAATAAACCAATATAAAGGAACGCCATTATACCTATATTAATATTATAGATAAAATTATATATTCAAACATCTAACCCCGCCCTCTACATTGCGACACTCAGTTACACAACCCCTTCCAAACATGTGGTCAGCTTCCGGTCAGTTACCTCTTTCTTTGTGAACCTGACGATGATCGAAGAAGGTCGAAACGTTGTTCGCTCTTCTATTTAAAGTGTTTTCTGAGCCCAAACGAGCCGTTTTTGCATATAAAATTGATGTATGCATATTACTCGTCTGTGTAATTTACTGTATGTATGTACGGTGCCTGACTGCGTAAGTCAGCTTACTTATGATTGTGTGACAGATTTGCTATATATATTTATTTTTATATCGAAATTTGTTTCAATTAAATATATATTTACAAACGCATGTAACTTATATTGTTAAATTGGTAATTTGAAATTGCAGCCTATTCACTAAAATTATCAAATATTCTTCAGTGTAAGAATCAACAATACATATGTGTAGTATAATACATATGTGTAGTATGTAGATACTAGTGTATAGTCAGTATTGTTGTACATGCAAAAATTTCAAGAAACTCGCTTCACGCTTATAAAATTAACCAACGCGACACTCCAACAGTCATTATATATTATTGGTTTGCTAAAGTTTTTATACCATAAATCTTGGAAGCTATAACTGTGATTAGCTCTTATTAATCGGGAACTTCAGGTATTGGCCAGAAAGGTTTATAGATTTCAAACATTACAAACCGTTTCACTTCAACGAATTAACATTTCTGTTTGTTTTTTTGGAATTAAGCACAAAGCTACACAATGGGCTATCTGTGCTCTGCCCACCACGGGTATCGAAACCCGGATTTTAGGGTGTAAGTCCGCAGACATACCGCTGAGCCACTGGGGGTCACGAATTAACATTGGACGTTAGTATTTTTACGAAGACATTATATGACGTCAGCGGTGAAAAACTAACTTGTGATCAGTGAATAGCTAGCTAGCTCCTCCTTAAATTAATTTTCTCGATATCAACTCGATTTGAATTCGCTCATCGTGAACTCTCGATATGATATGAATAAGCTTTCAGACTAAGTAGAGGACTAAGTGTTGTTTGTAAGTTTGTTAAAGTTTTGTATATAAATCGTTATTTGTAATAACTATTTTTAAAAATTGTATAATTATTTATGTATTAAAATACATTTGTATTGAGAAATAAAATCGTGTTTATCAATCTTGTTGGAAAATATACATTTCGTACATATCTGCATATAATTAACTACTAAATTTAAATTATGATTTAATTCAGTTTTAGTCTGTTTAAAAACGTAATGCGTAACATAATACATTGGAGACTCAACTAAGTCAAATTATAATACGTAACAATTATTGCTTGACTGTGTAAAGCAACTACCATATGCATGTTACGTGATTGTGTAACTCATCTTACGTATACTTTTTACTTGATTGTATGTAACTATGTGTGTATAAGTTATATACAAATATAAAGATATTTCAGTAGTTATATATTCCTCTCAAAATACCTTGAGTTTATTTTTGACCATTCTTTCCATTTTTTGGTAACTCTGAGAGAACTCGGCATGGCCAAGAGTGTTAAGGCGTGCCACTCGTAATCTGAGGGTCGCGGGTTTTGTATCCCGATCGCGCTAAATATGCTCGCCATTTCAGCCGTAGGGGCTTTATAACGTGACGGTCAATCCCACTATTCGTTGGTAAAAGAGTAGCCCAAGAGTTGTCGGTGGGTGGTGATGATTAGCTGCCTTCCCTATAGTCTTACACTTCTAAATTAGGGACGGCTAGCACAGATAGCCCTCGAGTAGTTTGTGCGAATTTCAAAAACAAAGGTAACTCTGAGATTTAGACAAAGTTTATATAACGAGATACTGCCTGTCGTACTTTGTTTGTCAAAACAACTAAATATACGGTGTTAATATATTTTACCGAAACAATATTGGAGTGGAATTTGACAGAATATCTTTTTCTGTTAGTAAAATTCACTTCATCGCCGAGTTTACCGCTAAAGGCTTAAACATTCAATAAAGAAAGAATATTTTACCTCTAAATATAATACATTTAGTTATCCCAGTAAACGGTTTTAGATATCGATTAATAAATAACTTAATTATTATTCTTTTTAATATAATATACAAAACAGTAACGGATAACTTAGTTTTAATTCAACTGCAAGTTTTTCAAGCTGGATTCGAAATGTTAAATAAATCACACTATAAAATAAAAATCGAATACAATCACGGTAGTACGTGATTAATGATGAATATTGTGTTAGTGTAAATAAGTTAATCGTATGACTGTAGCGTAAATAAGACAAGATAAAGCACAAACTGGCTGTAGCCGTATAACTTGGGTTAACTTCGGTGGTTTTAAAAGACAATAAAAATCGCATGAAATCTTCTTATGGTGGTATTACTGCAATACTGTTTGATAGTTAGAAATTGCCAATGTATCAACAAGATTGATAACTTGTGTCTCCGTTTTATTTCTTTCGCTATCAGACTAGTCAATTGAAGTCGGCTTTGTGACATATCATTACCCAAGGTTTAGGATATATCTTTCACTCGTATGCATCATGGAGACAAGCGCAAGTACGATGTTTAGATAACAGAATGACTGTCCCTACTAATTAGTTTTCGTGAAAACCGGAAATGAAATTCCATCAGCTTTGAATTAGATATCGTCTTACAGTAACGTAAACAGGAAAAACTGAAAGTGTGTGAAGTAACATTTCCAATATTAATAATTCGTAGTTTTTCACTTAATTAAAAGGTTAATACAATTTTCATTTTTCATCTCTGTACACACCTAACATGTTATTTAACTGCAAGACAAAATATTTTATATGAAAAGTAAAATCCATTAATTTAATTTCAGATATTTTAATCATTATAGAAGTATTAGGATATAATCGTGTTTCATATTTCTACTTAATGCCACTTATATTTTCACAAATGTTGGTTTTTAAGAATACTTAAATATCTTAACTTTTCTTGTTTGCGAATGAAACTATTGTTTTTATTTTTTCTTGAACAGCAGAAGAAAAACTGTACAAATTCACCATTTAAAATGAAACATTCAGTTGAATATAACCTCAAGTGTTTGAAATATAATACATTTTGTTCATTATAGAAGTGTTTACATTTAAAACATTATATTGGCCCGGCATGGCCGTGGGGCTGTGTAATGTGACGGTCAATCCCACTATTCGTTGGTAAAAGAAGAGTTGGCGGTTGGTGGTGATGACTAGCTGCCTTCCCTCTAGTCTTACACTGCTAAATTAGGGACGGCTAGCGCAGATAGCCCTCGAGTAGCTTTGTGCGAAATTCCAAAACAAACAAACAAACAATTAAAACATTATATGATAGTTTATAACGTTACGAGGTGTTTTGAAATGCAAAATTACGAAAAGTAACAAATAAAACTGATAAGAACAAAAGGACAGTTTATCTTCAAGAACACATGTCGGGTTTTTTAATCATTCCAAGGTTCACATAACCCACATATTAATAAACCAGAAATTAAAAGACAAGGTTAATCAATGGATTTATATAATCCAATAGTATTTTAATTTAATAATGAAAGACAATATATGTATGTAAATATATTTATGATTATTTGAATGCATAACAGATATTGATTTTAAACTCTCAAATGGAATACAAGTGTGGTTTGTATTTACTGTTAAAGACAGTAAAGGTATTTCCCATTAACAGTTTTGAGTCGGGCGTGTCTAATTAGTATGTTAAAACTGTGAATCTTCCTTTACATAATTCGCGTTCCGCTTTCGCAAAAAATGCATTGTGCACTATAAGAGTGACCTTTGAATCCTACTGTTGACCAAGTTAGTATAGCCCAAGAGTTTGCGGTAGGAATTGTTGGCTAGATACCTTTGCGATAGTCTGCTAGTTCATAATAAGGAATAACTATGCGCATAAAGCCCTTTACAAATCATAAAAACTTAACACATATTATTTACAAGTAAATTCACTTTAATTACTTCATTTTGATTATATATAATTGACGTGCACCTTCAGTGGGCGAGGCATGACCCTGTGGTTGCATTGCTTGGATTGTGTTAGCGAGGGAGGAGTCATTATTTGCAACCTCTGGCCGCAAAAACCGCTGTATGCACTTTGGGACCGGAGGGACTGTGCATGAATGATGAGGTGATGCCACTCTTTGATCAGACAAAAATATTCCAAGAACTATAAATGTGTGTTTCTGCCTTTCTCTCTACTTTTTCAGTCCAAAAAATAGGGATTGTTTTGAACGAATAGCTTTTGTATAGCTCAAGCGAAATTTTGTAACAAATGTATTTTAGCGCCATCTAGGGTCAACTATACACATAAAACAGATTAGAAACTTCATTAAAATCGTTATGAGTAATTGCAAGCTCTCTTGACACAAAACTGACAGCAGCAAAACTGCTTTCTTTCTCGCAGGTCTCCTAATACTAAATCGAGTGCAAACGTATGTTGACTTATCTTAAATTTGAATCAGAAGATACATATATATTATATTTGTTTTTCTTATATGTGACCATTCCTTTTAATAAATCAGATTATCAAATGTAAACGTGACGCGCTGACGATTAAAGTAACTTGTTTTTAAACTTCCTGCAAAATAAATACTTTTTTGGGGGTTTCCAATTACTTCATTTCGTGTTTCTGACATTTCATTTTATTTTTCAAAGTTTGAAATACCGAACATACATATGATACGTGTATAATCCAACAGCCATCGTGGAGGATAACGTTTGTATCTATTAATTTTGACGTCATTAACAAACTTATTCTATATTTTTTATGATAACGAGATGTTTGAAAGGTGTATACAAAGTTTTCTTGAGTCATCTGTTTCTGTGTTCAAATCAATGTTTTCAGTTTTTTTGTCGTGTCGAATTAAGAAAACAATTCGAGTTCTTCAGTTTTGCTTTTGTGTTGGCCTGGCATGACCAAGCGCATAAGACGTGCGACTCGTAATCCGAGGATCACGGGTTCGCGCCCACGTCGCGCTTAACATGCTCGCCCTCCCAGCCGTTTGGGTGTATAATGTGAGGGTCAATCCCACTATTCGTTGGTAAAAGAGTGGCCCAAGAGTTGGCGGTGGGTGGTGATGACTAGCTGCATTTCCTCTAGTCTTACACTGCTAAATTACGGACGGCTAGCACTGATAGCCCTCGAGTAGCTTTGTGCAAAATTCCAAAACAAACAAAGGTTTTGTGTTTTTTGTTCCAAGTGTGATTTCTTTTCTTTTATATGATTTATGTTAGATATTTTGATCACACTTATATGCATTCCATTAATACGATGAATTAATAACAGTTACTTTATTACTGAAAACAACTGTTATCAACGTATCCAGGAAAGAAACAAGTTATATGATTGCTGTGCAATTCTGTCATTTTCGATTGCTCTTTCTCTGATATCATAAATTTTATCACCTTTGTACTTTCGTAAGTAATCGAAATCCAACAACAAAAGAAAAATTGCCTTGTTGAAGATCGCTCAGACACCACTTTGTGGTAATCGTGCATTTTTTTTCTGTTTCACGTTATACACAAAACTACCCAATGGACTATCTGAGCTCTGTTCACCACTGGTACCAAAACCTGAGTTGTAGCGTTGTTATTCTACAGATATATACCTGTATACATATATATATATATATCTTGGTGTCCGGGGATGGCATACAACTGTTCTATGCCTGCACTTCGTTTTATCCTCAACTTTATTAAGGTTGTACTAATACATATCAGGCATTTATTCATACCATTGTAAACACAATAAATTTCTGTTTATTAACATAATCAATAACACAAATTTAGATATTTTTTTTTTGCTTTTGAATTTCGCGCAAAGCTACTCGAGGGCTATCTGCACTAGCCGTCCCTAATCTAGCAGTGTATGACTAAAGGGAAGGGAGCTATTCATCACCACCCACTGTCAACGCTTGGGCTACTCTTTTACCAACAAATAGCGGGATTGACCATCACATTATAATGCCATCACGGCTGGGGAGGCGAACATGTTTGGTGCAACCGGGAGAGTCGAACTCTTTAACATGCTTGGCCATGCTAGGCCCAAATTTAGAATTATTGTTTTTCAATGACAACCTATTATTTTCTTTTATCGCATCTTTCTCTAATGTATTCTCCTTCACATCTTTTAGTTTACTGTTTTATTTTACGTTAAACACTCTTTTCATTTTATATTCCCTTATCTAACTTAAGACAGTCAAGTCCCTTCCATTTCAACCTTGCACACCTGTTTTCCATAACTAGTATTATGAAGTTTTATAATCATAAGCAGCCATACAATATATATAGCAGATGAACATGAAAGGTAGACACTTACTCTGATCATTATTTAATGATTTAGAGTGCTGTAATTCCTAATCTCTCAAAAACTTACCATTTCTTTACCATTTTCAGCTTTAGTCGCTGCTTCTTAGACCTAATTACGCAGGAAAAATCATAAATATTAAAATAGTTTTTGTAAGTCATTCAAGAAGTAGTTGTATCTCAAACTTAATCAACCTCTCATGTTATTTTCCTTCAATCGTACTAAAGAGAAACAGTTAAGATAATGATCTGTTAACGAGACTAGCGTTTGAAAACATATTATACCGGTAGATGTTTAACAATTACCTGAAGTTAATTGCTTAAGATCACTTTTTCATTATATTAATCTACAATTGTTAAATAGCATTGAACATACTATGAGGTTCAAAGTAGCTGGTCTAGTAGCCTGATTCAATTAAACATTTTTTAATAAAAACTTATGAAATAACGTTTGGTATATTTAAGACAGGTGACGTGTTTGAAAACGTCAGACACTCTTGATTGGAAGTTCTGCCTTCTCTTTAATAAACATCGTTTAAACCATTTCTTTTATTCTATTTTTACAGATTTCGAGCCATCTGTGACTTTTTCGTTGTTAACAAGATCCTACAGGTTCTGTGTTTACTGGAGCGTTATATATCACTTCATTTGTCTTGGATCGTGTTGAAGTTAAGCAGTACCTATCTGTACTGTCTATTTTCATTCGCTTTTCTTTATGGATGCGATTAATGTGAATTTCAAGTTCTCATGAACTTTCATAAAGACTAAGTCAATTTTCGTTATCATCCACATCTGACCAGTTTTCTAAACGTTCGGCCACGTTGATATTTGTTGAAACAAGCTGTTGATATCATGCTAGATCTGTCTGCTCTATTGTTATCATAACCTTGTCTCTCCGTTAACATGGTGGACTTCAGGACTGTCATCAAGGCAGAGTTTCATGCCATTTGATATTCGTTTGGACGCGCACATTACAACCGCAATGACCACACTTTGATAGTTCATTGAATTATATTATAAGGAATTTATCCATCAATATGTGGCTGTCGTCACGCTTAAATCACAACGACTCAAAGTTTAGTTTTGTGCTCTCACTGCGATTAACAGCAACGACACCATTTTAGTCAGATTTTGTCTTGTTGCTACTCTTTGAGGATTTGAGGGTGGCTGTTGTTGTTTTGAATTAAGCACAAAGCAACACAATCTGTGCTCTGCCAACCACGGGTATCGAAACCCAGTTTTTAGCGTTGTAAGTCTGCAGGCATACCGCTGAGCCACTGGGGACCTCTTTGAGATTGGACAGTGGCATTGTTTATTACGGATTATTGGTATTTTAGTGCTCTTTAATTTTATCGCCTTGGTTAGAGATGATATTATTTTTATTTTTCATCTATGTTATCTCCTTTTTTCCTGTTTTACTGTATTTTACTTTTGCATTTATTACTTTTTCGTAAAAATTAGTAAAGATTGTTTGGCGCATATAATCTTGTTGCTTTGCCATCATATTTCAATCAACCAACTAACTATTTTTGATTGTTTGTTTGTTTGTGTTATTTAAATGTCGCGCGAAACTACACGAGGGTTGCCTGTGTTAGCCGTCTCTAATTCAGTGGTGTAAGACTAAAGGGAAGGCAACTAGTCATCACCACATACCGTCAATTCTTGGGCTACTCTTTTACCAACGAATAGTGGGATTGACCGTCACATTATAACGCCTCCTCGGTTGAAAGGGCGAGCATATTTGGTGCAATAGGGATTCGAATCGGCAACGCTCAGATTATGAGTCGAAGTAAGTTCAAGAAAGGTAAACGAATAGTTTCACAAATGTACTCGAACTAACAATAACTTCATGACTTTGTAGGATTTCAATATAGTATTGATGCAATATTACATTCTGTGGCTGGAAAGAACTAATATAACATAATTTAATCATTACCACTCGTATTTATCTAAAAATAATAAATTTCGTTTTTAATTTTTTTCACCATTATAATAATTTTCTGTAATTATAAGAATTACTAAATCTGGAACTATGAAACTGCTATTATCTCTGTTTCTGTTTTTTTAAGAGATTGCTTATTCTTAAAGCTCTCGGAAACAATCATTCGATGAATAAAAATACAGAGGTGTTAATAAAATTTGGTTTTGTATTGATAAAATCTGTTTCAGTCTGAAAATTTGAGGTGTTTTATGAAATAACAGTATTTTTTTCTTGTAAGTTTGAAGTTAAGATTAAGCACAAAGATATACAATGGGATATTTGAGCTCTGCTCACCAGGAGAATCGAAACCTGGTTTCCAACAGTCAGTCCGCAGTTTCAAGACATTTTGTCATTTTTTTGTTTTTTTGACTTTGGGTAAACACGAAACGTAAAGAAATGTAGTTATAACAAATGACATTTATGACGAAATACAACGCAGTACGTTTCTAGAAATAATATCATCGATGTTGAAATACAACGCAGAGTTCTTACTAGAAATAATATTATCTATGACGAAATACAAAGGAATATAGTGTGCAAACATCACTTATATCAAAACATCTGATTGTAATTTTCCGAATAGTCAACTTTTCTATAAGTCCTTGTGGATGTTTAAATCTCTATGGATATTTTTTTTATCAGATACAGTGGTAGTTTTTTGTATCCAAAAATAAAAAAATAAAATAACTTCAGCCTTTCTGTTTGTCCCACCTGCAGAGTTCCCCGCTGGTACAGGGGTAATTTTAGGGATTTACAAGGCTAAAATCAGGGGTTCGATTCTCCTCAATGGACTCAGCAGATAGCTCGATGTGGCTTTGCTTATAAAAAGAAACACACACATCCTGTGGTAAAATAATAAATTAAGGATTTACAGCACTAAAATGCGGTGTTCGATTTCCCGTTGTTGACACAACAGATATCCCATTGTAGCTTTGTTCTAAAATAAATAAACAAACTTTTGTTTTTAGACAATTTGTTCATCAAGTATAAGATGTTACTTATTACTCTCCTTTCGAATTAAAAATGATAAATGTTTTGCTTTATCCTGAATTTATCCTATAAAACAGACCTGCAAAATTTCATTCGCCAACCTTGCCTTCTATTGGTTCTAATACATATAAAGCTTTCAGAATATTTCTAAAGTTTTAGGATTTCAAGTTTATGTTCAAAATTTTTAAACAAGGTTCAAACATTATGTTTTTAGCAATATATGAAAGATTGCACACTTTGGCAAAGTTTAATTGTAAAAAATGTCCAATCTCCTTCAAAACAATTTTGAAAATAACCTATATTTCGCCATTATTTGCCTTTAAAAATAAACAAACTTCAAAGAATGATAAACATCAAATGCAACAACAAAAGTTAGACAAGTGCTTGTAATGCGAGTACTTATCGACCCGCCAATGGACCCATACTTTATCTGTTCCAAATGTAACAGTTAATTGTAGCTCTGACGCTAGTGACACGAAGCAAAATATTCAGTGAACATCTACTTAGCTGAGATAGCTACCCACTTTTTTTAGTTGTATATAAGTATTTATTTTTTTACAGTACATCACATCATCGGTGAATTAGAAAGAACATCAATTAATGACAAAAATAATCTTCCTCCTTCCACGTGTCGTTCACAAAATTCATCTCACATCTCGGAACAACAGTGTCATCCGGTGTCAACGCTGGTTGTCGCTCTTTCTTACACGCCGTCATCCTTATAGGTAACAAACATGTTTTCCAATTTTAGGTAACACACCGGATAATGTGTATAACATTACGAAAATTCTTATTAGCATGGCCCGGCATGTCCAGGTGTTTTTCAAACTCAGCTGGCAATATAAGAGTCGCAGGTTCGAATCCCTGTCACACCAAAGCTGTTCGCCCTTTCAGCCGTGGAAGCGTTATAATGTTACGGTCAATCCTACTATTCATTAGTAGGCGGTAGGTGGTGACGATAAACCGTCTTCCTTCTAGTCTTACATTGCTGCAATAAGGACGACTAACGCAGAGAGCCCTCATGTAGCTTTGCGCAAAATTCAAAAAACAAATTCTCTGCATAATTTTTTTTTCATTTAAAGGTCTTTTTAGAGAATAACGATTACAGTGTAAACGTCATAGATTGCTGTAACACATGTTAAATGCACCCAGAAACATTAGAGCCAAAAAAGGCAACATTCCCATTTAACTCAAACAGTAGGTGTTATCTCAAAAACACAACTAAATAAGGCAACTTGACATTACTCAGATGACATAATTACGACAGTGCTCTTAATTACAACATGAAAAAAAATTATGTGGATAATTTGTATTTTATAAAGTGTGATTTTGAAACAGAGAATTATGGGTCCGAGTAATGAATCTATTTATAATTTAACGAAGCGCGCTCACTCGGCTTTCTTCCAAAATAACATATTTTTTATAGGAGCTGTGCTATGAACAAGCCTCGTTTATTCATCGCGCGTTTTCACACTTTGTATTTCCTGATAGCAAGCCGCAGACTTTAGTATTATTAAAAATGCAAGGGTTAAGGACCAGCAATATTCCATCCACTCGATACGAGAAAAGGGGAGATCGCTACACCGGTCGTAAGTTCTTTTGCTTTCTAAATATCTTATAGCGTGTTTAGAAAAACAACCTTCTTCGTATTCGTCTGTTTGTTGCTAATACATGACGGTTTTGTTAGGCATTAAAGTTCTGTTTGTTGCTAATACTCGATGGTTTTGTTAGGCATTAAAGTCTTGTTTGTTGCTAAATACTCAATGGTTTTGTTGGACATTAAAGCTCATAATGTTTAATTAGAAGATTTTCTCTTCAAACTATTCCTGAAAGTTTTACTGTGCTTACATTCACTAGTACAAGTTTACCTTAGAAAATTTTATTATTTAATACTTCGTTGATGTTTTTATTACATTTGCAGACTGAAGCTTTTGTTTTACTTGGAAAATAAAAAGTTGTTAAAGTATTTATGATGTTAGCTCAAAATTAATGTTGAATTTACTGGATGAATTGTTTTGTATGAATTTCCCTCAAAGCTTCTCGAGGGCTATCTGCGCTAGCCGTCCTTCATTTAGCACTGTAAGACTAGAGGGAAGGCAGCTAGCCATCACCACCCACCGCCAAATCTTAGGTTACTCTTTTACCAACGAATAGTGGGTTTGACCGTCACATTATAACGCCCCCACGGCTTAAAGGACGAGCATGTTTGGTGTGACGGGGATAACCCTCGTGTAGCTTTGCATTAAATTCAAAACAAACTAAACCAAACACAAACACAGTAAAGTGTGATGGAGTGGCGTGTGCTTATCTGTGTAGAAAGTCACTGCCAGTAAAAATGTACGTATTGTTTATTGGAATCTAGGAATCGGAGCTCTACCTTCTAAAAATATGAAAAACAGTTAATCCATACACTAATACAATTAACCTGCTATTACACATATTAGTTTAGAGAGAGAACCCTTTGTTTTATAGTTAATAAAAGTACATTTTGTTTAATTATTAAAGGAGGAAGCCCCCAGTGGCTCAGCGGTATGTCTGCGGACTTACAACGCTAAAAGTTGGTTTTCGATACCCGTGGTAGGCAAAGCATAGATAGCCCTTTGTGTAGCTTTGTGCTTAATTCAAAAAACAAACAAACAAACAATATTATAGGAGGAAAGTAAGTTTTAATCATTAACTGCAGTTTTGTTTATATTTTATCACAGTAATATAATAATAAAGGCCATTAAAGTTAAATTCAGTATTTTCTGACATATACGAAAATAACTAATAATATTTTAAAACTTTGAAATATGATACAACATTTCAATGAATGATTATGTTGGCTGAAAACCTTTGTAATTTGATTAATAATATTGGAATTATGCTGGTAACCTCTGAAGGTATAACATTTAAGACATTGTCTAATTTTATTCTTTTATCAAGTTTCTGAAAACCACACTTTCTTACATAAAGTACCTGAAATGGTAAGCGCCAAAACTCTTGGGTTTTTGAGTTAAGTAATAAAAGTTCAATCAATAAAGCTGTAAGTTACACTAACACCGGTTATTTTCAGTCAGCGAACGAATAATCTTTTATGACTCCAAAATGAGTACTGAGATAATAAGCAGGTGGAAATTATTTTATTTGTTAGCATGTTTCAGATATTCCGCGCTAGCTAAAGAAAGAACTTTTAGATCGCAGCCATCCGTTATTTGAAATAATATACTAGAGGTAATACAACCAGTTAATAGCACTACAGCCAGTTTATAAATATTGTTTTTTGCTAAATGGTAGAATTTAAGCGTATCTCTTACAGCACACCCACATCCTCAAAGTATACAGTGCGTTTTTTCGACACAGTGCCATGAAACCTTATATTAACATTCAAAACATGCTATCTTCTAACCTACAGCTTATTAAAATTAATCAATCTTGTTTAAAGATGTAAATACATATGAAGATATACAAAAATACAGTGAAGTTGTCAGAAATACAGAAATAAGAATTCATTGAAAAATATAGCTGTAAGGCATCAATAATTATGTGTTTTGAGGAGAAAATGTTGTGATTATATATCTTAAAATGAAGGTTGTTGCATAGCAAATATGTCTTGATCCTTGGAACGGTGTAATTATATTGTCAAATAATTCTATAAAAACTCAGTAAAAAAAGGTTTTTTTGTGGGTTTTTTTTTAAACGAAGTAAAAGAACAGGACATGATGATGCTATAGAAGTTATCAAGGTACACAGAAATCTAGAACAATCTCTTGACCGTAAATATTTTTCTACATACATTCGTAATTGTTTCTCGAGAACTGTCGTTAAAAATGTCGCAAATAATAATGTTATTGATCGTACATAAATATGTTAGAACAAAGATATTCGTGCTTTGAGAAAGGAAAAAAAATAAATGTGGGATATTTTTCACATCTTAGATCCCAATATATTAACTTGTTTTGTTTTCAAAGTTAAATTCTGATGTACACTGATTGTTGTCAGCAGTCAAAATAGTTTTAATCTTGAAAATTTTAAAGCTTATGTTTTTAGTTGTTTCAGTATAAAGAGAAGATTTCTATTTATCAACACGGTTATTATTTAAATCTTAAGGCAAAAAATAAAACACGTTCTTATTTCTGTGCGTTTCAATTATGATTTTTGTTAGCACAAAGCTGTCCAAAAAGTCGTAGAATAAAGTATTCTCATCTTAAACTTAAGATACAAAATAGTATACAGTTTGACTTTTAATTCATAATATTGTACCTGTAAAGAAAATCTCGCAAAGATTTCATTGCACGCAATATATTTGGTAAAGTTCGTCTTTGTTTATTACGTCTTCATGCACAAAAACGTCTTCGAAATGGACCAATAAAGTCAGTATTATAAACAGATCTTCAACTGCAAATGAAAGTGTGCAAAGAAATTGCAGAGTGAAAAGTGATTTTCCTCCAATCAGTATCAGAAAAAATGATATTTTAGTCTGTAAAATAAAATGTTTTGTTTATTTTCCAATACTATATGAAAGAGTAACTGTGTATCTTAAGAAATTACATCTTCACGGGGAATCATACATAGCTGTTAAAGTACACAATAGAGACAACTACCCAGTTGAATTAAGAAATGTAAAGTATATACCTTATAATAAATAAATGTGGTGTATTTCACATTTTAAAATGGAATAAATTGTATGTAGTGATTTGTATAGTGTAATGTAATTATATTTTATTCTGTATAGCTTAGAAGTGAACAGGAAAATTAAAATGAAGTATATGGAGTTTTAATTTTATGATTACGAACTGTCCATAACTTTAGTAAAATTGGTGCGTGTGTATTAAACAGACTTCTTATGAACTTCGAAAATTATTTTTTCTTTCTTATGAGAATTGTCATAATGTGGTTTGTTTTGTTTGTTTTGGATTTTCGCACAAAGCTACTCTAGGGCTATCTGTGCTGTCATAATGTGGAAAAGAATCTGATGTATTGAGAATTCTCATAATGTGGAAAAGAATCTGATGTATAGAAAAGGAGAATAGCTGCAACATTCACACATATAATGAATACTAAACTTGTCTGAAAAACCAAAATTTTTAGAAGTAAAGAATACAACCAGTAAAGATTTTGAAACCAATTTAATATTTCTTATCGGTTTTAATACATAGTTCAGATTTATTTATCAGAATTGGTAAAGACAACTTGATTGTTTTAAATATTATAGACATTATAAATTGCCTAAAATATTCATTTACAAGTAGCAGTAAGATCAATATTTAACCTTTCTATCGAAAGATCCTTACAAAGATGTTTGTAAGTAAACATGGTATATATATATATATATATATGTGGGGGGGTGTGCTACTGTTCTCTACATTCGATCAATATTCAATTTTCAACAGATAAAATTGTGTAAACTTAGACGGATTTTTATATTTGTCTTTAGAAGATTTTACTCACCCAAGCGGAAATTAATAGCAGAGAAAGGATAAAAAACTGAAATAAAACTATGTTTGTTAATTTATTTACGAAATGTAAAAGAAATAAAACTAGTTAACCATGAATATGTATTACTATTACACAGCGAACGTTCTTTATTATGCAACAGATGGTGCTACAAACACAAAACTAACCATTGTGTTTTTATAAATTTAATATTTTTAAAAGTATTTTAGCTAAGTTTGGCTATATTTATTATAACAATATATTACCTCTGTTGTAATATACGTCTTGTATCTTTAAAAACAGAGAATTGATCAATATGATGCACACGAAAAGTGGAAGTGTGATCACACGTGAGTGAAAAAGCAGTATAATAAATGCGTTGGAATTATTGACGCTAAACTAGTTAAGATATTTGTATCTCAGAACGGCTGGTACGCGTATTAACACTCTCACTATTAAAGCAGAGAATAACGTTTCGACCTTTATAGGTCATCTTCAGGTTAACAAAGAGAGAGTTTGCGACGAACCGTTGCCGAGCGGATGTTTTAGATACGAAAGTATAAATGGATACGAAATTGTAGGGGACGTTGCTGTTGATGTTAGGTTATTAATTAGTAGAGGTATAAAGGTGTTCCTTTATATTAGTTTAATTTTTGTTTTAGTTGCTATATATGTATGGCTTCTTTGATTTTTCGTTTGTTTATATTTGTTTCTCTACTTAATATCTAGGTGTTTTCTATAGTTATCTTGTGTTTATTTGACTTGCAGTGTTTAAATAGGTGTGAAGGTGTTTTTTGTGTTCTTTGAATCTAGTTTCTATTTTTCTGCTTGTTTTTCGAATATCGAAGTCGAAGCAGTTGCTACATTGTATTTTAAAATAATGTTGGTGTTTCTCAGTGTAGTTTTTACATAGTGTAGACGTTAGTTTTGTACGTGGTTTCTGAATAAATTTGGTGTTTTCTGAAATGTTGTGTTTTGTTACACGTTTTTTTTCCAAATGTTGGTAATTTTTTCGCTGATATCTGGAAAATATGGTATGCAGCTGTATAAGGTTTTGTAGTTTGTTTATCTTGAGATTTATTGTTGTTTTTTTGTTATTGGTCTAGGTGTGTGGGCCCGTCATGGCCAAGAGTGTTAAAGCGTGCGACTCGTAATTTGAGGGTCGCGGGTTTGCATCCCCGTCGCGCCAAACACGCTCGCTCTTTCAGCCGTGGGGGCGTTATAAAGTGACGGTCAATCCCACTATTCGTTGGTAAACGAGTAGTCCAAGAGTTGGCGTGGGTGATAATGACTAGCTGCCTTCTCTCTAATCTTGCCCTGCTAAATTAGGGACGGCTAGCACAGTTAGCCCTCGAGTAGCTTTGTGCGAAATTCAAAAACAAATAAACTAAGTGTGTGTGGATAATTTTTTCACACTTTTTTGAGGTAATTTGTTGATGTTGATGAAGTGTTGTTTTATTTTGTTGATTTCATTGTTAATTTTATCTGGTGAACATAGTTTTGTGGCTATGTTTATTTGGTTTCTCAGTATCTTGAGTTTCTGTTTTGTTTCATGTGTTGAGTCCCAAGGAATGTATAATCCAGCATGAGTGATATTTTTGTGGATTTCTGTTTTGAATTGTGTATCAGTTCTAGTGATTTCGATGTTAAGAAATGCTGTTTGGTTAGTTTGTTTTTTTTCCTGTTCACTGGTGAACTTAATGTTGGGGTGTATTGAGTTACCATGAATGAAAAAAATTAAGTGTGTGTCCTGTAACTGTGAATCCAAAAATTGTATCATCAACATACCTGTAACAGTATAGTGGTGTGTAAGGCTGAATTTATTGCTTGTGATCCATTCTGTCATAAAAATGTTGGCTATAACTGGAGACACGGGATTCCCCATACTTAAGCCATTTATATGTAGGTAGTTTTGATTATTGAACATAAAGTTAATTTTGGTGGTAATGAATTCTATTATGGTTGCTAATTGGTTGCTGGGTATGTGTATCAATGGGTTGGGGTCTTGGATATAAAGTTCTAAAGCTATCTTGCGGTACTGAATCGCTGAGGTTTCTGTAAACAGGGGATCACATCAAAACTGGCTATTAAGGCTTTATTATTTAATTGATTAAGAATATATTTAAAGTTAAAAGAGTATTTGAAAAAACAAGAGCCGGCTGACGTTATACAGTTAGAAAATGTCCACGCTATATGATTAACGAGGTTGTAGTTAAATTCATAGCTTGACATTACGGGTCGTAGTGGACAATCGGATTTGTGAGGTTTGAGGGTGCCGTATAGTTCTAGTGTGCGTGAGTTGGGTAAAAATAAAGGTCATCTGAGATTGTGCTGTTTTTTTGTTTGTAGTAGCATTTTGTTAAATTTGTTTCATGTGTTTTGTTGGACTTGTGTTTATTAGTTTAAAGTTCCCGCTATGTAAAACTACACTGACAAACAAACCTCTACATAATTTATAAAATAATACAACAACTGCCACGACTTCTATATTGGAGAAACAATCAGAAAAATAAAAAGTAGATTCAAAGAACAAAACAAAAACATCTTCACACATTTTTGAACACTGCAAGTCAAATAAACACAAGATAACTATAGAAAACACCAAGATACTAAGTATGGAAATATACAAACAAACACAAAATCAAAGAAGTTCTACTCATACAACAACTACAACCAAAATTAAACCAATATAAAGGAACACCTTTATATTTATACTAATTAATAACCTAACATCTAACTGCAATGTCCCCCACAATCCCGCACCCGTTTATACTCTCGTCCCTAAGACATGTGCTCGACAACGGTCGGCTGCAAACTCTCTCTTTGTTAACCTGTAGACGACCTACGAAGGTCGAAACGTTGTTCTCTGCTTTAATATTCAAAGTGTTAATACCCACACCAACTATTCTGAGAAAGGTTTTTTATTCCAAGTTGGTTTCTTTTCGTCAATAGTTAAGATATTTATTGTGTACACATTCGCCCCCAGTGGCACAGTGGTATGTTTGCGGACTTGCACACTAAAAACCGGGTTTCGATACCCGTGGTGGGCAGAGCACAGATAGCCCATTGTGCAGCTTTGTGCTTAATTCTAAACAAACAAACAAAAAAGTGTACACATTTTACATGCATTATTAAGAAAACCGTGTTGTTTATAACTAAGCAAAAATGTACACAAAGCTCTATCTGCGCTCTACCTACTTCAAGTATCGAACCCCGGTTTTTAGCATTGGAAATTTGCAGATATACCGCTGTACCACTGGGAACGTTGATAGAAACACCAATTGAAGACTGCCGTTAATGAAACGTTTACTTTAATTTAAAAAAAAAACGTATATGAATATCTGAACCAACAACATTTAGACAATAAAGCAGAAATCAAGACCAAATTCTATACATTGCTTAAGAACTATATGTGATGAGTGAGATAGATATTTCTCATTTTACAACTTAGGAAGACAATATCACTTAAATAAATTGATAGAAATGATTTAGAAGCTTGCATTGATTAATTTCAAAAATGTTCAGTCTACCACAATGTGATCAGTATAAAACTTAAAAGGTGTGAACTTTTATATGTGAATTAATTAGTGTCGTTAAAATTATTAATTCACATATCCAAATATTTCAAACAAAATAATTGATATTTTATATTTAGACTTCTCTCATGTTATCAGTTAAAACATTTTCTCAATAACATTATGTTGTCTTCTCTCATACTCTCAGTTAAAACATTTTCACAGTAGCATTATGCTGTCTTCTTGATATAAGGCACTAGAAGCAATGCTAACCTAACTTTTATATATCTTGCTTACCAGGAGTTAGAGGAAGTTTCGAAGGGAAAGTATTAATCAACTCTATTTTATCAATGAAATAATTTAGTTAAGATGTGTAATAATAAATAAGTTGAAGTTTAATAAGAAGCATTTTTAACTAGATAATCCGTTGTACTTATTTTAAGACTGGTAGTAGCAGAGCGAACAAGATTATATTTATCATTCTTGTCTATATGATACACTAAAAATATTGTTGCTATAATTTTTACCCATTTTTGATTTGAATAAAAAAGTCTATATATCGATTGTTACGGAAATATCAAATAAAAAACTGACATAATTGACACAAGTCTGCCGGGGATTGTGTTTAACCCAAACATTATGAATATTTATCGGAGAAAAGTTCAATACGTTTTTCAGTTCTTAAATAATAGATATCCACAAACTCTCTGTAATCCATCTACAGCTTGCAATATTTATATTTTGAAAGAATCGAATTTTTGAAATCTAGATGATTATAAAAACAACAAATTTTGAGACTGCTCGTTGTTTTATATATAAACGTACTGGGCGCAGTTGGTCCTAATCTAATAAGCTGCTTTTTATAGCAACATTAATTTGATTTTTGCATCACTTAAGTTCAGCTCATATTGCTCCTGTTTTTCTTATCTCCCTTTTATCAGTGGTGTTTTGTAATTTTTTAACAGTAAACTGTGTTTATAACACATTACAAACTTTCTTATCTTTTATCCTGATCAAACATTGCAATGAATGGAAGCTAGTATCATAAGTAACCAATAAAACCTTGAAGAGGACGAAAAATTCTTTGTTGTTTTTATCACAGTTTTTGTTTTGCTTAAAGCCATACGATAGGCTATCTGTGTTGTGCCCACATCGAATATGTAAATACTCGTAACGATGCATATCACTTTCATCTAATATTTAAATATAAACAACATCTGAGGTTTGTCTTTATTATTTTCATGAAATGACCCTCCACAGCTGGGAGGGGGAGCATCTTTGGTGCGATCGCTATTCGAACCCGCGACCATTGGATTACGAGTAGAACGCCTGAACAATTCCTAGAATTGTGTATATTTTAGTTTTTCATTAAATAAGGAACATGCAATTGCAACCCCAAACAGACAAAAATGACGACCATAAACATTTTATTTACAGCAAAAACCTTCTATTTTCACAGCTATAATATTTGGTTAAGACCAAATATGATGTTAAACAAAGCTAAGTATGTATTCTTATTTACTTTAGAAACAAATAAATCATATTTCCTTTAAAATGTATCTTACTTTCTAATGCATATTATCAACATAATAATTCAAAGATTTCTTTTTAATTACAAACCATCTCATATCATTCAAGTTAGAACTCGATACTGAAACCTTGTAAAAACTTTGTTTCTAATGAAAAATATTTCTCTTTCTTCGTATTTTTTATAAACATATCAGTATAGCTGAATGAATATTAAAATGAAAATATTTTTGGAATTTCTATACTCTTAAAAATGCGTCAGAAACTTGTTCTTGTAGTTTCTGATAAAATATCCATTATGTAACTTTGCTTAATTTAAAAACTTCCTCTATCTTAAGCTGAGTATCTAAGGTCGAATTTATCTTACCTTGGAATTCATCTAATTTTGGAACAAGTGTATGAAAAAATTGCTTAGGATGATAGAGAAAGCTTGTTACGAAAGAAATAGCAAATATTTTAATGTTCACCAACCACAGTCTGAAAATACATATTTAAATTAACTGGACCATGCGCTATGAATAACGAAGTTAAAAAGAAATGTCATATATAAAAATGAAATAAATGGGAAGATTCTGTTGTACTAAAATTACTACTGGTCTTTTTCAGTAATGTCTTCGTACTGTTAGCATTTTCTAATATTTCAGTACCCATTGTTAAAAGAAAGGAAGATTAGAAGAAACAAACAGAATAGTTGTAATGAAAACTATCGTGTAAGATGACAAATCGAACCATTATGAGCATCCAGTATTACTTAGACAAACAAAGGTTCAAAATATAGAAAATTCATATTTATATAAGGCACATTAATTAACAAAGAAAATTTGAATCTTTATACTTTTTATTTTCTTTTAAATGAAAGCAAGTTTAAAAGATTCGTTGATTCTATTGTTTTTTTGTTAACTTTATACAGCTAATTAAATTATTAGATACGTTAAGATGTTTAATGAAGCTTGTATACTAGAAAACCCTCTTCGAGAAAAGTCATGAAAAAACATTATTATTACTTGGAAGCATTTTATTTTCAACTTCTAAACAAATGAACAATTAAAGTTGCTGAGAAGCGAGAGGAATTTTTTAAGAAAGAATTTATATACATATTCGAAAAAGTACGTATTTAATATTAATTAACAAAAAATTTATTGACATTATATTATTAAACGACCTGTGTTTTAAGAACTTTGAGGCTCATTCCTTCTGTATATAACGCTTCCAGTGGTACAGAATCTAGAAACCCAAGTTTCGATACCTGTGGTGAGCAAAAAACAGATAACCCATTGTATAGTTTAGAGCTGAATTCTAAACAACCAAATCTATATAAAATTGTCTACAATTAAGGTGAAAAACTTATTTTTAAAATATATGTTTGATGATAATTATTGCATTTCCAGCGTATAACAGTTACAAACTGAGAAAGATGACAGCGCCATCAAAAAATTAAACAATGTTGAATGTATGTGTTTTTCTTATAGAAAAGCCTCCTCAGACTATCTGCAGAGTACACCGAAGGGAATCGAACCCCTAATTTTAGCGTTGTAAATCTGCAGACTTACCGCTGTACCAACATTCTTGATAACATTAAAAGTTTTATCCTAACTTGTTCCACAAGTTCTCCTAATTAAAGGAGTACATTCAGAGGATTTCAACGGAACTTTATAAAAGGCATTTTATATATAGAAGCATTTCATGTAATACCGAAGATAAAGACATACTACTCCTAACTTTATACATTATATAATTTGAAAAGTTTTCTAAGTTTATCATAAAATTCTATTTTTTACAGCAAATCACGAAGCTCATTGTACAAGAAGATTAACAACCCGAATAATTGAATTATAAGTTGTTGTTTAAAAATTATGACATGATAATCCAGCAAATATACACCCTAAATACTCTCTTATATTTTAAGAAGTTGTAAATTTTGTAAAATTCTTAATTTTTTAAGTCAACAAACCTTCGGAACGACGAAATTTAATTAAATAAAATTCGAAAAAGAAATATAAAAAACAAGAGAAAAATGGAGGCAAAACAACAGTTGACACATTCGTTTTCTCGAAAAACAGATTTTCAATAAAAACAAGTTTTAAAATAAATACAGTTCTTAAATTCAAGTTGATTTCAAAGTGTCAAGCAAGAGAGAAATTTCTTGTAACCTTACGAATCGAATTACACACTTTCTTCAACAGAAGTAATCGTAAAATGTCCACACGCAAACACTTTCTCTTTGCTTTTTCAAGCTTCTATCACGTTTTCTAGAAAATAAAGTTAGATAAGGAATGTTGGTTCTTATGTTTTACAAGATTTCTCCTCCAGTAAGTAATCCAATTTCTTCCGTGTTCTGTTTCAGGTAGTGAATTTGATGACCTTGATGGCCACTCTGCGCGCTACACTCCAGAAGCTCTTGACACATTATGCCAGATAACCAAGTTTAGCAGACGTGAACTTCAGTTAATGTATAGAGGTTTTAAACAGGTTAGTGACAATAACAGTTTTCAATATTAGCTTCGCTAAAGTATGCTCAATATGTTATGTTTTGAATTGCTGGTGTTTTTAATACACATTCAAATCCAACAAATAAAATAGATCTAAGAAAGATTAAATTTAGTATGTTACTGTTACAAAATGTTAGCAACATTAAACAAAGATAATAGTAGATATTTAAGTATAAAATAGAATTTAGATTCATGTTGTTTCAAATGATTTATTAAGCGAGAAAAGTCCCTTGTTACTGATAATTGACTAATTAACAGTTAATTCAGGACCGAGACAATTAACTATTTCTTGATGAGTTGGAATTTAACTAGTCATTAGTTAGCGCGAACTATGAATCCAGAGATTGATGGGTCACAAATCTTGTCGTGAAAAGCACTTTACATTTTGAGACCGGGGGTATCCTATAATGGAGGTAGCCAAGAGCTGGCCGTGAGTACTGTTGACTGTTGACTACCAACCTTTCATCTTCGTGTAATCTGTTAGATCAAAATTATGAACGATTATGCGAGAAACATTTTATAACAGAAAGGCAAAACCAAGACGGGAAAGTTCCAATCACCTGTTACTTCACTCATCGTGACTTCACAAAACTTGGAGAAAGAACTTCATCTAAATCAGGCTTACTATTTGTAAAATAATCTAAAGGGAATTTATCTTCACATTCTAGAAATAGAAAGCTCTATGGTTTTGGTACAGCATTAAATGGATTACGAATTAAATTAGTAAACTTGTAGAAAATATTAATGCATAACAATAAGCCATTGCAGGCAAGTAAAATGTGTCTTGAAATAACCCAGATACATCTTTTGATTTTTACCATAATCTCTTGTTCGAAAATACTATAGTAGGTAAAATAACAAATACACTAAAAGTTACACTTAGTTGTCCAATTTTTACCACTTCGCTTATTACTAGCTGCTTTTCTTAACTGAGTTATTTTATTCAGTAATAAAAAGTTGAAGAACAAAAAACTAAAAGCTTTAATAACAAATCTCCAAGTAACGATTAGATACTCAGTTGCTAATTATTCATTTAAACGTAACATAACAACTAATCGTTTTTTTTTTCTAAAAGAAAAGAACTCAGTTATGGATCTGTGAATAGTTACTATCTCTTTTGCTTTACTAAGTGACATCAAAATTGCACTGAAACAAAATGTGTCTCAATAGCTTTGAAAATGAGTTCAAATACTAATAAAAACTGAGCACCAGTCTTAAATATATTGTTGAAATTTTAAAGGTATCATAATTTAGGAAAGCACTCTAGTTTGTGGTCGACCAACAGTTTTAGATGCTGTTTAACTATTGTTTCTCTGGATCTTTTCGAAATCAACAGTGTTAATGTGTAAAACCTTTATTTTAAGTCTGCGTTAAATATTCTTCGTTGTGGTAGTAGTAGTAGTTTTCATCTTTTTGCCATTTAATATACCAATGATACAGACTAACACTTACCAGTAATACCTCTCCTTATAAACTTGTGTTGGGTATCAACTATTATTTAACGTGTTAAAACTACAAATATGAAATTTCATGGTTTTTATTTTCTTTATCCCTATAATGCGCTACACACTTTGACACTGTGAGTTTGAGATCCGAGTAACAGTCAAATCCCACTAAACGGGCACAAAGAGAATCCCAGGAGCTTGTGGTTGGAGCTGTTGACTAGCTGTCTTTCTTTAAATATATAAAATTTAATAAAATGACGGACGGTTATACGCAGACAGCTCTTTAGCAGAACTTCACAAAAATTTGAAACAAGCAAATAAACATAAATAATTTGCGAAGAATCTCCAAATATATGAACTCTAACAGAAAACACAGCTGGATTTAAAAAAAACAACATTTAACATATACACATGAAACACGGAAAATTGACGGAAATCAAAACTACATCAGACTATCTACTGCGCCTACTGAAGGGAATCGAACCCCTGATTTCAGGAGGACTAGAAACAGTGACTGATCTTATCTAATCAAACTGGTAGCAATCATTTCATTATCTTATTCTTGAACCTCGGGGTTATTTCGTGTAATTATTATTACCCATATTTCTTCACCTTTTGTATAAAACACTTGTCATCATAGCGAAAATATCTTAGAAAATTTAATTACAAGAACCTAATATAGGTTTATATTTTATCTTCAGATTCCTAATTCAATTGACCTTAAAACCTTTCATATTGCCTTAAGAGCAAAAAATACTCCTCAGTATTTATTTTAAACCTGGAAACATTGACTTTCTTTCGCTAGCAAAAATAAATTTTTACATAACAATAACTGAATTTTCTAAACTTTGCGTATATCAATAGTTTTAAAGAAGCAAATCTCACGTAATAGTTTCATATTGTGCTCAGTAAAAGAGTATGTGTGTTTTCTCATAGTAAAGTCACATCGGACTATCTCTGAGAAACGAGGAGAATCGAACCCTTACTGTAAAGGAGTAAATTTTCACAATTATTTGTTTGCTTTTGAATTTTGCGCAAAGCTACACGGGAAAATTCGAACCCGCGACCCTCAGATTATTAGTCGAGCGCCTCAACCACCTGGCAATCATTACCACCAGTTCTCAGGCTACTCTTTTACTAAGAAATAGTGGAATTTTCCGTCAAATTATAACGCACCCCCCGACTAAAAGGGCGAGCATTTTGGTGTGACGGGGATTCAATCCCTCGACTCTCAGATTACGAGTCGAGCGCCTTAACCACCTGGCCATGCTGAGCCTTCACAATTGGAGAAATGTGATTATATAAGTTACTTAAATTAACTTAATACCTCCCATTATTCAGGGAAAACGAATGTATGCAGTGTAACAGTCTTGATTAAGCAGTCGGACTTCCAGTCTACACTCCTCAAGCTCTGCTTTCTACTTTCTCAGACATACATTCCACGTGATGAAAAAAAAGAAATTATTGTAAAAATGGGATAAAAGTGTTGCTCTTTGTGTTATTGAATTTTATGTAAAGCGACACGAGGACGCTAGTCATGTCTAATTTTGAAACTACAGTCCAGAGGGGAGGTAGCTTGTTGACTACATCCACCGCCAACTTTTGAGATACTCTTGTCAAAAATAATAGACATAGTTGACAACAATTCTTAGAAATCATCAGGACTTTAGTGTACCGAACGCGATTCTTTTCGTAATAACTTAACGCAAATTAAGGACCTTCATATCCAGATTCCAATACTCTAACCACAGACCTTTCACAAGCGTTTATTTCTTTACATAATGTAATTAATTACCCATAGTATTAAAAGCTTAATTCGTTTGCTATAGTTTTATAGCCATAGGATCAATTATTTAATTTAATTAATATATGCATATATATATATATATATATATATACTTCTACTGATCTCCCAGTGGGCTTTGCTCTGTTTGTGGTACCTCAATAATAATACACATTTCCTCCTGTTATCAGCAAGTATATTTTTCTCTCTCTTTTGAACCCTTTAGTGGCTCAGCGGCAAGTCTGTAGTGGTTATTATGCGCAACAACAGTGTTTCGACACCCAATAATCAAAGCACAGGTAGCGTATTGTGTAACTTTACGCTTAACAACAAATAAAACTCTCTTTTAATCTTACCACTATCAATTAAACATGGTGTAGCAAGCGCTGTGCGTGACGTTTTATTTGTTTATGACGCTAAATGTTAGAAGATTGAAAAAACAAGCCTGACTGAGCCACATAACATTGGCCAGCTTCAAGCACCATCAGTTAAACAAAATAAATACAAACAGCGACGGTGAATATAAATACATATTATATTTTCTAACAGACAACTTTAATAACACTCAACAACATACATTTATTTTACGAAACTAGTCCTGAAAAAAATATAGACGAAACTTAAATAATGATAATACCAATGCGGTCAGCGCTGATAAAGGTTAATATTTCAGAAGATGAAACACATTCCAGTTTTATGAATTTGCCTAATATATTTTGTAAATATATCTTAGCTCAATCTATATTTATATAATTATTATATTTTTATAAGTATACTGAATTTGATTTTTAAAAAAATGCAAGTTTTTGATGATATATTCCAAACAAAACTTGTACATTGTGTGTGTCTAAAACATGCATATAAAGTTATTTTTGTTCATTTTTACAAACGTGTGTACTATATGTTTTTTATAAGAACATGCTAATAATGTGACTGGCTTTGATGAGGATATTTGAAGGTTAATATATAACTTAAAAATTAATATATTTTATATCCAGTAACACAAAAATAATTCTTAAGTCTCATACAGCTCTTTCCCGAAGTTCGACCTTTATAAGACTGAAAACATAACTAATGTATCTCAAACAAGTTACAATCTTTAACATAATTCAAGTTTCACTACGTGAACAGAACATCATTCAGGTTTCACTGAGTTATACGATAATTTCCTGTCCTATTTATATGTTTTCAAGGGCTGGTCCATTCACTCTTTAAATCCAACAAACGTATTATTCGTTTCCTCACAATTTCTGTTTACGTCTTTCTTTCTTTGTTGTTTTTCAATTTGCACAAAGCTCCTCGACAGCTAGCCGTCTTTCATGAGTGATAAACTGGAAGGAAAATAGCCAATATCACCAACAGCCAACTCTTCGATAGTTTTTTTTTTAACAACATTGATGAGAATGATCTTCATATTATGACGCATTTAACGGTAAAATGCGTAAACATGTTTGGTAGCTGGAATCCCAATCTACGACTCGCAGATTGCCATGTCGGACTTCATTACGTCTTTTATGCAAATATTAAAACACTTTAAGAAGGAGTGTCTTTGATCTTTCAGGAAATATTGAACTATTTTGCAACTTCAGAATTTATATTTGTGTTTTTTCTCCTCACATGGCAAATATCTTTCTGCTTTGTTTCAAAATAATCTCAATAATTAATCTAATATTTAAAGGAGGCCAAACTTTCTTTGTTAAAAATAAACACATTTTATAGTAAAAAAAATATTTGTTTTTGGAATTTCGCACAAAATTACACAAGGACTATCCGTAATTTAGCAGTGTAAGACTAAAGGGAAGGCAGCTAGTCCTCACCATCCATCATCAACTCTTGGGCTACTCTTTTACCAACGGATAGTTGGATTGACTGTAACGTTATAACGCTCCCACGGCTGAAAGGATAAGTATGTTTAATGGAACGTGTATTCGAACACGTAACCCTCAGATTACGAGTCGAGCGCTATAAAGAATGAGCAGAAGAAATTCAGAAGTTATTCTAGATTGTCTCTTACTCACCATGGGAAGATCTATTGCCATATTTATATTATATAATTAAACCTCTTATAGTTCGTTCACAAGTACTTTCCCAGTTCTAAGTTCTATCTATTAATATGGTAATCATGTATAGACATCTTGTGTTTAGTTAACAGAAATTTGCCTCGAACTGTTTAATAGCATCACGTTACTTTTAACTTTATCACAATAACACTATTTGACTCCCACCCTAGTAGCACATTGGTATGTTTGCGGACTTATATCGTTTGAAACAGGGTTTCCATATTCGTAGTGGGCAGAGCACTGATAGTCTTTTGTGTAGCTTTGTGATTTAATGAACGATAGCGTTTGATATTTGTTGAAGGATTGATGTTTATGTAACGTTAATGAATCATGGTGTCGTTTGATATCGAATTAATTACTGATATTTGATAAACAACTGTAACTCATTTAACATATAACATGCGACTAGTACTTTTTACACTGTTAGCCAAAATCTTAAGGCTAATGAACATAAAGAAAAAAATATGCATTTTGCGCTGTTAGACTCGACCATTTATTTGAGTACAGCTTCGAAAGATGAAACTAAGAAAAGGGAAAATAAAAATAAAACTTTTTTAGCACTTAGCAGGAAAAATGTTAACACTATGAAATTAGCTTAAATACTAGCTGGTCAAAAGTTTAGGATCATATCAAAAAGAAGTCTTAACAGGGTAGGAAATGCCCAACAAAAGGTCTCAGTAGTGAGTTTCACGGCCGTCATTGCGAATAACTTCAAACATTTGTTTTGGTATGTTCGATATAAGCCTTTGCAGAAGGCTGACTAAAATGTTATTCTAAGTGGTGAAGATGGCTTCACGAAAATCATGCACTGTTTGATATTGACGTCCATTTCTATGGACTACCCTTGCCATCCACCTGCAAACATTTTCAATGGGGCTTAGTTTGGTCGAACGCACTGGATAGCCCAAAGGAATCACGTTATTCGCCACGAAAAAGTCAGTGAGAGATGTTGGTAACGCTAATCCTTAAACACAAATGACTAAATTTCTTTACATGTTTACCGATAACGCTTCGTTTCAGTATGGTCTTAAAGTGTTGACCAGCTAATATTTAGGCTAATTTCATAGTGTTCATATTTTCCCTATTAAATACTAAAAACAGTTTTTATTTTTATTTTTCCTTTTCTTATGTTCATCTTTCGAAGCTCTACTCAAATAAATGGTTGAGTCTAACAATGCAAAATGTATATTTTTACTTTATGTTCATTGGCCTTAAGATTTTGGCCAGCAGTATATATATATATATATGCTTTTCTTTAAGGTACAACTTTAATAATTTTAATGCAGTTTGTGGCAATTTCAACCGCCAAGACAATAACAAGTGTTTTCTAGGTTTATTACCGCAGTATGTGTTCCATTTCTTTCAAGTTGGCACAAGATTGTGATTTGAGCCTTCTTTATCCTTTTACCTTAGACTAGATAAGTTTTCAAGGAAGGCCATCTTCTAGTTGTAGTCGCGACAATAAAATTCAAAGCAGTGTAATCTAACGATCTTAACAAACTTTGATCATTCAAGCCACTTGAAATGTTCCTATTTTTGAAACATTACATATTATTTGTTTTTTCTTAAACATAACGCTAAAAATTGAAATCAACGTGAACGTTAGTGATTTACTATTATAAAAGAATATTAGTGAATTTTAATTGCTTGGTTTTTATATCGCTAATTTATTAAACATCTTGAATTCGTTTAGAACATTTTTGAATTATCTATATTAATCTGGAAAGAAGCTGGATCAGAAAACTGTATGCATGTTGCATTTTAGAAACGTTTATAAGAATTCAATATGATGAGTAATAATACATTTTGCTAAACATCATGTCATAGCTTTTAATGATGTATCGAGTGATAATTGATTTATCATGTAATTGTATTTTAAGGAATGTCCAACTGGTATGGTGAAAGAAGACACGTTTAAAGGAATCTACGCACAGTTCTTCCCAAAAGGATCAGAAACTAGTCAGTATGCTCATTATGTCTTCAACAGCTTTGATCAGGATCATACGGGATCAATAACTTTCACGGTAAAACTTGTAATATTTCTTTATAAATATTCACCAGATTATAACTGAGAAACATACAAATTTACATTGATACATTTATGATGAATTTAGCTTCAGTGTTTCTTCAAGCCTTTAACAATACAAGAAATCACTAAAAATACAAAAAATCACAATGGGGAACCTAACATAGAGTAGTTTCTTTTGGAATATTTCATTTTTCGTTCGCATACTAAAGTTTAATGTAGGAATAATATCATAAGTTTTCAACCGTTTATAGAAACTCAATTATACTGCTAAATTTGGTGATAGAAAACAAAGCCACACATTAAAAATGTTTTAAAATTCGTCCTGTTATATGCCGTCTGTTTAGTTAAATACAACCTCTTCATGAAATACATTGTTAGTTTTATTCTCTCTTCACTGTTTTTGCTAGACTTCAGTAAAAAGTTATTTATAAACATAAAAAGTATATTGTAAAGAAAATGAATAAAGAATTTGGCAACAGTATTTGTTACCTTTAATCCCAGTTCTTCGGTATAGCTAGCTAATATGCATAGATTAAAGTTATCAAATACTAGAAGTATTTCCATATTTTAAAAAAATGCAGACCAGCGTAGATTTGTTGTTTAGATTAATCTGGGTCACAATAACAAAAAAACTAGAACAAACTTCCTTGGATAGTTAACAGCGACCTCTATCTAATACAATGAATAGCTTTGTCTGATCGAAAAAATGTTTGACATAAACATTTTATTATCAAACTCGAAGTTAAAAAGCTACTTGATACGTTTTGCAGATTATACGTCTTTCAGCTAACTGAATTCGTACTTATTTAATGTCTTCCTGGGTAAAGTTAAATAGTGAATTATATGTTTAAAAAATGTTACTACTTTGAGTTACAGTATTAGGTGCAAGAACTTGGATTCAGAAAAAATACGGCTCTTGTAACATCAGTTCTGATTATAATGTTATCAGTAAGCATAGTGCCAGTAACCAAGTTTTATCCACTAAGAGTTTTGCGATAAAGAACAGTTTTGTGACTATTGTTAAAGAAGAGAGTAAAAGTGAAGCCGTGTGAAGAAAATGGAGAAGTTAAAAATGTAAACAGATGATCTCTAGTTTTATTTTACTTTATATTGTTGCATCATAGCTGTAAATAGAGTTATAATTATTTGAAAGTAGATGCAATCCTACCATTGTTAACCTCGTTGAAAAAATGTTCAGCTCACTTGGTGTTTTAAGATTTACTGAAAAATTTTGTCACAACATATCTTTTCTGCAGCATTATCTCTCCAAGTGAAGAAATCGATTTATATTTCGCAATGCTGGTTTACCCTAAATATATTTATAAAACATCTTTCAAAGTCATAAATAAACAAGTATGTATATATTAGAATATTACGGCATGATATTTTAAGTTCAATACACATAAAAAAAAACTTAGAATATATACTTGGGTTTTGTATCTATGAAAATTATAAGAAAGTTCACTCATATAGTGTGTTAGAACACACATTTTAAGGACGATGTTTCGACGATCAACATGTTGAACTAAAATAGCGGTAATACGAAGCAATTCTCTTATTTCAAATTGATGTACATACTGACTCAGCTCTACCATGAGCCAGGCGTGACCGATTTGTTAGCGTGCAGATTTGTTTCAACTAATAGTTGAAAAATTATAAGCCACGATATGCCGCTAAGAACGGTTCGCTCTTTCAGCATTGACGC
The DNA here is from genome assembly GCA_011833715.1 of Carcinoscorpius rotundicauda. NCBI lineage: Eukaryota > Metazoa > Arthropoda > Merostomata > Xiphosura > Limulidae > Carcinoscorpius > Carcinoscorpius rotundicauda. Next base: position 46,172,347 of record CM022394.1, on the reverse strand, counting down.
GTTACAAAAGTGACTGTCAACCCCACTATCAGGATAAGAACAACTTTATAGAAGACATGCAATTCAAAATTAAGGGATTTTTTATCTGGTCTTTTAACCCATATGTCTCATACAGTATCATTTGGATTGAAAATACCAAATATCGTTTCTACCTGTCCATTTTTAGGTGGATTGGGTAAACTAACTGATTGGATTCAGTGATAATTGAAACATTAGTAGTAGCACATTTGATATAACATATCGTGTATTTTTGTTTCTTCCTTTGTTGCTGTTGTTTCTGAGTTTTAACGGTTTTGTTAAACTTGGTGAATGTTACGTAGCGAATTATAAAAACATGCTGTAAAGATACATGATTTTTCTATAACTCTCTTGGTTACATATTACTTTCTTTTGTCTGTATGACCTTTCAAGAACTGTAAAATAGATCACTTTCACTTTTTTGGACGATCCTCGAATCGGTACAGCCAGTTGATATCTATTTAAATATATCTATCACTGAAACCCACAATTGTAACTAAATGGTGAATAATTAGAAATGATATATGAGTAGTAATTCATTATTACTCCACTTTAAATGCTGCATGAGAAACATCGACACTTGCAACATAATATATAATAATAATATAAAATTTATATTCGTATGACTTGGATATTGGGTTCTATTTGTATATTTAACAAGTTATTCAAAAAATTTAAACGTACATCAAAATAATAAAAAAAACCTCTTCTCTCTCGTGAAGATCAAAATCCCTCACTGATCATCACACAGCTCTTATGTCACCATACGTACAGCTGAATCTGGCACAGTCTAAGGAATGTAAGAAGAGCATGGTGAGGTTGTTATTTTTAACCAAGAGAAACATGTAGCTAGAGTAGACATTAGGAGTTAGAACCATCACGGGAGGTGTACAAGATACAGTTAAACCAAACCAACAGACTACGCATTTTCCACCCTTTTCAGTAACAAAATAAATGGAATTAATAATTTAGCTAACTTGATGAAAATTTATCATAATGTTAATATAAAGATTCTCTAATCATGAGTTTAAACTTCCTTTATAAAGATACGAGTTTTATACTGTTACAGTCTTCTCTTGTATCAGTTTAGCTGTCTAGTTCCATCTCTGTAAATCTACTCGTCATATCGGTTAGTTGTTATTAAATATTTTTGCTTCTATCCGTCTGTCGATTAACTAAATACGTATTTCAACAGGTTTTAATTTAATAACCGTTTAGATAACTCTCTAATATCTGCTGTATCATAGAATCAGTTTTGTTTTACTGTTTATAAAAGGTCTGTATAAAAAACAATAGCTCCCAAACAAGAAAGAATATTCCTCTAAGAAATTTCATCTGCATTTTTTATTTAGTTCTTGTGCGCGATTTTTTTCAAAAAGTTAAAACTCGTCATAATTGGATAACGGTGAAGAACAGCATGATTGGTGACTGTCAATGACTTTGATTTTAGGAAATATATGAATGAATTAACTTACATCATTAGTTATGGTCGCTGAACTTGGTTTCCGAAATCATACGTATTTATTAAGTTACATTATTAAAGCCTAGGTAACTGGACTTTGACTTAATATATCGTAAGAAATTGTGTTAATTTTACACAAACAATAATCCAGTTTATTTTAACAGTTCAGATAATATCTTCTGTTGTGGTTATATTAATATAATATTCAAATTTGCAAGCAGGTTTTAAAATATTTGGTTAATTGTATTAGAAAATGCAATTTTTTATTTTTCTTTCGTTCTTCTTACTAAGTATTTTAAATTCAAAGCAATTAATTTATATATTCAAATTGTTGAGTGACAACAGTGCGTCACAAAAAGGGCTATTTAGGTTGAAAATGTCAAATACAGCTATATGATTATCAGCTATCCTCTCGTTATTGTAACGAAAAGAAGCATATACTTTTTAAATCATCCAACAACAATCATGTTATTATTTTAGATTGTTTAGGCAGAATGTTCATGATGAATAAATTAATTTGATGTGAGGAGTCAGTGCTTATTTCAGAGAGACTCGTAAGGAAAGTGTTCGAAGACTAATCAACAAAAGTAGTCTCAATATAAACTTCTTCCTAAACCGGTGCAAGCTGACGTGAAGATGAAAGATGGAAGCCTTGGAATGCTGTTTTTTCTATCTGAGATACGTTTGTAGGTTAGTCCTCAGAGACTATCTTTACGTGTATCATTCTGGATTAAGCAAGTAGCTGCAACTTTTTCTTTTTTTTTTGTTCAACGGTCAAATTTATTACCAAGGCCCCGAATTTTGAGACACTTTGTTAACTTGATCAAAATAGAATACAGACTACAATAGTTCTGATACATAATATTTAGTTAAGTTTACTAAAGCAGTTAACAGTTTTGAATAAAAACAGACTTTGCTATTTATAGAATTTATACGATAGTTTGTTGATATAATTTATTGAATTGTGTGGAGGATGTTTTTAATATTGTATACGCGAAAAACAATAGAATGTTATGTGAAATTACTTTCTTACTTTGAGGGGATTTTTATACTGTTTGACTAATAACTTTCTAAACTATTATACTAAAATAAAAGTATTGTATGATCATTTCTAATATTGTTTATCTGATCGTCTTTATAGCCTCTTATGAAAATAAATATTATCAGCTGGTAGTTTCTAAAGATTGTCATGAAAATGTTCATATTACATTGTTTGTACGATTCATTTTGGAATGTTTATATGGATATATAGTAGTGAAAATAGATACATTTTAATAAAGTTAAATAAGGAAAATCACAAGGAAGGACTGCGTTAAAAACAGCAAATTTAAACTTCTGACTAATTATATTAGTTGATTAAAACTTTAAAAAACGAGCCGAAACAAAAGTAAATTAAACACAAAAACGCTACATTAATTGAAAAGATCCCAAAAAATGTGGAATTATAAAATTACCCTAGGAATTAGAGATGATTGCGAAGTAGAAGCCACATTGCGGTGGAGATACACCGTATATTAGTATTAACCTGCATTCGTCAATGTCACATAAGAAATAAAAGAGTAGCAATACATATAGAAACCAGAAGAGTAAGATGTGGGTGCCTACGGTCACAACGTTCCACATTTATTTGATTCACTAATGAATGTTTTACAGTACAGTATTAAGGTTATACCTCATGTTTATCTAGGATTTTGTCATGGGACTTTCAGTCTTAGCCCGAGGATCACTTCAGGAAAAGCTACGCTGGACATTTAATCTTTATGATATTAATGGAGACGGGTACATTACCAAAGATGAAATGTTCAGAATTGTGACTGCAGTTTATGATCTGATGGGAAAGGCTGTAGAACCCCTTGCAGACGACCTAACTACCAGAGAACGGGCCGAGCAAGTATTTCAGGTAATTTATATTTCTTACAAAATATGATCATAACTTTAAACGTATAAACATATTTAGAGGTCTGGTATAAACAGCAGTAATGTGAATTTGATTTCCTCGCCATCCAGCGTTTTCTTTAGAAGAAAAAAGATGCCAAGCTGAGGCAGATTCCATGACAGAAACTTGCTTATTTTCCAAATAAAGAAAACAGTTCAGTTTATTTCTACTAAGGCACATTAATTAACTTCAGATATTTATTTCAGAGAGGCCGATGTAACGTCTTCAGACAAAACAAAAAGAGAAACAAACAAATAACTTACATTGGATGATCAATAAATGTACAGCCGCTTGTCAGCTGTATCAGATAAACGTTTGGAATTTGAAACAAAGTTGTCTAACGTTTAATAATACTCTGAGAATTTTCTTGTGTGGTATTCTCTCAAGACGCGCATAGTAAATGAGGAGATTATTGTCAACTTCTCTTGGGAAATGAAAATATATTTTATTACCTACGTTTGAAGACATGATTTTGTTGTTTTCTGTGACAGGTAATGTAATAGACGAATAGAATATTGCATTAAGACGTTGTTTGTTTTTTCTAATAAATTGTTGTTGAATTTTGAATAATAACAAAGAATACCAGCCATATTTATTTAAAAACTTTTTACCTTTGAGTTGTTACTAATCTTGACGAGGAGGATGTGGTGGTTAAGAAGGATTGTTTGTTTGTTTTTTGAATTTCGCACAAAGCTACACAAGGGCTATCTGTGCTAGCCGTCCCTAATTTAGCAATGTAAGACTAGAGGGAAGGCAGCTAGTCATCACCACCCACCGTCACCTCTTGAGCTACTCTTTTATCAACGAATAGTGGGATTGACCGTCATATTATAACGCCCTCATGGCTGGAAGGGCGAGCATGTTTGGTGCGACGCGGGCGTGAATCCGCGACCCTCGGATTACGAGTCGCACGCCTTACGCGCTTGGCCATGCCTGATAATTCTGCTATTGAACTTTGAGCCTAAGAGGGTAGAATTGTCATTATCATTTTAGTTTATAGGTAAAGAATGTTCAAAATAATACATAAGTATGGGGGTTCTACTTGTTGTTAAATGACAAAAGCCAGAACTTGGGGACTGGGGTGGTGACACTTGTTTATCACACTTACTTTCTTGAAGTATTGTATAATCATCATAAAAATTTTGTGATATTTGAAGTAGAAGTTGACCGTGAACTCGTAATCAGAGTCAAACAACTTGGTTTAAACTTGAAAACTGCAAACATAGTCATAGCATTTAAGTTTTAAAATGAATCTAGTTTGAAATTTTTGTCAGTGTTCTTCGTCGAGGCTGGACGTTGCCTAGAGGTTAGGGAGCTCGTACAGTGATTTCTAGAGCTCATGTTATCAGACGTGAGATCCAAGTATTCCATCAGATAAGTGTAGCCGAAGAATTATCAGTGAGTTCTGATTACAGCTATTGTTCGCTTGTTTGTTGAATGCCACGCAAAGTTACTCGAGGGCTAACTACATTAGTCGTCTCTTTTATTAACGAAATGTGGAACTGACCGTCACGTTATCACACCCCCACTGCTCAAATGGCAAGTACAGTCAGTGCCAGGATTCATACCCGCAACCTACACAGATTGCTAGTCGAATGCCTCCGTCACTACGCCCTATTTATTAGCTGTCTAACCTCCTTGTGTAAATTTACGCAAACATTTTAAAAGAAGGAAACAAAAAATATTTTGTCAGTTAAGTATTTTTGTATTATTGCAGTATGTCAATAACATGGTGTCCTGTTATATCTATATATGTATGTGTATAATGGTTTATAGCTTTAGTGGTGGTCCAGCAAAGATACCTTCTTTGTTGTTGTTTTTCTTTAACGTGCATTGTATAAATTCTGCTAGATGGCTTGTAAACAAGGGAGTCTCTTTTCTTTCGATTACGAAAAATATGTGTTCCTTGATTTCATTACTATGATGTCACAACAACATAAAATGGATAGCATAACTTCAACTAACATTGTGGCCGCTCGTACGAATCCCTTCCGTTCATAATTGTAGATGAAAATAACTATAGAGTGTAAGATCTGAACACTTACTGCAGAAAAATATATGTGAGCAATGGATTCATTCGACGAGAAGCGAAGTTTAATAATGAATAAGAAGAGGACGGCAGCAGCAATGAATATTTGACAAACGTGTGTTCGGTAACAAACATTTAATTCTTTAACGTTTCGGAATATACATCTTTCACCTTTAAAAAGCTCTATTCAACGTGGTAAATTAATAGGTACAAAGATATTATAAGGTTAAAAAAATATAAAAGTATGAAATAAACAGAGAACAGAATAACGCAACAATGTTGTATAGGTATTTACAAACGACCTAATTGTGTATTCTAAAGAGGGCTGGTGTTGGTATTAAAACTTGAATTAAAATACATAACAACGTTTTGACCTTCTTAGGTCATCTTCAGACTTAACTGTACTGAAATTGTGTCATAATTTAAATTTGGAAGTTCACTTTGAATACGTAAACTTTATGTGATTAAAAATTATGTTTTTGGTGATTCAGATGAGATGACTTTGAAATATGTAACCAACACGGGGATGGATATCGTTTTCATTATGTTAGCAAACTGTGAAGTCTGGTTGATTTGATGATTTTTTTACCAATTCTGTTTAACACTTAACCTGTACGGGCACAATGGTATGTCTGCGAACTCACACTGCTAAAATCCGGGTTTCAATATCCGTGACGAGCACAGTACAAATAATCTGTTCTGTAGCTTTGTGCTTAATTTTGATCAAACAAACAAATCTTCGCACTCCCATATGTTCGCAAATGTAATTGGTCCATAGTTTTGCCAGTGTAAGTCGCATTACAGCCACAAAGTGAAATGCATGAGCATAGTTGTTAGGTCCTTATATCTGAATATATTTTGTACTTTGAATAGTGTTTTAAATATTATTTGTAGCTGAACTTATGTATAAAACATTTTAATAAATCTTAAAAGTTTGTGATTTAAGCATGAATCTTTCATTACTTATAAAAGGAATGATCAGTCTTATTGGGTATTTATCAAGGGTTAATGTTTGTTTTTTTGGGGGGTGGATGGTTCAATACGCGTGTCAAATATTTGTTGTTGCTGTCATCGTTCTGTTATTCATCATAACTATACTTATCTTTATATGCTATTGTAATATAGAATAATCCTACAAGTGAAAGTAAATTATGTATAATTCGTGTCTTTTACGTGAAAAGTAACGTCGTTGTTAAAAGCCCCATAAGATACAATTAAAATATCAGTACACCCTAAATGTGTCTCTACTCCTAAGCTCCACGTAATAAATACTTTTATTTTGGATACATGTTGGGAACTTCTATCGCCTGAGTAGGATGTGTTTAACGATAGTTTCTGATTTCTGAAAACCGGTTTAATAAAGTTTATCATCAGGCAGAGAGTATATATAACGTCATTTAGTGTGTCTGTGGGTTTCTCCTAGCAAAGCCACATTGGACTATCTGCTGAGTCCACCAAGGGGAATCGAATTCCTGATTTCAGCGTTGTAAAGCCCAAGACTTAACGCTTTACTAGTGGGGTACTCGTCATTAAGTAACCATCAACTCCACCAATTTAAGATTGATTTGTATGAATCTTTACAGCTTTCTTCGTTCCCGTGATTTCCAGTAAATTTATCCGTTAGAAAGATAAAACAGAAGGCATTACACTTTTATGTGATTGATAGTTGCTGGGAGACTCATGTTAAAACAGATCGAAATAAAACATTATATATAAATTTAGCCTGTTATCATTTCATTTTCTGATAAACTAGAAAATACATTTTGACGAACCTTTGAACTATTGGGTTCAATCTGTGTATACTTCACTAAACTAAACACGTGGCCACTAGAGCAAATGTAAGATTGAAAGTTGTCCAAGAGAAATACTCACTAAAATCAAAATGCAAACTTAAGGCGTAATCTCGAAACTCTAAGAAAAATTCTTGGCAATTTCTTGTGCAGATGTGCTTTGTAATTCTCTAATATATATATATATATATATATATATATAGACTAATAGCTATATTTAGTGTTATTTTTCTTCTTCACTATTTTACTTAAACCCAAAGCAATTTCGCCATTTTTCTTCTTATAAAATTAATGAAAAATGTTTATTTTACCTCTATTTAAGTTTTAACGATTTTTTCCCCTCAATAATTCTTGGAATTTTCTTTTCCATTCTCCATTTATGTTCCAAATATATAATTATTACATTGGTATATGTTTGCCTTTATGCAGACAAAAGACATCTTTTGGTCATTCTTTCTTTTATCTTTTTCCTTTTGTCAGCAGACAAATTTACATAATACTGAGTCAGAATATTACCACAGAAAATTATTGTTAATTTAAAAGTTTTAATTTTCCACTTGCGTGTTCGTATGTCTAATACATTACTGCTGCTTCCTTTGCATTGTTCCACCTTATTTTATCTTATAATTATCTTATCTTTCTCTTAGTGTAATATACCATTTATTAATGTAAAAAAAAATCTCGTGTAATTTGAAATTTTAGTGTAATTTAAACTTATTCTCAATTACATCATGTCATTTAAAATCCCTGTTGAAAGAATTGTTTTTGTAAATTTCAATGTTCATTTATCATTCTTTGTTTTGCGACCAGCCATTTAGAGCTTTATAAGAACCATGTTTCAACATAAATCCATACGTTTTCGAGTACTTAGTTCCTTTGGGTTATATTTGTAGTATGTTTGATCTTTAAAAAAGTAATTTTTTAACTAAACATGCTCGCCCTCCTAGCCGTGGGGGTGTATAATGTCACGGTCAATCCCACTATTCGTCGGTAAAAGAGTAGCCCAAGAGTTGGCGGTGGGTGGTGATGACTAGCTGCCTTCCCTCTAGTCTTACACTGCTAAATTAGGGACGGCTAGCACAGATAGCCCTCGAGTAGCTTTGTGCGAAATTCCAAAAAACAAACAAAAAACAAAAACAATAAAATTTACTGTTTAGAATAGACATTTACAACGAAAAACACGCTGAACCAATTTATTTTTAGTCTAAAAATCTCTCTTACAAAGGACACGATTCCTAATTATAGTAATTTTTATGCATTTTGCAATATAATTAAATTATTTTCAAAAGCTTGTTTATGATAAGCATCGAAGAAGAATAAATATAGTGTTTGCTATAATAATACCCATCGGTATGGAGTCTAGTGCTTCCATCTATTGGTTACATAAAAAGTTGAAACTTTGATTAGTTGATTTATTTTTATTCCACTATAAACCAATAATCACTGGTTTTATGTTGACTTGTCGAACATATTTATATATTCAGTATTGTATTTCATTATTTTTGCGGCTTAGATGCCCGCATATACAGTTATTTATTTTCAAAAATTTAAAATCATCAATTTAAATATTAAACTGTAATTCAGACTTTTGTTCTGTCAGCAAAAAGCAGCAGTTCAGTCTTGTACACCATAAGCCTTGTTGTCATTTTAAAAGGAGCGTTATAACGCAACTGTCAATCTCACTATTCTGTGGTAAAAGAGTAGCCCAAGAATTGAGGGTACGTAGTGATGACTATCTGCCTTCCCTCCAGTCTTTCAGTGCTAAATTAGAAACGGCTAGAGCAGGCAGCCCTCGTGTATCTTTGCGCGAAATTCAAAGCAAACGAACAATTCTCTGTTTCTCTTAATATGTAGAAATATATGTTAAGACTTTTTAAATCATTTTTCGGCTGGTTTGTAATTATATTGTTGATTTTTTAAACCTTCCAATTTCTTATTGATTTTTACTCGTATTTTTAAATAAGAGTTACTGTATTACTTGCAGTTACAAATTAGACAATCATAAATTTTATTTATTTTATGTTCTAAATTCATTACCTTTCTTAGAAGTTCTAATGTAATTTATTCTAGAAACTGGATCTGAACAAAGATGGCATTGTAACATTTGACGAATTTTTAGACTCCTGTACTCAGGTAATCAAAAAAATTTAATTGCTTTATCATTTCTTTTGGACATAAAGAAATTATTATAGCGTAATATTTTCTTAACAGTAAATATAAAGAGTAAACACTAGTTATTTCCATTTTAAAAAATTATTAACTCTGTCAAGTTTACGTAAATACTTAGAAGTTTAACTTACTAAAAGAGACATTTTATAAATGTAAAATATTACTACAAGCTAAATTTATGATAAATTTTATATGGAAAAATCTCACCAGAAATTTATATAAACTATGTAAGTCAAGTTTACAGAGGTTAATATAAAGTCCTTTACTTGTCTCTAATAACCTAGTAAGGAAAATAAATTTATAATTAACATGTAACTCAAAGTATATTAGTTGTATTATGTAATCATGAATGTAGAATAAGCTACTAGTAAGTTTTACTGATTTACAGCTCACAAACCTTCATACTCTTTCACGACAAAAAAAGTAATTTATACGTAGACAAAAATCATTACAGAAACAATTTAATAACGTATCGTTAGAATTACAAATTCTTTAAATATTTCTGTGTATATTCCCAAAAATATATCCTTCGAAGTACTAAAAGAAAATCTGTCTTTGATGAATATTAGGTTTGGTTCTGCTCTGTTTTATTTATATGCTCAATAATAATAATATGCTCAACCAATAATGTGAAAGTCCAAGTTGGATACATCTAAACGTAAAAAAGGCTATGATAAACGGTTATAACGAACATATTAAAAGCCGTCAGTTATTCCTAACTATTACTTAGGTTATATGAACAGACATCGTAGAATGTGCTGTTTAACATGTTATTTGTTAGCTTAATCAATTATCATTGAACAGTTATTGCACATGCGAGTGCCTGCAGTGCTGTACTTCAAATTTCAACTACAAGCACTTATCCCATATACAGTATCTGTACTTCAGGCTTAAACTGCAAGCAGTTATTCCATATACAGTATCTGTACTTCAGGCTTAAACTGCAAGTAGTCATTCCACATACAGTATCCGTACTTCAGACTTAAACTACAAGCAGTTATTCCATACACAGTGCTTGTACTTCAGGCTTAAACTACAAGCATTCCACATGCAAAAGTTTTATTTTCAGATACATAATAAAACTCCAAACGATACACGTTTTAATATTTTACTACTTATCTGCATGTTAAAAGTAGTAAACTTCGGGAAGTTTAAAGAGAAATAACCATTACTCCGACCCTCACAAATAAGGTCTACCTTCGAGCCTAATCAAAAGTCATGAAACGGTCACAAGAAGCGTGACAAATGTTTTTTAGTAATCAACATTTTCTACTCTTTTAGGCATTATCTAGGAAGATTTGAACCTGAGGTCGTTCTCACTACAAGCAAGTGCTGAAGTGTTAAGGCACAAGCACATTTTAACAGTTCAGTATACTCAAGAAGCTACATTTTATAGTCCGAGAAAGGCCTATTTGGATACCACATTGTAATGAAATTCGAAGTCTAAGGCCATGATATGCTGCTAAACGTATTGTGTAGTGATGCTGTTGGCAGTTCCTATTTTTCCTTGTCAACAGTTCTAAATTTGTAGAGAAATTTATGACTGAACCTTGGCCAGACTGATCAACCTTTGATTTGTACAAAGTTTCGATCAGATTGAAAATCCGAAAAACTTATTTTAAAGCATTAGTTTTAACCTTCGTCGACAGTTCTGTTTATAGCATAAGTCTGAGTACATGGCATTTTTAGCTTTCATGCATTGAGTTTAAACATTCTACATTAAGACATTACAGCAAAACATCTTAAAGCTGCAAAATGTACAGGTTTCAATCATTTAACTACTGATGCTTTGTTGTTTGTAACCAGTAAACCACAGTTATATAACCTAATGTTGCAAAAAAACAGAAGCATCCTTTATTTCTGCACTAAAATCACCAAACAGCATTTTCTACACATCAAGCTCGTTGATATTTCTTACCGTATTAGCACCTCGTTTAGGAACATAACATTTTGAGTGAGAATACATTTTTAAGATTTATAATTAAATACCCGTTAAAATGCATTAAAACTGGCAATTTAAGTAAATATTTACTCTGAAGACCAGGTTAAAACTAGATCCGTGCTATCAGTTAATAACTGAACAGACAACATCAAGTGACCAAAATATCAACGAAATGAAAGGTGTTTGAAAATAGAAGGTCTAAATCTTTAAAGCTTTGTACAGCTAGTTAAACGTGTAAGTATTTAACGTTCGTTTTATTTCATTTATTTGATAATGAGAAATCTCTCTCTTGATATCGAAAAAGAAAGAAAAACTTGAAATTAAGCCAGTCACATTTGGCATCACTATATTATCCCAGTACGTAGTTGAATAATGAACTACTCGTATATGTAGAACGATATTTTTACAGAAGTCTTAAAATGCACTCGAGTTCTAATAAGTTTCTTTCTTCCGTAAATTCACTTCATTCTGTTTTTAGCTTATAACAGGTTTAATATATTCTGTTTGTTTGTTTGTAGCGCCTCGCTAGTACAGCGGTATGTCTCCGGATTTACAACGCTAAAATTAGGGGTTCAATTCCCCTCGGTGGGCTGAGCAGATAGCCTAATGTGGCTTTGCTATAATAAAAACACGCAAACACTGTTTGTTTGTTTGAATTTCACACAAAGCAACTCGAGGGCTATATGTGCTAGCTGTCCCTAATATTGCAATGAAAGACTAGAGGGAAGGCAGCTAGTCATTACCACCCACCGCCAACTCTTGGGTTACTCTTTTACCAACGAAAAGTGGGATTGACTGTCAAATTATGACGCCCCCAAGGCTGGGAGGGCGAGCATGTTTGACGCGACTCGGACGCAAACTCGCGCCCCTCAGATAACGAAGCACACGCCTTTACGCGCTAAGCCATGCCGGCCCCAACATATTCTGTACTAACTGGAGTTTTGAAGTCTTGTTTTCTTCTTGTTTTTCACCTAAAAACGTTTCAATGTTTTTTTTCTTGAATTTCTAGGACGAAAATATCACCAAATCCATGAACGTTTTCAATACAACTCTGTGATTTTAGTGGAAAGACATAAATGCTTACATATATCAAGTAAAGCGAACCGGAAAAGACGCCAAGAGTGCAAATTTTGCCTTAATGAAAGCTACTTTTGATGCTGTTGACCTTTGTGCCACCTCCTCTCAAACTGCGACAACGTCCCCATCGTGATATACCGGGATTTTTCCTGAAATTTCCATTAAATGTATTGTTTCCCGATACATTTCTGTTAACCCATTTCCCTATTACCAAGCAATGGACACCTATTCAGAGTTGTGCACCACATTTTCTACTGTGTGACGTCAAATCCGGTAGCTGACGATTAACTGTCATTTGAACACATGAGCTCAAGAATGGAAGTGATTGTCTTCGTTGAAGTGTAACAAAGTAGACTAACGAATATCTGTCGAGAAAACGCACTTCAAAAATGAATAATATGTATTGGAAACCTTCTAGAATAAGCGAGTACAATATTTAAAGTTTTTGATCTTCCAAGACCTTCACATTATTTTACGTGAAAAATAAAATAAAACTTATCTGACAATTTCAATTTGTTAGCTAGATTTATCTGAAGGATTTCTTCTTTGGAATCCTCTTTACGGTTTAAGTATTAAACAATTTCAACAACAGTTTCTTGTAAATGTGTAATGTGAACTAGGGTATTCTAAAAGAAATTTTCGTTATAAAATAATAAAAGAAAATTATTATTTCTATGAATATATCTTCTTTCAATTCGGTAGGACTCGAATAAATTTGAAAAGAGTCTTTAGTAGGTTCAATCTTTTTCCCACAAACTGGTAATTTTTAGAAATATTTGAACAAAGGGCATATACTTTGTTATCATGTTTCAGTAGATCTTCCTTCAACTCGAAGGGTACATTTAGTTAAATCTTTTTTGTAGTCTAAGTTGCTCTAGAGATGTTTATTGATAAAAACAAGTTACCAAAAGTTTGATGGTTAAAGTATTTTAATGATAACCAAATATAATGTAGATAAATATCAAATTTTGTGTGTCTCGTACCAATACGAAAGTTGGAAAATCTGTTAACTATGACCTTGAGAGCAACATCAAGTCACTTAAAACCTCAAACATATCTACTAGTCAGTTAGTGTATTGTGTGTGTGTATGTGTGTGAGTGGGCTTACAATGAATAATATAAAAATTCACAAGTAATTATATTACTTAATGTACTATTTTACGTCTGCTTTAATCTACTAAATCAGTCATGCAGCGGACAGCATAGCTGATGTCTCGTCGCACGACACTTCATATGGTGACAGGATCACAAATTATGAACTAGACAAAACAACAAGCGACAGGTTGACAGTTTCCAGATTTTAACTTAAAGCATCGCTTAACTGCTAACTGATTAGTTTTAAGTTTGATAAAAAATAAACATTGGTATGATGTACATTATTTGGAAATCAACAAGCTCACTGGCTGACCCGTGAAATAATTTACATCTTTATGCAGATGATGTTCTGATGGTGCCATAGATCATTCATTCTTAAACTAGACGATTCACCTACAAAAGCGCGTAACGTAATCGAAAAGTCTAGGGGTAATTTACAGAAAAACGTTCCCGCAAAAATTAGTTCCCGAAATTAATAACGTGACCATATACTGAAAACAATACAGCCAACACTTACAAATCCGATTACAAAATCTGTTAAGGGAGGGGAGCTGGAGATTTAGGGTCCTGAAATGTCTGAGAACCACAAGTATAGACAACATGAAGATGATAATCGGTTAGAAAAACACCAGACATGATTAGAAGAGAAACGTTTTGCTAGGATGTAAAATATCTAGATATATGATAGACAAGATATTTCTTGTATTGTCATAAAAGAATCCGAGGAACGCTAGACAAGATAATCAATGTATAGAAGTGGAGCAGAAAGAGAGAAATCATATAAAAAGTACATACGGTTTAGGTGTGGATCAGGTAAGGTAATGTTAAGCACTATAATCAATCTGTAGAGGTGAAGTAGGGAAATAGAAACTGTAGATAAGGTACACATAGTTTAGGTGTAGATCAGGTAAGATAATGCTTAACAAGATAATCAATGTGCAGAAGAGAAGTAGGAAGAGAGAAACCGTGAATAAGGTATATTTACATATAGAGTTTAGGTGTGATTTAAGTACAACTACGCTAAACATGATTGTTTTTGTCTAGATCTTAAGTGGGCAACTAAATTATATTTTGTACATAAAATATTTAGAGAAACAATGGACAAGATATTAAATATCTGAATGTAAATAAATTATTTAGAAAAACAATAGACTATATAATTAATATCTAGGTGTAAATAAAGCATCTAGAGAAACAATGGACAAAATTAATTTCTAACTTCGCAACAAGAATTCGTACTCAAGATGACCATTGTCCAGGTACAAGTAAGGTAAAGGTAATATTAAAGATTTATTTTGTTTATGTACGAAATTGATGTTGATATAAAAAGTACCAGACAAGATATTTACACTTCAGGTGTGTCACATTTAGGGAAAATATATACAATATAATATATCTCAGTATAATACGAGTTAGTCCTAGGCATGAATTAGATATTACAGAAATAAACTATATTACTACTGTGTAGGTTGGAAATGTAAATAAATGCTAGACAAGGTAGCTTGTGGAGGGGTGAAATGGGTACAGAAACAATAGGCGACACAAATATTGTCTAGGTATAAATCAGGTTGCACAACTGCTGACTAAATGTGAAATAGGCAAGACGGTAAGTTTAGATTCGGGCTCATAATTATTTGATAACCTAATTGGTATTTTATAATAAAATAGGTACAATAGTGTATCGTTTTACTAATTCTCTTAAATGAGCTGTTTAGATCATCGCCTACTATAAAGTTTTAATGCAGTAGTAATAAAATAAATGTATAATTATTATTGGTACCATAGCAACTAAAATGAACCGTTTGCCGCTGTTAGATGTAGTAAATTATCAGACTGTAATCACTTGACTTATGGGAATATTGTTTAAGAATGGATGATGACTAAAATTAACAGCTTTAGGATTTTAAAAACAAGGGTGTGTTTAGTATTATAAATATGTTAGGTAAAACCTCAATGCAAGCTTTCTAGACTGCTATAATAATATGCAAATTATGCTACAGTTCTTAAAATAGCAGACCATGTGCAAACTAAAAGTAGGAAGTAAGTAAAATGACAAAGAATCGAAGTATAACAAGTATGATCAGAATGTAACACTACAAAAGATTTTAGGCCAGTATAATGCAAAATCTCATTTATTTGTGTCTAATTTTGGTCAGAGCATTCCACGATCAAATGAAGTTCCAAGTTATGTCTACCACTTGCATTGTTTTCTATTGTTTATTTCTTGAAAACGCTGGCTCGGATAGTTCTATAAACAGTAATAAATTAAACTGTGGTCTAGAATTTATTTTTAAGTTATAAAATATGGATTATTATAGAAATGCGTTTCGTTTTTTCATTTAGAATTCACATATCAAAACACAAAAGACGTTAAGGTGGCATTTAGATAACGTAACGTCAACCGTGTGAAAACACAGTTTTTGTTACGTTTGTCACGAAATTATATTACAGAAGAAAATAAGATTTCAATATGGAATATTATTTTTCTTAAAGCATGCGTGTTTTTGCCAAGCTGTGTTTAAAGAACTCACTGTATGAATATAAAATATAGTTGTTTGTAACGATGGATTGAGGGAACTTTCTTAAATGCAATTTTCCAAAATGAAACGTTTCATTAAATATTTGTTAACAACGTTATTAATTTTATTTGCATAATAATGGCATATATTTCTCTGTGTGTGTGTGTGTGTGCGCGCGTGTTTAGAATTTAAGAATTTCAGTAATGTAATATAAGTTTAACCTATTGTTCAGGTAATACCGTAGAATTAAGTGCCAGTCACGAGTTTGACTCCTGATGAAAATACTGTAGACTAATTAATCTAAAAGTATTGTGTTAGGTAATGATCTATTTTTTTTAATACATACTTTTAAGATGTAAAGTATGAATAACTAATTTTGATTATTGATAAAAATATCTGATTTCTGTTAGTTGTTTCAGATGCTTTACTTTACGATAACATAACTTATAAAATTTACTTCTCTGGAATTTGACTCAGAGCGAATCATAATTTAACATGTTACATAATTTTAGACAAAATATAAAAATATAGTCAAAACATGCAGATTATTGTTTGTCAGATTTAATTACAAATTGTATTTCAACCATAGTTTTAGTATTAAAATTATGAACACATAATATCCGACGTGTATCTTACTTGTCATCAGATCTGTTGTTATTTTATCTGGACTATTAAGGCGCAGATTCTGTGTAACTAGTTTATTTTCACTATCTTTGTTACTATTAATATTATGAACACATAATACCCGACGTGTATCTTACTTGTCATCAGATCTGTTGTTATTTTATTTGGACTATTAAGGCGCAGATTCTGTGTAACTAGTTTATTTTCACTATCTTTGTTACAGTGTTCTGGAATTTTTAAATTTGACATTTTCAAGGCCTTAAGCTTTAACCAACGATACTTAAGTAATTCCTAAGACGTATGTTGTAAAAGTATTATCTCTTTTGATATTTAAATATTTAGCTGTAAGCTGAAAACTGAAAGACATACTTCATTCAGAATAATAAAAATAAGTAAGAAAAATAATAGTTTGTTGTGTATTAATATGCTTCATGAAAGTTATGAGACTCTCTTGCACATTGAAAGAAAGTCTGACATTTTTTATTATATGACCTTACATATAAAGTGCGACCCGTTAGCATCAAATAAAGACCTATTTCTATCGGTCCAAGAGTATAAACTAAGGGTTCAGAACTCTTTCAAAGGACAAAATAAAAATATTTGCATTGAAAATTATCTCTTCTAAATTAAATGTAGAAGGAATAAAACAGAGTTATCATATCTGAGTCATAAAATATATTATTTTAAAAGTATTTCATCACTAGCTAAATATCTCATGAAACATTGCATTGAATATACCAAATTTATGCACAATGAATACTTGTGTATCGAATAATTTACAATTTGAGCTTATTGTTCAAAATACATAGTATTCTTCGTTAAGATATCGTATTTAAACTATGTCTCGATTTACAAAAGAAACAGAAGCTTAAATTTGCTAATCTGAAATGTCCTATATTTTTAGATGTTAGCTAAATTTATCAAACATCAAATACAAAAACGAACGATCACGTTTCAAAGTAAAATCAACAGAAAATAATACAACTTACACTGCTACACATTTTTAATAAATAATCAATATAAAATATAGTATAAAAATATAAAATAATGTAAATAAATGCAATATAAAAAATACAACCTTATTGCGTGTGCAAAAAACATCTGAAGAATTTTCTTAAAAGACTAATAGGCAGAAAAAAGCGTTAAATGGTATAAACCCAAATCGTTGCTAGTTACTATTTCCATCACACCAAAAAGTATCTTTATTTTCAGTACCTTTACGTTTTAAGTACAGAACGTTACATATGTCATTTGAGTACCATGAAATATACCACTATCCATGCATTTCTTTAATATCAAGAATTAATTGGTTAAATCACATTAACAACGTTTTACGGACTCCACAGGTTTTAACAATTGGTTTGATAAAATTATGTGAACTTTTTTATTCTAAATTTATTTTTGTCTACACTGTCAGTTAAAATAATTATGTTAGTATTCATATATTTACTTAGATGACAATATTCGCCACTTTATTGTTTTTCATCAGCAAGTTTGCTTCCAGCAATTCACTACACACAGTTGAACGGTTTTTGCATTCTGAACTATTCTGAAGGTAGATATATGTATACACAATTTTGAATCATATACTTATATAAAATTCAAATAAAATTACGCGTACGTAATACTAGGTTTGAAAACACGTCAGGAAAATTACAATATTTTCAATAAAAATATACCTCTCGTCTGATATCAAATGTGTTATTATACATAAGTAGTACTCCCGGCACTATTGCGCCCGAAGGATGCCGCTTCATACTGATTGGATGATTGATGTCATCAAAAATGACGAATATTTGTTCGAACTTTTGTCATCAGAGCAAGCATCGTCAAGAACACATTGCTAGGCCGCTATAACAGGCGGCCATAATGGATGATCATGTGACAAAGTAGATAACGTATTTTAAGGCCACCATAATAGCCATGATTCATATGGTACATGTCATTAATTAATTACTTAAATCGTCCAAAAAAAGACTATTAACACTAATTCACTCATAATCAATCATCTTAAATAGGACGTTCAACTACTTAATTAACTAATTTATAATTAGTTAATTAAATCACTTAAAATCTAGTTGTCATAAAAAGAACCCTCACAACCAATTAATTCATAACATAAAGGACAATACAATAATTAAAAGTGAAAAATTTTGAAGTATTTCAATAATAAAGTATTGATTAACTGATACAATTGTAGTTAATTTGTCCTAAAGAGAATGATAATATAATTAAAACTTAACTGATCAAATATTTTTAATGACATGAAATATTTATTGTAATATGATTCCAACGTATATTCTACTAGGCACACAATACTTGACAGTAGGTATGAATCAATATCACGTAATAAATGAAACTTATACTTTATACAATAATTTACAGTGTAAATAAAACGTTTATTATGCAATAACAGTTTCACTAGTTATGACAAAATAAACTCCACATATTACTTTATCTCATGTTTTTCAAATTTGGAGTCCTAAAAAAGGACATTAAATTTCCTCACCATTCATATGTCCTAAAAGAACGATATATTAAATAAAACTTACTCTTTTTAATTAAGCAATCAAGTGTTTTTCAATGACAAAATATATTTTATGTAACATGATCATAATTACATGGCCAGGTGACTAAGGCGCTTGATTTGTAAATTGAGGGTCACAGGTTCAAATCCTCGTCATACTCAACCTTTCAGTTGTGAAGGCATTATAGTGTACGTTTAATCCCACTATTCTTTAGTAAAAGAATAGCTCAAGAGTTGTCGGTGGGTAGTGATGACTAGCTGCCTTCCATCTAGTCTTATATTGCTAAAGTAGGAATGGCTAGTGTAGAGAGCTCTTGTGTAGCTTTGCACGAAATTCAAAACAAACAAAAACAATTATATACATTTTTACCATGCATATAGATTTAAATCACTCTAAAAAAGAACATTATCATACAATAATTAAAACGTATACCTTATACAAAAATTTGCATCGTTAATGAAGTGTTAAAACTGTCAATAGTTTATGACAAAATAATTTTCACATTTTACAGTTTTTGGACCATCACTAACCCATCATGTTATACTGTATCCATGCAGCTCGTCTGTAAGTTCTTCAAGATCATATTCTAGAAGTGGATTGTTAAATCCATCTGAAATATAGACAAGACTGTCTGTATCCTAATACAAAACAGACAAATCTAACTTCTCTAATGTCTCATAAAATTTTAAATGAGCATACGTTGTTGTGAACGATGCCAGAAAGATGTTAATTTGATCTATCTGGGGCAAATATTTATGTTTATGTTTCCAATGAAGAGTTATAATTTTCTTATTAATTAAAATAACATCTATTGTAATTTTGGTGTCATTGTTCAAATCAAAGAATCATACTTTTAACAGAAGCTATGTAGGTCAGTTGTGACTTATCCTCAGACATGTCTCAACAATCCTAGAAAGAGTTATGATAAAATCTAGTAGTTAACCTTCTTCCTGGATTAAATTATATGTTTTCAGGGTAGAGTTGTATTCCTTTCTTTTCAGTCACTGTTCGATATATTTGTGTTTTGTCTCTGATGTACGGTGAGAGTGCCATCCTGAACTTTAATGTTTTATCTTTAGAAATGTATCTATATATGTTTTTAAATTGTTGAGTTGGATCTTTCACAAAAATGGTAAATTTCATAAATCTTTATTATCTTATAGCTACACTCTACAGATTTTCACCTTCTATGTAATCTATGTGCCGATAAAAGTTCTCTCTCATCTGAGTAATTGCCCAGTGGTGATATTCTTAAACTGACATATGTTTTACACAGAGAAAAAGCAAACTTCCCATAATTTATCTGAAACAAAAATGGTTGATAAAGTTTTCTCGGGGCTAAAATTTTACATATAACGAATCCAAAATAATTGTTTAAATTAGAAAAATTTGTCCTTATAACTGTTAGATTTCCAACATGATATTCACAATATTTGTGTCCATGGATATATATGTGAAATATGCATACTTGATTTTCCTCCTTCTTTTATGATATATAAAATCCTTGTAGCATTAACTCTTCCCCCACAGAAGTCTTATACATCCAAGCAGGAAACTGTTATGTGGTCCTTAAGAAAATGTATTAAATCAGTGTCGTTATTTTTATTTTGTTGAATTCATACTCTTATATTGTTACGATTTTGTATCCTAGACCGCAAGTTGGTTTTTGTCTTTTAATAGTTTGATTTCTCAGAAACCACGTGGATCTATTTAAAACTATATGTTTTGTATGAGAGGTGTAACATTTCTCATAACTCTGATAATATCGTCCTTAAAGCTCATAGATGGTGTTTTGATCCTTGTAATTGAAGATTTGTTTTTCACCTTCATTTAGTGGATGTTGAATCTTAGATTTTTGAATATAGTCTGACCATTCAACACTTATTATATTATACTGTATTATTATAGTTATTGTTCGTAAAATATCCGTGGTTAGGTATTAGAACTATCGATGGTGAAAACCTACTTCTGTAAGCATACTGCACACAGCGCCAGTCATTGTATACCTTCTTATACAAAAATAAGAATTTGCAGAATTTGTCACTGTTTACTATCATAAATAACACAACAGTTTATCTCGCGAATTCATCTTCCTCGTCTGCCTCAAAATAAAAAATATTCATTTAACATTTTTTTACATCTTTCTTCTGTAGAAAACATTGGTGGTTGCTTAAGACGTGGGTAATTTTACATCCTATACAAATGTATTAAACACAATGATGAAATTCAAAATTACGTCTATTTCTGTCTATAATGATAAAACAATCTCGCACTTGTAAAATTTATCAATAAAGATTTCGATTGTCTACCATTATTTGATTTATGTTGATTGTAACATTCTACAGATTTACAGTTTCTGTTAAACACAACAGACTCATCTTTCAGACATTTATTACTAAAATCAACATTGCAATATTCTGAACAACCTTTATAAGTTACACAGTATTTCGACGACATCTATTTAAACGTCATTTAAATATTCAAATACATGTAGTTTCGCATGGTTAAGGACTTATGAGTCAGTAGTGATTTTTGTTAATCTCTAATTTAATTATTATCTGAATATTTTCTAAGATATGCTAAGGCTGATATCATTTATTTATCACAGAAAAAGTTGTCATTGTTGTTAGTTATATGGATTATTTCTTAAGTCTGTCAAAAGCGATATTTGATAGTTTGACGCTCCTTAAAAAATGATAATCTAGCGATATATCTTTTTCACCATGATTTACTTTTTTAAACGTATAGTGTTTTCAGCTATGAAATATCATTATTTTGTAAGCATTTGTTTATCAGTTTGTTTGCTTGTTTCGTTATTGTGCACCTGCGCTCCGCCCATCAGGGTTATCAAAACCTGCTTTCCAGCAGTGAAGTCCGCAGACATATCACTGTGCCATTTAGGGTTAAAAAATACGGTAACTAGTAGAGGTTTTCTCTTTGTTTGTTTTTGAATTTCGCGCAAAGCTACTCGAGGGCTATCTGCGCTAGCCGTCTCTAATTTAACAGTGGGCCTGGCATGGCCGAGCGCGTTAAAGCGTGGGCTCGTAATCCGAGGGTCGCGGGTTCGCGCCCGCGTCGCGCTAAAACATGCTCGCCCTCCCAGCCGTGGGGGTGTATAATGTGACGGTCAATCCTACTATTCGTTGGTAAAAGAGTAGCCCAAGAGTTGGAGGTGGGTGGTGATGACTAGCTGCCTTCCCTCTAGTCTTACACTGCTAAATTAGGGACGGCTAGCACAGATAGCCCTCAAGTAGCTTTGTGCGAAATTCCAAAACAAACAAACAAAACAATTTAACAGTGTAAGACTATAGGGAAGGCAGCTAGTCATCACCACCTTCCGCTCTCTCTTAAGCTACTCTTTCACCAACGAATAGTGAGATTGACTGTCACATTATAACGCCCCCATGGCTGAAAGTGCGAGCATGTTTGGTGCGACCGGGATTCGAAACCGTGACTCTCGGATTACGAGTTGAACGCCGTAACACGCTTGGCCATGCTGGGTCTTAAGTTTTCTACTCGCAACCCTTCTAAATTATCTGTTTTCTTGTGAGGACGTTTAGCAGATATCTGTAAAAGACAAATGTTATTATTAAATGTAATTTGTAAAGAAAAATAATTTCAGATATGTAAGTTATATACAAGTTAATTAATTACCTCGCCTTACTCACTAGATGATCTCTTGACACTTTCAAAAGTTTATCTTTAATGTGCGTGTATCTATAAAATGAAGAAGTAAACCACATAATTTCTCTTTTTTATAGAAATGTATGTTAATCAACATAAATGGTATGTAATCAACTAACAGAAGTCAGAACTTCAGTCTTTTTAATAAACACAGGCCACAGAAGGAAGTAAATTATGCTTAATGTTTTTGATATGAATTTCTGCTGGTTGATAATGAAACCGTTTCTTACATAAATATAAATTATCTGTGAGAGCATTTTCGTAAAACAAGTATTGTTGATTCTTACATTCCAGAACCTTCTGCAAAATTTCGAGAACAGGCAGCACTTACGCAATAGAGAGCAAACAATATACGTCTCAGGCAAAAAAGGAAAATTGCATTGAAACAAACGTAAGCACCATAATAAATGTACAACAGTAAATCTTTTACAATTCCAACTTACATGTAATTATATGATTCGTGCCTGCCTGTATTTAAGATATTCATATCTTTCAATTATATATTTCATGCCTGAAAAACATCGTTTGAAACCTAATATGCAGTTATTGACAATAGGGAACTCAAAAGGGGATAAACCTCATTTCTTAACATTAGATATCGTCTTGTTAAATTTGACCTTTATTGTATGGCTATTTATCCAAACACTATAACAATACATCTAATGGTTGTTATTAATCAAGATTTATTTCATACACATGTATTTTCATAGCAGTTTATGTTATATAACTTATGAGTTAATCGAAAGCTATAGCTAAATCCATAATGGAAAAGCCCTTTCAGCCTATGGAGCGTTGTAATGTAACGGGCAATCCAACTATTCGTTGGTAAAAGAGTAGCCCAAAAGTTGGCAGTGGGTGGTGATGACTAGCTGCCTTCCCTCCAGTCTTACACTGCTAAATTAGGGACGGCTAGAGCAGATAGCTCTCATGTAACTTTGCGCAAAATGCTAAATCAAACAAACAAAAACATGTGCAACAGAACTATCTTAACATTGTAGTTAATAATCTCAGGATGGGATCACATTCTTATGATATAATATTTTAAGGACAAGCAAAATTAGAAATTTCACTACATTAGAAAACTAGAAATATTTGGTCATTAATTGGTTCATATGGTGAAATTCGTTAATCTTGGAATCAACGCGTTCACTTCCTGTGGCACTGTCTAATTGGTTGGATGGCAACTAATCACCTAGTAAACTATAAGCACGTGACTATACTCTGGTACACCTCATTTCGTACAATGAAAGCGGAGAAATCCCATAATAGTTTTACTTTATACCCATTTTGTTGCTATTTTAATCATTATTTCCACTACTAAATAATATTATCGTTCTAAATGCAAATACTCCCAAGTTGAATGATATGACTCGTGCATAACTAATTAATTACGTGCAAGCATCAAGTTGAAATGTAAATTATATATCTCGACAAACGATTGCTCGATGTAATGTTGAATAAGTACTCCCTACTTCATGTCTTTTTTTAATATTTTTAAATAGAGAGCTAGATAGAGTATTTGTTTATCAGTTTAAAATTACATTATTGAAAGGCGACGAGAGTTAATTCCTAAAACTGTAGTTTACTATAGGATCTTCTGCCTCATCTCTTTATGTCATAGATAAAAAATAATTTTCAAGCCGGACATTCTAAAAATTAATAAACGTCTAAATGCTAAAATCTGTAAGAAAGATTGAATTAATACTTCACCAGTTAAAAAGGTTTTACTTAGAAATCCACAAAAATGGAGACTTGTGGTTATATATACTTATTATTCTGTCTGGCAAGCGTCATAATTTTCCAACAGAAGAAGTAAAATCGGATAAGTTGGCGGTAGTTACATTTGTTACATTATTTCCAGATCTACTGGTCTTTTCTTAATAGCTTGCTGCCGAAGCTTTATATTGTAAATTATGCTAAGAGTTAAATGAGAAAAGGGTGGTTGGCAAGGTTGTCAGTGTTCTCGGAGAGACGAGAATGTAATGTTTCATTCATCCAGTGGAGTTACTCAGCTTTACTTTTACAACAGTCTTCTCGAAGAATTAAAGAACAAGTACAAATCAATCACAACGTCTTCGCTAAGCTTCAATAACATCATACAACTACCACAAGTTTTACTCAAAATTTTATAAACAATTATTCTGCATTTACAGAATTCCCGAGTTCTGGAGACGTCGCTGAAACTATTTTTCACAGTTTGTAAATGATATAAGCGTCTGCAAAAATATACCTTGACATTATCACAGGAAGTTGTGAGAGTTAAAAATATATCCAACATGTTATTTGTTAAAGGTGAGGAAGACTTAAAGGCAACTGTTAAATAGTGTAAAACTATTAAAAGATCTGGACGGCTTTACCTTTAATAATGAAAATTTACTGACGACCATCGAAGTCCTGTTGTAACGGAATGCTATTGTCTTAACCTGGGATTTCAAGCAAATAAATTTTACGTCATACCAAAGATTTTCAAAAAGAGCTGTTATATCATCAGACATTATGTCCAGACAGTTAGTTTGGTAGCCAGAGAGAGTTGTGCAGCATACTGATCAATGTTTATGTTGACAAGAGTTGCGTTTCAATAATGTTTATTTTTTTCAAACACGATGTCCTGGTACTTCATGATCGATGTGCAAGTGCTACATGACACCGTTTTTCGTTAAACAGTTTAATTTATTATTCATTAGGGGTTTGAAAACGTTAATAGCAGTGGTAACTTCTCCATATGCAATGACCTTAGTCATATTCCGTTCGATAGAAAGCTCACACGAGAGTCCTGAAATTGTCTTCCTTTCAAATATACGTAAAGCTACGGCAGAAAATTTGTGAAATATTTCAAGAATAGATAAATTATTCAAAAGTCAATGGAAGATTGCAGCTAATCTAGAGCTTAAGACGTACGAGAAATAAGTTTTTAAGGCAATTTCATCTAATGTTACAACGATGAAAGAAGCAAGGTAGTGGACGTTCTTTGGGTCTCTTTAAATGCGGAACCGTATGCACGACAATAGTTAAAGTAAAGCTTTAGCGCAAAATTCATTTATACAACAAAACAGTATTAAGCACAAAGCTACACAATGGATTATCTATGCTATACCCACCACGGGTATCGAAATCCGTTTTATAGCGGTGTGAGTCAACAGACATACCGCTATGCCACCAACATTACGCTATTGTAGCTCCTGATGAAACTATAATAGCGAAATATCCAGCTATTATGTACAGAGATATCTGTCGCGATTTTATTTACATTTATAGAAATGTCTCATAATAAATTCCTATTTAGATATAAAAAGTTAAGAAGAAGAATCAGTACACCTAAAAACTTTCGTTTCAGAATTAATTCTTACTTCCCTGACATTTAAATTATATGCTGTATTGCTCCTTATCAGACATTTCCATGCTTTCTATTTACTAATTGGTTTACTTTTGCAATGGAAATCCAAACCATTTATAGCAAGTCATGCATTATTGCAAGTTTTCATCCATGAATAAGCATCGTTAACACATTGCTATATGTATGTTGGTGCACACAAACCTATTATTTTTTTTCACTTCGCAATTGACCGTATAATCATATCCATAATAAAAGTATTTCAAACTTTGTGTTCTTTTTTATTTTGTTTTCGGATCTTACAGATTACAGATACTAGAACTGGTAAAGTTAGAACCTGGAAATTTTCTAAATTAATATAGATTAAAATATAAACAAGGTTTCGTGTGGTTGTAAAAGCTCGAAACGTTTTATCTACAAACCATCTTTCAGGAATGTTATTATCATTCTAAATTTATTATAACCAGTAACAGCACCAAGGATTAGAATGTAAAACTGACTTTCAGGAACGTTTTTATCAATAGAATTTTGCTACAGTCAGTGAAAATGCCACCAAATGGAATATAAAACCGTATTTCTGGAGTTTTAATAACTTTCAACTTTAAAGTAATCAGTAAAAACGCCAGGGAAGAGAATACAAAATTCTTTCGAGAATTTGTTATCAATCGACTTTTACTATGGTCAGTAAAAGCATCAGAGAAGGTAATAAAAAATCGTATTTTAGAAATTCGTTGATTTATAATATTGTTGTATAATTATTGTTCTTACGAGTTAACATTTTCACAATGTTAATTATTTAGTGATATTTTTTTACTGTTGTTAAGATTTTTAATTTTTTTAAGTCCGTAACATAAAGTCATCAGATCATCCCATAAGTAATGTTGTTTGTAACACTAAGATTTAAAAGAAAAGAAAAGAACTCAAATACAAACTTTAATCAATTATGTATTTTACATCACCTTCAATAACAGTCTGCAAGTGTCTCAAAATATTTTCAGTACCACGCTTATAAAAATAAGGTGGTTTTGAAACAAAAAATAGTACAAAAACCATTTTTAACTTATTCATATAAGTAAACTGTTTTTAATTCAGATGATGTTGAAAGCTTCTGAAAATATAGTTATCTGAAGGAGCAAGATCGGGAGAACAAGGAAGGTGGGAAAGAGTCTTCCAGCCAAGCTTTTAAATTTTTCTGGAAGTGATCCTAACGGTGTGAGGACATATACTGTCATAATGGAAAACAACTCCTTTCCAATTCACCAACGCAGGTCTCTCTTTTTTTTAGTGCAGAGTTTAGTCAATTCAGTTGCTGACACTATCCTTCAGCAGTGATTTTGTGGTTTGGTTGTCATGATTAAAAGTTTCTTTCACCACCTTTATCCCACCAAATACTAAGCAGAACTTTCCCAGGGTTTAGGATTGCTTTTAGATATGGTGTAGCTAGTTCTTCTGTACTGACCTACTGTCGGGGGCGCTTAACATTTTGATAGAGTAGTCAATACTCATCTTCAGTCAATAAACGGTTCAAAAACGAAGCTTGAAGTTCACGAGAGCAAAGAGATGTACAGACGTCTTCTCATGTTTTCAGATTATCAGCTGGTAATTCATGTGAAATCCATTTTCAAAACTTTGAAACTGTCCCAAGTTGTTGCAAATGTTGATGGACAGTGAAAGAAGATGAATTGGGTTTCTGGGCTAATTCTTCAATAGTTACAGCACAATTCTCTTCAAATGTTGCTAGAAGCAGGTCATTATCAAACTCAACAGAGTGCCCAGTGCGACCTGCATCTGTCAAACTTTAGTTACTAGTTTTAAAGTTATTGGACCGTTTTTAAAACTTCCTCAGATTCAGAATGTCATTACCGTACGTCTCTTGAATGCTTCGCATGGTATCCGTAACACTTTTCTGAACTCGTAAAACATTACATGCCTTATGTACTCCTTTGACCCCTACATGATAATTGAGGCTTCTTACATAAATAAAACAAAAACTAGTAAAGAAAGGAACTGGCTTAGAGTTAATGTGCTTATCAAGTCATCCCATATAACTTATATGATTTTGAAAATAACTTCATTCAGCCAAGAAGTATGCATTTAAACTTATCCTATCTCAAAAAACAGCATTACTTATGGGATGATCTAATGAATTAATTCAAGGTATGGAGTTAAATAATATGAAAAGTTAATGTGAATAATAGATTGTCAATATTGATTGAAGATTAATAAGTATTTTATCTTAGCACCTATTGTACAAATTTTATAAAAGGTCCTGTTGAATACTTCTTATGAAATCGCAATAGTCAGGAATCTAATTATAGTGTAGCTAAGCTTTCACCTTCAATATATATGTTCATCTAGTTTTCATCATATTGAACGCTCCAACTTTACGTTATTATCTAGACGCTTTAGTAGCTTTACATATAATTGTCTGTCCTTTTGTGTTTTCATGTTAACTTCAGTACCTAAATGTAAATCAGCTTGTGTTTGTATAACGGAGGATATCTGTAAAATTTAGTTAGTTGTAAATACAATTATTTATGTGTAACCGATTGCTTGCAGGAGTCTTTGGTACATCGTGAATCTATTAGGAGGTACAAAAGAACAAATAAACAGATCAAAACTCAATATTCTAAAGTTTTAAGCTGACATTATTTTTAGCATATATCACACTAGTTAAAAAAAGATTAACATAAAGTAGTATTTAATCATTCATATAGCACACCAGTTCATAAGATGTACCCTAAATATAGATGCTGATGAATGGAACCACATATCACTTTTTGCCCGTGCATGTTTTTGACGAATTATAAATCAGTGAGTCGAAACTGTGTGTCGCGAGACTTGCAATTATGAACCATTGCGGGCCAAGATAATTATTACTGCCCTAAACGAACAAATCTGATGCATATATGAACCTCTATTTGTGTGCAAAGTAACAAAGTTGGCCTTGTAATGAAAACGTTTGAGCAGCTCTGTTGTATGTAATACCAAATTACATTTTTTACTGTCGTGATGTTTGGAATTATCTAACGACGGTTCTAATACCAAAACTACTGAAATCAAGCTTGATAATTACATTAAACTTAAAATCGGTTTGAATGTGACCTTCAAAGGGCACTGTGGTGTTTTCTTCTACATTACATAACTATAATAAACAATTTAATCGTAGTCTATATTTACTGGGTACTGAAACGAGCAAGTACTTTTCTACTTAGATATGGAGAAAAAGAATAAACATGGATATTAAAACAATTCTTGCGTGAAATTTAACGTCACTAAAATTACTGGTTTTTAATTTATGATAAAATAGTCACAGAAAATTAAAGCCCATCAAAAACTGTTGAAAGTTAAACACCAATAAAATATTCTAAAATGTCACTGGAAAAAAGCTCAATATCAGTCGGTTTTATTGTGCTACGTATAACACGAGCCTTATTAGTGCCATAAAGACTTTTGATAAAATTTGATAGTAATTTTTTATTGGTTGAATCTCATCCCCAGTAAGAGAGGCTGTGAATTATGACAGTTCTAACAAGAATTTTATACGTTCCATTTTCTATCTGTTTTATATATATATATTGCCTCTTTTTATACTTATGTAGAAATTCAACATTTTATTTAAACACTGTTGTTGTTGTTTTGAATTAAGCGCAAAGCTACACAATGGGCTATCTGTGCTCTGCCCACCACAGGTATCGAAACCCGGATTTTAGCGTGTAAGTCCGCAGACATACCTCTGAGCCACATCTTTAAATTACAGCAGACATAAACATATTTATCCATGTTTCATATTCGAGTCCGAGAAATTAAAAAATATAATTATTTCTAAATTAGTTTTATATACATCGTAAGTGACGTGTTTTAAGACTAATAATTTCAAACCTTATTTTATATGTTAGGCGAAGCATTTCACTAAGTTTAATTATGTGTAACAGAATTTCACATTACAACTGAGTTATTTTAAGGAGAATTTTTTATCATTTAGAACGAAATTTCACATACCTCTCCAGAATTTACAAAGATACATATGTATTTTCCAATTTAAGTATCAAAAAATACTGTTGTATGTTCATTTTTTAATAAAAGCTCGCAAAAACTTAATAAAAGCCAAATTTTATTTTACTCTTAAGATAAAATAACACAAGAACAAATTGTGAACACTTCATAAACTGCTCTCTTATAAAAATATCGCACTAACTAGTTTGAAAGTATTTGCAGTAGCACCACAGCTTAGGGGCATCGAAGCTCTCAGAAATATTAAGTCTGCTTAGGTAGTGAGTATATCTACTTAAAGCGACCAAAATAGCTTTCCAATGTCGTTGCATAGCCGTGTAAAAAATATTTCCCAAATCACTTACTAACACATGACTTAAGCAAATATTATTTTTCCAGAGGTTGTTGGAATTATAACCACTACCATGGTAAGCTCTGTCTACTGTGAACAAATTATTTTTGTTAAATATCATAAAATATCGGAATATATGGAAAGAAACAACTAAGGAATAGTGCGATAACTATTGAGTAAGTGGTGACTAATATCCATATTTTTAAAATAATTGGATAGTATATACAATTGCCTTGAGTGTGTGTGTTTTTAGCTTTAACGAACCTTTAAACCTTTCTGAACAACATGTGATAATTTTTGTTATGTACTTCTCTTAGGATACGGTAAGACATTCTCTAATACTGAAAAAGAATAGGTAACATTGTTTATGTTTTCATTGGGATGCCACTGATGGTTGTTGTTTTGAATTAAGCACAAAGCTACACAATGGGCTATCTGTGCTCTACCCACCACGGGTATCGAATCCCCGATTTTAGCGTGTAAGTCCGCAGACATACCGCTGAGCCACTGGGGGGCACTACTGATGCTACTTGTGAATCCTGGTAAATTATTTACCCGAATCATCAAGTTTTATTTTTATTTTTCATACATCATTTCTGTTGTTCTGGTCCATGTAGTTGATCTTATGTGTATTTATATAAAACTAATTATAATAAAAGAAATCAACTGAAGTGTTAGTAATTACGTGTTTATTATTTTTATTTTATTTTATTGAAATGTTTCGCAAAATTACACGAGGGTTATGTGTGCTAGTCGTCTTTAATGTTGTAGTGATAGACTAGACGGGGCCTGGCATGGCCGAGCGCGTTAAGGCGTGCACTCGTAATCCGAGGGTCGCGGGTTCGCGCCCCCGTCGCGCTAAATATGCTCGCCCTCCCAGCCGTGGGGATGTATAATGTGACGGTCAATCCCACTATTCGTTTGTAAAAGAGTAGCCCAAGAGTTGGCGGTGGGTGGTGATGACTAGCTGCCTTCCCTCTAGTCTTACACTGCAAAATTAGGGACGGCTAGCACAGATAGCCCTCGAGTAGCTTTGTGCGAAATTCCAAAAACAAACAAAAACAAGACTAGACGGAAAACAGGTGGTATTGACCAGCTGTTAATTACCGGGCTACTCTTTTAATAACTAATATTGGGATTATCAGTCACGTTATAACGCCCCACTGCTGAAGAGGTCGAATTTGTGCAGTGAAAGGTTGAATATCTGCGACATGCAAATTTTGAGTAAAATTTCCTGACCACGAGATCCTGTCTTTTGTGAACAAAATAAGTGGCTTCTAAATATAACAAAATATTGGGATGCACGAAAATAAATAACTAGCATAGAGTGTAAATATTATTATTTTATAAATAATAAATTATGTATCTAATGGAACGTCTTTTCGTATTGAAACAAGCTTAATGTATCAGGCTTATTTATTTTTTGTTTTTATACTAAATTCAAAACCACAAAAAGTTTGACTGTTTCATCTACCTTCTTAACTATTGTTTTTTAATTTTCTTAAAGACGCAAAAATCTCCACACTGATTAAAAATAAGAAAAAAATAATAATATTTCATTTTCTCCAAGTTACATTAACCTCAACCAACAGCAAGTGAATTAATCAGACGACTATTTCGTATTTCATACTATGCATGTTAAGGATAAAAATCAGTTAATTCAAACTTCATATCATTTTGACATTAATTTTATCTGCACTGTAAACATGTTTATCCGATGTGTTTATCAAAATAAATTCACAAGACTAAAATTGGTCGCCTTAATGTTAAAAAGCAGATTTGGTTTGAAATTTACTGACTCAGAGCTCCTGAGGCTACTTGCGATATTTTTTATGTTTCTTCTATTTCAAATATTTTATGTTATCGCAAAAATAGAGTTTCTCGTGATAAGTTAAAAAATTCAATAATCAACTTTGTATTTTCAGATACTGTTAACACCTATTTCAACTTGCTTATTTCTTTATACTATTTGTTTATTTGATTTTGAATTTTGCGCAAAGCTACACGAGGGTTATCTGCGCTAGTCGCCCATAATTTAGTAGTGTAAGACTAGAGTAAAGGCAGCTAGTCATCACCACCACCGCCAACTGTTGGGCTACTCTTTTACTAACGAATAATTGGAAAGACGGTCCCATTGTAACGCCCCCACGGCTGAAAAGACGAATATATTTGGTGAGACGGGGATTTGAACCTGCGATCCTCGGATTACGAGCGCCTTAACCACCTGATTATAATAATAGCTTTATTTACAACGACCCGCAGAAAGACTGGACAAGGACAGTTCATTATTTTAAGGTTGAAGACAAGTAACCTCAGATTAAAGCATGAGTTTACAAGGCTGAAGCCCAGGGCCTCACACTAATTAGAGGGCTTCAAGCTATGACTATAAATGTATTGCACAAAGAGGTTCTCTTTCGAGGGAGTCTCTGGAAACTGAAAAACCTTGGGCCAATTAAAACCTTAATCTGGCCTTGCAGACAGGGTTGTTGAAATAACATTCTTGGTCCTCTGGAAGACTCTTTTCAATAGATAAATTTGGAGGAAAAGTTGCAATATTATGAATCTAGTGACCTAACCACCTAGCCATGTGGGGCGTTCAGTTGTTTAAGTGTGGTTATTTTATTAATGACATAATGTGAAGAATTGTGGTACAAAAATCAAGAATGTAAAAGATTCGCACCTGAATCCCTGTTAATCAGACAGATCTTATGACTAATATCTTGGGTGCCGTAATCCTAAAGATTCTTAAAAACAAACAAACTTGGCTAGTTATTAAGTATGGAATGCATCAGTGTGAAAATTAACTGAAAAAAAGTAAATTTATATTATTGAATAAAGATGATAGACCTGATGGAAATGTTGTCAGCAGATGGCGTAAACTTAATCAGTCATTTAAATTGGTAATCTGGTAATTCTATAGATAAATGTTGTTTTCGTTTTAATTTTGCAAAACATTATACTCCTGTGGATGACGCCGGGAGAAACGTCAAAACATACAAACTTTTTCCAGTATCATTAAATTTAAGTATTTTTACTCATTTTTATCCTGTACAGTAAAGTATTTATATTTTATTGTAGTTTAGAAGTTGGAAACGGTCTCATTTTCAGAATTGTATAGAGAGCAATCGTTGTTTTTAAAAATGTAAGTTTTCAATATACAGTAAACTTGAATAAATGTTAGCATCCTAATGTACCCTGCGACATTTTTTATGAAAAATCTTTTAAAATGTTGTTTGATTATCAGAGCGTTCGACTTCTACTCTGTGGGTTGCTGTTTCAAATCCCCTAAATCGAACATGCTAGCCGTTTCAGATATGGGAACCTTGTAGTATGACGGTCAATCACACTATTTGTTGGTAAAAGAGTACACCAAAAGATGGCCACCATTGGTTTTAACTAGCTGCCTTTGCTCTAGTCAATCGCTACTAAATTAAGAACAGTCTTCGGATAGCTTTGCGCGAAATTAAAATAAACCAAGCCTTAAATAGTACACATAATAGCAAGCTTTATTCTGCGAAAACACATAATATGGCATTTTTAATCGTGTAAATATTACTAATAAACGCAAACAAAGCTTTTAAAAAATTTTCTAAGTCAATAAAGTCTCGATAGATGTTTCATTGACTAGTTCAGTTAAGGATTATTAACATAAATATTGTTAACATCACTATGTTATAACCAAACATATTAAGCTGTTACGTTTTTCCTTATTTCAAGTCGTTTTTTCATTTTTATTCAGAGTATGACTTTCGCGTAGAGAATTTTTAATGATCCACATCTCGCAGTTATTCGAGAAAAGCAAGATGGAAAAAAGAAAGAGTCCAGTAAAAGAAAATCCAAAATAAAGAAAGACGTGACTACCAAAATCACAGGAGAGAATTTCTTTAGTTCTCCACCTAAATCTGGAAAAGCAGAAGCCGATTCTAAAACTGCTGGGGCTGTGGAAAAGTGGATAATGAATTTAACTTATCGATTTCATTTACTTTAGTTTTTCTATTTCATCCTTACCTTGTTGAAAAGTCATTGGACGTTCTTCGAGGCTTTTTATTTCGTCTTTACTTCTATGAATACAATTGAATTAGAAGACGTTGCGCCTCATAGTCTCATCTACATGATGGTTACTTGTCCCCCTCTGCCACAGCGGTAAATCTTCAGATTTACAATGCTGAAATCAAGGGTTTGATGAGACTTTGATATAAGAAAACACACACACGCACTTGATGGTTACTTTTATTTATATTCTTTTTTGACAAAGATTAAAATCTATGTGTGTCAATGTCATTCATGAAAAACTGTCAGCATCTTTTGAGAAAACTAAAGTTCGTATTGAGACCAGTTACACCAAACATGTTCGCCCTTTCAGCCGTGGGAGTGTTATTCTGTCACGGTCATTCCCTATTCGTTGGTAAAAGAGTAGCCCAAGAGTTTGCGGTGGGTGGTGATGACTACTGCCTTCTTTCTAGTCTTACATTGCTAACTTAGGGTCGACAAAATTAAAAACCAACAAATAAACCTTATTAAAATATGATGGATCTAATGAATTAAAAATTAGTAATTTAACCAAATAACGTTGATTCAGCTTCGACCACTTTCTCTCTTTATTGTTATGGTATTTTTATGCCACTTAGAGCAAATTGTTGTAAAAGCAAATAATTGTTTATTTTAAAAAACATTTCTCGAATGTTACTGTCACCCGCTCGTAAGTCTACGGATCTAAAACACTAAAATCAGCGGCTCAATTCCCCTCGGTGGGCTCAGCCAATGGCCCGATGCGGCTTTGCTATAAGAGAACACAAACACAGATATTACTTTAGTCGACATTATAAAATATCATGTTGTTGACCTGAACCTCAGTACATCAAGTATTTTGTTTCAATACCATTAATCGTACCACAAATAAGTTTAATGAATCAGTAAATTATTAATATAAACTTCTTTAGAAAGTATCGTTACATATTATTTATGTGCTTACTGTGTAAAAGTGTGACCCTAGGGTGAGTATAAACATTCTGAATATTATTTTGTTAATAAATGTTGCTTTCTCTGGTGTAGTGATAATATGTAATTCTCTTGTAGTTATTAATCAGAAAAAAATAACGACAAAAAATATTCTTAAACACTGTCTTTATCAATGTAAGCCTGTCAATAAACGGCTTTAAAGAAGCTACAATGTTAAAAGAGAATGTTTTAGAAATATATCTAGTGTGTAGAAAAAGATCAATCATCCTTTCGATAGTCCTCGAGTAGCTTTGTGGGAAATTCCAAAACAAACAAACAAACAATCATCTTTTCTTTAACTTGCACTATACAGCTTGAATACGTTATGTTAAATAATTTTCCGTATCTATCTGCGCTAGTCATCTCTAATTTAGCAGTATATGACTAGAGGAAAGGCAGCTAGTAATCATCACTCACTGCCAAATCTTGGGTTACTCTTTTACCAACGAATAGTGGGATTGACCGTCACATTATAACGCCCCCACGGCTGAAAGGGCGAGCATATTTGGTGCGACAGGGATTCGAACCCGCACATCTCGGATTAGGGATCGAGTGCCTTAACCACCTGTCCATGCCGAACATACTGAAAAGAAAAACATACTGTTTTCAAGAATTTTAACAATAGTGGTTACAAAATCACTCTAACGCAGTAGTTTTTTTTTCAAAGTTAGATAAAATTAGAGTGGAGGTCCAAGTCCCTCTCATGTCATTGTGGAACATAGAAGGAATAGATTATTTATGTAGATGAACATGTACAGAAGTCTGTTTTTGGCTGAACAATTCACACTCTGGATATGCAAACTGATGATATGCATAGTTCCAAAAAATATATATTTAAAGTACGTAAAACATTACTAAAACTATTATATTTGTCAATTTATTTCTCAGCATTGACTTTATTGTTATGGTCATTTTTATTGTTTCTCTTGGATAAACAATGTATTTGATTACTTAGAATTTGATATTTCGTTAAATATAAATTGACATATGTTGGTTTGCAATCTATACGGATGTCTGTTTCTTCATTAAGAAAAAGCCCCAGAGCATACAACGCATTTGAAATCCATAAAACATAGACATTTTTTACCAACAACTGTGTTGTAAAATTAGTTGATGATTGTGACAGTTACCAGTGAGATTTCACGATTTCATCTTATATTGCAACGAAATATTTTTATAAAACTCAGTATGTTTGGTAAGTTAAACAGATACAATTTGGAAGAAGAGAGTGGCTGCAAGTATAAAACCAGGTTGTTTCATGAAGAGTATAAGAGGTAAAAATTAAAGAAAATAAATTTAAATTAGCTGGTATTATAGAAGATGCCCCCCAGTGGCACAGCACTATGTTTGCGGACTCACATCACTAAAAATCGGGCTTCGATACTCATGGTGGACAGAACAAAGACAGCCAATTGTGTTACTTTGTCCTTTATTCCAAACAAACCAAATCAAATTATAGGAGATTTAAAATATTGCAGAACGTTAAAAAAGTTGATGAAACAGAAAACTAGGATATCCAAAAGGATGTTTGTTTGTTTTTGAATTTCGCACAAAACTGCTCGAGGGCTATCTGTGCTGGTCGTCCCTAATTTAGCAGTGTAAGACTAGAGGGAAGTCAGCTAGTCATCATCACCCACCGCCAATTCTTGGGCTACTCTTTTACCAACGAATGGTGGGATTGATCGTCACATTATAACGCCCCCACGTCTGAAAGGGTGAGCATGTTTGGCGCGACTGGGATGCGAACCTGCGACCCTTAGATTACAAATCGCACGCCTTAATACGCTTGGCCATGCCGGGCCACCAAAAGTATGTATTGAAAAACGAGGCTGAAAACGTAAAAATTAACTGTAAGGATTATTTTTAAAGTTCATTAATCGTAAAACAAATGTTAGGATGAGGATAGGGTCCTGAAAGTTGACAAAGGAAGGCTTATATCTGATTGTTATGAAAATACTAGGTTATTAAATTCTGTTTTTTCTTCACTTTTTACTTATGAAAACTTAAACAATATAGCTGAACAAGACAATTATATAAATTATGAGAGTATTGAAATAAAAATTGGGAAGTTTGAAGTTTATAAAAGGATGAAGCTCCTGGGTCACATAATATTTCTCCTAGTGTTTAAAAGGAGGTTAAGGATTGGATGTGTAAGCCACTTGACACGATGTTTTGCTAGTCCTTGAATAGTGGACAAGTATCAACAGATTGGAGATTAGCTACTATCACTCCTATTTTCAAGGGAAGTAATAAAAGTTGTCCCAGTACTTATAGGCCTTGCATCAGTTGTGGAAAATTTTTATTTGAAATTCTGATCAAAGATATTTGCAAAGTAATTTAACAGAATTTAGGATTTTATTGGATTGTCAATATGGGTTCACGAAGGGAAAATCTTGCCTCACAAACCTTTTGACATGCTTTGAAAATGTTACTACATAGGCAGATGAGATAGGGTGTTGACTTGGTGAATTTTCATAGCTTCATGGCAGAACGCAGAGGGTTGTTATAAATGGATTTCAGTAAAACTCGATTAATATTGCAAGTAGTGTACCTCAAAATTTAGTTTTAGCACAATTGCTTTTAAATGTACGTTAATGATGGAGATAAAGGAATGGTCAATAAATTACTTGTGCTGAACATATCATGGTATTGAGTGTTGCTTGCCGTGAAGAGGATTTGTGCTTTTCAAGATAATTTAGATCATTTAACGAGTTAAATGATTAAATGGCATGCGGATTTTATTATGATGAATGCAAAATACTGCATATGGGTTATCATAATTTGAATTATAATATAGACAGGAATAACCTTAGTAATGTAATTAAAGAAAAAATCTTAGGGTAATGGTTGATCAGTCTCTTAAAACATCCAAGCAGTGTGCTTTCTCTAGTGGTAGGGCAAGTAGAATTTTAGGTTATATTTACTGACATATTGAATACAAGTCTAAAGAGGTTATAATTTCATTGTATATGATACGTTTTAGGCCACATTTAAAGTACTACTGGAATAGTTTTATTTTACAAATAGCAAGAGGCAGTAGCTTTGAATGTCTTTAAAATAAAGTTTGATTGACATGTGAATGATAAGAGCTGGATTTACTCTTTTTTCAATAGTTTTTAGTTTGGGATAGAAAATGGCACAGCCGAAATTGGCCAACAAGTCCCTTGTTGTTCTAAACATTATGTTGTTTATTATGTTAATGTATGATACTTAATTGTTGTTAACTGATACCTCTGTTTTTAACATAATGACAGAATATGATATTGATTTATTGTAATACCTTTCATATCATATTGTATTTCATTGTGGTTGTTCCCATGATTATTTCAATGGATATAGAGTCAACGCCATCTGACTAATGTAGAAAATAAAGAACGAAGGACGAGATTTATTTTGTTCTGTCAGTTAGAAACAGCAAAGTATCCCTTCAGTAAATGATAAGTGTAAAACATCTATTTTTTTTCGAATTTTATCAATACAATAACCCATTTTTGGAATGCGATAGGGATTTGTTTTTGACACATTTACTTTATGAAGGTCTGTACAGAATTTAACTGAATCATCAAATGTTGGAACCAGAACACAAGGTGAAGACCAGTCACTTTGATGGGGCTCTACAATGCTGTGTTGCAGCAAATAATTTAAACATTTTTTTTACATATTTCATCGACCTTAATTGAGTTCACACGACAGGGATGTTGCTTCACCAGAAAAGTGTCATTTGTATCTATATCATGAACAGTAATTTTGGTTTGATTAGAAACTTTCGGAAATATATTTGCATCCAATCAGTAAACTAGTAAGTTGCTTTTTCTTTAGCCGCAATGACCGAGTTTTGAATAAAGATTAACCAGAATGTCAGAATTCTATTCTACTCTGATATTTTCACTTTTAAGAGTGTCTGAGTCAAAGCAACTGTGATGAGTGTCAAAAGAATACTCAACATATCGCAGATATGATATGACTTCAATATATTGATATGACACAGTAGGTAGCCTTTTCATGATTAAGTGTTTTTACAACACAGCTCATATCACTGAACTTCCAAAAGACGTCATAAGTATCATGATATCTAGTTTTTAATGGATGTTTCATATTCAGTAAAACTACTAAAACCTTGTCACCAGGATGGAAATTATGCTCTTTAGTACTGTGGCTATAAATGTTTTTCATTTTAGCTTGGAATAACTTTCTCTAGCCAATTCACAAGCATGTAAGAATCTGGACCAAAACTTGTAAATGTACTCCAGTAAGAGTATTTCTTTCAAACCATCTTTCAACCATTGTTCCTTCAGAAATTTAAACAACGACGTTCTGAATAGTCAAACATTTAATTTAATGTGCTAAATCATAATGACACTTGAGCTGGCTCACGAGTAGAAAATAATAATAATTGAACTCCTCCATCACTATTCTTCTCGTTATCGAGACAGTAAGTCAGCATTATATTCTTCAAGGTAAAATGGAACCTACAAAGTGAATTTTGAGATAGATTCTGGACAGTACACACCAGATTTGATTTATATAGCACTGAATTGATAAACAACTTGTTGAAACAATCCTAACATAAAATTTGATCCATGATCAGACTGAAAGGCTTTGAGTAAGCCAGCCAAAGTGAAAACGTAAATCAAAGTCTAAATTTTTGTTAGCTAAAATGTTTTCCAAAGAGATAGCTTCAGAAACTAAAGTGGATTCACACATAATAGTGAACAAATTCTGCCTCCCTGATCAAATTTTGATAAAACTCTAACAGGATCCACAATCACACAACTGAAGGGTGCTTCAAAAGCTAGAATATGTTTTAAAGGAGCCAAAATGTTTTTTTATTAGGTGTTCTAAACAATTGACAGGTATGGCAAGTTTTACAAAACTAAAAAAACATTGCCTGATTTTTGGCAAAAAGAAGTATCTCCTAATTTTTGTCATAAATCTTGTGGACACCTAAATAGCCTCCCATTAAACGTTCTTGGGCAACTTTAAGTATTTCAGAACAATATGTTTTTGAAAGAATGATTTTATAAACTACAGCCCAGTCTAAACCTGGCTTATCTAGAAGTCTCCATTTCTTCATACGCCTTCCATTTTTGAAAAATTAATCATTCCGAACTTTCTCTAGTTCATCTTTCGGGAGTACGTATTTGAATAGTGAAAAAAAATCTACTGATCATCTTCTTGCTCGGCGATCATTTTATTTTCAGCAAATAGAACTTCAACAGGAGAACCAAAACCCTCACGCCGCTTATATCACTCACTGAGAAACTGTCATTAGTACAATCCTTCACATGATCTCTATTGGATCCAAAAGTGTCTGAGACAAATCTATTACATCATCCTATAAATACGTTTCTATTATGTGTTTTAGGCTTACTTTCATAGTTTGATCTCTATGTCGTAGTTCACGAGAGAAACACATCAGGATTTTCTTCATTGACGACATCATCCTTAGATGAAATAGAGATTGGCTTAATAACCATTTTGAGTTGGGCAACAATTTTTTCCCCAGCCAAAATGTTTCCTAATAATAATGTTACACCCTTAATTGGTAGATTAGGTCTCACTCCAACCTAAACTAGGTGTGCTGATAGATAAATGTTATGAAGAGGAGCATTAACAAAGACACCCACGATACCTTTAGCAAAGAAAGGATCCACAGTGGTAGAACTCAAACCTAAATACAATATAGTCTCTAATGACAATGATTGAATTGCCCTCTTATCACGTAGAATGCCTATGGTATGAGGCTGGCAGTTTCATTTGTCAAAGACACAGAACTAACAAAAACAAAATGTCTAAATTCGTCCCTGAAAACAATAACCTTTTAATCAGTAGCCAAATCAACAAAATCGAGTGATCTGGTGAAATTACGTCAATATGTGGACACGAACACACTAAGTGTTACATTATTTTCTTTTTTTTTCCTTTTCAAACACCAACAATCACATATAACACGAACAGATTTTTTACAGAAATGGAAGACAGGTTTTGATAAAGTTTTATCCTGACTGTCGAAAATTTCGAACAAGAAGAGCTGGATTTTTAAAAGAATCCACAGCTTTAGTGGATTGAGCAGATAGAGGTTTATGTCGAAATACTAGAAATTTCTTTTTTACGAAAAATACTTTCATGTGTTATAATGTAAATATCAAAAAGAAAAGCTACGTCGTGTAAAATTTCAGTTTTATTTTCATTGTCCCAAATTTTGAGGTCGTTAAGTGCACGACGTTTAAATACCTCAATTAGATTTAATTGCCTTAGTTTGTCAAAACTATTGCTAATTTGCATAGAATTGCATCTTCAACTAAAATAAACCTCTTTTTCATGTGCAAATTCCGTATGCATTTAAATATCTCTCTTGGGATAATTGAAAATTGTGGCAATAAACCATTGGTATTAGCTTGTACGGTTTGAAATTAGCTGCTATAACCGAAGTAATTTGTATAATATTTTAGAGAGCGAAAGAGCAGCACAAGCTCCTTGTGCTTTAACAGTTATAACAGATTAAATGTTGTACATTTATTTTAGTACTTACGTTTGTTTCAGTATAGGTTTCTATGCGTGTGACGTATATTTTTTGGTGTGTATTGTGCAAGTACCGCCTCTCCTCTATGTAGAATATTCTTGACAGTAAACATCAACTATATTTATTTTACGAAAACGCTAGCGTGTTCGAACTTTGTTGAATGTTCTGGAATCTCGAGTAATTCTTACGTAAAAATAAGCTAACCAAGAAACAATAATAGATGATTGTTTCTCAGCTGCAATCGGTGTGTTGTAGGCCTCAGAAGCTATAATTGTGATAAATGCCTATTAATTGCAAAACTACAGAATTGGACCAGGAACGTTTATATATTTCGAATATTACAAACCATTCAATTTCAGTGAATTA
The DNA here is from genome assembly GCA_011833715.1 of Carcinoscorpius rotundicauda. NCBI lineage: Eukaryota > Metazoa > Arthropoda > Merostomata > Xiphosura > Limulidae > Carcinoscorpius > Carcinoscorpius rotundicauda. The sequence goes on along the minus strand of CM022394.1, from coordinate 46,129,911 downwards.
CTTCGGACTTTATTATTTCTACAAGGACATTCAATATCTTTATTGGAAAACGTCAGCTTTTAAGAGAGTAAGGCCAAAAATGAATAGAACTCGCTAGCATTCCCGTCAAGTGAAGTATACCTGTGTATCTACATAAAAGTAATTTGCACTTCGTGAACCTGGATCTTCAATAAAATATTAATTGTCAAATCTGGTATAAGACTTAGTATTGTTTGTAGATTTGTAAGACTCTTGCATATAAACTATCATTTGTAATAACCGTTGTTATAAATTGTATTATTATTGTTACGTATTTTTTTATGTTTTATGTTTTTCGTAGACTAAACGCAACAGAAAAACACAGATAACAACTTGTATAATTTATTACACTAAACTAAATATATATATGTAACAGATATATATATATAACGTGAATTATATAATAACAATGACAGATATTAAGTTTAAACCTTCAAAATTAATTACAAAACAAAATGGTACTGGTTTCAACCTTCAATGTTAATTACGATACAAAATGTTACTGGCCTGTGTCAAATATAATGATCTAGGATGAAAGTCCAAAAGTTCAGATCAGAAATCCGAAATTCTAGTCTAGGAGGTGAATTTGGTAACACGAAGAAATTTCGAAGTTTGAATGGAGAATGACGAAGTTCTTTTTACGGTGTTTTCGACGAATGTCTCAAATTTGTTATTTTCCAATTTGGTCTCCCCTAAATAGTTCCACACGTGTTGACCTTCAGTATAATTAGTAATTCGAACGAATCGTAGAGATTGACAAAACAAAATCACAGTTTCTGTAGATCTAGCTCTAGTCACAAATCACAGCAAACACTTAAACTTTCTCAAATGACTGACTCTCTTCTTTTGAATAAAACTAATGTCTGATTCTTTTTTTTCCTCGCATCTTCGTCTGTTTATATATTGTAGGCCTAGACTTCTCGAACCACCGCGAAACTTCTGCAGAACTCCAGAGCAATCCGCACATGTCGTTCTTGCACGAGACTTCTCGTCTTGACACGAGGCCGCCAACATTTCATTTAAAAACATATGATTGGTCTACTTGATTCTAGAAAATTCTAAATGTTACCCAAAATGAATAACAACACATTTTATTAGTTTAAACTTTGAAAAAATAATATAAATATGTAAATATAAATAATAGAAATGAAAATCCAAACACAACACGACATGTTGTCGTTTACAAAATATTTACATGACATTTACATAACATTATTTATATATTAAAATACATTTGTGTCAAGAAAGAAAAATGTATGTATCCATCTTGTTAGTAAATATCATAAATTGAATCCATATTATCATTTAATTCTAAATTAAAATTTAAATTAATGGTTATTTGAAAGAGTATATGTAGTGTGCTTAATATAATAAATTGGTGGTTCGTCGAGGATAAATTATGATATGTAATACATATAAAACACTTTGCAATAATATAACCATTTTTGATGAGTCATTTCATGGTTTAAATAACCTTCGCAAAATATTGGGAATATTTATTAGCTTTATTTTTATTAAATGGTGGTACTTTAACATATAAATTAAGTATAAAGTTGTCATTTTGCCTTGGCCAATGACAGTTTACTCTAAGTTCCATTTATCTATTCCTAATTTCTATTTCTGCTTCAATGTGAACTTGTTCTTCCTCATCTTTGTTAAGACCTTGTTCTTTCTTGTCTTCGCTACAAACTCGTTCTTTCTCGGCTTTGATATGAGTTTGATAAAGCTTGATTTATTTGAGTTTTAGCAGGATATCCAACTTGTCTTTATCATTCAAACCTGACTAGAAAGTGAGGGCAGTGCTTAATGCTTCCTCAGACAACGAATTGTCATCGACTAGCATTTCAATAACTTTTTCAGTTCATTTTTTTTCTATTTATTTTTTAGCCTCCAGTTCTAAAACTTCAACAATTTATTTTTTTATATTTCTCTAGTTGTTTGATGGATTGTGTTGGCATTGATAAATATAAATTAAATTATGATTTGAATTTGAAATTAAATTAAATTTTGTCTCTGATTCAGATCTGGAGCAAATCTACTAGCCTGAAATTTAGTTAAATATAAATTTATATTTATAAGTTAATTAAATGTCGATAAATTTAAAACTTTTGATATCTGCCAACAAAATTGATATACATAAATATCTTTCGCCCCCCAGTGGCTCAGCGGTATGTCTGCGGACTTACACGCTAAAATCCGGGTTTCGATACCCGTGGTGGGCAGAGCACAGATAGCCCATTGTGTAGCTTTGTGCTTAATTCAAAACAACAACAACAACAAATAAATATCTTTCTTAATACAAATATATTATTGCATGCAAACAATGATGCAATTTATAATAACGATTATTACAAATAATGATTTATATACAAAAGTTTTACAAACTTACAAACAATATTGAGTCTTTTATCCAGTATAGAACTGAATATCTTATTGAAGGTTTTCGATGAGTCAATTAATTTTGAGCTAATATTGTACGATTCACTTAACGGGAAACTAATTAGCTCTAATCAAGTTTTCACTGATTAAGTTATATAAAGTCTCAGTAGAAAATCTAATGTTCAATGCAAATCCACTGAAGTTACATTGTTTGTAATATTCACAATCCATAAATGTTCCTGGTCAATATATCTATATTTCCCAATTAATAAATGTTCATCATTATTATGCCTTCCAAAGTTTATAATATACCAACTGTAGCAAACCAATAATATATACTGTTTCTTGGAGCGTCGCGTTGGTTACATTTATATGCGTGAAGACAGTTTCTAGAAATTTCAACCTGCACAACAATAGTGACGATAGACTAGTGTTTTCTTACACACATACACTGCTGGCCAAAATCATAACTCCAATGAACATAAAGAAAAATTATACATTTTGCGTTGTTAGACTCAACTACTTTTTTAAATAGAGCTTTGAAAGATAGAAATAAGAAAAGGGAAAATACAAATAAAAACTTTTTAGCATTTAATAGGGAAAATGTGAACACTATGAAATTAGCCTAAACACTAGCTGGTCAAAAGTTCAAAACCAGAACAAATAAAAAGAAGTACTAAACAGGGTAGGAAATCCCTAACAAGAAGTCTTAGTAGTGAGTTGCATGGCCGTCATTGGAAATAACTTCAAACATTTGCTTTGGCATGGTCGATATAAGTGTTGGCAGAAGGCTGACTGGAATGTTATTCCAAGTGGTGAAGATGGCTCTACGAAAATCATGCACTGTTTGAAATTGACGTCCATTTCTATAGACTTCTCTTGCCATCCACTCCCAAACATTTTAATGGGGTTCAGTTCGGGTGAATATGCTGGATGGTTCAAAAGAATAACGTTTTTCGCAATGAAAATGTCATTTGTCCTGCGAACATTGTATATTGCAGCATCGTCCTGCTGAAAGATCCAGTCATCTCCACACCAGCGAGAGCCTTCTTTCGATAAAGATGCTCTCTCTAACATGCCAATGTAGCCAGCTGCTGTTTGACACCACTGTACATGTAAGGAGAAAGCACCCCAGATCATGATGAAACCTTCTCCACTATGTCATGTAGAAAATGTCTTTGGTGGGATATCTTTATCGTGTCAGTAATTTTGGACACCATCTGGACCATCCAGGTTAATTTTTTTTTATCAGAAAACAAAACCTTCGTCCACTTTTCTACATTGAATGTTTGGTGCTTCTCAGCAAAGTTTAACCGAGCTGTTTCGTGGTGTGGAAGGAGACGTGGCCTTCGAAGACGTTTAAAGCCTTTCTCTCTTAGATGCTGTCTTATTGTTCTTGAGCTGCATTCTACGTCCGTAAGATCGGTTGGTATCTTGCCGGTCATTCCGTCTAATCCTCCTGCTCAACGCCGGCTAAATTTTCTTGGGCCGACCACTTGAAATTCTTGTTTCGTATTCCTCAGGGTCTTTCAAGAAATTTGCTACAGCACTTTTACTATGCCCAATCTCACCAGCGATGGCACATTGAGAGAGACCTTGCTTTTACAGCTCGACAATTCTGCCACGTTCAAACTTTATCAATTTTTTAGCCTTTGCCATGTTTTTACCCAATGTAACACAGGAAATGTTGACAACGCTTGAACACAAATAACTAAATTTCGTTACGTGTTTACCGATTAACGCTTCGTTTCGGTATAATCTTAAACTTTTGACCAGCTAGTATTTAAGCTAATTTCATAGTGTTCACATTTGCCCCATTAAATACTAAAATGTTTCTTATTTTTATTTTCTCTTATCTAATTTTCATCTTTCGAAGCTCTACTCAAATAAGTAGTCGAGTCTAACAATGCAAAATGTATATTTTTTCTTTATGTTCATTGGCTTTAAGATTTTGCCAGCATTGTATATTATTGATTCTAACACTAGAGAATTGCCTTCAACTTAAGTGAACCAGCAGGGATATCATAATATAGGTTTAACAGTGTAAGTCATGAGCATTTCGAAATATGATTTCAACTTAAATAAACATCGATATTAAAATAGATATATAATCGTAAATCCATCAGAATGCAAATGAAATTAAAGTAGTTTATTTGTAATAATGTTCACGATATTAATGTATCATTGTCTATTTCTGATGTAATGTTGAATGTAGAAATAACGAAAGCTGTTACCTGATAGTTAGAAAAATAATAATAATAATAATTTGTTATTGGCTCCACCTGTCTAGGTCTGCGTCAAAGTAATGTTTTCTGTAATGCAATAACTACACTGTTGGGTTTAGCTTTTGTGTTTAATAGCATAGTCTTGGGATGAAAACTGACGGAAATAACATAATAGTATTAAATTTTTGAACTATTACTCGAGCTTAAGTAGTATTACTTTGAAACATCTGTTTATATTGTGTGTTTTTTTTATCATCATGGACTATATTTGAAAAACTGAACTTCTGAAGCGCGATCTGGTTAGGCTTATTAATTATTGCACTCCTTTGATTTCAAGTGACAACTGAGTGAAATTTGTTGAGTAATATTTATATGTTACATAAACGTAGTTTTCAAAAATGACAGATGATGTTAATAAAACTTCAGAAAATCAAAACCTGTCAGAAAATTTTCACTGTGGAGTTGTTGAAGGTAAAAATTATTAAAATTGAAAAATGCGTAGAAAATCTTTGTGAATAGTATTATTACTATTAGTTTTAATTGTAATTTGTACGTTTATGTTGTTAATGTATTTGAATAAAATTATTTTTACCTGTGATTATAAATGACTAAAAAGTTTAATATTTATTTTTTATTATTAATTAGTAGAAATATAAGTGGCATGTTAAATGCTTTTTAGGTCATAATTAAAAGTGTGTTTCAGTGCTCTCCTTTCTTTAGCATGAATGTGGTCTTATGGTGCTATGTTTACACATGATATGTCTTCTGTGTTTCTGCAGTTGTTTGTCAAAGATAATTTTATTTATGGCATTGTAATGTTCCTAAGTATCTATGTGTTGAGATATATATTTTATAGTTTTTTTGCCTCTCTGTATTACTGTGTTCTAGCTTATTATTTCCTAGTATCATCTTCAACAGCCTTATTCCCATCCTAGTGTGTTACTTACCTTTAACATATTTGAAGAAATTTTTTACATTTTAGCCAACATTTTTCAGACCATTTCTTAATTTCCTGTTTGACTATTTCTTTTGTTCTTCTGTAGTCTTCCAAATCTATCATTGTAATAAATTCAAACTTATGTTTATAATAATTTTCTTGAAATATATCTCTTGTGAGTCAACCTTTTTTTCACTTGCAACCACCTTTTTGTTGTTATTGTCTATAAGTATTTGTCTTTCTCAAATATCTAAAAACTTTTCTACCTTAAATCAGTACCTCAGACTGATTCATTTTCCTAGTTTACATCTAATAATTCTAGTTTTACCTTTTCAATTTATTTTTAGAAATTTGTAACCGAGATATCAATTTCTTACCTCCATATACATTAAAAATGAAATCTAATCAAGCAACAATCACTTGCATATGAATTTCCCTAAACATATACCTTACCAACCATTTCTTCATGAAATTCCCAAGGGACTAAATAAAGAACACAGTGTTAAAATACAAGCTCAATACTAATGCCTTATGACAGTAATAGTTAATTATTGATGATGTTTTACCAGCTTAGGTAGAACGTTTATGCCATAAAAGCTGTTGTTGTAACAGAAGGCTTGTAAAAATAATAGTTTAACCATCACTGTGTTTGTTGTGTCCCATTTGGCTCATAAGTTCTGGATTTCGAAAATCAGTTGTTGGTAATAAGTATGATGATTATAGTATGATTGAAATATTGCTATTACACATACCTACAATATTTTTGAAAATTCTTAAGGGACTTTGTAAGAATTGAAGTGTAAAAATATAATTGGCTTTATACTAATACTTTATGACAAAGTATTGTAAAATACAACCATGCTTTGTCAGCTTGAAAAAATGTTTTTATAGACCATAAGAATATCATTTTTAATTTTAGTTTGGCTCTGTTATATTCACAGTAATAACAGTAGTTTACTAATTATCTACACTTTTATATTCCATGACAGTATATGCACCAGTTTGGTACTGTTGTAAGATTAAAGCTTTTTGAGTGTGATATTTGTGTGTTGAAGTAATTTGCATTGTTAATAAGTCATAATTTGTTATAAGTTCACTGTCAGTAACATTGGGAAACAGTTGTGATCAAACTTGTGCTAAATTGTTGTTACTATTTTTAATTTTTACTGACAAACTTCTCTTCCAAAATATATTGAACATCTTTGTCAAGTTTTTTTACATTATAAAGCCAATTATTTGTTTTTTCTGAATATTTCATTTAAAGAAAAATAATTATAAACCATAATACTTTTGTTAACATTAAATTATAATTTGAAATCTCTAACAACTTAAATGTGTATTTCTTTAAAAGTTTGGCTTTAACTGGTATGTTCCTGAATACTGTCAATCAAATATCAACATTCTGCTGTATAGCACTGAATATAAGAAATGATAAAATTAAAAATTCCTAGGCTTAGCTCAAACAGTTAACCTTGACTAAACAACAAATGTTGGCTATCTAGATGTGCTTTTCTTTTCTGTGGATAATCAAAATGTATATTTTGTGTGGTTAGTATAAAAAGTTAGTGTAATGTATGTGCCTACCTTCAGGTTAAATTATTCTGCCGAAATTATGTAATTTTGAATACAGTTATGCATTGTTGTTCACTTTACTTTTGGTGTGTGATTTTTTCATTAAAAATATTTTGAAATATGATCATAAGCTATAAATACAGAAAAAGTTTAAATTTTGTAATAGAATATAGTTCATTTTAATGTCTATATCATTATGAGGCATTTGTTTTGTAATTCATTTATATATATATCATAATGAGTACTAATCTTGTTATATTTTTATATAAGTATGCTAATGCATAACAATTAGGAGAGTTTCATTTAGAAGAACAAGCTGTTACATTTACTTACATCTGGTCTCAGAGGATTTTGATCTAGCACAAAATCAAACTTGGTTGCCCTTAACAGCAAAATAAAATTTTAGACTGTTCTATTAATATACAATTTTCATATTTTCAGGATTTTATGGTAGACCATGGACAACAGAACAGAGAAAGGACTTGTTTGAAAAGTAAGAGATTATTTTAAAGGATTGGTAAAGAAAATTTGTATTGTGCTGATATTTAGTTAAAGGATTTTTACAAAGTAACAATAAAAACATATTTTTTTAGAAGAACCATACTGAATGACATATTTTACTGATTGATGTTTTTGCTTTTTAACGTATTATATCAGAAATTTATTGGTGTTCTGTATTCAGAGCGTATAATTTGATCTTAGTCCCTTGAAATCTAATCTTAGAGTTTTTGTCTTTGATAATTTGCAAATTAAGCTGCCCCAACTACAATCTTTGAAAACAAAGAAATTTACTGTTGAATTATAGAAATTACATTTGAAGTTATTATTATTGGGAATTTGAAATTTTCCAAAATGGAATGCTGGTTTCTTTGTTTTTAAAGTGAATACCTCATCTTTGAAATTGAAGCAAATTTATTGAGAAAACAGCATTTTGTGTAGTTAACCCTTAACAACTTGCTGTGATATCAATGAACTGATGGTTGTATACCCAAGTGATTATATATGGTTAATAGAATTATGAAATTAGTGGAATTTGCTTATCAATTAATTGTCAAGCTCATAATCGATTATATTTAACTAATTGATTGTTTTTTTGAGACTATTAGTTTAAATGATTGCAAATAGTAGAAATTGTGAACATTAATTTTGATCAGTTGATTATTTTTGTGAGTTGTCATTCATTATTTCACATACTTTTAGTAAAACATACAAGTATTTTGTACACTGTACACAAAAAATTAGATTTTTTAATAAATATCTTTACTAAAGATTTATGAAACTAAGAGTCTGTTTTGTTACAATTCTGAGTGTAAAGTGATTTCATGTTATGATTAAAAAAACACTTTTTTTCATCCCAAAAATCTCAAATATTATTTACATAATTCTTGAAACCTCTTAAATATACTTCAGAAGTTTTTTTAAGTAAAACTTTATATTTTATTTTCTGTATTCTAACTGTGTGGAGTTTGTCACCAAACCAACCTTGTAACCATCATAAAAAAATTTAGGAAATAAATATAAGTTATGCTTTTTTTCTCACTAGAATGACTGCATATTATAGCACAAAAATAAAAATACTTAGTAGCTTAAGTCTCATAACACTATATATGAACATGTATATTCAATATTCTTTTCATTATATTGACCTTCTAGTTGTGCTTTCCTAAGGTTACTGAGTTTGCACTCAGGTCGTGTATGCAGAAACATAAAACTGACTTTTAGTCTTGATTGTGTTTTAATGGCCTCATATTTTGTAATATACAGACACACTTCAATTATATACATAATTATTACCACTTAAAAATACATTATTTAACTTGTATTATAAAAATGTAGAACAATAAGTCAAGAAGAAAGCAAACAGCTATCTCTTCTCACTATGAACTTTGTACTTTATTGTTGCTGGTCATAGGTTGTTAACCTTTTTACAATTTTGCATGTGAAAGATATCAAATGATTTTTAAGTTTTATATATACAGTTGAATAACCAAAAAATCATAAATAACTACACTGATAACGTAGAATGCCACTTGTTTTTTTAAACATTGTAGCTAAGATATTTTTAGATTTTATAAAATATTAAACTTCAAGCAAACTAAGGACACAATCTACCTCCTTGTAAACATGGATTAAAAGAAAGTGAAAGCTTTTTCAAAGATTAAAATGGTGAAGAAAAACACTCTGGGGACACTATTTTCTTATGTCAGTTCATTATTCTTGAGATGTGGGTAGTTCAGTGCACCTGCCACTCTTTTGTTACAGCTGTTTATACATTAAGCAACAGGGAGGTACTAGCTCTTGGGCTCATGACAGTAATGGTTGTTGGCTTTCTGTGTTCTGGTAAGTTTGAGTTTAATAGTGAATTGACTGTCTTACTTGCACTGAGTCATTCTGATGGAGCTTTATGAACATTTTCTGGATGTTTTTATTGATTTATTTGAGACTTCCTACTACACTAAGCTTCCACTGCTTGTTGCCATTCCTAATCTTCCTAGTCCCGTCTTTTTTTTATATCAGCTTCAGATATCCATCTTTCTCCCACTTTCTCCTTCATATATGGATTTTTCCATATGCTGTACTATCTGTTATTTGCACTCCTTACCACAGTGACAGATTTTTATTCTTGCACTATTCCACCCTTCCATTCTTCTCAATGAAATATTTTAGACTTTCCTTGTCTGCTTTATTATGGTATGTCTGTAGTATTGCCTCATTTATTATGAAACAAAAATGTATTGCCTTTCTAGTGGTGATATAGTATAGTCCAATACTCATCACAGTATAGACTGGTGCATTACATGTTTTATGTCTATGGATGTGACTTTCATTCAAAGACTTTGATGCTACTTTGAATACTTCACGAGGAGTTATTGTTGAAAGGGATTTGAAGAATGTTCCTGAATCAGAGATTCTCGCCGGTCTTTCCACTCAAGGAGTTTCTGCAGTGAGGCACATCTCCACTCGCAAAGATGGAGTTACGCTGCCAACAAATACCCTTGTTTTAACATTTACTTCACCACGAGCACCCACCACCATCAAAGCAGGTTATCTCATTTGCAGGGTTCAGCCATACATTCTAAACCCTCTTCAATGTTTTCAATGTCAAAGATTTGGCCACTCAAAGACATCTTGTCGTGGTTCCCTGACATGTGCTCGTTGTGGAGGCAAGGACCACGATGCCTATGATTGTGACATAAACCCACATTGTGTTAACTGCAATGGTTCTCACCCCTCTTACTTTCATTCTTGTCCAAAATGGTTGGAGGAAAAAGAGGTGCAGCGTTTGAAAACGACACATAACATTAGTTATCCTGAGGCTCGGAAATTAATGTCCACAATCCCATCTCGGTCATATGCTGCTGCACTCCATTCCACAACTACAGTGGAAGTGCAGACAGATCTCTCTGTGCCTCCAAAAGAATCGTTTTCAAAACAAATGAAAAGCCTTTTGACCTCCGTGGTTAAAACAGTAGATGAATCGACTTCCACACCCATCTCTGTTCCTCCCATAACTTCCAACAAACCTCAAGATCCATGTCCTTCAGTTTCAGATACAGGCATTTCTTCTGATACATCATTTTCTCCCACCACAATAAACAAAACAATTATTCGTCCGTGTCCTCAGTCACTTGATTCCTCTTCCAATAACAAAAACCTGCCCACTCGACCCAGAGCAGGATCCATGGAGCTTGATAGACCTCCTCCGAAGAAAGACAGTAAAGACAAAAGACGAGGTCGTAAACCGAAGGGTTCTCCAACCACTTCACCTGCCTGTCCTTAAAAATGGCCACCTTCATACAATGGAACTGTCGAGGTTTATGTTCAAATCTGGATGGTATCAAAACGCTGATTGCTTCCTACCATCCTGTTTGTCTTTCTCTACAAGAAACATTTCTCAAATCTGCTGATACAGTCTCCATTCGGCAGTTTTCTCTGTACAGAAATGACAAGTTGTGTGATGGTCGAGTACATGGAGGGGTGGCACTTTTGGTTGATCAACATGTGCCCACCCTGTCTTTGTCACTCAATACACCCTTGGAGGCCGTAGCCATCCGTATTTCCTTGGGTCGTACCATCACTGTTTGTTCTCTGTACCTGTCCCCTGGAGAGACATATGATCAATCAGACCTGGATGCTCTCGTTGAACAGTTACCATCTCCATTTCTAATCCTGGGGGATTTTAATGGACACCATCCCCTCTGGGGAAGTGCTGTTATTGATGGGAGGGGTCGATCTGTAGAGCAGATGCTCTCTGATCACGATCTTTCTCTTTTCAATACTGGTTCTTCCACTTACTTTCGTGCACCAAGTCAGTCATTCACTGCCATTGATCTCTCAGTTTGCTCCCCTTCATTATTCTCCCATTTTTCATGGAGGGTTGACAGTAATCCACTAGGCAGTAATCATTTTCCGATCATTTTGAGAGAGACTGGCCGTGGTCGATGCCACCCTACCTGCGTGCCCCGGTGGAAGCTGGATTAGGCAGACTGGTCCACTTTCACTGCTCTCGCAGAACTTGATCCTGTCATCGTAAATCAGCCATCAATAGACAACTGTGTTGCAGCGGTAACTGATTGTATTATACATGCAGCTGCTCAGTGTATTCCAAAAACCTCAACACGTTTCCCATGATATCCTCGTCCATGGTGGAATTCTGCTTGCAACTTAGCACGGAAGGCTCAAAAACGGGCCTGGGACACTTTTCGCAGATATCCCACACTTTCACATCGGGTTGCTTTCCAGCGGGCCCGAGCACATGCTAGGTGGGTAAGACGTCAAAGCCAGAAGGAATCTTGGATTAAGTTCACAACCAGCATATCTTCTACCACCAGTTCCAAGATTGTATGGGACAAGATTCGAAAGGTTAATGGGCACTACACTTCTGTTCCCCTCTCGATCTTACTCTCTGATGGTCAGGAGGTGACTGATGTCCGAAACATCGCTAACACTGTTTCTTTGACTATAATAGTCCCTTTACCCTGGTGGAACTAAAAATGTCCCTTCATTGGTCTGCCAGTACATCTGTTGGACCTGATGATATTCATTATGACATGCTACACCATCTCTCTCCTGATTCTCTTGATGTCCTTCTGACTATCTTCAACCGGATTTGGCAGGAGAATGTTTTTCCTGATGCCTGGCGCCAGGCTATTATTTTACCTTTCTCTAAGCCAGGGAAAGATCCGAAGATTCCTTCAAAATATCGTCCAATTGCTCTGACGAGCTGTCTCTGTAAGACCTTAGAAAGGATGGTTAATGCTCGTCTTGTTTGGTTCCTTGAATCAAACAACCTCCTCTCGCCCACCCAGTGTGGGTTCCGTCGACCACCTAATTCGTCTTGAAACATCTATCAGAGAGGCCTTTCTCAACCGCCAACACCTTGTATCGATATTCTTTGACATAGAGAAGGCTTACGACACAACATGGAGGTATGGCGTTTTGCGAGACCTCCATACATATGGGTTACGTGGCCATCTACCCATGTTTATTAAAAAATTTTTAATGGACAGGAGATTCCAAGTTCGTGTAGGTTCGGCACTTTCACGTTCTTTTGTACAGGAACTTGGAGTCCCTCAAGGCTGTATATTGAGTGTCACACTTTTCAGTATAAAGATAAATGCCATCACTGAACAACTCCCTCTCACCGTTATGAATGGTCTATATGTTGACGACTTTCACATCTCATGTCAGTCATCCAATATGAGATATATTGAGCGGCAACTACAAACTGCTCTCATTCGTGTACAGAAGTGGACTCTTGCGAATGGCTTTAATTTCTCTCTTTCCAAAACTGTATGCATGCACTTTTGCCGCCGCCGAGGTATTCACCCTGATCCTGAACTTCATATCGGTGAAGTTTTGCTGCCAGTGGTCCCAGAGACAAAGTTCTTGGGGCTTATCTTTGATCGTAAATTGACCTTTATACCACACTTAAAGCAGCTTCGGGTCAAATGCACAAGAACACTGAACATCCTTCGTGTCCTCTCTTCTACCAGTTGGGGGGCAGATCGCCGTTTAATGTTAAAGATATATCGTGCTCTTATTAGATCGAAACTTGACTATGGATCAATGGTCTATGGCTCTGCCAGACCCTCAGCCTTAAAGATACTGGACCCCATTCATCACCAAGGTTTTCGACTCTGCACCGGAGCTTTACGTACCTCTCCAGTTCAAAGCATATACATTGAATCTCATGAACCTCCTCTACACCTTCGCCGTTTGCAACTGTCTTTACAATATACTTCGAAACTTCGTTCGTTACCAAAGCATCCCACCTGGGAATGTGTTTTCCTACCTCGGTGGGCAGTACTTTTTCAGAACAGACGATTTGTCATTGCTCCGTATGGCCTTCGCATCCAGGCGCAATTGGATGAATTGGGTCTGTCCTTGGATAATATTGCAGATTCCACATGTCGACGTATCCCACCATGGCTTATTACAGCCCCCAAGTGTGACCTTTCTTTCAATCACCTAAAAAAGGCGGATACTCCAGACTGGAAGTACCGTCTTTTATTCAATGAATATCTTTCAAACAATCATTCAGTTCCCATTTATACAGATGGTTCCAAATCAGGAAATTCAGTGGGCTCTGCTATGGTTTGCTGTGGGTCAGTAGTTGCACACAGAATCCCCTCTACAGCTTCTGTGTTCACTGCTGAACTGTATGCAATATCTCTTGCCCTGGATCGTATTGCAGCTGAGCAGTACTCCAACTGCACTATTTATACTGACTCGCTTAGTTCTATTCTTGCCTTGGAATCACTTCACATTAGCTCACATCCTATTCTAGCAGATATTCGAAACCGACTGGCCCATTTCTCATTAGCAGCTACTTCAATTCAGTTTTTCTGGATACCAGGCCATGTTGGTATTCATGGGAATGAGCTTGCAGACATGGCAGCTAAATATGTATGCCTCAGCTCCATCACCCCTATGCCTATTCCGTACATGGACTATGGTGTTGTCTTCAAAGCTCGGCTCCGTGCCAGTTGGCAGTCCACTTGGAGTGAACAACGCGACAATAAACTTTTTCAAATTAAACCCAAAATTGGAGTTTGGCCATCTAGCTTCCGTAAAGTTCAGAGGGAAGAAGTTGTTCTCACTAGGCTACGCATTGGTCACAGTTTTTTAACCCATCATTTTCTTTTATCTGGAACTGATGCACCAATGTGTAGTTTGTGTAACACTCAAATCACTATCAGCCATGTTTTACTTTCTTGCCATCGTTACAATCCTCAACGACGGCAATACTTTAAACATATTTTTTCCCAGCGTCAATCTGTAACATTGGACAGAGTTATTGGTGATGGTGACTATGTCCACCTTAATAACGTTCTTATTTAAGTGTGGTATATTTATTTATTACACCTTTTTAATTGTGGCTCCTTTTTAAAGTTTTATTCTCTCTCATTCAATGTGACATTAAACAATGGCCAGAACATTAAATAACTCGACACCAGGACTGGAAAGGCCAACTTCAGGTGACTAACGTTTCTGTTTGAACTGTCTGTTTGAACTACTCGTTAGTCTTCCTGGCGAGTTACTGTTATACTTTCGCTGCATATCATTTCGTACTTTTACAACCTTTTTGTACTGGCTATATTGACTCATAACCCGGAACCAGGACGGAAAGACCAACTTCAGGTGGCTGACGGTGGTTTATATACTACCTGTTAGTCTTCCTGGCGGGTTATGATCATTACCATTCTGCTACAGGTTGTCCTTTACAACTTTGTTGACTGGATGTCGTCATTGGTTTTTGCACCATTTCCTGTTTTAATTGCCATTTTGTTTTTATCTTCAATTACCTTTACACATTTTACTCCATTTACTTGACTTTTATCTTTTTACTGGACATTTGGCTACTCTTTATTATGATTTTGCTGAGTGTCTTTTTAAACTTTTATTCCATTACATTTTGATAATAGCTACTATGACACATAACCCAGAACCAGGACTGGAAAGGCCAACTTCAGGTGACTGACGGTGGTTCTTGAACTTGTTTTTTAGTCTTCCTGGCGGGTTATGATCATTATTATTATGCTAAAGTAAATAGTTTATAACTTTGAAGACTGGGTGTCACCATTTGTTTTTACACCATTTTCTGTTTTAATTGCTGTTTTGTTTTTACCTTCATTTTCCTTTACAAATTTTACTCCATTTACGTGACTTTTCTCTTTTTACTGAACATTTGGTTACTCATTGTTGCGCTTTTGCTGTGTGTTTTTTAATACTTCTATTCTTTTACATTTTGATACTAGTTGCTATGACACATAACCCAGAACCAGGACTGGAAAGACCAACTTCAGGTGACTGACGGTGGGTCTTGTACCTGCCTGTTAGTCTTCCTGGCGGGTTATGATTATACCTTTTTGATAGAATACCTACCTTACAACTTTTTACACTTTGGCTTCTATCTTAACCTTGTAGACTAGGTGTCAACACTGGTTTTATACTTTTTTTTGTTTTACCTTCATTTCCATTTATGTCTTTTACTACATTTTTACCAGTTGTTTGGCGCAGATAGCCTCGTTGCTTTGTGCCATAAAACACTAAATCAATCAATCAATCAATTAATCAAAGACTTTGATTGTACAAAATGTTTTCATTGCTGGTGTGAAGTATTAGCTGTATGTTCTGTTCTGTTCAAACAGATATCTCTCTACAAAACATAGTAGTTAAGTATTAACTTCACAAAAGCATATCAATGTAAATTAATACTTTCATAAAACTTTTAAGTAAAAAAATGATACTTCAGCAAAGATATAGTGTTTTCATGATAAAATATTAAATGACAAAAAGACACCATCAAAGATGCATTTGAAGTGAAACTTTGAAGTTAAGATAAATTAAGAAACTAGAAAAACAATGCACTCATTTGCCAAGTATTAAACAGTTGCATTTTATTATATTATGCATGATGCTAATAATTATGCAGTTACTTAATGAGTTTCAATCAACTGTCAACTATCAATTTAATATTTTTGTTAGTTATTGAGTGAACACTAACTAAGAGAAGACTAACTAGACTGTTAGTGGAATTGGCTAATCAGTCAGTCATCCTATCATTAATCAGTTTCATCAAAGTAATTGACTGTTATCATATGAGGCAGTCTCTCTTTTTTACACTTATTTTTATTTATTGAGGTATTTCTCAAATATCTTTCATTAAATTTTAGGCACTTTAAAGCATAACAATTTAGTATTAGGTAACATTTTTTTTACAGTGAAGTGTTTACGTGAAAATACATCATATATGCCACATTGTACAAAACTCTAACAAGTTGTTAAAACACTTGACATCCTTCGGTGGATTTCACCTTACAAATTTTTACAAAACTATTCAAACTAAATAAATTAATTCTTTATTTAAAATAATTTTCCTTAGCTTTTATATGGTAAAACTAGTGAATATATTTGTCACAGTGTGTTATAAGTAATATATAATTCAATGGAAATAAATTCTCACCATAGCAAACAGTATAGTATTTTAATTAAAGTTAAAAATTAATTTAAAAATTTTTATTCTATTTTTTATAATTTCATCATTGTCATAAAAAATAAGTACAAAAACATCATTATCTTTTTAAGTGAGAATTTCATATGTAAATTCAGTAAATATACATCTGAAACTGAACAATTTCATTTTAATTAAGGCTTTGTAATATGACAGACAGTCTTTGTTGTAGTGGATGTTACCAGTCAAATAACCTTCCCTCTGGTTAGAAGTTCAAAATTAGTAGAGGTAGCAGATTGCTTTAGTAAATTTATTGTAATTGCTGAAATGGTAAACATGATTGATAGGAAAGTGAAATGAACCAGCAAATCACAATGCAACTAATTACTGAACCATTCCATCCCAGAGCTGAACAAACTTGTATTAATTGGAAAAGTAACAATGACAAATGATAATACAAATATTATGATTATTTGGAGAGTTAAAATAATGGAAAATGGTGACAATCAGAAATGCTAATTTCAATTAGTTGATTCTTTTCACAGGTTGTGACACTAATCATTTATACTGAACAAACTGGAATTAATCAAATATTATAATGGGATATTATAATAACAGTAATTTGATTAGTTAAATAGTTGTAATAACTGTAAACACTAATTTTATTTAGTCATTTTTCTGATGTTAATTAATTTAATTGTAATTTGATGACTTGATGATATTGGGTGATATTAATTAATGAAATTTATACTGATGTTTAATTGGGTTAATTGCCCAGCTCTCTTGGTAAATAAGATTTTTTGAAATCGTTTTATCATAATTGTAAGTAATATTTATGGGACTTTTAATTATCAAATCAAAATAATTTTATCTAACAATAAGTTTAGATGCTTAAATATATAAAAACAGCTGGTATGGGTAGAGAAAATTCTATGTAGAAGAGAATTTTCTCTACCCATACCAGTCATTTTTCATATACATTTTTTTCTACAAGTGGGTTTTCTCATCATCATGGATTATTATTTCACAAAGTTTAGATGTTGTCTTTTCTGTGATCTGTATATATACCAGTTTGTCTTTTGCATTCTCTTACTCTGTTTATATGTTTGCATTTGTACTGAAATTTTCTTGTGACTTATTTTCATATGTAATTAATCAGAAACAAACTGTCGGTTAATTTGTTTTTAGAAAGTTTAATATGAAAATCTCACAATATGCTTCATTTTTAGAATGAGGAAGTTTGGAATGAACACTTACATGTATGCTCCAAAAGATGACTTCAAACACAGGGCTTACTGGCGTGAACTGTACACAGTGGAAGAAGCAGGTAAGTCATAGGTGTTACTCCTGTAACAGTATTGGATTTGTTATTGAATATTTTCTGTTGATAATGTAGCTTACTAGTCTTTAATTAAACAAAGTAATCCAAATAATTAGTTTAATACCACATTTAATAAAATGTGCAATAAATTAATTAAGCTGCATATGTTTTGTTCCACATTCCTTTTAATTTGTTCATTTCAATTTCCAAATCATGTGTGTAAAAATAGCATATCAGATCTGTCATTTTTCTTTTACAAGTAAATGCACAAGAAAGATTTTTTTCAATAACAGAACTTCTCAGTTGGTTTTTTAAAGTCTTGTTTAGTGTATGCAAATAACGTCAAAACTGGGGAGTTATGTTACTGAATTAACTGCGACTTATGGAAAACAAGATAGGCCTGAAATATCATTTTTACATGCATCTGATCTAGAATAAAAAAATTGACAAATCAAGATGAAAGTGGTGTGGGGGGAACAATGTTAGTATACACGATTTTTATTAAATATGTTATCTGTTAGTTTTATAATGCTTTGTTAGTTTTCAGCATTAAAGTATAAACATGAATTATAGTTTTAACTTACAAATTGGTTTTCTTGGGTGTTTTAACAAAGTTAAGTAACACCATAATTTAATTGTAAGAATGTACCTTAAAATTTATCAAAAATGCAAAATGTAACCTTAATAAGTGGGCTTTAAGAGCAAACTACTATAAAAGTGAAAAACTGTGTTTGTGTTATATTTCTGTGTACAAAGGCAATCATATTTTTAAATATCTTATTTTAAGTTTTTGTACCAATAAAATTAAGATTTTTAACATTTATTCACAAAGTGTTAATATCAAAGATTGGTAAATGAATGAATTCTAAATAATTTTCTAGTATGGAGTTAGTATTAACAGATTTAATGTTTATATTTTGGGAAAATACCTAAAGATTACATGCTTCATAGTATTGTTTTCTGTATTTCAGCTTAAAAAAAAATTGATAGTACAGTATTTAAATTTTAGTCCAATAATAAGATTTGTTCACTTAAGTTTTTAATGAACTTGAAATTAGTAATGGCTACCTGGAAAAAAGTTTGTGGATTGTTGTATTTAACTAGTAGTTATGAAGGGACCCTGGTATCTTATATCAGTTGATAATTCAAGTATAGTTCTGAATAATAAGACTAGTTTTAAAAAAATGGTAAAAATAATAAAGAAGCATCTGGATGTAAGCACACTAAGTATGGAAAGAATCAAAATTATCAATTACAATAATATGTGATTCCCCACATCTTGGGCAGAATGAAGTTCTCTGACCTTTTCCAGATCTTTTTTGACTATAATATATTATTCCCTTGCTATTAGATTTATGCTTGTAATGTATCATTAAACTCTAACAATATGTTAAATTGCAAAATACTATTCGTGTTTCGTTTATAAAAGCAAGACAGCTTGTTTGTTTAAAAGTCACATTCTGCTAAAGTGTCATCTTGCAAAGTTTCAATATGATTGGTCATGCCATTCTTGAGCCATTGTTATGTTATTGAGATATGCAACAAATACAGTTTAGCTGTTTGTTTATGATAATGTGTACCACTTGCATTTTAAAACTTAAACCATAAAAATCTCATTACAACTTAAAAAACATTAAAGATTTTAACATTTGTGATTATTGTGTTACAAATTTTAGTACATGGAAGGAACATGTTTAATGTTGTAAAATGGAATATTCTTTAACAAGTAGTTATTATATGCCAAATATTTATTAAATCAATATTTCTATTGTGCATCTGCAAAGAAATATATAAGGCTTTCATATGCTAACCATACACTGAAATAAACTTGCAATTCCTATGTATATAAAACAATTATACATATTAACAAATCATTCTTTGATGCAGAGCACACTGTTATTTTTGCACATCCTTTGAAACTGGGTGTATCAAGTTCATTTACATTTAAATATGAAAACTTTTGTATTAACATGATTACATTTATCAATTGATCATGTTAGTTCTTTCATGAAGTTGCCAAATTATGTAGAAATAACTAACGTGTAAATTTTAATTATGCGTACAAACACTTTGTACGTAGAACCAGACCTGCTGATAAAACATCCAGAACATTAATAGTTGCATTACAATTTTATGTTATTACAATATATAATCATGTTTGTAAAAGCTAGAGTAACTGGCACAAGCACTAATGTGACTTTATGCAAACATGGTTGTCAATGACAGTTATATTACATTATAGAATTATACATAAAAAACCCAAGTTTTTCATTATTTTGTTAAATAATGTTGCCTATTACATTAAACAAAAACAGGTACCAAGTGAAACTCGCGAAGAACACTCATTATTTTTATTCTGATATGGTTCTAAGTTTTAGACTCAGATACAAGCACTAACACATCACCTGTGCACAGCCACACTGGGACTATGTGATAATATCTCCATCTCAAGAGCATGCTGTGGTCTGAAAACACTGTTTGAAAACAGTATCAAATATCAAAACTATTATTGTAAGCTGCACATGCTCATCATTACTTTCATTTGGTATTCTTTTCTGTCCTCAGCATCTTGTTTAGTGCTTGACAGAGAGTAAATTCTTCAAATATGCTACTTGGATGTTGATGTATTTAGTTATTCACTGGTTCAGGTCTGTGTTTTTATAAAGGTTCATGGATAACAAATAGTGTCATATTCTTAGAAATTGTCAATCCTCCAATTGTGTTAGTTACTGCTAATGAAGCATTCTGTATTTACTATTTTATAATTTGAGTTTTTTCCAAAACTTATTGTCTTAATGCTGTTATATGTTGCTATCCATATTTTGTCATTGGTGATATCCTACCTGTCTCTTGAGATATAACTTGTGAACAACCTCTGTATAAGCTGTACTAAGCATTAAGGTATGTGCTAGGTCAAAGCTTAGTGATTTTAATTTTGTGTTGTAATGAATTAAAAAAAAAAACTGATAAATTATTATTATTTTTATAATTAAATGAATGAATTTAAGTACATATCAAATAAAAATGAAAACTCACCACAATTTTGTACACTTTTTCAATCCATGAACTACCATGTTTTTTGAAATCAAACTGT
Organism: Carcinoscorpius rotundicauda; assembly: GCA_011833715.1. Classification (NCBI taxonomy): domain Eukaryota; kingdom Metazoa; phylum Arthropoda; class Merostomata; order Xiphosura; family Limulidae; genus Carcinoscorpius; species Carcinoscorpius rotundicauda. The sequence continues at coordinate 46,108,908 of CM022394.1, read as the reverse complement.
TCATTTTTATTCTAACATATTTAAAATTTTTTCTATACATGCATATTTCAATGATGTAATAATGTGCCCAGGGTATTATGTGTTCGTGACATGTAATTTGTGTATTCATGCACTTAAATCAGTAAGATAAAATTTACTTTTTAAAGGAAACAGACTATCTATAAATAGTAATTTGTTTGTGGCTTATGGGTTGTAATATAATGATCCTCCAAGACTTAGATTAGAAATATGAGATGAAACCTTGTCCAGAAAAATTTATTATGTAGAAATGGCTCGTTTGGGTTGATAAATTTTTTACATAAAGGAGCGAACAATGTTTCCATCTTCTTTGGTCATTGTCAGGTTCACAAAAAAAGAAAGAGGTAACTTCCTGGAAGCTGACCACATGTTTGAAAGTGGTTGTTGTACCGAAGAAGGTCGAAACGTTGTTTGCTCCTTTACATAAAAAATTTTCTTGACATCACTGATTAAACCTTGTCCAAAACCCTTCCATTCCATTTCAGTTTAACCTAGCTATTGCTAACATAATCCTGTTAGAAATGCCTTTATACTCCATGACTAATGGTAAGGAAAAAGACTGATGCAGACAAAACAATGTTTGTGCATAAAATATGCATATTGACTGCTAAATGTGCTAGAATTAACCATTATATGACTTTTGTCACTTGTGATAATTTATTTTTTCATGAATCATGTTCTAGATGCATTACTGGATCACATGAAGTGTTAACATTTCCCACTTTCATCTGTCAGTAGGATTTCTAATATTTAAAATACCAATTAATCACCAAGTTCATGCAGAGTTTCAGTTTTTAAAATATTTTTTAATTTTTTCACTCATTTTAGGAAATTATAACAAAGAGGTCTAAAATAGATCTGTATATTATATTTAAAAATATAAGATTAAAAATGTGGCACTTCCTGGAATTTACTCTCAACTTGCTAGTTTTATCCACTGAGGGTGTAAAATAACCTTTCAAGTAACTGACAAATATTAGGAAAGGCAATGTTCAAAGTAGTTTTAAGATATTTTTATTTGTAGTGAACTCACTTGTAAATGTGCGTATTAATGAGTTATTGTTCATTAAACTTAATGTACTACAGTGCCTCAGAGGTAAATCTGGAGTTTTATGACATTTAAAACTGAGTTTCAATACCTGTAGTAGGCAAAGATATTTTAGATTTAAGGTTCATGGAAACTAGGCCTTTAGCTACTAAACATCAAAATATTTAATACATTAATATCAATTTGAATAAAACATTGCAGTTAGCAACAAACTTGTTCATTCATGTAATAGACTATTAATAATAATGATGTAGAAGAAGAAACTGTATTTTTTTTAATACTGTCAAATAATAAAATATCTTATATGTAAAAATCAGTAATTACCTCTAAAATAATATGTGCATAATGCTTGTCTTTTTCAAATTACTGAAGTTTTGTACATACAATTCAAGATATCATTTCCTTTGAGCATATGAAACATCTGAGATAACTTAGATGATAAAACATTTTGAACTTTTTCAGAACATCTAACCAATCTCATACAGTCTGCCATAGAAAATGGTATAACATTCTTCTATGCTCTTTCACCTGGGCTTGATATTACCTATTCAAACCAGAAGGAAGTTGCTTGCCTCAGGAGAAAATTAGAACAGGTGAATAAAGCTAATTAGTCTTATTCAAATTTTGCTTATATGGAATGTTTCTGTGCTTCACAAATTTTAAGTTTGCTATGAATTTTACCGAATGCAAATTTTCAGGAATAAGCCTTCAAGCAAACAGATTTTACTTTGCAGTTTGTTTTAAAAATGAATTTGAAAACTAAAAAAAATATTTGTTTTCATATGCCTCTAGAGTTGTGATACTTATAAAACACTTAGGATCAAGAAGTGAATAAATCATGACACTAAACCAAGTTAGCTTGAATACTCACAGAAGGTAACCTTTACTGTAGATGAATTGGAAATACAGACCTTCCTTTTTGATTCTGAAGTATCTCCTGGGAATGCTTGTGTTATCAGCTTTTGAGTATTTTTATATGGATGATCCTGAAGTGATCCATTTACTCAGTTATGAATGTAAATTAGCTGTGGTAAAATAATCGTTAACTGATTTTTTTTCAGTATTTTAGTTGTCATCAATGAGAAAATGAATCAAACCAGTAGTATTTCATTGTGATTAGTATACATAGTTATTAACATTGTATATATTTTGTAGGTCTCACAGTTTGGGTGCACAGCTTTTGCACTTTTGTTTGATGACATAGAACCAGACATTAGTGAGACAGACAAAGAGGTTTTCCAGTCATTTGGTCATGCACAAGTATCTGTTACAAATGAAGTATTCCAGCATCTTTCTCATCCCAAGTTTCTCTTTTGTCCAACTGGTAAGTTGCAACATCTACATGCTTGACATAAAATAAGGTTATTTATCTTTGCTATGGGTCAATCTTTGTTTAGTATTCAAATTATTAGGCCATATTAAAAATAGTAAACTGAATAATATTTTTTCCTCTTTTTTCTTGACCTCATTAATTATGTTATTTGTTTGGCTTGATATACCCTCAAGTATAAAATTTTGTTGACTGGTTTAAAAAATACCAGTGTTACATTATTTCTTGTTGGATGAACCAAAAGTAGAAACTAAATTATCACTTCAGATGATTAACTTTTAATCATCTGAGAAAAAAATTAACAACTTTTACAGATTAATACATATAGTTTCAGAGAATACTTTCAACATCATATTTTAAAAATACACAGCCTACTAACAATTAAACAGGCCATCTTGAGAATAAATATTGACTATCTGTATGACATCACATCCAAATAATCAAAAGGTATAAATATGGGTATAACTTGTTAAAGACCACAAAATACAAACAAAACAAAACAAAAACAGAATGCAGAAATTAATCATATTTTCTCAGTCACATATCTGCTTTATGGAATGGCGGTGAAAGTTAGTGAAAGGTTACCAGATAATAATTTACTGCACTGCATTTCACAGTAAAATGATAGTTTAATATCAGTGATGTAGTAAAATATAAGTTTCTAGACAGCCCAAACATTCAAAAACAACAGAACAGACACTTTTTATGCTGTGAGGAAAAGTATGTGGAGAATGATGCACATGATGTGGCTAATGTTGTTTTAGGACAGGTGCAAATGTAAAAACATTGTCATCACAAGTTACCTTATCACATAGATAACAATGGTAAAATAGCGAAACAAAAGTCATTCATCACTCCAAACAACATCATACATTAGCAACAGTAGTCATCACAGGTATTAATACACCAAATTGCCTTATATTATGTGCTAATTTTTTTTCAGTAAGCAATGGATATGTTTGTATTTGGCAACTATCCTAAAATAAACATTCACTGAATTGCCCGTGAGTTGTAAAATAATACTCTTAAGTTTTCTTTATGTCCAGTACTGACAGCTGGACAGTCACAATTAGGGTGTGCAAAGTTATTTTACTTGTCTGTGCCAAGAATCAACTTACTATGACAGTATTTTTTTATGAAAAATGGAACTCCTGCTCATTTAACTTGTATCACAAAACAATGGTTTGAAGGCCCTAGCATTACTGGTCATGAACATTATTGACCATGTGCAGTCCATCTTTCAAATTCTCTACACTAAATTTACAAACAACCAACTTCTTGAGCCATGTTCAAGCAAGTTGTTCTTCAGGAGTAGAGTATAATCCCACAGGTATAGATTTTAGATTTTATAAATATGATATGTAACTGTGTTTTTGCCTTGTATATTGCAACATATAGATACACAATTAGTGGCAATCTTTTTCCTGTTGTGCATTGATTGTTTACTTAGAAAATATCTTTGTGTTTCTGGGGTGCATGTATATGTACATAGAGATACACTATGTAATGAATGACTGATAACAAAAGTTTTATTTTATCCAAGATCTTGTTTTGTACTATATATTCATTGAAAATCATATAATTATATTAAATCTTCTGTCAGAAAGGTTGCAAAAAATCTACAATTTAATTAATAATAATTAATCTTAATTATAAGTAAAGGCAGTGCACCATAAAGCTTCTATTTATTTAGTCTTCTGTTGATTATTTTTGTTCTGAAACACCTAATGATATTGGACCTACTTGAAAATTTACTAAATACTGAAACAGAATTGTCATGTATGAAGATTGACGTATCATGCCTATTGCATTTAACCAGTGTAGTTAATACTACAGGGTGGTCGCTAGAAAAGCGGAAAATTCGTCAAACAGCTATTTATTTTTACAAAGAATAACTTTTACAAAGTTTTTTAAAGGCATATGTTATATTACACTCATAGATGCTCAAAATGCATTTTATGATGTTAAATCATGCATTTTATTCATGATGTAAAGAAATCAAAATAGAAATGAGTAAGCACGCATTTTATTCATGATCTCATCTGACCCTCAAATTTTCTGCTTTTCTAGCGACCACCCTGTATTTAAGAAATTGAACATTATATATCACATCTGTCTAATGCCATTAATAAGATGCATATCAAAATAATAAAATGTAATACTATAAATTTCATACACACATACAAAATAAGTTTGAGAAAAGTCAGAAATACTAGGTAATGTAATTTTCATGATTTAAGGAATTTAATGAATAAAATCATACTTATCTAGTACTACAAATAACTTAAATGCATATTCCATTAAACTTGTTAGGGATAGGTAAAAGTGCACATCAACTTTTTACAGTGTTGTATTACAAAATCAATTACTACTTTGTTATTAAGGTATACGAATAAACGTGGTACCAAAATGTATTTGATAAATCAAGTTTTAATATTTTTTTTAAGTTTTGGTTTCTTAATTTAGGAAAGAAATATTTAAATTTTAAATTTTATCTTGTTTTTATTACATGACATATTTTCACACCAATTTCACATTTTTTTAGCTTTTAATCACCTTTCTGTGATTTTGCAAGTTTAAAATAAAATGTTTTATAGTATAGATATCACTTAGGCAAAACTGAATTTTTATAGCCTTCAGGCTTCTTTGTTTATGGAGATATTAACCAAAAATCAGACCCACTTACCATACCTTCCAATCATATCTTCTGTTTTATAAATTTACAATATTTTTCTTATGTTTGCTGTTTTAATATATTTAACTAGTAGAAAGATAGTTTTACTGAGTAATATATAATGCTACCTTGTTCTCAGTAGTGATTTTTAGTTATTTTACCTATGAAGTTGCCATCACCTAATTCATATTGAGCAGTTATAGAAAATATTTTAAGGCACTTGTGTCTTAGTTAGAGAATCAGTTAAATTGTAACAATTATAGTATATTATTAAGTTTGTGCATGTTATTATTTTCTGTTCTCAAGATAATAAGTAAAATATAAAGGTTCACTGAAAAATAATGCTTGATATTCATTTAGGAAGTATTAGAGGTTGTGTTAATGAAATTTGAAAAGTGTAAGATAAAAAAAGTATTTTTAACCTTAACATGTAAATCACCTTCCACACAAACTAGTCAGTGTCTAAGTTATGCTCTGACTCCATATATTTACAGACAAATTCTTAGTAAAAATAATTAATTAAAAATCTTTATAGAAATGAACTAGAAACCCTTAAATTTTATTAATGGACACCACATCATGTAGAAATTCTTGACTGGAGCTAACATAAACAGTGCCATAGCCATGATCAGTTCTCTTCCTGAATCTATCCAATTCCTTGTAATTCACTTTGGTACTAAAGACTTGAAACAGTTCAATAAAAAAAGAAATAACTAGGATTATAGGTTTCAATTTCATTTGTAAGACTTCTTGAAACTACATGTTTTTATAACATTGTAATTAAAAATTCTTATTCTTTTCAAAAGGGTTATAATTTTTACAACATTTTTTTCAAATTTTTTGAAGATACACTTACTATATTAAAAACTACATTATGAATATATTTATGATTATGTTGTGGTTATGTGGTGAACATAAGGTGAGTTAAAATGGCAGAGACTGTAGTGCTATAGTTAGTTAAATTTAGTTAGTTTTGTAAATTATGTAACCTTGAATGTTATTTAATATGTGGCAAGTTCCAACAAGATCTCCATTGAATAACTCTGTGTATATATAATCTTTCATACATTTAGACTAGCATAAGTGACCTAGTTAAATTCAGTCTACTCAAGGGAGACATGAAGGGGGGGGGGCTTAGGAAGAACAAGCCATAGGTGGCCATGACTGATTCTTAAAATGAAAAGATAATTATGGAAAGTAAACATAGGATTGAAAGAAAGTCAGAGATGAAAAATATAGTTTTACATCTCTATTTTGTGTTAAATTCTCAGACTTGATTTGTGGTATGTACAACTACTATAATTATGTGATCTATAATAAGTCATACCATGGTAAATGAATAACCCAGCATAACTTTTTAAGAAGTTGAATAAAACAGTAAATAGGGAAGATTAAATGTTTTTTTTCTGATGTTTGAGTGTATATATCTGTGATTAAGAAAATTATTTATATTTTCTATTGACTATCTTAATAATGTGATTTAACTGAGTCATTGCTGTGCCATGTATATGAGTGGGATATGTTTAGGTAATTCCTTCACTTTGTTGATGAAAAGTGTTTTACATAATTTGTGTTAAAATAGTCTTGTCTATTTTTGAGTAAATAGCAGTTTGATAATTATATTAACTAGTATAGTTAGCAAAAATATGGAAAAGTGTGTGGTTAGCTATTATTTCCAAGTTTAAGTTGTGAATGAAACTAAAGTGCTTTTGTGATCTACCTAATATCAAAATATTTGATAGGAGCTTTTCAGAAAATTTACACATTATAGGGTTTGTTTTTCCTACACTCTTGCAATTACATTACTATAGTTCTTATTTTTAAAGTTTAATGTTTACAACTAATAAAAAGTTGATATGTATACAAATCATTCATTGCCCATTTTTGTCTCCCAAGGATTTAATTCACTCTACATTTGATTTCATACAATACATTAATAGAATAATTTAAAGGTACATAATATTAAGATTTTATTATTTCCCAAAGTCAACTGTATTTAGATCAAAATAACTCGAGTTTCATTTTCACAGAATACTGTGCAGGTCGAGCAGTTCCAAATGTACAAAATTCTGAATACCTCAACACTGTTGGGACCAAGCTACTTCCTGGTATTGATATAATGTGGACAGGTAAGACTTTCTTTGGGTTTCATTGGTGCATTTGTAATAAATTATTATAGGGTGTCATAAGGTTGCATATTACTATCTTAAATGCATATGTTTTCTACTGTTTGTGTTATCTCTTATGGCTGTAAAATACTATTGTGATAAGCAAGTGAAAGTAGCTTTCTGCGTTGGTACATAAAATCCATGCACACATCTAATTATTCTCATTCACTGCTGCCCTCCACATGCAAAACATGTTTCTTGCAAGCCACAAGCTTTGCACTTTAACATTCCCCACAATCATTGTAGTTCAACTGTATCTCACATGCAAATTATCATGCAACAACCACTCCCCCTTCAGTGGCTCAGTAGTATTTTCTGCATATTTACACTGCTAGAAACCAGTTTTTGATACCTGTGGTGGGCAGAGCATAGAGAGCCCATTGTATAGCTTTGTGCCTAACTTCAAAACAAGCAGGAGTGTGATACACCCTCCTAATAAATGTGATTCTACCTGTTTGATTTTATCAAACTATGACTTCTCGTTTGACAATGCTATCTTCAAGACATTTCTGTTTGTGTTCTCTTTCCACAAGTTTTTTTGTTTTTTTTTAAGAGGAACTGTTTTACTTTTCTTTCCAACTTCAACAGTTGTAGGTGATAATTTATTATTCGTGACTGCTTTTGGCATTTCACTAAAATTTATTTTCAGTTTGAAAGTCATTATCATTTACTTCCAGCACAGTAACATGGGCTTCAGATGGTGGTACTCATCTGAAAAATTTTTTAATTTGATTCATCAGATTAATTATTATCTGATTTGATTTTTGTTGGGCTTTGAATTTAGGGGCCCATACTTTTGAATACAGTCTACTAACTTTGGACAGATAAGCACTTTCATAGATTTGATTAATTTTTTATATTAACGTTATCACTTGTAGTTACTTGGGTTCAACAACATCAATTAAATTAGATTTATATATACTTGTTTTAAGGTTAAGGTTTAAATTAGAGCATAGTGATATCATTTTTACTACAATGCTAGATAAAGTTTAACAAGTGTATTTGTTGTTTTAGGCTTACCTGTAATTCATCTTACTGTTAAATCATAAATTACATTTCAACACATACCATCTTATAAAATCCTAATATCCAATACACACTTACTTCCTTTTACAGTATAACAACCACTTAATTTTCTTAATTATCTACACTTTATTCTTACAATTAATTTAGTTTGTCAGGACATTTTGAGCTAGGGTGTACTCAGCCTTCTTCTCCCAGTATTGCTCACATTCCTTCTAAATCTGCCAAAATCAATTTGGAACAGTGTAGACTTTCACAACTTTCCTCTGTCTGCATTTCTTGCATTCCCAAGCCTCTGTTTGGCCTACCTCACCTCTTTTCAGATACATTTCACAGTCACTCAGGCATTATGGTGTATGCTGAGCCTTTTATTTGTGCTCTTTTGAAAGATGGTGCTTGCATGTCTTGCCTTTTTCAAGCATTGCTTCATTTTCTGTTATGTTCCCTTTAGGCAGATGGGTTTCATTTGTTGATTTTATGCAATGCACTTATAACCTCTGTTGCATGTATGAGGGCATACCCTGATAATCCATTCCTTTTATCTCTCATCACATATTCCAGCCTTCATCTTATCCTATTGAGGTTCCTACAAGCATTTTTTATCATTCATCTCCTTTCTTAAGCATTCTACTTCTTTCTTAAAGATGTTTGTGGGTGGGATAATTTGCACTTGAGGCATGCTTGAACTATGATAATCATTGAAAATGTGGGAATGCAAAGCTTGTGGCATACAAAAACATTTTGTGCTTACAGAGGAAAGCACTGAAGAAGAATAGTTAAATCTGCAAGAAGAGATAATGAGAAGGACTTTAGTATAGGAAAATTATAACTTTTGAAGTAATTGTATTTTTGTGATAACAGTTTCTTTTGTCAGTTGACTCCTGCTGATATGAGAATTACTACTGCAGTGGGTACTAAACACAGCAATAAAACCATAGCATTAAATTGAAAAAGATGAAAAAACTAACTTTTCATATTTGTTTAGGAGACTTGAGATTATGCAAATGGAACACACAAAGTGTAAAGTAGAAAGAAATGTTTTTATTCTTAGCGTAAAATTTGCCTTTTATTTAGACTGACTTGGTAGAAGCTATGGAAATTCACATAAATCTTTAGTAAAAACAGTGTTTTAAAAAATCTAATTTTATGATTTTTATGTACATCTTACTTGTAAACGCTTATTAAAATGTTGCCATTTTTCAGGAATGAATATAGTGAACACAAAACTGTAATAAATATTAGATGTATGATTTCGCAAATATAGGGTCATTCTATCATGAAGAAAGCATAATTTATTTCCTAATTTTTTTATGATATTCATGAGGTTGACTTAGTGACACATCCCACATACCTAGAGTGTAGGAAATAACATAAAATATGAAGTTTCATCCAAAACATGTTAGAAATGTATTTAGAAGATGTTAAAGATTATACAAATATTTGAGATTTTTGGGACGAAGAATAGATTTTTTTCATTTTAATGTGAAATCACTTTGCAAGAAGACTAGTAATAAAACATATTTTATTTTCACAAACAAATCTTTACTAAAGATATTTCAATAAAATATCTAATTTTTTGTTTACAAAACACTTGTCATCTTTACTAAGAATAATAAAATTTATGAAAATACACATGCTGTATCAAACACTATAGTGCCATATACTTAACATATGCAAATGTGTATATTACACCGAAAGGGTTAAAGGATTCTCCAATATACATATATAATATTTTTCTTTATAAATATATTTATGTTTATCTGTTTTTTTAAAAGTTAAAAGTGAATACAAGTCAGGCAAAGACCATTTTGTATGAAGACTGATAAAATAATTAATAATTAGTTGTTAAAACCAACAAGATTTTTTTAACAGAAAGGCTGAATTATATGAAAATTACCTGGTACTCAAACTAACATAAGAAAGACTTTCTAAAAATCACAAACAAATCTTTAATAAAATACTCTATTGAAAATTCTTCCTTTTTGTGTACAACAGACTTGTAATGCTTACTGGAATCCAGATTTTGTAAAAGTACACTTTATACGTTCACAGTTATTATATGCAAAGTTCTGATACTTTACCTTCACTCACATAATTAGTTAATCAAATTCAGTGCTACCCTCTATATCCAAAAAAAAATTATGCAAGCCATAAGGCTTTTACCTCTCCTCCTCTCATGTAAATCATCATGAGACAACCTTCAACCAGTAAGAATACAACATACTTTCATGATGCATGCGACTCCCTCTGTTCAATTCTATTGGACTATCATTTCTTATTTGGTAGTACTTGTATTCAGACGTTGTTTCTTTTGGTGTTCTCGATGTGAATCGTTTTCATAATTTTAATAGTGTAATTTCCAAAGTGGAATTTCATCTATTTTTCTTTACATTGAAGAGATCTCTTACTGTAACTTCATTCTCAGCCTTTTCACTTATAGTTTATTTGCAGTTTTGCTTTTCAGTTTTTTGTCTTTTATTCTTTATTCAGGTATATCAACTTGTTTCTGCCAAACTCTTTCACTAACATTTGCATGTCCAAATGACATTATCTTGCTTAAGCATTTCCACAATACAAACTACATTGAATTAAATGTATACAATCATAAAATTATCAAATATGCTTTTATAAACACAAATAATATATAAATAAGTAAAATCTAAATGCAATCTATTTATTTAGAAAACTAATACCTGTAAGGCAAGAAACAATTGCCAAACACTCAGTACACTTCAAGACAACAGTTGACTAAGTTTTTTTTCTGTCTTATTCTACCAATTCATTAACTGGTAAATTTTTCTTTAGACTATAATTAAATAGTGAGAAATCTCTTTATTGGTAGTAAGTATGTCATTCAACATCAAACTGTCACCTAGCACAACAAATATGCAGTTGAGTGTGGCTGACCTTAAGCTTAGAAATATTAGAATGTAAAACCCCATTTGGGGAATTCTTGGAAATTTTTCAGATGCTAATGAAAGACAGATGGAACATCAGTTTGACCTTGCATGTCAATAGTCTATTATATTCTCACAATATCATATATATTATAACTCTTAAAGGTTACTTGTAACAGCAATGAGAAAGGAAAACCTGCAATTTTAATTGTTTTTTTTTAATAAAAGAATAAAACTAAGATAATATAAAACTTCAAGTTATAACATACCTGCCAATAGCAATTTCGTTAAAATACATATATATTAGAGTGGTTTAATTAAATTTTGAATGTGACTTGGTAATCTTGTACAGAAAAGGTTTAAAAATGTTCACATTGTCATAAGGTTAATATGGTCCTGCACTGCCTCACTTTGTCTAAATTTGAACAACTCTTTCTGTTTCTTGTTTCTCTTTCCCTTATGTCTTCATTCTTCTATTCACCTGAGGACATTAGTGAATTTTTTTGTTTGTCAGTGTTTCACATACTTTTTATCCTTTCATTTATTTTCTCATCTATCCTGATTTTTTTTCATCCCTAACTCTTTAGCAACTCCTAAGAATAATTTCCCCCATTTAGCCACTTTTCATTCCATTTTATACCATTATCTTCAGCCTGATTTGGATAGGCTTTTATGTCCTGTAGTACTCTTCTCTGTTATTTCTGGCATGGTTTCCTTCTATGGTGACCTTTCTTATCTTTCTTCCTTGGCATCTGTCCTCTGTTTGTGATCTTTCCACCTTTGCCATTTGGGTTCAGCCCTTAATTCAATTGTTTTATTCCTCCTCATCAGCTTCTTCCTGTCCAATTCGACACCTTACCTTTTTATTGTCATTTCATTTTTATTTTTTTTTGGAGAAATTTATTCAATTTGGCATGTGGGGACCACACATGATATGTTCACCTCTCACTGTTTGCATAGGATCACAGTTTTTTTCATTGGGTTATATTCTGCTTGTAGTCATTCTTTAAAACTCAATGAAACTGATTGAGTAAGTTTTTGTTTTCCTTTTATTATTGTTTATTGTTTGGATAATGTTCTGTAATGAATGGTGCCTGACAAGAGATTCTTTGACAGATGAAGTCCACACTCTATGGTCATTGTCTGCTTGTTTCTTATATTTCTATGGCCATGCAGTGCACGCTGCAGAAATAATTTGTTCCATAAGATTGCTTGTAGATTTATCCTTGGAGCATAATTTTAACACAAATTGGGTTTGTATCAGACAACTCTTACTCACTCATGAACTTCAGGGGTAAAACGGAAGAGGATCTCTGCCATGTCTTGTATTGACTAAATCAGTATGTTCTGCTTTTAAAAATAGGTTCTCTTTGAGATGGATTCCTGTATATTGTGAGGAATCCTCCCAGAGAAAATCGATACTTTACGTACTTCCTCTTGCTTACCCAATGTGGGTTCTGTCAACAGTGCTTTACTGCAGACTACCTGATTAGATTTAAAACATCAATCAATGCAGTCTTTCTCAAAAAGTGACATCTTGTTTTTGTCTTCTTTGATCTTGAGAAAGCTTATGACTCTACGTAGAGGTATGGCATTTTGTGAAATCTCCATTCATGTGGTTTTGTGTCACCATTTGCCTATTTTTACTAATTTTTTATTTGACAGGTAATTCCAAGTCCTCATGTTCAACCTTTTCTCGTTCTTTCACAGAGAAACTTTGGGTATCTCAAGACTGTGATTGAGTGTCACATTTTTGAGCATCAAGATCAATGCTATCGCTACGCAATTTCCTCCTACTGTTGCAAATGGGATCTATGTTGATAACTTCCACATTTTGTATTTGTTATTGAGTATGAGGTATATTGAGAGGCAGCTTCAGACTGCCCTCAATTGCTAGTTAAAGTGGACCACAGCAGAGGATCTTACCTTTTATTTTTTCCAAAACTGTTTGCATGTGTTTTTGCTACCAATAGGATCTATGCCCCGAACCTGACTTCATCTCAGTGATACTGTTCTTCCTGTGTTCCTTGAGTTCTTTGGGGTTTATCTTTCATCATAAGCTTACTTTCATTCCTCAATCCAAGTAGCTACTTGTCAAGAGTACATGGGCACGTGTCCTCTCTTCCACTTCTCGAGGAGTGGATCAATGTTCTGTGCTCAATATCTATCATACCCTTATTTAATTCAAATTGATCTTTGGGTCTCTCATCTGTGGTTCTGCCAGAATTTCAGTTTTGAATATGCTAGATCCCATTCACAATCTGGGGCTTTGGTTCTGTGTGGGGGCTTTCCACACTTCTTCAATTCAGGGTCCTACATTAAGACTTACAAACCTTTGCTATTTGCAGCTTTCTTTGTAGTATGCTACTAAACTTCAATCCTTACTTCAACATCCCACCTGAGGTTGTGTCTTCCTTCCATAGTGGGCTGTGCTGATTCTGAGTAGATGATCTATACTTCTTTTTGGTCTTCATATCTAGGCATAGCTTGCTGAATTGGGTCTGCCATTGGATGATATTACTGACTCCAATAGTCACCCTCTCCTGTTATGACTTATTACCATCCCCACCTGTGACATTTGAGTCATCCGAGGGAGGAGGATGCTCTCGATTGGAACAGCTTGACGTTAGTTTTCATCCAGTTTTCATCTGTATTAAGAAACAATAGGCCCATTCTTTTCACCTTCTGTTCCTATCCAGTTTTTCTGGGTACTTGACCATGTTGGTATTTAGGAGAACAAGTTCATTGACACTAGACCTAAGTCTCTCTTTTCTGGTCCTGTACTTATTGCTCGTATTTTTGCCAGTTGACATTCAATTTGGTGTGAACAGTGTGATAACAAGCTTTCCCAGATCAAATCTTCTGTTGTTTTTTGGCTTTCTTGTTTCCTTAAGGATCAGAAGGATGATGTTTTTTTAACTGGTCATTCTCTTTTATTTGTGCCTGATTCACCAACATGTAGCCTTTGTGTCACTCAAGTTACCATTGCCCATGTTTTACTTGTCATGCCATCATTACAACCGTGAGTAGTGGTACCATTTTAGACATATTTTTTCTCCATGTTTACTCCTGATATTAGACAGTGTCACTGGCAGTGGTAACTCTGTAAATCTTAATTATGTTTCAACATTTTTATGGGCCATTGGCATTTCTAATTCAATTTTAGTTTTTATAAACTTTTGTAGCTTTGTTTATTATCTTGATTTATTTTCATGTTCTATAGAATTTTACATTTCATATTTGCTTCTTGTTTGACATAGATAGCCTCATTGCTTTGGGTTATAAAAATACCACCCACCCAAAAATAGGGTTTTGTGGTCGTCCATTACACTGCTTCAGGTATTGTCATTTTTCCAGAGTTCTCATAACATGCTCCTCTTTTCTTATTAAGTGGAGTTTGAGAGTTCTTACTACTTTTCATTTTCAAGTTGGACCATGGAGGCATCTTCCTAAATGGGTTAATGAAATACAGATATAAATAAAATATAGAAATGATTATACATTTGAGAGTAGAGTGGTGTTCCATTTGTGTAAATGATGTCCTCTTATGAATCATGTATAAATGGGAGTGAGCAGTCACAATTGCAGTTCACCCCTTTGACTGGCATCTTTTATCCTACTCTCATTTAGATGTCAGTTCCAAGTGGCTGAGTTTTGGATTTAGAGTTGAACCAATCAACTTAAGTTTTCACATATGTATTAGAAATAGCTATATTCCTCCCTCAGTTACATTGTAATTCCATCTGTGTTGTAGGTCACGATGGAGGTACTTTCACATTATTATGGTTATTCTCCTTCTCCTATCCCTCAGTTTTTACTATTTCAAGGATGGATGTTACTGTGCTTGGGGCTGTTCTGATCACTTTTACTTTTAAGGGAGATGGTTTACATTGTGCAAGTATCATTTTGATATTATATGTTAGGTTTCTGGATCAGTCTATCAATTTCTTGTATTAACATGTACCCCATTCATGGTTCTAGATGTTCTTGATCCCCCCTTCCCAGCTTCATGAACTTTTTTTTTTAAAGATGAAAATGGCACAATCCTCTTTCCTTCCCTCACCTGATGACCAGATATTGGATTGCAGTTGAGTTGCCACTGGTATGATCCTCTTTTCAACCTCTAAATGAATATCATTTACCATTGGATGGGTTTTGTACTGTAGTAAAATTGCCAGTGGATGATCTTTTTTTTCTAACATGACATGAATGTTGGTACCTGGTAGCTGAGTTTGTAATTGTAGTTGACTTGCCAGTGGTATGAACCTCATTCTACTGCCATTAGCATGGGTTATGGATATAGTTGGCTTGTTGTGTACACTCGATCTTGCTGTAACCACTTTACACCTAATGTATATCCTTTAAATTTTACCCACATTTTATAAGTTCTGGGTTAGAGTTGTATAAATATTACATGGCTCAGATCACTATCTGACCTAAGTTCTCTTCCATTTAAATATGCTTCTCTGTTTTCACCTTGTAGGTGTGACATCTTGCTATGGTGGGCAAAGAGTACATCTGATTAAAAAGTGGAGTATTTTTCAACGTAATCTTAAAATCTGACTGTTTCCTCTTATGATGGAATGTCCTTCAGATACTTTCAAATTATACTTTTTCTTTCCTTAGAACCAGTCCCTCCACCTATTCAATATGGGATTCAAGCTATTTATGTGAGAAGAGGTAATGCACTCTATCAGATATTATAATTTTCCTGTACTGAAAATGTATTTCTGATAGGTAATTGCATCCTCTCACTCTTTCCTCTCTTCCTTCTCACTGTAAACCAGTACTTCCACCTTCTGCAAAAACTCAAAGTGAGAGTTTGATAAAATTGAATGGAGTCACATGTGTCATGAAGTGTGTTGCACTCATACTGAAAGAATATTGCTGCAGGATGATTTGCTTGTGAGATGTATTGGAATCAGTAAATTCCAATGAAGTAAAGAGAAAAACCTTGTGACATACATTTTGTTTTTTGTTTTTTTTCATATGGAGGGTAGCACTGAACGAAAATAGCCAACTATGTGAATGGAGATAAAGTATCAGAACTATAGATACTATAACTTTGAATGTATAAAGTGTACCTTCACAGAATCTGGTAAGATTTTGGTAAACATTACAAGTCTGTTATATACAAAAGAGAAGTTTTCAATAAAGTATTTTACTAAAAATTTTTTATGTGATGTTAGAAAGTCTTTATTGTATCAGTTTGAGTTAAAGGTGATTTTCATGCTAAGAATAAAAATACTATTTTTTTCACTTTATAGTTTTCTTAGCTATTAATATGAGAAGAGTTAAGTCCTATCTGAATTACATTTCAGGCATAGAAAAATTATATTTTTCTCAGTTACATGGTTGTTACAAGATTGGTCTCAACAAGAGGGTTCATGTGAACAACTTTTAATTAATTGAAGGTAATGATAAATCAAAATGGTAATATTTCATTTAACTGGATACTTGTAAGAATAAAAAATAGTGTGAATCAAAAACACTAAATTCCATATGTTTTTTACACATCGATATTTTATATAACAGTAACCAGTATAATATTAATTCTTGTAGGTAATTGGTTGCATCGAGTTTACCATCCAGCTTTCTTTAAAGCTACATGCAACGTATAATACAGAATTTTTAATTATTTAATCATTATGCTCAATTAACTTGTTACATTCAGCAAACCACATCACAGTTGAATTGTAGTAATAATCATAAGCACTAATTTTGATTGATTATATTTGTGATTTATGACACTAATGATGCTTAAAAGCTGTAATTAGTCAAAAATAGATGTTTTAATGGCAATATTTTAATTAGTTGGATAGCTAGAATAATAGAGTAAAACCTTTAAGACTAATTTTGATTAGTTGCTTATTTTCATGACACTAATCAATTATAATGAGTTATTTGCCCAGCTGTTATTTATATCACCTTTACAACAGATTTAGCTCCTTTTAGTGATATAGTTGAATTTTATTTATTTTGTAGTCCTGCACATGGTACAGTGTGCACGTGTTTTGGTTGTATTTAGTTTACCAAAAGATTGAAAAAAAACATTTTCTAACATCATTGCTTGTCATATTTATTTACTTGTAGAAGTATTAGGTCAAACACCTTGTAATTATGATTTCAGTGTAGTTGAAATTAGAATCAGAAATATATTTCCTTTTTGGAGAAAATATTATGTAAAATAAACTTTTGTATAAAAGCAGAAAAATTTAAATTTTTTTGAGACACAGCATTTTTCCATATTTTGGTATATTAATCCCTCTTTAAATTTGATATACTTTTAATTAGTTTTAAGTTTCATCTTCTTTGTAGGTTCCAAAGTTATAACAAAAAATATTACCATCCAGTCAATTCAAGAACTGTCCGAAGTCTTGCGAAGACCTCCTGTTATATGGGACAATCTTCATGCAAATGATTATGATCAAAAAAGGTTGTTTTTGGGACCATATAGTGGACGATCCACAGATCTCATTCCTCAGTTACGTGGTGTACTGACCAATCCAAACTGTGAATATGAAACAAATTTTATGGCCATTCACACACTTTCTGAATGGAGTAAATGTAATAGAGATGGAAAAATAGATCTGAGTTTAAGTAAGTTCATGTTACGTGTATTAAAATCCTAAATAAAAGACATGGTTGAGAGTTGTGTTAGCTAGTTGGCAGTTTAATCATCCTTGTAGTCAAAGTAATATATCTCATCTCTTGAACCAGGCTTTTTCACAGAAGTATTTAATACCACTTAATTAATAGAAGAGCAAAGAATTATAAAAATACTTGTAGAAGGTTAAACACAGATGATATAATTCATGTATATAAAATACCAGAATCAAAAAAATACTGTTTTGAAATTTTATAATGTACGAAAAACAGGTTGTAATTCAAAATTTTTCCTATTTAATTACCTAAGAGTTAATTAACTACCCCACTTTCTTCTTTAAAAAGTTTTTTGTTAACTTAGACTGAGAAATATTGATACCACTAAAGGTTGTTGGTTTATTGTTAGGAACTGTTTATCAGAACTCAAAAGTAGTTAGGATTATTTTTTTATGATAGAACAATAAATATGTTACTGTGTATCAAGCCATACTGCAGGAACCTACTTTAATGAATAATTATAAAGTACAATTACAGTAAGCAACTTCTAATTTTACTTATTTCGATGTTTCATCCCACCGTATCAAGTCAATATTGCATTCAAAAAGGCAGAAAATTAAAGACTCATGGTGTTAAGGACAAGTTAGTTTTTGGATGAAATAAGGTGAATAAAATAATATAAATGAAGGGGTAGTGTTGATTTAACACTGACTGAAGTGATATTATCATTGTTGCTTCAGGTTTTTTCTTCTGTTGATGTCTGGTTCTGTTTGGATGATTTTAGCATTGTTTTCAGTGATAAAATGATTTGTTTTTTTGAGATACTTAAAAACAAATGAGTCCTTTAAGAGGTTCCTTAAGTCTCAGGCTCTTTTCTTTTCTTCTTTTTCTCACAAGTTAGTTCCACAGTTGAATTAGGGTTTTGCTGATGTGTTTGAAATTGTAATGGTGATAAAGCTTCAATCTTCAAATTATTTTTTCGTTTTTTTGGATGTTTTGGCTATTTTAATAACTTCTGGATAGTTCTTTTCTGAGTAAAGATTTCAGAATTTTTTTTTAATCAGTTTTCTTACATTCTTTATAAAGCATACAATAAATGATATTTGAGTAATACACTTCAGTGTTTCTGGTTTCTGTTTGGATTGTAGCAGATTTACAATTAAGGTATTGATTTTTTTTTATTACTTTTATATCAAATCTTGAATATTTTCTTATACTTTTGACATTTATAAAGTTTACAGAAAATAGTTTTCATAATTTGCAAGGGTGAAGTTTATGTTGGGACAAATTGTGATATGGTTTGACAAGGTTTTTATTTTCTTCATCAGAATTGAAACCAGAAAAAAATATCTACATATCTCAACCAATTGAAGAGTGTGGAAATTGGTATTATCAATCACATTTAACAAAATTGTTGATTAATTTAACTTTTATCGTGGAAAGGGAGAAGTATAGTTACAGTTGTGCTCTGTTCTTCAACATTAAAATTATTAGTGTCAGCATACATTCTATGAGCTCATACTTCTGTTGTAACACAAGATATTCAGTACATTTTGTGGAAACAATTCAACTTTTATACATATTTTCCCTATGCTTCACAATAATGGTCAATTAAAATACATGAAAGTGGCTGCTAGGTACAATACTTTGGTGGTGTGTGCATTTTTTTAATGCAACTTTTGTTCAAGTAATGAACATTGTATGAATCAAAAAATAAAAATTTCCATGAGATTGGCATATAACATGATTATGATTCAAACATTGTAAAATGGTTTATGGTAATCAGAGAATAAAAGTTCTCCCTGTTTGAATGTTTAGTGAAACTTCAGATGTTCAAATCTGCCTTTGAATACATGACTAGCAAATGAACCTTCAAACACAGCCTTGATATTTTGTTTTATATCACTGTTATATACATATTTTTTTTTTACATTTTTCATATGAATCATGATTGATGATTTAAAATTGTAATTTTAAATTACCCTTTTTTAAATTTATAATCAAACATTTTCTCACATTTGTACATGTATGGTTATTTAAATAGCATTGGAAGTGAATAATTCTAAATAATAAAGATTTCAAAAGATATATACAATTATTGTAAATTGTTTTGCTCATATTTTGATTTTTAACTAGATACTAAAATGCTAGAAAAATTTCACTGAGGCTTAGAAGCTTTAATATTCTGATATATAAATTTTATTTTTAGTGATATAATACTCAAAGAAATTAATTCAGAATTTTCATTAGCTTAGTTAAAATGCATGAGCTTAACAGTTATTAAGTATTTTGCTAAAATAATTATCGTTGTTATTAAATTTAGGGAAGTAATTAGTTTCATTTCCAATTATACATATATTTACAGTGTGCTTTTTTAACTTTGTGATATTGTTGAGATTTATTATTTGTGTATATATTTAAATTTAAGTGAAAGAAAAAAATGAAATTTATCATTTAGTGTTTTATAAAGTCTCCAATTTTTTTATTATGATAAGTATAAATACCACCTTCATGAAATATTTTTGTTTCAGATGATTCAGTTACTGCAGATATCAAACTGGAAACAGAAAGTGAAAATGGTTCAGTAGAAGATATTCCTACCCCTTTAGCTCCAAATACTTACCATCCAAAGCAAGCATTGAAGGCAGCTTTGAAAAACTGGTTGCCAGAATTTTACAAATCCAAAAATGCTTATGGTAAAATAGTTCCCGGTCCATTTGTACCAGCACCAGTACCATCTTGCCCCCCATGTCCTCCTCCTCCAACACTTGTCACACCTTCTATTCCTCTTCCAGTCATAAACACTTGTGTAGGTGTCACTATGACCACAAGTGCCCCATGCACACAGGTTATAACAAGTAGTAGTACTTTAATTGAGACTGGTTCAAGTTTCCAACCAATAACTAATCAACTGTTAAACAGCTTGATTCCTCTTGATGACCATCAAGGTATTCCATTGGAGCCAATGGACTGTAATGTTTCATCAGAATCATCACCTAGCCATAAAGCAGATGGTGAAATGGAACAATTATCGTCTGCTCAAACCCAGAGCAAAGGCTCAACATCTAGTCTCTCTGAAGACACAGAAAAAACTCCAGACACTTCAGAAGACATGCAGACTGAACCTACAAATACTGATGAAGATAGTGAAGCTTTATCTAAACAACTGACTCTTGATGACATTTCTTTATTGGTAGATTTGTTTTATCTCCCATTTGAACATGGAAGTCAAGGACTACACCTTTTACAAGAATTTAATTGGCTAAAAACAAATGGACATAAAATATATGAACACAAAAGAAACAGAAAAGAAGAACCAGATGTGCAGGAGTGGTACAATCGTGCTACTACATTTGATGAGATGACCAAAGCTCTTGATATGCTGCTGATTCGTTTAACCTATGTTCCCAACAGATCTCTACTGTATGACCTTTATCCATACATTTGGGATATTAAAGGGGTTGTTTCTTTGTTGAATTCTTATCTAAAGTGGTTGGGTAAGTTTTAATTATTTTGGAATGACTGTTAGTTACTAATAATGATGAATCATTAAATACTTGTACGAAAGTAGTAGAAAGGTAGTAACGTTTTTATTTAACCCATTAAACAGTAGCAATAATCAGTTGATGCTGCTACCTACAACACTACTGTTGTTTAAGGGTTAAACAAATATTTTAACACAATGATCATATAATAAGCTGCTATCTGATGAGGTAAAGTTTTTATGAAATAACATTGTTAATATGTTGTGTGTCTATGTAATTGTGAATAAAACGGTACTTTCTAAGTGTCTTTCTTTGTAACTGAGTGAGGCTATGTTAACAAGTTAGTTCAACTGAAATTTAGCTTTTCTTGACCTCTCATGATTTAAAAATTTCTAGTAATTGTTGCAACCTATGTTAGAAATAGAAATAAGTTATTACATAGATGAAAAAGTAGAACAATTGATGAGATTTATCTGATAGACAAAGGATTTGAGTTGTAATGTATGACTAAAGGTGGAATTAATTTATAATCTGAGGTTTGTAAATGAAAGATTTTTTGTCCTGTCATGGTCATACTCTTAAGTAGTTTATGAACTTTGTTTACAGCTTGTGTAATAATGAAAATGGTTGACAAAACATACAATATTTTATTTACAAGTTTGAACATATTGGAATAACTTATTCTGTCATCAGCAAAATATGAAAATTGTGTTCCAAAGATGATGATTACTACAATTAAAACATAATTATTAGTTTATTTAATCATTAGGATAAGTGATAAGGTGAACAAAATCACAAAATTTATAGCTTTCTGTTTTGAACTTGTTTCTCTATAAGGAAGAACTTAAACTGAAATGTAAGTATCAACAACATCTGTCATCTTCAAAAATATATTTCCTATGTTGATTTTGTGCACTTGGCTCATTTAATCCATTAGAATAACCAGACAGGAACAAGTTCAAAATAAAAAACTCCAAAAACTGCAACTTTGTTCATCTTCATCTCCAGGTTTTTAATTCTTATAATGTGATATTCAATTTTAATTATGTTTGTAAACAAACTGTAATTAAAAGCCTTTAGTATTCCTACTTTTAAGCTAAATTGTACTAATTATATTTATGGAAAAGCTTTTACAATCCTTACTTCCTTTCCAGTGTTAACTGAATTGTACAACAATGCATCACAATATTTTATAAATACCAAAGTAAAAAACATTGTTATTTTTTCATCCTACAAATGTAATTCTTATTGTCTCCACAAAACTATATTGTACTACTAGCATTTTAAACTGTCTAAAAGCAAAGATATTATTGTTATCAAACCAGCAAATGTAATTGTGTTGTCATTATGAAAAATACTGATGAAATAAACCACCAGCTCAATGATCCTTGTAAATTAAAAACACTGGATATAAACTTGTTATCCTTAACTTTTAAGAGAGAAGACCCTCCAAAGTCAAAATATTATCTCTAAAACAACTTTTCAACAAGTGCTCCATGTTGCACTAAAATCATTTTTTATGGCCTACAAAAAGTATGGAAAACTAGATACCCTCTCCACCCTGTTCTGTCAACTGTAGGTTCATGCAATTACAACTTGTCTGAATTTATTATTTTTATTCATAAACCCCACAACTTTAATGAATTAAGGCTTACAGGTTCTTTTACCTCTGCTACTAAAATCTCTAAAATTCCATCTGCTGATCAATGCATCATGGCCAGTTTTGATATTGAATCTCTATATACCAATGTTATCCTTGATGGAACTTTAAATTTATTCATTGACCTTCTTTTTCCCACAGACACTGAACAGCGTCTTGGTTTCACCATTAAACAATTCCTGGAACTTATTGTCTTCTCCATGGAGTTAAACTATTCTCTCATTGTATGACCAGGTAGATGGAATACCAATGGGATCATCTCTGGGTCCATTGATACACAATAGTTTTCTCTGCTATTGTGAATGCAAGTGACTAGAAAACTACCCATGTGAATTCAAACCTGCCCTTTACATATACTATGTTGACAATACTTTCTTGCTCTATTAACAATAAAGCCAAATTTCAAAGTTCCTTAATTCCCAACACTCCAATATCAAATTCACATCCAAACTCAAGAAAATTCTTTACTGTTCTTAGACTACCTAAGAAGGTAAATATTTTTCTTCCTCTGTGTATCATAAAAGGAGTTTCACTGGCCTCTATTATCTATTTCATTAGTTTTATCCTCAGTGTCTTCAAACATAATCTGGTTATGACAGATAGCCAATAGTTTTCTATGTTATCATGAATGCAAGTGGCTGGGGAAACTGCCCACATGAATTCACACCTGTCCATTACAACTGTCATATTGATGATACTTTTTGTGTATCATAACAGGACTCTTATTGACCTCTACAGAAATTTCAGTAGTTTTATCCCCAATTTCTTCAAACTTAATCTGGCTACATTATTTTTAAATATTAGTTTTAATATTTGTTCTAATTATTTTATTTTACATGACAAAAATTGCCCTTCTAAATAGTGTGTTAAATAATTATTTAACTGATTTCCTAATGATGATTACACCCAATTCCATGAACTACAAATTTTAACTACCAGCCAGTGTATATACCATCCCCAAGTTTATATAAAATATAGCACAGCACAACTTTTCAACCTTAGGTCATCTTGATTTTTTTTAACCTGAAGATGACCTAAGAAGGTCAAAACTTTGTTCTGTACTTTATTTTTAATTAAGGTTTTAACAGCCATATGAACTATTCTTAGAATAAATTTTTACTTCAAGTAGGTTTCTTGTTATCATGTTTTAAAATCTGTTTGGTCAGCATTCAAATCTCTTTGCAGACATTAAACATCAGGTTTTGAAAGTGATTAAATATTGTTCTCCAGTTAAACAACTAAAGGAATATTTCTATCAATTTTTATGACCCAAAGCATATAGTAATTGCAGGCTCTGGGAATAGCATTAGGTATTTTGGGAAGCATGTAGCATTTCTGCCTAAACTTAACAGGTTCAGGCAACAGTTGAATACACATAATGGTTTAGCTTTGACTGTTATCAACAAGGATTCTTGCAAACTAGTCCTTTGCTTGCAAAGTTTTGTTTCCTACCTATTTTTATTCCATCACAGCCTGAACTCACACACATTATCACAGTTTTCATGCTGATAAGCAGTAAAAATTTTAATGCCACTATTGTCTATGTAATATTTGCAATATTTTTCAGTAGATCCTGCACTCACTGAATAACAGTTGACTCTGAGCCTTCTTTGCAACATCACTGACATTTTCAAATATTTCGCATGTAATCACGAGAAAGCTGCTAACATACAACCTTACAGCAGTGAACAAGCAACTAATTTCAACAGATTTGCATTTTATGATTTGTCATAATAGCAGATAGTTCAAGAAAATCAAATGAATAAAAGTATTACACACAGTAGAAATTCTTAGTTTTTTATTATTGTTTTTCTACCATTTCTCCTGTTTTAGTAGCACTGTGAGCATTGAAATAAATTGATTTCAGTATGGAAGTCAACAAAATATTTATATTGCTCATCATTAATTTATAACCTTATTTGTTGTATCTACAAAAGGCATGAAAATATGAATTTTACACAGAAGATCTTTATGCCAAATATTATCCATTAATACTTTAGAAGTTTTAACATAAAACATTTACACTTATCCACAATACTTATAATGTGAGTATGAATGATAAATGTTAAATATCTTGAATTTGTACACATAACATGTATCAAAAAATCAAGTAAGGGTTAAATAGAATATTTTTGCAGGAAGTAGTACATAGAATTAATTTATTAATATCTGTACCTCTTACATAAAGTTGCAGTTAGTAGTTGACTAAACAGTCATTTGATTTTACTTTATAACTATGTACTGTTGCCACTGTTATTTAATTTGATTGCATAATGACTTCAATACAAAATTAATGCAACATTCTGATTAGCTTATGTTCAAAACATTAACTAATTTATTATATTTTTCAGCTATATCGATAATATGAATAAGTTCTTAGACAAGCATATTTAGTTCTCTATCGCAACCTATTTTATTCTTTTTTTTCCAGCTCTTGGCCGGGTACCTCCTGCAGTATCAAGTTTGATTACACCATCATTCACATGTATGCAACTTATCTTATTTATCAATTATTTCAATAGGAGTAATTTATAATCATTTTTTGTGGATTTTACCACAGGCAGTGAATATTAGAACAGAAAGAAATTTCATGGTTACTCAACTTTGTACATCTCGCTAGGTGATGAAACATAAACAGAGTAGGACTTTGATGTTCAACTTTTGAGAGCAGATGTCAACCATTTCTTTGCCATCTAGGGTTATGTGTCTTTCTAAAGTCAAGTTTTACTACATAATAGTAAATATATGCATATTATTTTTTTTTCATTGACAAATTTGATATTTTCAAAAAGTATTTCAAAAGCTAGTTGGAACCATCATGGTTAATAATTTACTAGTTTAAGTTTGAAGCTCAATAACTATACAAAAACTTTAAAGCTCAAGCTAACAGTTTTTTCTATGTGAAGTTTAGTTATGTTCATTTTTTTTTTTAATGAAATGTATTAAATTACTGAGACTACATATTAATGACAATGACTGTATTGTAGGTATTTAAGGATGGTAATTTTATTCTTTCCAGACAGGTCATGGACGAAAGATCACTGAACTTGTTGATTCGCATTCAAAATTTTATTAAACTATTATTTCATGAATTTGTGTCCTTACATTTGGTATCAACTTCTAGATTATAGCTCATATATTTGTATTATACATTATTTAACTTCATAATTTACAAGTAAATATAAAGATAAAAGGATCAATTTTTGTGTTGCCCCTTGAATGCAGCACTGGCTTAATTTAGATGTTTGTAATGTCAAAATATAAAGTCTATAGTTTTATACAAATTCTCAAAATACTGACATTGAAAAGTTACAATTTAAAATAAAACCTTCTACCTTTTTTATTTGGTGAAATATCACTGTATTTAGTGAATCAAATACAGTCCCTTTTATACAGTTCTATTTATAGCATCTGAATAACCAACTAAAAGCTCATAATGTCCCCATAGTCATTTTCTCGGACACTTTCAAATGTAGTAGTGCACTCTTTTTTGAAGACAAACCTTCCTGCTCATAATTTGAGTCTTTGGCCTGTTCGAAAACCCATATTTTTTTAGACCCAAACCCAGCTTAGTTTCTAAACTTGATAAATTATGATGGTACAGTGCTAAAATCAGAGGTTCAGTTTCCCTCGGTGGGCTCCATGAATAGCTCGATGTGGCTCTTTGTTGTAAGAAAAACATACAAATTATGATGATGTTGATGGCATAGATAGAGTAATTTATGATTTTTTTAGTTATTCAAATATACATATAAAACCTAAAAAAATTATTTTTATTATCACATCCTCTACATGTGAAATTTAAGGTTTAGCAAGCTGCAACAAATTGCTCATAATTCTCTAAGATTTAATACTATAAGATTTATAACTAATAAAAAGTCAAAATTTTAATCTATCAAATGGCATATATTACTTTGTTTCCTATACAGAGAATTGTCTGTTTTCCTTCCAGTTCAAATTTTATTCCAAGGGGAAATACATCAGCAGATGTAGCTGAATTGTTAATGGCTGTCATCACATAGTTGGAAAGCCAGAAAAATTTATTTTTATAGAATATCAAAAAACATCTTTTAGTAATAACATTACTATAAAATAAATAGAGTTAAGCTTTATTGATAGTAGACAACAAAACAAAAGAAGTCCAAGGTAAGTACTTTTTTTTTCATGTGTATTCTTTATTCATTATTATAGAAGTGACTAAATTGTAAAAATTGGAATTTTGTTAGATAAGATAAGGTTAGATCATACAAAGCAAAGAAATATATAATAATACAATTTTCATGGGATATGCTCATAAGTAATCTGTGCATTGCTGTTATTTGATAGGATAAAGTGAGCTACACATTTTCCAAGTTATTTACACCTTGTGTAACAGGAATATTAGTTTGGAGTGGTTAAATGGATAATGAAACAATAACATTTAAGTAGAAGTAGTTGCATACTGTTATAGGTTTAAAACTACTCAGCAATAAACAAATGTAGCTTCATGCTGTAATTTGAAGTCATTGTACAAAGAAAAAGAAATGAGATTTAGATTTCATTTATGCTTTTTATGATGGTTAAAAAGTCAGTCAAATTTACCAACCTCTACTAGACCTAAAATAGAGAAAATAACAGGAAAAGGGTTTTACTTCTAAACAAATTGCATGTTATTTAGAAAATTATAGAGATTAAGGAAATGAAATTTGAGAATTTTCAGATGAAAAAGTATTTTTAATCTTAACATGAAAATTACTCTTTACTTAGACAATCAACACTTTGACTCCACATATTCATAGATAAATTTCTTCAAAAAAAGTCTCAATTCTTATATAAATTGTATTTGAAAATACACAAAATATTAGAATTTATAGCATGGAAACTATAAGAATCAGTTTGAGATCAGAAACTTGGCTAATTCAACTGAACATGTAGCAAGAGAGTTAATTTATAGTTCAGTTAAAAATAGTAAATTGAGCAACGTGCAGTTCATTCTCGACAAATGCTCTTGTACATTGATAATGTTTTGTTTTATGAAATACATTTATGAATATTTCATTTGTTGTTTTATATATCTTATCAGTTAATACAAAAACTTTCCAGGTGTATGTTTAGTTTCGTCAGATCCTAAACTCGTATATTTTAGTTAGAATAGTTTTTAATCTTTTGCTTAACATAAAATGTATGATAACTTTGTTACTCTATTTTAACAAATATTCATATTTGAGGCCTGTAGTCAAACCCTTAGAGATTTCATAACAGTTTTTTATTCTATTTACCATCAAAGCTTTGAGAAATAATACTTGCTTGACATCTTAAACACAATAGATTTATTTTTAGGCTGTATATGTTTCAAGTTTAATTTCAGAAGTAAAATATATTTAATTTAAGATGCCAGCTATTTCTCTAGACAAGCCAGAACTATTTGAGCTCATTCATCTCTACTCCATTGGTAACCACAAAGTAGCTTGGCTATAAGACTGGGGCTTTGAACACAAAAAAATGAGTTTTGATACTTGCAGTGAGCAAAGCACAGATAGCTCATATATAACTTTGCCCTTAATAACAAACAACCCATTGGTGAATATTTTAAAAAAGATAATTATAAACTTTGTGTAAATCACCAAGCTAAGGTAACTAAGACATTTAACATCTCAAGTTGTGCTTTTCTTTTACATCTGTCCAATTAATAGTTCTCATTATAATAACATGTATGTGAATCATTCATACATGTAATGATCACTACCATCCGAGGATTTACAAAACTTTAGACCAGTATAGTGAATAACATTTTGTGCTATTTATCCTCTTTATATAATGTTAAGATTATTTAAGTTTTATATTAAACTGCTCTTTTAGTTTGTTAATTTGGTCCTAAATGCACATCAGAAATAATTTTTATCATTTGAACATTCAAGTAGCATGTTTTTATAATTTGATGACGTGTGTGGTGTCAGAATATTATTTAAAAGTGTTTGCTATTTGATAAAATAAATTATTGTATAACAAAGAGTTTCAAGAGAAAAAGAGTAAAAACATGTTGATAAATTTGTTCAAAGGACTAATTTAATATCTGAATTTCAATAATAAATAGTGGTATACTTGGTATATGTAAAATATAAAAACTATATTTGTAGTTTTTAGTTTATAAAAATTTTCTCCTTTTTCATTTATACATTTAAAGCTGTTTTGCATCTGGGTTAATCAGGTGTGTTTATAATCATTTTCAATATATGTGTATTCAGTTTATATTTTCTGATTTTTGAACTGATACTTCTAGGGTTCTCCAAGGGTTATAAAGAATCTTTCACTAGCGGTGAACAAGAACCATGGTTATTTCGTGGTGGTCTCACAGCAGAACTACAAGTATGTATCAGAAGGACTAGATTGGTCCAGCACTGTTGCAGATGTTTCAGGTGCTTTTCTGGTACATGGCATTAAAGCAACTTTGTGCTAAGTTTAACATTTTCTCAGTTTTGATAGACTTGCAATATGCTTGCTTCTTGTTTTTTAGAATTCATTTGATGAGTGATTTAATATTAAGTGCATCACATTTTCACTGATACCACAAGAATGCACAGTTTACAACTTGGCATTAAATTGCATGAATATTGATGCTGTTGGGAAAACCACATGAGGACAAAATAGTTATGATACTCAAAGCATTTAAAACCTTTTAATTCACTATTGTCAATAGTAGTAGTATGTGGGATTGTATTATTATTGTGTTGTTACTCACTGGACTTTTGAATTTATTAAGAATGAATTGCAAAATTTCTAATGATAAAAGCAGCATAAAATCACAAATATAAAAATTACAGTAAAACCCATAACAGAAACTTTACTGGTATTTGTTTCATTGTAGTTATTACAAATGATCCATGAACAAGGAAACTGAAAGAGAAAGAAAACAAGAGAGATGTCAAAAATGCAATATAAACTCAGTTGTTAAAAAAGGGATACCAGCACTGTAGGTCATGAAATAAATTGAATCATAGTCAACCTATATGTAAAGTAAATATATAAAGTAATCTGAAATAAAACTATTTATAAAGTTTAAAACAAATACACAGTATATAGTGATTCTGACAATCTTTGTAATTTTTCATAAATTATGCATATATAAATTTTAAGCAACATTTCACCTTTGACTTCCTTAGGGTTAATATGCACAACTGTTTGTGAATTTTAACTTATTTTAAAGGAATATTGTGTCAGAAGGTGTGTGTGTATTTCCAGTTCTTTGGTTTTTATGTGAATTTGTAAATAATTTGCCTTTCACTTTTTGGTTGTATATATAAAATGTTTAAAAAACTATCATTCACTCAAGATACATACATATATATACACACACACATTTTTTTCCTTTAACCAGTGTTTCTTTATGACTTCCTTAGAGTTAATATGCACAACTGTTTGTGAATGTTTGTTTATTGCAAAGAAACATTGTGTTAGAAGGTATGTGTATATTTACAATGGTATGGCTTTTATGTGATTATCTAAATACACCTTTTTACTTAACTGTTTGACTTCTATTTCCTTGTAGCGTTTATTACCTCTTGAGAGTGTAAGCGATCTGTTCCTTTACAAAGCACCTGATACGCCAAGTGATAAAGTGTACACTATTCGTCCCTACCTATCAAGTGATGAAGTATGTACCAAAATATTAGTACAACTAAAGATCTGTTTTTAAAGTTATATGGATAGATTTAAGTCACTGCTTTTAATATAAATATTCAGAGTTTACATGAAGTTGTGGCCATATTTTTGTTTGTTTTTCAGTTATATACTCTTTTATTTCTAAAAGTAGCTTATACACATCGATTACTTTTAATTAAGTATTGGTTTTTAATTTTTTAAAAACAAGATTTTTGGTATATAGGTCCTTTATTGAAATGGATAACTTAAAGTTAACACACACTTTTATTTATAGATCTACAGTGGTGAAAAGGTTATCATTACAATTTCTTAATAATTTAACTTATAAGGCTTTGAAAAAATTATATCTAGCTTATTTTTATGTAATATTTTGTATTTGTATTTTGGACATCAGAGAAAAATTCAGTATGTCATAATGGCATTAGTTATCATTACACTAAGGTAACTTTGCGTAAAAGTAAAAAGAATATTGGTCAGATATTCAAATGTGAAAGTCACATAATAACCAGTTTTAGCATGATTAATTGTTTTGGGAAAGTTTTGTACATATTTTAGAATTTTTAAAGTTTTGTGTAAAAGATAAAGACTTGAATAAATACCTAAAATAATTATAATTAATACAAGACAAACTCCTATCTGCACTATATAATTATAAAGGAATGAAATATGTTTCTGTGAATTATTTACAGTGTTGTATAATAATGTCTTATTCAGGCTGCTATATTTGAAGTATGTCGTAAAACTTGTGATGACGGCCTTGATGGAAGCGATGTGTTTCCTGATTACCCAGATCTCATTGGAGACAAGTAAGTGCTCATAATGCAGGCTTAATACATTTAGAACATTTAGATTTTTTACATTCTAGACAATAAGCATAAATACAAAATTTTGTGATTATCGTTATATTTCATTCCTTGCAAATGCTAGAGAATTAAGGCTTCAAGCTATAATATTTTTGAGAAAAAAATAAAAAATGAAAATTAGTTATTTCAAATGCTTATCCTTAGGCAAACATAGGTTACTATTTCATTAACTTGCCCAGACCATTAAATAGAAATCCATAATGTCTTAGAATGTCCATTTAGCTATTGTTCCATCCATGAGAGTGATTGGTTATTCAGCCTAAACTGTATAGTTGTTTCACTAAACCTTGTCTCATTTATTACTTTTGAAGTTTCAGGCTGTTCTTGTTGGTCAAGTAATCATACTCAGTATTAGAGGAGAATCATTAACTGTAAACATGTATAAAACCTTGTACAAAATGTTCATTTGTGATGTAGGCTGAATGACCAGTCATTTCTATTCCATAACACATAACAAATTATCAGGTGTATGGCTTGCATAAAAAATTAACTGTGTGTAGAGATAATGACTGCATCTTGTCATAATTTAAATGTTATAAATCTTAATTACTCTGTAATTATTTTTGTATTTTTCAATATTGTATAACAAGAAACTTGTGTTTTCCATGCAAGATTGAATTACAATTTTTTATTGGATGTATAAAATTACCTTTTGTATCTGTCTAAAAATTTGGCAATTATAAACACAAACTAGACTATCTGTAAGGTATAAGTATAACAAATATATCATGAGAAAATATTTGATGTTTTTTTATTTTTGATATTAATTGTTGTTCTGTTTGTTTGCCTGTAAAAGTTTTACTGGGAATGTTTATGGATTTTTTTTAGATACTTCAGAAACAAGTTTGAGTTTCAGCAGTGTTTGGCTGTAAAAAAAATATCAAAGTAATGTGATCATGTTTAAAACTACAACATAAAAATATTCTTGAAAATTATTTAAAAGTTAAAACCCAACCAAATTACTACATGAAAACTTTCAGTAAGCATTATCTTTTCTCTGAAGGAATTCCTGTTAACTCTTTCAGTATAAACTCAGTCCTTGGGACTGACCTAATAACTGTTTTGTGCTTATTAGAGTTTCAGTACTATAACTTTTTGATTAATAAGTGTATATTTACAAATTTTGGCATATTATCAGTAAACATTGCAATGCTTTCATATACAAAATATCAGATTTTTTATTAAGTCTAGGTTTTACACACGGTCTTTTTTTCTGCCTTTTTCTTGTTTATGTGTTGTCTATCTAGCATGCAAAGTAATTTTCATTTTAAGATTACAAATACTTTTATGCATCAGAAAGTGTTTTAATTTGACATGTGAAATCTATATAATTACCAAATATTAAGTGTTTCTTAAGAAAAAACTTATTTTATCAACCATTTTTACTAATTAATTTCTGTACAGATTTGGCTAATTTGATAAATCTCATAACCACCACAAAAGATTAGGGTGTGTGTGTGTGTGTGTTATGCCTTTTTTATTCCAGAATGACTACAAATTATAACACGAAAACACAAATGTTTAGACTAAGTAGCTTAAATTTATAGCATTACAATTTTATATATATATTTTTATTATAATTGTACATCTTTTGGTCATGCATGACTAACAGTAGAGAAGTTACAATGACATAGCACAGTGCACTCATGTTACAATATCCATTAATATAAAACTGGCCTTTAGTATTCACAAAATGACCTGTCTTAGCTGTGTTAGCAGACTAGTATTTTGTAAAATAGTCACATTTCAGTCATTGTACATATGTATATGCACTTAAACTTATTTTTATTAAAACGTAGAAAAGAAATTACAAAAGTAAAGCACACAGTTATTTTATCTAGATAGAATTTTTCTCCTCATTTGCTGCTTATAATAGGTTGCCAAATCTCATAAAATTTTGCATGTGACAGATGTAAAATGTTACTTTTTTATATTTTTATACATACATTTCAAATAACCAAAAAAAAATTATAAATTGCTTTATTAGTACCATGGAATTTCACTACAACTTATTAAGGTTAGTAAGTAAATTGTATTTGGGTTTAAAGTTTGAGATTTTGAGCAGACTAAAGACTCACCTGCCTAGCATAAAGATTTGTATTAGAAAAAAGATATGATATTGTTATACTCAAAAATAGCTGTAAAAGTAACTAGAAAGACATTCTGAGCTTTCATTTGGTTATTCACCTTTCATATTAAGAATTAAGTGTATATAATTAGCATTTCCTAAAATGGGAAGAGGTGGACTAGGCTACTGTTTGATTCAGTACATAGGCAATATTTTAGCAAATAAAAGAGATGGGAGGTTCTTATTTTGATATTCTAGTTTATTAATATTGTTATTTTGAGCTCTTAATTCATACAAAAGTATAGACTGTATTTGATATAACATCTCATTTGATCCAGTGCTGCATTCATCATACTATATGGCACACAGAACTCAATGTTTAGGTGTTGTTTATAATATTGACTTTTAAATTAAAAGATCAAATGATGTATGGCAATCTACAGTTTGATACCAAACTTATTGATATAAATTCATAAAGCAGAGTTCAGTAACATTTTAAATGTGAATCAAACACTATGACATGGGTTTTACTCGTGTGGAAAAGAATAAGGAAGGTTTATATAAGCATAATATATAAGCTCAATACTTAACTTTATGTAGGATAAATTTACATGTTTGTCATTAATATTTTGTATATTTTTAACATTTTGTGGATGAAATGTGTAATACTTTTTTTTGTGCATGCTACAAGCCTTGAAGCTTCCACTCATCTGGAATTGACTGATTTTCAATGCATATCACAGGAGAGAACCCTTTACCAATGAGAGTGCAACATAGTCTATGGGTGCATACAACTCCAAATCTACCAAACTGTCATTTCTAGTTTAGCAGTACTTGTGTTGTAACATTTTGTTTATGCTGTCTTCCTGTGTTTAATTTTTAATTTTTTCAACAAGCTTGCTACTCTTTATTATATATGTCGGTACTCTATAAGTAAAATTGGCATTTAACTGTTCAGAACATAACTTTATACGTCATTTAGTAAATTCAAACATTTGCTTTCTGTTGGTTGCAGGCATTTTATAATTAAGAATGAGAGAATTATTAACAAATTATGAAAAAGCGGATATGACAGGTAGGTGTGGCAGGAGGAGTCTGATTTTTTATTCAATAGCTCTGTAATTAAACAAAATTTAAGACTAAAAAATATGGTTTGGATGAACAATGATGATATTATATACAGTAATTTGTGTTCTGTTTCTTACTTTTTTGAGGTATAGTGAATAAAATAGGAAAGATAACATTTTAAGAGAAAATGTCATGTCACATTATGGGAAATTAAGGAGTTTTTAAATATTGTCTTGTAGAATTAAGATTTAAAACTTGTACTATTAAAATATGGATGGTTAGTTAAAATTTTATGCTATTCTAATGGTAATAGCACAGAAATTAGTTTGATCAATTTTGACTAAACCTTTATGTCATGGACATTAAAGAGTGCCCATAGCAATTGGCAATCAGGTTAAATAACCTTCCATTGGGACCATCTACTCTCCTCTTCAAATGCATTCAGTGGAGTGTTCTGTTATCTGAACCGTTCATTTGCTTTTCCTCTCAGTGTTAATCCTTCTTAGTTTATATGCATTAATCATTGATAATATCCCCTACACTGTATGGTTTACCACTTTCTTATTATCTTCTGGATTATTTGTATTCACCGATGCTCATTTCAAGAGGTGGAAGATGTGGGTCAATCAGTATGGTTCTTCAGAACAATGGTCTGCAGGTAAAATAACACTTTCAGTTTCTTGGCACTCTCACCAGTCTAATGTGCTTTCATTCACTTTCTTCCTCTTGTCTTGACCTAGTAATTACAGCACTCAACTCAATCTGAGGGTCACAAGTTTGAATCCTCATCACACCAGACATGCTTGCCCTTTCAGCCACTGAGGCATTATAATGTGATGGTCAATGCCATTATTCATTTGTAAAAAAGTTGCCCAAGAGTTGGTGGTCGGTGGTGAGACTAGCTGCCTTCCCTCTAGTCTTACACTGCTAAATTAGGGAAAGCTAGCACAGATAGCCCTCAAGTAGCTTTGTGCAAAATTTAAAAACAAACAAACAGACAGTCCTCTTATCCAGATTTGACTAACTTTGTTTCTTTTTGACTCTTTGACATTAATGGCTATCACTTGCCAAGGGGACAATAATTTTTGTTACCTTTTTGGTAGATGGTACATCTCCCCTTTTTTTGAACTGACATACTTAATATACATCTTCTGGAGGTGTGTTCCATGTGCTTCTGTATTCATTGCTGATTTACTTTCCAGTGCCATCATATTTTCCACAAAAGAGTGATGTCTCAATACCTTTAAAATTTTTGGTGGCTTTGCTTCTGATGGAGTACTTCTCCATGTGAAGTTTTTCAACCTTCTACTGGTTCCAAGTTAACTCCTTTGTTTTTTATCTTTAGTGCATCATCCACATTAGTAGTTGTTTATATGGTTATATGGGATTAGGTCCACTTTGTAACTTTAGTTTTTCCTTCTCTTACTCTACTTGTTTGTCTGTAATTTTTTTTCCTTTTCCCTGACCCATAGGATTTGGACTGTTAATCAGTTAGCCTTTTATTACTTGTATCCTTCTTTCTGTCATCAGTTTCTAGTCTCTTCACTCCATTCATGCACCTTCCATTTTCCCTGTTGTCCATTGGTGGTACTTCACCTGTAAACCACTGGGACGACCAGGGATGTATTAACGCATAGGCACATGAGGCACGTGCCTGGGGCGGCAGATTTTAGGGGGCGGCAAATTTTGACCAAAAAAAAAAAAAAAAAGAATGGAAACCATTTTAAAATGTAGTCCCTGGTTATTATTTCCCCCTGCCATTTATGCCGCCCCAATAACCTCTTGAATCATAAAACTCATTATCTGCCGGACGAATATATGGTTCACCAACATATTTACAATATAATCGACAATATAGATAATAACGTGGTAAGCGATATTGGTGTCAAAATGTAGAGTTTGTTATGCTTTTACTTATTCCTCCATCACCCAATATCTTACTGTAAGTTATACTGTGTTGTCAGTGTCCAAACCTCCACAAGAAGCACAATTCTTGTGAGGGCGAGGGTCACTGGGGATCAAACGGCTCACGGATCTCTGTGAGGTTCGCGCGGCTGCCATAAATAGCTCGATCCCATGAAAATGACTCAGATCCTGATGATCTGAGATGTAAAAGTAACAAATTCACTGTCAATACTCAATATACGATCAGTGGATTCTAGTGATATCGTCATGAGTAACATACGCCGAAAATTGAGTGGAGCAGCTTATAGGAAGATATCAAAGTTAAAAAATGAAAACACACGTGATGTTTTGGATAAGACACCGACGATGGAGGCCTTTTTTGCTAAACAAAGGCAAGAACAGCCTACTAGCGATGATGTTCAAACCAACAGCGATGGAGGGAATACACATGACGGGCCTAGCTAGCAGTAGCAGTTTTGAACAATCTGAACGACCCGAACATATCGAACTGCAGTTTGAACAAGTGACGTCATCAGCAGCAGGCCTAGTAAGATCTGCCGGTTGCGTGCCTGAAACGTCAATGGTTCCAGCAAGTTTTTCAGACAAAGTAAGTTCAGATCCAGCAGAGTGGATAATAGATGATTACACAAAAGGTTATATTGCCACACATGCCATCCTTCAAAATGATGACTCGGATTTCAAGAACTCTGTGAAAAAGAACGGTGAGAAAATCAGATATGTAACCAAAGGCATGTTTGAAAGAAAACTGCAAAATGGCGAAAAAGTAAGCGGACATATTTGGTTTATTCAGAAAGCAAAGTTAGACTGTTTTGTGCTCCTTGTCGTTTATTTGATTTTGGAAAAAAATCCAAACTGGCTTACGAAGGCTTTGATGACTGGAAAATTGCTACTGTCCAGCTGAATGAGCATGAAAACTCTCCTGAGCATCGGTCTTCAGTTTTATCTCTAGTAGCAAGGGGCAACATGTTGGGACGTGTAGATCTCCAGATGGCCATACAGCTGCACGACGAAATCAAATACTGGAGAAATGTACTCACTCGTGTGGTAGCTGTAGCAAAAAGATTGGCTTCACGTGGGCTTCCGTTCAGAGGTCGGGATGATAAGTTTGGCTCAGTACACAACGGCAACTTTATGATGTCGTTGGAACTAGTTGCGGAGTTTGACCCCTTCCTCACTGATCACATTCACCGATATGGCAATGCTGGCAAGGGATCCACGTCTTACCTGTCTTTCAGTACTTGCGACGAATTCATCCAACTTATGGAAGACCTTGTTTTAAAGAACATTTTAAAGGACGTCAAAACTGCAAAATATTTCTCAATCAGCGTAGACTCGATGCCAGATACATCCCATGTTGACCAGTTGGCATTCATCATCAGGTACGTGAACAGTGATGGTTCACATATGGAACATTTCCTGACTTTTATACCCAATCCGGGCCACAAAGCTGAACAGCTGGCAGAAGTTGTACTTAGCCTGCTTCAATCATATGAGCTTGACATTTCTGAATGTCGTGGACAGTCTTACGACAACGCCAGCAACATGTCTGGTCAGTACAGTGGTCTCCAGGTTCGTATCATGGAGAAAAATCCTTTAGCTGTGTATATCCCATGTTCAGCACATTCATTAAATCTTGTAGGAACGTGTGCTGCTGAATGTTGCAGAGAAGCATGTTCATTCTTCGAACTCTTACAAAGTCTCTATGTTTTCTTCAATGCTTCAACCCATCGTTGGAAAATTCTACAAAAACACCTGTCCGCAAATAAAAAAAGTCTCTCTTTGAAGAAACTCAGTGACACTCAGTGGTCCGCTCGTGAAGATGCTTGTCAAAGCCTCAACAGAAACTGGCAACAAGTGTTTGATGCCCTCACCACCATGGAGGGAAATGCTATGGAAAAACCAGCTGCTAGGAATGAGGCCGCTGGACTTCTTTCCAAATTAGGAATGCTAGAAACAGCTATTTTGTCCACAGTTTGGGGAACAATACTGGAAAGATTCAATGCTGCCAGTAAAAAGTTGCAAAGTGCTGATATGGACATCTGACTTGTAGTCGAGCTTTATGCTTCCTTGCTGCAGTTTGTGAAAGATTCAAGAGAACTGTTTGATCATTTTGAAGACAAGGCGATGTTGAAGTCCAGCATGAAGACGTACAAAATTAAGCAAAAAAGGAAGCAAAAATTTTCAGATGGTGACACCCAGGCAGTGGAAGAAGGCAGAGAGGCATTTAGAGTAAATGTTTTCAATGTGATCATTGACAGACTTTGCTCACAACTACAGCGAAGACAAACCGCTTATGTAGAAATCTATGCAAGGTTTGGATATTTGTTCAAGATAACAAATCTTGAACCCACTGATGTCATCAGTCAAGCTGGAACACTGTTGAAACTCTACCCCAATGATTTGGAAGTGAGCTTCGTAGATGAATATCTACATTTCCGCACACATCTTGTGAGTATGAAAGTGCAAAATGATGACTCTTCTGCGTTAGCAGTATACAGAAATCTGCGAGCTAAAGGACTTCAAACTGTATATCCAAACCTGGATATTGCTATGCGCATGTTTCTGTGCATTCCAGCAACTAATTGTACATCAGAGAGATCTTTCTCGGCTCTCAAACGTGTGAAAAATTACTTGAGATCAAGAATGGCAGAAGATAAACTAAATGCCCTGTCACTCCTCGCCATTGAAAGTGATATTGTTTGTAGAATAAACTATGACGATGCAATAAACATGTTTTTGGAACAGAAGGCCAGGAGAAAGTCTGTACATTCAGCCGCAGAATAATATTTAGTGAAAATTGATTTTGATTTTTCATTTTTTATTGTGTTGGAAAATAAACGTTGTGTTGATTTTGAATGATAACAACTGTGTTTGTCTGTTGTTGTGATGGTGATGCTTGGTGCAAGTTGTGGCACGGAGGGGGGGCGGCAAAAGTATCAACCTAACCTTGTGCCTAGGGGCGCCGAAATCCTAAATACGTCTCTGGGGACAATGTGTCGTAAATTCATCTCCCATTCTCTACTTTTGGTAGCTTTCTTTACCTTGTTAGGGTATCGTTATGCACTTGTTCCTTTTCTTCATTCTTTTTGTTTGTCTTAGGTTGGTGGGTCCTTTCCTTTCAATCTCACCAGAATACTGTTTTATTGTGGAGGATGAGGATGGAATATGTGGCTATGCCTTAGCTTCCCTTGATGCTCAACAGTTTCATAAGAAAACTGAAACAGTTTGGATCCCAAAACTTTGTGCCAAGTATCCTGCTTCAGAAAAGAAGAATGGAGATATGCTTACTCCTGCAGAGGTAAAACCCAGTGAAATCGTAAATCACGTTACAGTTGCTACTGAACTAAACTATTGAAATATTGTAAAACATTCATTAATATTTGACATCTTTTGGTTATTCTTATAACTGTGTTAGTACCCTCTACTTTGTAAGAGTAAAGCTCTTGCACTTATTTGTAAACAATTATTTGTAGTATTACAATACAAGATCTTCATATATTTTAGTTAATTAATGAAGAGCTTTAAACTTCACCATTTAATCTCTATGAATGATAATCTGCCACTTAGAAGATTTCTGATTTTTATTATCATCCGTGTTTGTTCATGAGAAAAGGGGACAGACAATATTTTATTGCTATTCAAATAGCATCCTCAAAAATAAAATACCTTCAGAGTTGAGCTACTGTAAACAAGGGATAACATACTTCACTTCAGCACAACAAAAACGTGTACATTCTAATGTTTACTGCATTTTTAACAAATCAAAGTATAGTTAACATATTTTGCCAGTCTTTCAAAGTTGCTAAGTTTACAACATGGCTGTTTTTGTGCAAGTAATTCATCAAAAATTTTCAAAGTACAAAAAAATTCAGAAAAGCAAATTCCTTGTCGTTAACTTCCATTTAATATGCAAACAATATTTGTATTGTTAGATGTAAAGCTATTCTCATCATGTGCTTCAATTGTTAACAATTATTTGAAACATTAGATATTGACTACTTTTTCTGAAATTACATTTCATTTGTAATACTCAAGTTTTGAATTAAAGAAATTATAACTGTTATACAAAACTTAATTATGAACTTCCAAAACAACTGGCAGTTTTTTAAAAAGATGATGAGTTTTTTACATGGCAGTCAGGATAGCCTTGTCCTGCCTAGTTTTTCCTTTGTCAATCAGTGAAGTGAAAACTAAATCTTGTATTATTTGATAGAGTGGTACTTCAGGTAAAGTTTCAGAAGA
This sequence comes from Carcinoscorpius rotundicauda, assembly GCA_011833715.1. Classification (NCBI taxonomy): domain Eukaryota; kingdom Metazoa; phylum Arthropoda; class Merostomata; order Xiphosura; family Limulidae; genus Carcinoscorpius; species Carcinoscorpius rotundicauda. The sequence goes on along the minus strand of CM022394.1, from coordinate 46,068,197 downwards.
AATGTTATAACTGTAAAGAATACTTAATCTCAGTTTCACTTCTTGAAAAATGTAATTTCAATTGCCAACAATTATTTCAAGCACTAAATAGCCAACATTCTGAATTCCTATATTATATACAGACATCATATGTTTTGCAAAATTGTGTATTTCATAAGCAGACTTTCCACTTAAAATGTGAATCTGCACAATAACTGTATACATAAAAAGGCAGATTAATATATCATAAAGCAGCTCTGACATTTCAAGAAGCATGATGAGAAATGTTTTCAGTTCTTATTGTGATACATCAGATTATGTTGAATCATGATACACAAAATTAAATGCTAGCAATTATATTCAATGTGTGCAAAAAAACAAAAATGCCATCATGCACAGAAGTATATACAAGTTTTGGCTAATACTGCATACCATGTCTGACCTTTATGGTGCACAGTACAAATACACTTATAGTGTATGCTTTATTAGCTTCATGTTTCAATTTTCCATGGCTAGCTTCTTTAATGCATTTTGTTTATTTTATCATAGTTTAACTTGCATAAGTGTATCAGTCATTAAATGCAGAAGATGAAAAAAGTTGGTATTTTTGCTGTGTTGTTTGAATGAGATCTGATGTATAAACAACATTTATGGCCATTGAAAGTAATTTTGTTGAGGTTAACAGTGGTTATGTGTACAAATGGCTCTCCTCAGCTAAGCAACAGTGGTTGAGTATACCAGTAGCTAAGTTTTCCAATAATTATGTGCAGCTGGACATTGGTATTTAGGTATACTAATGATTCGCTTCAGCTATACAACATTGTTTGAGTATACCAGTGATTTTTTCAGCTATATTTCAATGATTGTATATTAAATAATTATTTACAATGCTTTATCTATTATGTGTATGTTTAATTTTTATTTTATTTGTGACAGGAATAGAAGTTTCACCCTGATTTTATTCATCTTTACCTTACCTATGAACAGTTGTTAGAAGTATTTGCTGTTTATAAAATACCCACTTATGAATAATATAAAATTTTGAAACAGTTTTTTGTGGGATAATAGATTTATATCTGTATAACATATAAAGCATTTCTTAATACTCTTTCACTTTTTTTGTAATTATGAGATATCTTACTGTCTGTAAACAATGGTAGGAGATAATTAGCAGCTTTCACAACTTCAAGTTGAGCACTCCTGAAGATGTCTATAAGAATCATCCTTCTACTCTGAAAGTCACACTTATGCCGTCAGTGCTGGACACAAGCATTCCCAAACGTCTTCTTGCATGTATTTTTTCAGCATTAAAAGCCAATGGTATGTAGAGATTTTACTAACCTTGTCTTTATAAAAAATATAGACATGTATAAATATGCTTTGTGTGCAAGTATTGTATATTATTTCTGTCCAAATTCTTCTTTTCAGTTCTAGAAACAACATTTTCTTACTACCTCTAAAATTTTGCTATGGAATAAAAAAAATAATACATATGAAGTTGAGACTTTGATAGCAGTTCTGTTTTTAAACTGGTAACATTTTATAATGGTTTTTAATGTTAAAGTTTGCTTTTAATTATAGTATTCTTGAATTTGAGTTTATTTTATGGTAATCTGAAATATTACTTTCCTTGCTTATAGAATAGTAGCTTTGAATATTAAACTGCTTTTATACAATAAACTTGAACATTAGAATTTATTGACTCATGGGGTAATAGTATTATTGAATGTTAAACTTTGTTATTGATATTATCTTTTTCTTTGTGTGTCACTGTATAATGTTTCATTTTTTAAAACTATTCCTGCTCAGTGTCAGGCTTCAGTGTACAACTATTTTTCTTCTCAAGTAGTGGAGTTTGCTTTTAGTTAAGGACAGTTTTTGTATAGCTATCATGATGAATGCAGTGGATTGACACAAAATACTTTCAGCCTTTTCTCACATTAAAATATGTACAATTTGGTCCACCCTGTATAGTGCTGTGTGTGTGTGTGTGTGAGAGAGAGAGAGAGAGAGAGAGATTTTTGGAACAACTTTAACCTTGTAATGACTTTCCACTTTCATATATTTTTAGCTTCTAATAAATGAACTGCATAGGTTTGGAAAGTGAAACACCAAATTTGAAGATGAGAAACCCACTTGAAAGAAAACTATTTTAGAACTGCTGGTATGGGTATAAACACTTTTATTGATAAGCAGAGAACAATGTTTCAACCTTCCAAGGTTATCTTCAATACAACAACTGCTGCGACTTCTGTATTTGAGTAACAAGCAGAAGAATGGAAACTAGATTAAAAGAAAAAAAACACCTTCACACGTTTTTGAACGCTGCAAATCAAGTAAACAAAACCATAGAAAACACTTAGATACTAAGTAGGGAAACAAACATAAACAAATGCAAAATCAAAGAAGCCCTATTTATACAATAACTTAAACCAATATAAAGGGATACCTTTATACCTATACTAATTAATAACCTAACATCCAACCTCAACACCCCCTACAATCCTTTACCAGTTTATATTCTTGTTCCTAAGACATGCCGAGCAACTGTCAGTTGCAAATTCTCTTTTTGTGAACCTGAAGATGACGTAGGAAGGTCTAAACATTGTTCTCTGCTTGTCATTATAAGTGTTAATACTCATACCAGCCATTCTGAGATACATTTTTAGAAGTTTATCAACAAATTAATTGGAAAATAAAACATTAACATTACAAATGTTTTACCTTTTTGACTGGACTTGTCTTAACTTACTTTTGACAGTAACATACTACACACTAAAACTTTTTGTGATATTCTCACTAAATAGTAAAATATTTAATTGATAAAATGATAGATGTAAAGGGCAGTTGAGAAGATCACCATACAACATAATACTAAACAAAATATACTATATTGGTGTGTACAAAATATAATACACTATTTAAAAATACATAACAGAAAAACATAATGGTATGTATGAGGAATACTCTTTTATGTATGTCATCAATCTGTTATAGATAAGTGTATTATTATGTACAAGATAGTATGAACTGTTACAGATTGTATCATCGTGCTAACATATATGTGTAAAATATATCTTGATGATAAGAGCAAGCTACCTACTTAAAGCAAACCCTCAGAATCAACCTGGTTTGATTATAGCCAATTAAACATTCTTTTGTTACACACTTGTTTATAAAGATAAAATTACATTTTTCATCATTTGAGTTATATCACAGTTTACATTATTTTCTACCATAATCCCAATAACATCTTGTGAGGTTTAGCCAGGTTGGAAGATTTATGTTAGTGCAAAATACATAACAATGCCGATTAATCTCTATAATAAAATTAGATAAGTACATTCCAGCCAAAACCTTTAATAATAAATATCAGAGTGCACCTAAATATACTAAACAAACATTATCTGCTTGTTTCAATTACTTCTGAAGATATTTTTGTTGTACAACATAATATCAATAATAAATTGTTATAAAGTGAATTAGATGGTCAAAAAACTTTGTTGTCAGTGCACCACTTAATTTATGGAGTGTAATATTTTTGTATTATGTAACATTTAACATACATAAAGAAAAGAAATTTTGTATGAGTAATTACCAGATTAAGATTTTCCTTATTACAAAAGCATTCTTCACTTTAAGAAAATTAGAAACTAATAAATGAAAAAAGAAAATACCCTGTTTATTATCGAATTTGTTAAACATCAAAAACTTTTTTATAAGTGAAAGAGGACTGATAAAATATTAATTCAAGAATGAAAGAATACAATAAGTTCAAACCCAGTTTGATTTATAGCCTCAAAAATGAGTGTAATGGTGTTCATTAGATTAGTCACATGACAGTGTTTCAATGTCCCAACATAATTATGAGCACAAATCTGGATACTGTAAAAGGGGCATTAATGCAAAGTACTTGAATATTGTTTTGAATTCTGATTATTTTACCACAGTTCTTCAAAGAAAAAATTATCTTTTTCCCAATACCACAAAGCTAATTTGTTCATCATGCTAGAAAACATGACTTATCTGGGTTAATGTAACAGATTAGACTTATAGTATACAGTAATAGGAATAAAAATTTTAATTGCTGTTTTGTTTTCAGGTTCTCATGGAGTATTCTGTGAAGTGACAGTTGGTGATAAAAATATTGTAGATTTTTATACCAAACTTGGGTTTACAGAAATTACCCTTCCAGAACACAGCTGTGAGGATAGTGTATTTCTTGGAAGGACATTTTAAAAACAAATAGTTGATAGTAATTTTAATACGTTATTTTTTGAATCAGTGGTAGAACATTTTTTCTGCCAAGCATAAGTGTTTTATTGTAGAAAAACACAAGTAGACTAACTATGTTTGTAATTTTTTTCATCATTTTGTAACTTAAGTTTATAATGATTTGAATAAAAATTTTTGTAATGAAAAAGTTACTTGTAAGCAGTGGGAAATGGTGATGAACAAGCCATAAATTAACCTATGTGTTTCTTTGTATATCTATAAAATTTATAGAAAAGTTAACTTCATATTATAATTTACAATAAAAAGAAATACCTAATAGCATTTTCTTACTTTTGACAAGTTTTTCAACTTCCAAAAAGTAAAATTGAAAAACTAACATACCACATGTAAAAGACCTAAAAATAAAACTAGGATACAAACATAAATGAGTGGATGTTAAAATGTGCTTTTGTGAAAAATACAAGAGGATGTCCATATAGTGATGGAGATAAATCATCTACTAAATTCAACCTTAATTTGAAACTTAACATTTACTACATGTAGCTACTTATGAGAAAGGTATTACTCATAAGTAAACAAATTTTGGGGGGGGACCTAAATACATTGAAATTTTTAAGTCAAATTATAAACAGCTTAAAACACATACATATGGTCTCAAATTTCTTTGCTGTGACTTTTCATTTATACCATTCTGCTCATTAATGTTGATAAGAGTCAAAAAGGTTTATCTTTTGTTGAAGAATTACGTGTAAATAAAATATTAGTTATCTATATAGTGACACAACTGCCAAATATGATTTTAAAATGCTTTTGTTTGTAAAGTTTGATTTTTGTAAGTAAAAACAGATGTCAGTCAATCAAACCAATTCAAGACACTTTTTATCTTTCTCAATATTATATTAATAACAAACTTGTATATCCTATTAAAAACGTTTTAGTGAGCATTTGGTTGAAACTTTTGTTTCAGACACCATAATTTATGAGAAAGTTATTTTTATTGCAGCTTCAATAATCACATAGCTTTTTGTTAGCTAAAATCAAACATTAATTAAAGCAATAACCTGTCCTTTCAAATAAATCTTTACTTTAATTAAAACTATTTTTTGTATGTACTGAAGAATGTATATACTTTAAATAAATAAGTCATTGTGAAATTTAAATCTTGAATTGTGTGTAAACCACTTTAAAAGAAATTGTTTTTAATATGTTCTGAAAACTATTTGGTAAAATAGTTGGCAGTAGGTGTAAAAGAAACAAAACATGGACAATATTAACGTTTAAGGACGCTTTTAAAACAAGTGCATAGCATTGTTAAGAACTTGTTAAGTTTATTAGCAATGCTTAATAAGTGGACCTCCGTAATAACAATTAGGTCTATTAGGTGTAATCTTTTTTAAGTTTACTTCAAACATGAACTGATAAAACAATTTTATTTTTCAGGCACTTACCATTTACTTTTTTATTGACTACTTTATTAAAATTTCCTTTCATATATTTCAAACTGAACACATGGGAGAAATGTTATACATAGCAGGCCCAAATTAATTTAAATGAGATTTATTATAACAAACATTGTGAATTGTATCGTGTAAATATTTTCATATTCTTTTGAATAACTATCTAATCGAGAATGTCATAAAATTATTTAGAAAGAAATGGTTATATAAAAAAATTGAAATTAATGACATTTTATGCACACAGTAGTTTAAATATGGCCAAATCAAGGGCCACCTAAAATTTAAGCATAGTCATAAATAGAAAGGGAGGGAGAGTCATGACCAAAGGATGATGCCCTACTCTGATTAGCTGCCTCATGAGGGGATGTCAAAGATTACAAGGCATAGCTCCAAAGTTTCTCATCTAATGGCGTGACATGTTATGAGGCGGCCATAGTGCCAAACATTTCACCAGAGGGCGTGCCGTTAATGCCGCGTTGCTAAACATCCATGACAAGTTGTCATAATAATTATTACATCACAAAGTGGTGAAAGTGTTTTGAGGTCCCTCGTGAAAAGTATCCACGGCTCGTACAATACTTGTTCCAACAAGAATATAATTAATTAAATTGTCATAAAAAATTAACACTAATTTATCAAATCACCCTAAAAATAACGTTTAATATGAATTTGTTAATCCTAAAATGGACAGTGAAAGCAAATTCATAAGTTAATTATTTAATAATTAAATCATTGTACTTTATCTATATGTATAGATATAGAGAAAAAGATATTTATCTTCCCAGAAGAGTCTGGTTTCGTTAACCTCTTCCTCCTTCCTTGAAATTTTGGTTTCACAATTTTCACGAGGGCCAGAGTAACCCACACTTACTCGTGCCACTTTCAATGGAATGCCCATTCACTATCTACACATACACTTGGTGCAAATAAATCATTTCTCTTATAGTTACATAAATTATTAATTAGTTAGGTATTAACTATAAAACGTTTACATAAAAAAAGCCCTTTTGATATTTTGTAATTAATCCCTAAACTAATGTGGAGGCTAGTTTATAAATGGCCTTTTATTTATTTAGAAAATATATATTCACTAGGGAAAGGTGCTTGGGCCTATTCTCATCACGTAAACAGTACCTATCAAGTTAGCTAACTAGTTTATTTTTGTCCAGTTTTTCTCAAAATAGTTTATTGTGCTATGTATTGGATCCATATGTGCACATTTGGAAAGCTTTCTCGCTGTTTGGGTATGATATGTACATACCCTGCAGGGGAAGGTCTCTTCTTCCTTCCTGTACTTGTGTAGTCGTGCAGTGTTTGATGGTGGTAGTTACTGCATTTTTGGGTAAGAGTGAGCTGAATTTACTTCGACGATTTTGAGGGCAATGTCCACGTATAGATATTGTTTTGCACTATCAGTAAGACGTTTAGTTTATTGGTGGCACTTTTTTACATTATATATGTACATATATTTTTCCTTTTCATTTATTTTATTATTTTTTTATGTTTAAATATATATATATAGATATACAGGGTGGTCGCCAGAAAAGCGGAAAATTTGAGGGTCAGATGAGATCATGAATAAAATGCGTGCTTACTCACTTCTATTTTGATTTCTTTACATCATGAATAAAATGCATGATTTTAATATCTTAAAATGCATTTTGAGCATCTATGAGTGTAATATAACATATGCCTTTAAAAAACTGTGTAAAAGTTATTTGTAAAAATAAATAGCTGTTTGACAAATTTTCCGCTTTTCTAGCGACCACCCTGTATATTAGTCAGGGAGAGGTGTTTAGGACAATCCTCGTCATGTATGTCCCAAATAATATTTATTTTTTTTTTAATTTCACGCAAAGCTTCACGAGGGCTGTCTCTGCTAGACGTACCTAATTTAGCAGTGTAAGACTAGAGGGAAGGCAGCTAGTCATCACCACCCAATGCTAACTTTTGGGCTACTCTTTTACCCACGAATAGTGGGATTAACTGTAAACTTTATAACACTCCCTTAGCTGAAAGGACGAGCATGTTTGATGTAACGGGGATTCGAACCTGCAACTCTCGGATTACGAGTCGAGCGCCTTAACCACCTGACCATACCCGACCATTACCAAACAATACTACCTTCTTTCATCTAAAGTTATCTTGACTCTGCTATGCCCCCTAAGCATTGTTTAAAATTTTATTTTGCTGCTGTACAATAGTTGTTCTTCCATCAGTTTTTGCAATTTTATAACATATGCTGATAGTATGACTTTTTCATCAGTCACCCAGTGTGGATTCCGTCGACAGCACTCCATCACAGAACACCTAATTCGTCTTGAAACATCTATCAGAGAAGTCTTTCTCAACCGCCAACATCTTGTATCAATATTCTTTGACATAGAGAAGGCTTACGACACAACATGGAGGTATGGCGTTTTGCGAGACCCCCATAAATATGGTTACGTGGCCATCTACCCATGTTTATTAAAAAAATGTTAATGGACAGGAGATTCCAAGTTTGTGTGGGTTCGACACTTTCCCGTTCTTTTGTACAGGAACTTGGAGTCCCTCAAGGCTGTGTATTGAGTGTCACACTCTTCAGTATAAAGATAAATGCCATCACTGAACAACTCCCTCTCACTGTTGCGAATGGGCTGTATGTCGACGACTTTCACATCTCATGTCAGTCGTCAAACATGAGATATATTGAGCGGCAACTACAAACTGCCCTGAATCGTGTACGGAAGTGGACTTTGGCGAACGGCTTTAATTTCTCTCTTTCCAAAACTGTATGCATGCACTTTTGCCGTCGACGGGGTATTCACCCTGATCCTGAACTTCATATCGGTGAAGTTTTGCTGCCAGTGGTCTCGGAGACCAAGTTCTTGGGGCTTATCTTTGATCGTAAACTGACCTTTATACCACACTTAAAGCAGCTTCGGGTCAAATGCACAAGAGCACTGAACATCCTCCGTGTCCTCTTTTTATATCAGTTGGGGGGCAGTTCGCTGTTCAATGTTGAAGGTATATCGTGCTCTTATTATATCGAAACTCGACTATAGATCAATAGTCTATGGCTCTGCCAGACCCTCGGCCTTACAGATGCTGGACCCCATTCATCACCAAGGACTTCGACTCTGCACTGGGGCTTTCCGTACCTCTCCAGTTCAAAGCATATACATTGAATCTCACGAACCTTCTCTACACCTTCGCCGTTTGCAACTATCTTTACGATATACTTCGAAGCTTCGTTCCTTACCAAAGCATCCCACCTGGGAATGTGTTTTTCTTCATCGGTGGGCAGTACTTTTTCAGAACAGACGATTTGTCATTGCTCCGTTTAGCCTTTGCATCCGGGCGCAATAGGATGAATTGGGTCTGTCCTTGGATAACATTGCAGATTCCACAGGTCAGCCCATCCTACCATGGCTTATTACAGCCCCCAAATGTGACCTTTCTTTCAGTCACCTAAAAAGGCAGATACTCCAGATTGGAAGTACCGTCTTTTATTCAATGAATATCTTTCAAACAATCATTCAGTTCCCATTTATACAGATGGTTTCAAATCAGGTAATTCAGTGGGCTCTGCTATGGTTTGCTATGAGTCAGTAGTTGCGCACAGAATCCCCTCTACAGCTTCTGTGTTCACTGCTGAACTGTATGCCATATCTCTTGCCCTGGATCGTATTGCAGCTGAGCAGCACTCCAACTGCACTATTTATACTGATTCGCTTAGTTCTATACTTGTCTTGGAATCGTTACACATTAGCTCACATCTTATTCTCGCTGATATTCGAAACCGACTGGCCCATTTCTCATTAGCAGCTACTTCAATCCAGTTTTTCTGGATACCAGGCCATGTTGGTATTCGCGGGAACGAGCTTGCACACGTAGCAGCTAAATGTCTGCTTCAGCACCATCCCCCCTATGCCTATTCCGTACATGAATTATGGTGTTGTCTTCAAGGCTCGGCTTTGTGCCAGCTGGCAGTCCACTTAGAGTGAGCAACGCGACAACAAACTTTTTCAAATCAAACCCAAAGTTCGACTTTGGCTATCTAGCTTCCGTAAAGTTCGGAAGGAGGAAGTTGTTCTCACTAGGCTACGCATTGGTCACAGTTTTTTAACTCATCATTTTCTTTTATCTGGAACTGTGTAGTTTGTGTAACACTCAAATCAATAACAGCCACGTATTACTTTCTTGCCATAGTTACAATTATCAACGACGGCAATATTTTAAACATATTTTTTCCCAGGGTCAGTCTGTAACATTGTACAGAGTTATCGGTGATGGTGACTCTGTCTACCTTGATAACGTTTTTATTTTTTTAATGGCCATTAATCTTTTTAATCTCATTTAAGTGTTGCATATTTGTTCATAACACCTTTTTAATTGTGGTTCCTTTTTACAGTTTTAATCCCTCTCATTCAATTTGACATTGGACAATGGCCAGAACATTAAATAACTCGACACCAGGACTGGAAAGGCCAACTTCAGGTGACTAATGCTACTGTTTGAACTACTCGTTAGTCGTCCTGGCGAGTTATTATACTTTTGCTGCATATCATTTCACACTTTTATTACTTTACTTTTTAGTACTGGCCAAATTGACTCATAACCTGGAACCAGGACTGAAAAGACCAACTTCAGGTGACTGACGGTTGTTTTTATACTTACCTGTTAGTCTTCCTGGCGGGTTATGATCATTACCATTCTGCTACAGGTAGTCCTTTACAACTTTGTTGACTGGACGTCAGCATTGGTTTTTGCGCCATTTTCTGTTTTAATTGCCGTTTTGCTTTTATCTTCAATTACTTTTACACATTTTACTTCATTTACTTGACTTTTATCTTTATACTGGACATTTGGCTACTCATTATTACGATTTTGCTGAGTGTCTTTTAAAACTTTTATTTTTTTACATTTTGATAATAGCTGCTATGACACATGACCCGGAACCAGGACTGAAAAGGCCAACTTCAGATGATTGACGGAGGTTCTTGAACTTGAACTTACCTGTTAGTCTTCCTGGCGGGTTATGATTATACCTTTTTGCTAGAGTAAATACCTTACAACTTCTTAGACTGGATGTCAACATTGGTTTTATACTTTTTTTGTTTTACCTTGATTTCCATTTATGTCTTTTACTACATTTTTTTTTACATTTTCACCGGATGTCTGGCGCAGATAGCCTCGCTGCTTTGTGCTATAAAACACTAAATCAATCAATCAATCAATTTTTACCAGTCGTACTGCGCCATCTGTAATGATGTAGCTAGTTTCTCCTCGGTTGAGGTTGATTGAATGGTTTGTTTGTTTGTTTGTTTTGGAATTTCGCTAAAAGCTACTCGAGGGCTATCTGTTCTAGCCGTCCCTAATTTAGCAGTGTAAGACTAGAGGGAAGGCAACTAGTCATCACCACCCACCGCCAACTCTTAGGCTACTCTTTTACCAACTAAAAGTGGGATTGGCCGTCACATTACAACGCCCGCACAGCTGAGAGGGCGAGTATGTTTGGCGCGAACCCCCGACCCTCAGATTACGAAGCGCTAGGTCATGCCAGGCCCCTGATTGAATGGAATAGCATAGAAACGTATGAACTTGTCCTTCCTTTCCGCCCCCCAGTGGCTCAGCGGTATGTCTGCGGACTTACACGCTAAAATCCGGGTTTCGATACCCGTGGTGGGCAGAGCACAGATAGCCCATTGTGTAGCTTTGTGCTTAATTCCAAAACAACCAACCAACCTTCCTTTCCATGGAGTTTTTTATGCTTTCCACCCCTCATAATAAAATGGTCTTTTGTTAGATTTTCTTATGGCAAACAAAGTGGTTTTAGGAAGTACGTTTGATGTCAAAAACATTTTTTAAACATTGGTTTTATTTCCATACGTAAAACGATTTTATTAATTATGAAGAAACAATAATTCGAAAATCGATAAGCATTTGAACATTTATAGGATGTGTTTCGTATCGGGTTGAGATCGCTACATTTCTTGGAAAGTTTCCAAAACGAAAGAGGAAGTGCTTTGTGTATAACAATATTCCTAGCCTAGCCTTCACACCGTAAAAGCATTTCTTGAAGAAACCCACTTTCATTTCGTATTTCAGAAAGTTAGTAACGTGTTTTATATTTCAATTCATAATCCAAGAAGAAGGAGAAACAGTCTGTTACTCTTCTAGGACTTTAAACACAATACAACAAAACTACTCGGCAATTATTTTAAGTTTTGTCAATATCTTTCAGTGACATACAGGCAAAAAATTAAGAGAACTCTCACAAACCGAAAAGGGATATTCTTGAATAAACATATATTATTGTAAAATAAAACAACTTTTTGTTGTGTGGGCGTTATAATGTTACGGTCAATCCCACTATTTGTGGGTAAAAGAGTAGCCCAAGAGTTGGAGATGGGTGGTGATGACTGTCTGCCTTCTCTCTAGTCTTACACTACTAAATTATGGACGACTAGCGCAGATAGCCATTGAGTAGCTTTGCGTGAAATTCTAAAACAAACGGTTTTGTAGGTGATAATTTAAATTACTTTTATAGAACACAATCGTAAAAGAAATCACATGAGAACATTACAATAATGACATTTGCTTTATTTGATAGGCAATAATAAATCATCAAAACTTGTGTCTCTTCCAAATTGCCCCCTTCTTACTGGTACAGTGATACGTCTACGGAATTACAACACTATAAACTGAGTTTCGATACCCGTTGCAAGGATAAGCCATTGTGTAGTTTTGTGCTTAACTTTAAGCAAACTTTCCAGCTGGCATTTAGCTGATCAAACCTGAAATCTTGAAAAACACTATAAACAAGACAATGTTAGCAGCAAACTGTTGGTAAAACTTCAGTGTCCAGGTGCATATCGTGTCGAGCGGAAGCAATATCTGGATGTGTATCTTATCGACCACTTTAATAAGTTAGGCACCCATAATAAAACCTTGTTCAATGCTTGTGTGTTTGTTTTGAATTTTGCGCAAAACTACACCAGAGCTATCTGCACTAGCTGTCTCTATTTAGCAGTGTAAGACTAAAGGGAAGGCAACTAGTCATCACCATCCATCGCCAACTCTCGACCTACTCTTTCGCTAGAGAATAATGAGGTTCACCTCAATATTAGAATGCTCCCACGGCTGAAAAGACGATCATGTTTGGAGTGACGGGGATTTGAATCCGCTACCCTCAGATTACGAGTCGAGTGCCTTAACCACCTACCTGGCCGTGCCAGGCTCTTGTTCAAGCAGATAAAGTTCAATTAACGATATTATAAAAACACTTTATACTGGCTAAAAAAAAAATTGCATCCTCCAAAAAACGAATCACATACGAATGTTAAAACGTCTTTATGCATAACTTCAAGTAAAACAACACCCAAAGATAAATCAAGCTGTTTTTATTATGTCATGCCAGTGCTTTGAGAAAGTTTATGTCGACAAACCGGAAGAAGGTTCACACATGAGCGTCAAAACACACATAAAAAAATCATTAACTTTGAAACATAAATAATGCCATGTTTATTTACATAAAGAATTCTCGCCATCAAATTGACTTGAAAAAAATAATTTTATGGAAAACGGATAACTGAACGAAAAAAAAATCATCGAAAGCTTGTCTGATTGCAACAACTCTGTAGGTCAATTTAAAAGCTAAATAACTACCGGATTTCTGAACCTTGTATTCTTTAAAGAATTTAATCTTCTCGGATAAAGTAGACATTGTTAACCAGTCTAACTACCAGAAAACGACGTGAGATCGAAAAGGAGTTAACATATGAATGTTTCGAAATTCGAAACTTGTTTTTCCGGAAGTAAAACTTTTACATGTTTGTTTCATTTTATTGTGGTATTCCAACGATATCTAATTATTTACTGTCACAGCGCCCTCTTTGACTATAAATAAAGGTCAGTCAAGGACATTTCGAATCGTTTGCAAATTTTTACCGGCCGGTTTGTATAGAAGTTAGTGGTTGGTATTGTGTTACAAACGTTGACTTTAATATTAAACGTTTTAAAGTGTGAATAGTTTTTTTATAATCTTGGTTAATATGTCTTCGCGGTTTTCTTGTGTTGAAGAAGCCCCACCTGTAGAAATTTTTGCTTTGAGTAAAGCTTACAAAGAGGATCCATTTCCCCAAAAAGTTGATCTTGGTATAGGAGGTAGGTCTTTAGGGTCCATAGGGCACGTTAAGGTAAAATTAAATATATAACAATCGTGACATTCAATCCTGGATAGTTAACGAAGTATATTTTGATTCCCGTTTTGTAAAAAGTATGCAAGACTCTTGCATATTTTTCACAAAACGGGAATCAAAATATATAGAGTATAGAGTTGTAACTATTTTATTAGTAATAAACAAAAATATAGCGGATGAATTCGTTAATGTTCATTGTTATAACACTGTAACTGTTAAGTATAAATATAAAATTGATAAAATGCTAAAAACAACATTTAATAGTACAAAAAATAACGTCTTTGTTTTTTATAGATGAGCATTAATTTGTGTTCGCACTATAATGCGAAAGCTGAAGCACAAAACGGGAAAGTTGTAAGCGCACTAACTTATTTTTGTGTAAAGAAACTTGTTTCATTTGTAGCACTAGATTAAAGTACGATACCGTGGCAAGCAAATCGGCGTTCAGAAGGAAACCAATGTGTTCTCATTAGACTTCGCTAAAATAGATAAAAAGCAGAACATTAAATCACCAAAAACAGGTAGCATTTAGGATGAAATTGTAAATAAAATAATAACTTTGCTTTGCTGAACTTTAGGATATTTTTTTTTGTTTTAAAACTTTTTATGCTACTTGAATGACTGTATAATTGTAACTTTTCGAAGTTTGCAAGGTTACACGCAGAACCGCCAAACCTACAAAATAATGATTTCAAAAGTTATTTGTAAAAGAAGTCATCCTCAGAAAAATAACAGGTAAGAAATCTTAGTGTTATTGATGAGGGATACAGTTTCTTTTATTACACCAGAAGATGCAAGACATTTCATAAGCTATATTCAAATACATTTGAATTTATTAATATTGTGATATTGGCACTAAATACCAACTACACTGTATTAGTCCACTTAGAAACTATATATAACCTGTTATGGGTTCTTTGTGTCACAAATATTAAAAAAAAAATTATATACTCTATCCCTTGCTATATAACCCTTTTTAACCTAAACTGCCTGTTATGTAGATATTCAACACTGAATATTAAATTAACCTTATCAGTAAATCTTTTAAACTGTATATAATAATCTATTATGGGCTCTTTTTCTTTTTTTAAGAAATCAAAATACATGTTTATTAAAAGTGTTAAATGCTACCTTCTGTACTGTGTAATACTACTTCCCTTGTCACAGGTACTGGATTATTTCACCTGTATTTGAGATCCTTTAACTTGCCAGCACCTATAGATGCTGTACAGGACTTCCCCACCCAATAGGCGTTTATGTTCCGCATCATCTCATTCACTGAAGATTTACTATTTTCTGTTTGTTGTCCTCTAAAAATTAGGGACTGGAGGCTTGACATTAATCTGTCTTGCCTCAGATGTTTTGTTCACTTCTTGTGTCTACCTATTGAATTCTACCTCAATCTTCAATGGGTACTTTCTCCAGGTCTATGGATGACCAAGCTGGATGTCTCGAATGCTCATCCGCATATTCCCACCGTGGAATGATCTTGTTCTTTTCTTTGGTTTGTCCACTGAGGGGTGATGTTACTAATTTTTGCACAACAACTTAAGCAGGTTTGGCTTCATATGTATTTTGTTAAGTGGAGAGAACTTTTGCTCTTCATCTTCATGCCCTAGGGCTGCATTTCAATTTTTATAAGAACAGCTGGCTAGTTAGTAAAATTGGATAAGTTTTTTATGCATTCTATCCAGTATATATTATTTTATTAATTTATCTGTGTTTTTCAACACTCCCGTCAGTCAGGCTCAATCTTTTTATTTCAAGCTCTTTTCTATGGAATTATCAGTTTGTCTTGCACTGTCTCTTTCCTCACTTTCAGCATGCAAGGATCTATCACTTTTGGGGATGTGGTTTTCTATGAATTTTCCCATTCCCATCATGTGCTCTCTCTTCAGTGGACTCTGCACAATCAATGGAACCTTGCTAGGCAACCTTTGGATGTTCTCATTACCAGTCCTTCCCTTGCAGACCACCTCCTTTGGTGATTGGACAAGACTTTGACAAATGTATTGTTTTCTCTCCTCATCTATATTTGCATCTCCTTACAAACACTTCTTACTTCTTTTAGGGCTGTCATCAGGAGGAGTTGGGTCACTGATCGGTTGACAAATGGCCTTTACATGTCAGTGTCATATAGTTTCTTCCCATTATCAGACTTTGGATCTCTCACCATTGTCAGACAATCATCTATTCTAACAGCTTCATGGTTGTAGCTTATATCAGTCATTAAAGAGGTACCCAGTCATGATTCTTCTTGTTTCATACATTGGATTTCCTATATTGGACTCGCACAAAACACGTTTGTTTTGTACTGGTTGCTTTCAACCTCATGGTGGATTGTCTTTAATGCATCAGCAAGGTTTCTCAACAAAGTTCTCAGGCTTTGGCTATAGATGCTTTCACTTAGTGTGGATTGCATAAATTCCTGTATGTTTAACCTCTTATCTCATTGAATTGTTGAGTAGTTTTCCTTATCCATGCCACTCTGTGCTAGATCTTTCTGATTGCTCCCTTCTGGCAGACTCAGTCATGGTTTTCTCATTCACATTTACTCTGAATACAATTATTCCCAGCTGTACTACTTCCCTTATTACCCACCCTTCTTTGTCAATCCCAGTCACCAGTTTTGCATTCTGCACTTTATATCCTCAATTTTCATGTTTGGCTTTTTTCCATCACAGGTTTGGGAATTTCCTACTGCTTGTCATACAGTTGCTGGTGTCTAAGTTTCTTGCATTTTTTTTTTTTTTTTACTGGGAGCCTTTAGTCTTCTTGATTTCATGTTATTGGGCAGCTTTATCCTATATCTTTCATCTGTCTTGTTATTGCATGGTTTTTCTCTCACCCATACTTACCATGTTAATCCATTCTTTCAGGATTTTTTCACTTCCTCAGCACTCTTCTTCCAGATTAGGATATTGTCATTCTGACAGTTTTGCATATATCAGTCACTGAACTGGCACCCAGTCATGGACCCACACTTTTTCGTACGTTTGATTTTCCTCTATTCTTATTGTGTGTAATGTTCTGTGTTTTCAGTTTTGTAGCAGGTCATCTTTTCTGTCCCAACAAGATTTATCCTTCCGAGTTGTCCCTCAGTCCTCTCATTTTCCTGTGACTTTGCAGTTGGTGTGTTTTCCTGACATCAGTGCATTTGCCACTGCTTTGCATGTGTGTTTAAAATCTAAACAAGGCTTTTTCCTTTGTTGCATTCTGAAGTTTGTATACAACATTCAGGTAGCAGTCAAATGAGATTTTGTAATGTGTCTATAGTAAGGAGATTGACAGAAATTTGTAGTTGCATAATTTCAAGATGTAAGTAATTTGTGCGTCAAGTGTCATGTTGAATGTCCTTTTTCTTTTCTGTTTTTAAGATTTAAAAACTTTTTACAGCCTACAGAACTAATGAGGGAAAACCTTGGGTGTTACCAGTAGTAAGAAAAGTTGAACAGCAGATTGCTACTGATGTTACACTGAATCATGAATATCTGTCACAGCTGGGACATGAAGAATTTTCCAAATCTGCTACAAAGATGCTTTTGGGAGATGGTAGCCCAGCTCTTGCAGAAGGGCGTGTAAGATTTTTAGATTATATAATAGGCTTGAATATATGTAATTATTTTTACATTTAATGTCTTCAAGTTTATAATTAACTTTACACTGCTGTTTAAGATAGAAAGTAACTTGGAAGATGGTATGGCTTGAATCTTCAAAATTAATATAAATAATGCACATAAGACTTTAGAAGAGTAATTCCTTATTAGTAAACATTGTTTCCTATCCTAAAAGCTTAAGTTTTGATCAACAAGCCAGTAGCTGGAAAGCTAATACAAAACCAGTGAACTCTAATCCTTTTTTTTTTTTTTTTTTTTTTTTTTTTTTGCACTGGTGGTTAGTTATTCAACTTTTTTTTAATATTTTGTCTGCCATTTGTGTTATTCAGTGAATTCAGTTTTATCATGCAGGTAGTCAGTCTGAAATGCAATTTTTGAAATTGCTCTATTATTTTTAAAAAAATTTATAAGAACTTAGAAATGCATTTTTATAGGTGTTTCTAATATAGCAAATGTTTTTTGTTTTTTTTCATTATAAATTAATGTTTCGAGATATTTTTCTGATAAAGCTAACAAAAATATTGTATATGAGAAAATTCATATTATAGTAAACCCATAGTATATTAAATATTAATCTGTTGTGAGATGTTAAAGTTACACTGGTTCCTTTAATTGTATGTTGATGTAGAAAAATTCTCTTAAATTTTAACAGGATCCTCTTACATTTAATGTTATTACTCATAATGCTAAAAACTCAATTTATATAATCCTTCTGCAACTAACTGCTGTTAAAGTACTTTTTCATTGTTACTTGGTATGGAAAAATTGTTTCATGTTAGTTTATTAAATGTTTGGAAAGAGAAAAAAAATTAATCCTAAAAATTGGAAGCTATATTCATTACTTCATGTAATTTGTTATGTGAGGATTTATTATTTGAAGTGAAATAAAATAGTTGTAAAGCATAGCTGAAAAACAGTAATGAAATATGCAACAAAAATCAAGTAATGTTTATAATTCATAAATGAAATTATATATTATAACTTTTTCTAGGGATTTGGAGTACAAAGCTTGAGTGGAACAGGTTCATTAAGAGTTGGAGCAGAGTTTCTAATACACTGTGCAAAATTTAAGACCTACTACATGTCTGCTCCAACATGGCGTAAGTATTGAAAATAATTATGTACTTTAGTTTTTTTTTTGTATCTTTACAAATGCTTGTGTACTACAATAATAAATATTTTGAATAATGGAATAAGTAATATGTTTTGCAGTGTTTTTATTCAGAATCTTGAAAAAAAGCAAATTTATCATCTAGCCTTATTTTATTTTATAAATTTAACTAGATGTAAAAAAAATGTAAAAATTTAGAAATATAAAAATCATAGAATAAATGTAGCTTAGTAAAATAGGACAAAATTCTAGGAAATGCCATAAACTATATTTCCTAAACAAAATTTATCTATGCATGCATATAACAGTGTATATAGCTCTTCAATGTCTCTTGAGCAGGATAATAAATTTTTTTTTGTCATGGTTCTCGTGTTACTTGCATGTTTGCCTACCAGTGCTATATATTATTAGTAATTAGCCTAACATGTATGGAATTGGTTCAGTTAAACTTATTTAATAAAAATATTTACTGTAATAGGGCTTGATTTTAAGTCATTTGACTATTGAAATGGTTAGAAACTTCCTCATACAACCAACTTAAACCCTGTACTGTCTGATTAGTGCCTTGGAACAAACTCTTACACAGTCTACTATATACTATATTTGTGTTCATGGTACACATTTAATGTTGACTCTGATCATCTGCAAATTCCTTAAATATGAACTGAAAAAATGACTAAAAAAGATAGTATGATGTGCAAGAGAAACATTTGTTTAATCAACCAAAAGGAGCTGAAAATAGTTGGAAAAGTTTGCTTTTGTGATTGGCTCATGATACTGATTTACTCACTAAACGTTACTGTGAATGCTCTGTGCTGTTTTGTGCATATAAATTGTGTATTGAAGTCAACTGAATTGTGTTGTAACATTAAAGTGTATTCAACTTGGTTACATTATCAAACATTGTGTTGTGCAATGTTTGTATCCATGTATATGGGAAGGCAAGAAATTGCAATGAAAATGAATACTAATAACATAAATATTTAGTTAGATTAATTTCTAAGATAGATAAATGCTTGTAACAATATAACTAACATTGCTGTTTCAGCCTCTTATTCATAACTTTGTGGTAGGATATTAAATGAAATTGAATTTACAAAATCAGTCTCACAATTTTCTTTGTTAACTGTTACAGTTTAAATGCTTGCCTCCCCACCTTTTTATTATGGACATATAGGCCCAAGGTTAGCTTTAGACTGACATGACTAATTGAGTCTAGGATATATGGAAGGCTTAGCTACCATGAGAAAAGCACCTAATTAGGCAAAACATCATAATAACTACAAAATAATTTTATGAATTATATAAATGATTAGTATGAAACAGAGTAACAATAAATAAAATAAGGCTATCTTTGCCTCTCTACAGATTGCTACAAATGTGTATGAACAACAGTGCATATCAGTGGCTCGTGTGTACTGTGCAATGCTCAGGAATTGTGTGCATATTATGACATAGTAGTATGTATGAATATTCCAATGGAAGTTGAGTCTTCTTACTGGCTGTACTTAGTAAGCATTTCAAGCTGATTAGAATGAAAACATTGAATATGATTTCCCAAGATTGCTGTTATGTTTAAAAGTTATACAGGTCATTGAATATTTGTTTCTTTTAGATACTGTGTAATAAAATTTCCCAGGAAATAGGGCATTAAATATAGTTGAATAAAGATGCAAAATAATCAACTAAACTTGAAAAACAAACCCTAAAAATGATCTAGTTATGGCAGTATCGATGTATAAATACTCTAAAAGAGAACTGATTACCAGGATTTTCATGTTTTTGCAGGATCTTTTGTTTTTTTAGTAACTTAGAAATTTTTATAATATGTCCTGCTATAATTCCACATTTAGTTCTTGTATTTTCATACAATTTGGTAAGCTTTTAATAAACATTGATATGTTGTACATATAAATCAGAATTTTTAATAATATATTTTCACTAAAGATTTATCTGGATTTACTGAGTCAGTTTGATTTTACTCTGACTAGTCTAAAAGAAAGGTAATCCCATATTAAGAAGGAATGTGCTTTTTTAATCTTACTGGTTTTATACTTAATTTGCAAATTTCTGAAATTTTATAATGAATATGAACTTTGTTTTTTCATTAAATCCTATTTTATTTGTTACTTTTTGAACTCAACCCTAAATAGCAAATAAAGTGATTTAGAGTAAACGGAAAAGTTGGAAAATATGACATTCATATTGCCCTTTTTTCTATCTTGAATGATTGCATGTTGTAACTTATTCATCCTAAGGGTCATTAGGCTTGTAATTCTTTGCATCTGTTTTCATTTAATTTTTATTTTATTGCTCAATGAACTGTTACTTTTGTTACAAAGCAACAAGTTGTCTGAGTGCGTAACATAACATACATTCGAGAACAAGAAATTGATTAGTTGCATTTGGGCACTTGTCTTTTTTGTTGTCTGGAAGATTGAAGAACAATGACCCAAGTTCTTTTTTTTCCTTCTTTATAATGAAGTTTGTGTTGAATAAAATGTTTTTACATTTATTTTAAATATACAGCTTGTATCATAAAATATTATAATCTAAAAAAAATTAAACTACTTTAACTTGGTTTCTGAATGACTTAAAACATTACTGTTAGCTGGTCAATGTTGGGGAGAGAGAGTTTGTTTTTGAAAAAGAAAGGTTGTAATAGGAGGGGTTTGGAATGTGGATTTGTTTATATCAGTGAAGCAAGGTCAGAGGTTTTGAAATTATAGTGTGACATCAATATTTACATTGAAAATATGCAATTTATGATACACTGAAGATCATATAGGGTTAGAAAGAAAATCTGAAATGGGTAATTTAGAGCAAAGGAATATATTATTGTACATAAAAGAGAATATTAGAATATTTATACCATTTTGAAATGATGAAATCAAAACCTGTATAATACTAAAATCTGAATGATAGTTACCCATTTTAATTCAAAGTTTATAATAATGTTGAATATAAATGTTAAAAGGTTGTCATGTAGGTGGTGCTGTACAATATAATGTTAAAGTTAAAAAGTGAAGCATCAGATTTATCAAACTGTTGAAGCATACATGTATATTGGTATGCTCAGAATTATATGGGAATTATACAGTTTTTTGTTTTTTTAATATTACTACCACAACTGTTATTAGTTGTTTCTATGGTAATGATTCATTAGCCATTCTATTTGTAGGTTGTGTTGTATCATGTCATACAGTATATTTTTTTATCATAGACATTCCCTAATTACAAATACTTTTGTTACAGTTTTTTAAGAGATTTTTTTTATAACTTGGAACTATAGTCAACATTTCTTCTTTGCAACTGAAACACATTTAGTTAATCAAAAGTTTGTGTCCAAAATGTTTAACAGTCAAATTTATGTAAATGGTTATTAAGTGAACTTTCTTCATTTATGTGTTTCATTGTCATTTAGCCTCAACTGTATAATAACTTCAGATTTATTGAGGTGGCATTAACTTCCAACTTTTGCTATATAATCTTTTGGAGTTACTGTTGGTTACTTAGCTAAGCTTTCAAGGCTATTTTTAATCAGTACTAAAAGTATTAAAGGCAGGATAATAGACTTTTTGCTGACTGTTTTCTAACTTTAAATCTGTAACCTTTTTTTTAACATCTTTTATAGGGAATTATCTTGTTGAAATTAAAAAGCTAGGATCAGTTAATATCACAATTTTACCATTCATACATAAAAAAACATTGAATACATAAAATTGTTATTATATTATACTGTGTTGATTATATGCTCTTGGTTAAATTTTTTATGTTTATGCTACTGCACAAAATCTCTAGTTTCAAAAAACTGATTCATTGTTTTACTACTTTCTGCTCTTTTTTTTCCCTATTGTTCTTAATGTTTAAATGTTGACTGTGTTAAAATGTGAAGTGTTAAGTTTCTTGGCATCAAGTTTTCTGTATTGCATATTTAGTATTTTATGCACTTGTGTCGTACAGTGTTTTTTAATCAGATTGATATTGATCAAATAACAGTATTTTCTTGCCATTCAGAAGATTGAAACATTCTGAATTTTTATTTCTTTGAGGCAAATTGTGTTTTTAATCCAAATTTTCCACTTTAGGCTTTTTCTATCCTTGTATGATGCAAAGGTCAAACCACTAAGAAACTTTTACTATATATATATATACCAGCCATTTACTTGTACTCTATATTGACAAGACAGGATAAATATATTATCTCAAATCCTTGTTTTGGTGAGTTGTATTAAAAATCAAGCCTTCATGATGTTTCTCTTAGGTTGTTGATTCTGTCAAATAAATGTTATTAATTCTTCCTTACTTTATTATTGGTGCATTTGTAACCAATAGGAAGAGAAGATTTTCATAACAAGATTCATTTTACTGTTGCTGCTCATAAGTAGATGTTTAGTTTCAGTGATTGCAGTTGTTTTTCTGCTTTGAGCACCTAATGAAATTCAACCTATTTAGAACTTGGAGGCAATTAAATTATAGTTGTTACTAGGATATTCCAGGTCTTGTGTCTGATATATTTTTCTGGGTATGTTTTAAAATGCATATTTGAAAGGAACCTTCATGACTTTGTGGAGAACCAATGTAACATGACATGCCAGTACTTAGGAATTAACTTTTAGTTATAATGTAAACCCTGTAAACTGAATGTTTTGTTTTATGTATATTTATTGCTATATTTTTATAACAAAAGTAATTAAGATATAAAAATTAGGAACTTGTTTGGTTTAAAAAAAGTAAAGGAAAAATTTTGGGAAACCAACTTAAGCTAACTGCATTGTGTAACTGTAACTCTATCTGCTGTTAATATTAATTTCTTTCACTACCATAGATAGGATTTCAAGGACATTGTAAGGAATTAACATTAAAAGCAAGCATATGTTGAAAGGTCAGATTGTTGATGCTGTTAGGATTGCATATTTTTTCAATTTTTATTTTACCTTGCACTGATTTAACTACAATTAGTTTTAGGGTAGAGAAAATACTAAATTGCCAAAAACCCTTTCTTCTTGTAAAGAATAGTGAACTGTTAAAAAGGTGTCATGTTTTATCTCTTTTTGTGGAAAAAAAAATGTTATGAAATTGAAAATTGTAAGATGTGTTATTTTCATTTTTATCTTGAAATTCACTTTTCACTGATACAGTAAAGGTTTTGTATATTTATTGGGAAATCTTTAGTAGTAGTATTTTATTTTAAAAAAATGTTTTTTTCATAATGAACACAGTTGTGATATGTACTAAAAGCTTGTCAAAGCTGGTGAAGTTAAATAGTTAACAAGGTATTTCATGTGGATGCAATCCAAAACAAGCCATTTCTTCAGATTTCTTGAATAATAAAAAATCTTTTTCAAGAAAAGCAAAGCAAAGTGATATTGCATTCTAAACTCTTATGAATTTTTAACCTTGGAAACACTACTATGCAATGGCTTTCTTCACAAATTCAACTTCCACAATCTAATTTTTTATATAAGATATCTATCTTTCAAAATAAATTGTCCTAATTCTAAATTTTAAAAATTATGATTTTAGTGTAACTCTTTAAGAATGTTTTTGTTGTTTTTATTTTAGCAGTATTATCACCAAACTGAAAATTTCATACCTATTTGAATAGAGTTGGGGAAGTTTTTATACATATAATTAAAAAAAATGTATTGGATACAGATAATGCATTGGCTGTAATACAAAAATTAAATCTTAATTTGTACTATGCAACAATAAAATTGAATTAAAAAATATTTATTTAATAAGGGACGAATTATATCCTGCACTACAAGTAACTTCTCAACTGATGACCAGTGTCTTAAGTATAAGATAGTGTTTTAATTTGTATTGATATATGAGTTCATCTAGTATGTTTTGTATGTGTATGGCACAAAGCCTAGGTTTTTATAGGCTTTTTAACAGTTGGCTCATATACTTTATTGAAATAAAATTCTGCAGTAAATATATCATGTTCTTATACATTTAGATTAATAAGAAATAATTTTTTTCATCTGTATATTGGTCTTTTGTAGCCAATCATAGACTTGTGTTTAAGAATGCAGGGTTTCAAGATGGCAGGTCATATCGATATTGGGATGCTGCAAACAGAAAACTGGATTTAGATGGAATGCTAGAAGACTTGAAGGTATGTTCCGTACACAAATTCTTTATACATTTTGAACTGTGGGTGACCAGTAATGTTAATATTAAAATTAATACAAGGATTTTTAACTATAACCATATAGCATGAATGACTTGTTGTTTTTAAGGGTTGTTATTGGTTAAAAAAAAATTTTTTTGCCCTCACACTGGGGTAGTACAGTAGTAAGCTCAAGGCTTTAAAACGTTAAAATGTGAGTTTATTCCTGTGCCAAGCACAGGACAGATATAGAATTGTGAAGGTTTGTGTTTAAAAGAAACAAATACACCTAGTTAATATTAAATGAATGAAACTCTCTTCTGAAAAAAGTAAAATACTTAATCTGAATATGAATTTTACATACCATGTTACTGTTACATTAAGCCTCAGACAAATGTATTAGTATTGTTATAAAAACATTTTAATGAAATGAACATCATTGCGGCTGAAAAACTCGATTTTTAGTCTCTTCTAACCAAAGAATACTCTTTCAATAGGTAAAGGGTTTATCTACATGCTTTCTTGCTTCTAAATGAACAAGTTTTAAATATGGAATTCTACGAGGATGGCATACTTTGAACCCAGAAGAGCGTAACATGTTCATAACTCTAGAGATGCTTACTTCAACCCCAGATTCCCTTACCAATTTCTGTATGTCATTACATGTTAAATGAGGGTCCCTACTAACTTCTGACAACGTTCTTGGTTCTCTCTGGAATTTTGGTGGGGTGTGTGGAATGAGGGAGGTTAGCAGTTGATTCTGTGAGCTTAAACTTGGCAATTATGCTTTGAACAGTAGATTTTGGCACATTAAGTTGTGTATCAATACCGGAAAGAGACACACGAGACTTGTATTTTACCCTAATTCGGTTTCTTAAATCACTGAACAGTTGTTTTCTGTTTACCATGATGACTAAACAGATAATGATGGAGGCAGTACTAAATTGCCAGAAGTACATTTTTTGCTGGCTAAATTCTAATAATTATGAACCCAGTGTCAAGTTCTGGAATGGTTTTATGTAGTTTATTCGCCAAACTAAACAAAATTTCTACGAGAATATCAGTTTTTACACACGTTCTGAACTGTAAGAACACTTTCTGCCCCTCTTATTTTTGGTTATTTGTTTATAAACACATTATTTGTTGTGTAATTTACATAAAAAAATTGTGTAGATGTGTGTTAGTATAATATTTATAATATACCATATGTCTATTAGCCTAATCGTGATACTTTTTAAGCTGTGAGGAAAAACTACTCACGACTCAGGGTTACGAACACTTTCTGTCGTAACTGTAATTTTAAACTTGTAACAATGTACATCTATAGTTTTTTTTATTTTATTGCCCTTTGATTTTTGAACCATTTACGACTACTATTTGCACCATTGCATTGACAACTTGTTGCTCATGAGCTGTTTGTATGAGTGTCTTGTGTAAAGTTTTTGTTATTTATTTTACCTAATATAACCTAAAGAGATCCCTATTTTTACAATTTAGTTACCTCTATAATAAAAAATAGACTAAACCTGAAAAAAGAAATAAATTACTTACCTGAGACTTTTGCTGTTGATGACACAATTATTCCAGTTTGTTCAAATTAAAGGTAGGATTGCACTAAATTTTCATTAAATTAAATACTCTATAAAAATACATAGAATAGGAACTTGCAAAAAACGGACAACTTCCTCAAAGTGTCACAACTTTTATGGCTTTAACTATACAACAAGAGAAGTTATAAGTTTGTGAAAGGTAATCATTATTTCACTGTGGGAATGAAGCTTGTACTAAGTGGGAATTGACAATTCTTCATACAGAAAATGACAATATATCATTTGATGGAAGAAAACCTTGGCTTTCTGATTGTTATAGACAACACTGAATTGAATACAAGAGAGAACTATTAACAAATCCAGAATAAAAGAATGTGTGTGTGTGTGTGTGTGTGTGACAAAAGAGGCATAATTTTCTATTTGATAGCCTTTTAATCAAACAAAATTGAGGACTGTAAAAATTATGGTTTCAATGAGAAATGATTTGATAGTGAGTAATTTATGTTAATTTTCATACTTATTAGTGAGGTGGTGAATAAAACAGAAGATGAGATATCTAGAGAAAATTGGTTACATTTCCTGCATGAGGAGAAATTTATAATTAAAAAAATTTCTTCATAAAATTAAAAACTTAACTATATTTTTGTATGGATTATTAGCTATGGCTGCATGCTATAGTAATTGATACAGTATAAGCAAAAAGTAGTTTAGTAACATTTTGAATGTAAATCACTAAAACTTTGTGACATGCCTGGGAAATGATGCCAGTGCAAAGAAGGTTAATGCAATTGTTAGTTGATAATTTTTGCTTGAAACACGAAATCAAAGATGGATTAAACTAATCTTTGGCATTTTGGCTGTTTTTTTTGTGGACCTTGATTGTTAATTTGTAATTAAATATTACAATGAGTTTCAGTTGGTTAAGTTGACAATGTAAATTTTAATTTACTAATTTTGAACATTGTTAATGGATGGAGTAATTTGGAAATATTTCATTAGAACATTTTACACATTCTAATTATCTAAAGCTAACCATTAAAATATTTTTAACAAATACCTTCCTCTGTTTATTGTTTTATCAACACATCTAAAAGATTTTGCTACACAAACACCAATTCATGTTAAAATTTCGACTTTTCCTAACTGTTGTTTTGAAAGAGAAGCAGAAGCACTTATTTTTGTTTTTTTCTTCACTTCTCATATAGGTACACAGCTGTAACCATTGATGTCATTTGTACATGTCAGCATGAGATTGCATTATATTACTCTTATCCTTGTATTCTCAGCTCAAACACAAAAGCTCATCATGTCTTCTTAAACATTTTGACCTAAAGGAACTTGTACCTTACAGGATCCATTTGACCTTGATTTTTGTAATAAACCTTATAACTTGTATAGGCATTACTAAATTTTTATCTACTAATTTTAAAGTTGTGTTATTTCTTGCAGCATGTATTTCAGTTCAGTTCCTGTTTTCAGATTTTGGCATTGGAATTTTTTTAAATGATATCAGTAAACATTGTGTAAATGTTTATTCCAATTATCATTTAACCAATGTTTTAAGTGTAAAAGTTGCTTTAATAGCAGATTACTCTTTAAGTTGTATTGACCTGATTCTGAAATTTTTCTCAACTTTCCTTTTAATAAATGTGCAAGGTAACTGACGAAGTGTCAGCAAATTCTGTGTTTTCTATTTTTGAGAGATTTAGAAGCTTTGGCCGCTTTTCCTGTGGTAATCATACTGTGTCAATGACAGCATAGTTTGTGCTACAATAATATAAAACATGACACTCATTTTTTTTCTGTTACAGTTTGTTTGTTGTTTTGTTTAACTTTGATATAAACCAACTTAAATTAAAATTTCCTTTTTAGGTAATGTTTAAAAAGTAGATAAATTAACATTACTCTATTTTAATATACAAAATCCAAATTTTATGAAATGAGGTGATAATTATTTTAGTGCACATAACTGATTTCATTCAAACTTTCACTTGTACTACTTTCAATACAATTGTGCAAGAAACACCAATGACTTTGCTAGTGATAACATCATAATAACAGTTTTTTTGCAGAATTAACACTTATAGATATAATTTCATATCCAGGGAGCATAAGTAGTGAGATGGCCTGACTGGTTAGTTTTCCCTTAACTTTCTGGAAGCCAAAAGTGATATAGTCATAGGAATTTCTGGCAACCTTTGTTTACTAAAAAGGACTTGTTGATACCTTATCAAAATGTGATTGTGTTGTAAATAATCACTATAAAGCTATCACTTATGATTAAAATTTAGTCAGTGTAAGCAGACTTTTTAAGGCATTCTAGATTTGTGTAAAGCACTCAACTTTTTTATAGATTAAAAAAACTATAGTTTAGACCTTGTATACAATTTTGTTAGTCCATAATTTTATTTTCTGTAGGCTTTTTAAAAAAGTACACTAATTTTTTTACTTTGTTTTGCAGAAAATTAATCTTGTTTAAAAATAACTTATTTTGTAGAATGCCCCAGAAGATTCAGTTATCATCTTGCATGCTTGTGCTCACAATCCAACAGGAATAGACCCAACAGAAGATCAATGGAAACAAATTGCAGATGTAATGGAGGTTTGTAGGTTTGGATTTTATTTTATAACAATAAATGCTCTATAGACAAACCAACAATAAATGTTTGAAAATATTTTAATAGTTCTTGCCACTTATCAATCCATATCAAACTTGTATCTGCATTAGAAGTATTACCTGTTTGTAAGAAATGCTTGGAGGAGAATTAAAACTATTATATTTGCTCTTTGGTCCATATACAAACCAACAGATGGTACTATGTTATTCTTTTTTACCTTTGGTTGTATTTTATGAAATATTAAAACATGATGCTTAAGTAATCTAACAGACAATAACATTATAAGAGAAATTCAAACTTTGCATTTGTAAAACGGAAGGAAATAAGTTCAAATGAACACTGTTAAGTCAATGAAAAAGAGTGATGTGTACTATGTTTACTTAGTCAATTCATTTTTACTGTGATGTTTGTTTTGCTGTATCTCATGAGTATTGAATGATGTCAAATTATGATTTTTTTCTGTTGCTAAAAACGTATATTTTGAAAAATTATAGAACATTTAATTAAGCCCAGACCTGTTTCAGCCTAACAGCTTCTGCTAGGCCTAAAAAGCCTAATTTCATCTTCAATTTAGGCATTCTATAAAACTGTTGGAAAGAAAAGGGTAAGAGCAAGACACAAAAGAAATGATTGAAAAAATGCTGGTGAAAGACAGTGAACCAAAGGAAATGCACAAGTGTGATCCAAAGGAAAAATTATCAGGAGAGATCATATCAGAAAAAACGGAAATGTTGCAATCTCGTTCCAACTTTATAAGAATTTGTACCAGTCAGTAGTCACCAATCAAACAAACACAATACAAATAAGTCTAGGCATAAAAAAATGCCAGTAGCAGAGCATGAAATGGTAAAAGCAATGAAACAGTTGAAGATGCGAGGTTCTAATTATGTGTCTGAGTGGAGATAAGGTACTGTATCAGAAGTTATACTTTTTCCATACTTAAAAATATATTTCTGATAGGCACTTACTTCTGCTTAAATTTTCCACTAAACACTGATGCTTCCATTTTCTTCCAAAGCTTGAAGTGATGGTTTATTGGAATCAAATAGGAGTACATGTTTCAGGTGAATGTCATGCTCTTATTGGTAGAGGGCTGTGGCATAATGATTTGTATGCTAGACACATTTGAACTAGTTGATTGTAAGATGTAGGAACTCAAAGCTTGTGATATGTGAAAGTTTTATTTGTGTAAAAGGTAGTACTGAATGAGAACAGCTTTTTTTATGAGAGGAGGCAAGTACCCATTAAAAATATTTTCAGTATAGGAACATAATTTTCAGATCGTCCATAGAGTAAAGGTTTGGATGCATAAAACAGTTTCCTCTCAGATGACCTCATATACAGGCATCTGTGTTAAATTTAGAAATTAATCACAACTAGTAATCTCTTATGAAAAATTGTTGCATCATTTGCAGCAACTGTCTGATCTTTCATGGAACACTAGTATCATGTGCAGAAGCTTCAATCCACAAATGTGCTTTTGCTCTAAGGAACAAAATATTCTGTTAACATAACCACCTTATCAGACCCATCACCAGTACTTGTATGCAGTACCCAGTGCATGCTTTGGCTTGTTATTAGGCTATATAGTTTGTGTATGATGTAGATTTTGTAAGAAAAAGATTCAAAGATCCTGAAAGATGCAAACTGAAATATTTAGGAAAATATTAAGTTATTTAAAATATTGGTGCTTGCTTTTATGCTCAGAAATTTTGTGCACATTTCTATCAAGTTATCTGAAATTCCATGGGTCTTCGTCAATATTAAACCTGTTGTGCAAAATCCCTTGATGGGTTGACATATTGTCATCTGTGTGGCACATTTCATTTGAGTTCTTCACAAAGGTTTTTTTATCTAATAATTTTAATGTATGTCATGATTGTTATGTATATGTGTAAATATTTTGTAAACGACAACATGTCGTGTTGTGTTTGAATTTTCATTCGTATTAATCATTTTTCCATATTGATATTATTGTTTCGAAGTTTAAACTAATATTTTGTTATTTATTTAGGGTAACATTTTAGAATTTTCTAGAATTAGGTAGATCAAATATATGACTATAAATGGAAATGTTTGGCCTAGCGTCTAGACGTAGAGTCTCGTGCAAAAACATACATGCAGATTACTCTGTCGAATTTCCGGTGAATGTTCGAGAAAAAGATTCCTAATAATATATATAAACAGACGGAGATAAGAGGCGAGGAGTCAGTCATTAGTTTTATTCGAAGAACAAGTGAGGGATTCAGTCATCAGTTTTTATTTAAAAAAAAAGAGAGAGTTAGTTATTTGAGAAAGATTAAGTGTTTGCTGTGAATATTCAACTTGGTTTTGTGATTGAAGTTAGATCTACGGAAGCCGTGATTTTATTCTGTCAATCTCTACGATACATCTGAATTACTGCTTGTGCTGAGAGACGGCGAATTTATTGAACTGTGAACTGTTTCGGAATTACTTCGTGGGACCAAATTCACACCCTAGACAGGAATTTGAGACTTTAATTTTAGATCATTACATTAGATACAGGCCAGTACCGTTTTGTATTGTGATTTATTCTGAAGTTTGAAATTAATATTATTTTGTTTTGTAATTTCGAATGTCGTAACTTAATATCTGTCACTATTATTATACAATTTATGTTATATCTGTTATATTTATTAACAGTTTAGCATAATAAATTATACAAGCTGTTATCTGTGTTTTTCTGTTGCGTTTAATCTACGAAGAACTTAAAACATAAAAAAATACGTAACAATGATTTAAAAATTAAGTGTGGTTAATATTATCTAAATAATCATATAAATATATTTACTCTTATTTCTGTTATGAAGTTTGTGTGTGTATGTGTTTGTCCAGCTTTGGGTAATTTATTCATAATCTTTTTTTATTGTGATATAATATTAGTATAAAATAGGAAATACCTGCTATGTTTCTTCAATATGGTTTAAAGTACTGTTAAGATCCTTTATTTATAACTGTATGACATACTGACTTTCTATGTTATAATTTACTTGTTTATATTTTTATTGTTTTGATGGTGTGCTTAATTTACAATATATATATTTTATAGCAAAGAAAGTTGTTCCCATTTTTTGACTGTGCATACCAGGGATTTGCATCTGGAAATCTAGAAAAGGACAGCTGGGCTGTCCGTTACTTTGTTTCTCGTGGGTTTGAATTATTGTGTGCTCAGTCATTTGCAAAAAATTTTGGTCTATACAGTGAGTTATTTTCATATTTAATTATCAAATTACATTTATTACAGAATATTTTAATGATTTTATTTCAATTTCTTTGTGTTGAATTCATTAAATATTAATTTTTACATTAATAATAATTCAACATTAATAATAAGATATTGTAATTTATTACACATTTTATAAAATCTGAATAATTATTAAGTTGTAGTGCTTATAACAGAAGAGTATGATATGTTACTATTAAGAGGGTAAATCATACATTGGAAAACAATTTATTTTATTAAAATTATTCAGATTAATATCATCATTTATTTTAATTTCTAAATCTAAATGTGCCTCTACATTAGAAATTTAAGTATACAAACTTGTGTTAAATGCTAGTTAAGGAATATGGTCATAATGGAAGTTATAGATAGGTTGTTTCTCAGTAAAGTGCAGTACTGTAAACTGTTATGAGTTTCTTATCTGTAATTCCAAAACTAACTGTAAAAAATTACAAAATATAATTCATGATTTAGGAAAGAAACCTGTAAGGTTTCATCTATACTTTTACTTAATACAAACACCTAGTAAGAAAATGGCAAAAGTCAAGATCTTGTTGTTATAATTTATTGTTGAATAATTTTTATTTGTAGTAAACTTGTGTTACTTTTGAAAGAATGATGAGCAGATGACTGTGTTATCTTTATGAACTTCTAGTCTTGATAGTACTGTTAGTCAGATAAAAGTCTAATTGTGAAATTCCTAGCAACACAGTTTTTTGACATTTTATATTTAAAAAAATTTCTTGTACAATGAAGAAAGTTTGTAATTTCTATAGCTCTGTCAAAACTATTGCACTATGAACTGCCAAAATAAATAGTATTGCATCAAATGAATATTTTCTAAACTTTATAACACCTAAATGTTGCTGCTAACAATGTATACTAAAACTTTTGTTTTGTCATGTAGATGAAAGGATTGGGAATTTAACACTGGTATTCAAAGATTCTTCTCCAGTTAAGAATGTCCGTGCTCAGATTACTTTGCTGGTTCGAGGAAACTACTCTAACCCTCCAGTACATGGAGCTAGAATTGTTTCAAAAGTCCTGAATGATGCAACTTTCTATGAAGAATGGTTAGTGTGAAAAATGAAACTTACAATCTAGTTTTCTTATTCAAATCAAGATAAATTATATTTTTTTAATTGCAGCTGTTTTACAGTTACTCTATAGTTATTTGTTACTTTTAGCATAGAAATGCTTTCATGTTTTAACACTAATGGAGAGTTAAAAAGGTTCAGGATCACTGTCATTGTTTTTTTCACTCCTGTAATGGTGCAGCCGAAATATATGTTGATTAATCTTTGTAATGTTGTGTTTAAGTTAAACACTTAAAAGATTTGTGAAATTTGAAAATGAGTTGACAGTATTCCTTTCTAAATGGATTAAAATGTTTTCACCACAGAACTCTAAATAGTAATTTGCCTATTCATATAAGTATGCTACAGAACCTCTCAGTTATGCTTGAATATCACTTGATGGTAGCTTTTTTAAGTTCAAAATAGAAAATTAAATTCATTATAATATATTATTCTATTCTTTCAAATAAATATTTAACTTTTAATAAGTATAACTTCTGGTAAATGACATTTAATAAACTAAAGAACAAGTATTTTAGTAATTCAGAAATTGTGTGTGTGTGTGTGTGTTCCCATACGTGCACATACTTGTGCGAGTATTCAAATTTTAACATGAAAGTTGTTATATTAATACACTCGTGCAGGCTCTAAGATTAAGAGTGTATTTAATAAGAGAACATAATTACTTGTTAATGTTAATTATGTATTTAATGCTATATCTTCTCCATAACCAAATCGGCTTCATTTGAGCAAAAATCACTTATCACTACTTTTTATTATGACGGAAGTATTATTTTAGACTGTTAAGTTATTATGCGAGACATAACATATCAAATATGAGAAGTTCAGTGTGAAATTAATCTAGGCAAAGTCACATTAAGGAGATGTCTGGACGGATCAAAGAAATGAGACAAGCTTTGCGAAGTAAGTTAGAAGAGCTAGGGACACCTGGAACATGGGAACATATCACTAATCAGATTGGCATGTTCTCTTATACTGGGCTTAACCGTAAGTAGGTTTATAGCATTGTATCCAATACATTCTTCAGTGTTATGTTTAGTTTGTACATTTACATGTTCAACTATACCTCTAACCAAACAGTTTCTTTGAAACGTAAATTTGTTACTAATCTTGTACTAAAAGAAAGCAAGTCCCAAACTGTCATTAGATTAATCACTTGTTACTGAGTTATTTTGTGAATGATGTCTGCCAATCCTGGTTAAGGACAAATTAAAGGAATTAAAATCAGGCTTATTTGATAAATATTCAGCACTGATATTTCTCAACTAAGTACTTCATGCTAACAAATTAGTAATGTTAATGCTAGTTGCTTTTAATCATATGAGTACAGGTTCACTGTAAGTAAAATATTTTAAACCACCATACAAATATATTTTCCTCTGTTATAAATTTGGATTTTTAACCAGTTTTGCATATTTAGTCCTTGAACCAAACTAGCACTTAAGTTTTTGCATGTATAAGTCAAATTGCTTGCATGCATACATGCATTTTGCAATGCTTCTCTGGCTATTTTTTTTTACTTTAATTTTAGAAATTTATGGTCTTGCAGCTTACCATTTCTTTCTAAACAAATAAATTTTTGTGATTTGTGTACTTTATCAATTTTTAGAAATTTATTTAACCCTAATTTATTGCACTAGTTTTGTAACTCTAACCTTTTGCATAACCAAGAAAACAACATAAAAAAAAATACTTTGTCCAACTTGTAGGTTTCAGTTTTTTTTAACTCTATAGTTGATATTAATAATTGTAGGTAATATTGTCAACATATTTTATATAGTCTGTATACCTTTACATTTTTAGATAAAATTAATTTTAGTAACTTGTCTTTTCCTGGTCTTTAAGATGTTATTTACTGCATTACATGTCAATGGGCAATCCTGGCCCTTTACAGAAGTTGGTGGAGTTCACACTTTACACTATCTCATGTGAACTGAACAGGCATTGAATTTTATTGATATAAAACGTTAAGCCTTCAAAACATGCATTTTAAAACATAAGGAATGCACAATTAAGTACAATATAAACTAAAATCTAATTGCAGTGTAGCTATTTAACTAATAAATTTCTGGGTAAAAAATAATGCTAGAGTGGTGGGAACAATAGCAGCAACAATATTGAGAGCAGTTTGTCTAGTTCTGTGTATAATTATTTATACCAATTCTAAAATAACAGTTAAGAAAATATATTCCAAAAACACTTTCCATTAGCTATAATCATATAGCTGAACTAAATATAATTAGCTGAGAAATTGTAACTCAGTAGTTAAAAGATGGGCATGGAATTTTTCACGAGTTCAGAGAAATTTATTTTCTTCAAATATTCCATATGGAACTTGAAAGAACAATGTGTAAACAGAGCAGTTCCTTTTTTTTTTTCCTACCTATGGACTGTTAGTGTGAGTCAAGAACTGTTCAAAGAATTGTAGATCATGAGACAATGAAACATCTTTAAAAATATTCTCTAAGGTTTGTTTTGAAATAAAGGAATTAAAATGTAGATAATATGAAAACTTTGAAGTATAATGTAAATATTAATGGTGATTTCATTGTCAAACATTGATCATAAAATAGCTTGTTTTATTTGCCTTTAGTTAACTCCTTTCTTACAGTGATCCTTTCTTCATTTACTTATTTAAAATTCAATAAATTATTTAAACATAATTGCAATTTTAACTTAGAGATAATTTAAAAAGAGGAAAAATGATGGTAAACCTATAATTCAGAAAAAAAAATGCTGTAGTAAATGTTGACTGTATTGTCAGTTTTCTTCAAGCTTTTAAAATATTTTCATACAAGCAAAAGTACCTGTCTATAGTGATGAGAAAAATTTAAGTTAATCTATCAATGCAAATTAATTCATGGTTAATTGTATTGCACTCTTCATTTAACTCAAAGCCAGAACTTCGAGTAACTTGTATCATCTACTGCATAAAAGTAATTGTTGAGCATTTCAGTCATGTTAAAAGATGCTCAACAGTATTGTACTATAAATCTATATTTTTGTTCTTCAAGATGTCCCCTTGTGGATTCCTGTACACGGTGAGGGGACCTCCCAGGGAAGGTTCTGTTCTTTCAGTTTACATCCTCTGGGATTTAAACATCCTCTCACATGTTTGCAGTGCATGGTGATATGAGAAGGGGAGGAGAAACTCCTGGTGGTTCAGGGATCCAACCTTAACACACCACTTTGGCCTTGAATTCATAAAGATGGGGGCAGTCTTGGAGTGGTTCTCCTGGGGTCAGTTAGCTTGTCCTCTTTGGCTAGGGTCAGCCAAGTACCAGTATTGGATGTTCTCAGCAGGTGTTGTGGATATTGTATATGATGCTGGTGTTTGGGTATGGTGCTCATGAAACCCTGGCACCTGCCTCAGTGTCCTTGTTTGGCATTGTAGTGCATCCCCTTGTAGGGCTTCATGGTGGAGTGGGATCAGTGGGCACCAAAATATTTCTTTTTTTTATTTTTTGTTATGGATCCTCCAAATAAAAACTTAAGTAAAATAGTGAAAAAACTGTCTATAGATAAATGACTGCATTTCGAAGATTCTAAGCAGCAGTCTTCAACATCTATAACACCTGTTGTATGTCATTTTCTTATACTACATTCTCTTTCGGACAAACCTTTAGGGCAAATGTCTCCCTCTTTCATTCAGAAGGGACTGTGAAAACATCCACATCTCAACACTGTAAACTCCTCTTGCATTCAAAGGCAATTTGGGATATACCTATTGAGGTTACACATCATGCTACTTTCAATTCATTGCAAGGAGTTATTGTTGAGAGGTGTTTGAAGAACATCCCGAAGTCAGAGATTCTTGCTGATTTTTCCACCCAAGGAGTTTCTGCAGTGAGGTGTATCTCCACTTGCAAATATGGAATTATGATGCCAACCATTGTCCTTATTCTGACATCTACATCACCACATCCACTTGCCACCATCAAGACAGGTTATCTTAATTGCAGGGTATAGCCATACATTCCAAACCCTCTCAGATGTTTCCAATGTCAGCAGTTTGGTCACTCCAAGAAATCATGTTGTAGTTCCTTGACGTGTGCTTGTTGCATTGGCAAGGACCATGATGCCAAAGTGTGAAACAGACCCTCATTGCATCAATTGCAATGGTTCTCACCCATCCTACTTTTGTTCTTACCCTGAATGGTTGGAAGAAAAAGATATCCACCACTTCATATCAAACGTATGCTGCTGCACTTCGTTCCAGTACTACAGTGGGTGTGCAGATGGATCTCTGTGCTTCCAAAAGAATTGTTCTCAAACCAAATGAAAAGTCTTTTGATTTGTATGGTGAAAGCTGATGAATCAACTTCAACATCCATCTCTGTCCATAACATACATTCCAGCAAACCCCAAGATTCATGTCCTTTGGTTCTGGGTATGGGCATTTCCTCAAGTACATCTTCTTACACCTCAAGATGCAAAATGATCATTTGTTCACATACTCATTTGCTGAAATCCTCTTCCAACAACAAAGACCTGCCCAATTGCCCCAGGGTATGATCTATGGAGGTCAACAAACCTCCTTCGAGTTAAAAAGTGAAGAAAAAAGTTGTGGCCATAAACAGAAGTTTTCCACCCATTTCACTTACACATAAATAAAAATGACCACCTTGATACGATGGAACTGTCAAGGTTTAGATTCTAATCTCAATGACATCAAAAGACTGATTGCTTTATACCATACTGTATGTCTTTCCTTGCAGGAAACATTTCTGAAACCTGTCGATACAGTCACCTTTCAGCAGTTTTCTTTGCAGAGAAATTGCAGGATGTGTGATGAACGAGTGCATGGAGGGGTGGCACTGTTTGTTGATCAACATGTGCCCACCCTGTCTTTGCCACATGACACACCTTTGGAGGCTGTAATCATCTGTGTTTCCTTGGGTCATACCATCACTGTTCTCTCTACCTGTTGTCTGGAGAGACCTTGATACTCTCATTGGACAGTTGCCATCTCCTTTATTAATCCTGGAGAAATTTAATGGATATCATCTCTTCTGGGGAAGTGCTGATATTGAAAGGAGAGGTTGCTCTATAGAGCATATGCTCTCTGATCACAATCTTTCTCTTTTCAAAAATGGTTCTTATACTTGTTTTCATGCCCCTTGTCAGTGCTTTACCACTATCGATGTCTCAGTTTGCTCCCCTACACTGTTCTCCCACTTTTCATGGAGGGCTCACAATAACCCATGAGGCAGTGATCAATTACCTGTAATTTTGAGAGAGACTGGCCATGGTCTGTGAAACCTGACCTGTGTGCCCATGTGGAAGCTGGATCAAGCAAACAAGTCCTCTCACTGCTCTTGTAGAACTTGATTCTTTCATCATCTGTAAACCATCAATAAATGACTATGTGGCAGCAGTAACTGACTGTATTATACAAGCAGCTGCTCATTGTATTCCTAAAACCTCAACACAATATCCTCGTCTGTGGTGGAATCGTGCCTGCTACATGGCAGAGGAGGTTCAAAAACCTGGGACAGGTAGGGTAGGTATCCCGCACTCTTGCATTTTATTGTTTTCCAGCAGGCTCATGCACATGCTCATTGGGTAAGATATGAAAGTCAGGAATCCTGGATTAAGTTCACAATCAGCACATCTACTACTAGTTCCAAAGTCACATTGGACAAGATTTGAAAAGTAGGTGGGCAGTATAATTTTGTTCCCCTCTTCCTCCACCTTCTTAGCCATCAAGACTTGGGCAGGGAGATCAGCTCTCTCCTTTTGAGCTGATTGACTTCGATTATAATCGGCCCTTTACACTGGTGGAATTCAAACTGGTTCTTCATCAGTCTGGCAGTACATTGGTTGAACCTGATAATGTACATTATGAAATGTTGCACCATCTAACTTCTGCTTTTTTTGCTATTCTTCTGATTGTTTTTAACTGGATCTGGCAGAAGAATATTTTCTGATGCATGGCACCAGGTTATTGTCCTTTCTCTAAGCCTGGAAAGGATGCCATGATTCCTTCAAACAACTATATGGTTGCTTTGAGCTGTCTCTGTAAGATCTTAGAGAGGATGGTTAATGCTTGTCTTATTTCGTTCCTTAAATCAAATAACCTCCTCTATCCCACTCAATGTTGGTTCCGACAACAGTGCTCCACCATGGACCACCTGATTCAACTTAAAACATTGATCAGA
This sequence comes from Carcinoscorpius rotundicauda, assembly GCA_011833715.1. Classification (NCBI taxonomy): domain Eukaryota; kingdom Metazoa; phylum Arthropoda; class Merostomata; order Xiphosura; family Limulidae; genus Carcinoscorpius; species Carcinoscorpius rotundicauda. Next base: position 46,028,823 of record CM022394.1, on the reverse strand, counting down.
TAAGTTTTTCTCAAATAACAATATCTTGTATCAATATTCTTTGACATTGAGAAGCCTTATGATACAACAATCATTTACTGAAGTGGACCACAACAAACAGCTTTAACTTCTCTCTTTGGAACCAATCGAAACTCAACTATGGGTCATTGATCTATGGCTTTGCCAGGACCTCAGCCTTAAAGATGCTGGGGCTTTCTGTACTTCTCCAGCTCAGAATTTATGCATTGTCTCATGAACCTTCTTTGCACCTCTGCCGTTTGCAACTGTCTTTACTATATGCTTCAAAACTTCATTCCGTACCAAAGCAACCCACCTGGGTTTGTGTTTTCCTTCCTTGGTGGGCCATAATATTTGAGAACAGACAATCTGCCATTGCTTCTTTTGGCATAAAACACCAAACCAATCAACTTCAAGATGTCATATTTTGAAATGTGATGATAGTGTGATTAATTTTTAACAATGTAGTGTAGAATATCCTGCTTCTTAAATAAAATTTGACATCAACATTATTTACAACTGTTCTCTTTTCATTTCAAAAATGTTGAGCTTTTTACCCCTCGGTGTGGATTCCTGTACGTGGTGAGGGGACCTCCCAGGGAAGGTTCTGTTCTGTCTGGTTATCTTCTCTGGGATCTAAACATCCACCCACGTGTTTGCCGTGCGTGGCGACCCATGAAGGGGAGGAAAGGATCCTGGTGGTTGAGGGGTCCAACCCTAACACACCACTTTGGCCTTAAGTTCCTGTAGACGGCAGCCTTTGGGTCAATTGGCTGGTGCACTTGGGCTAGAGTCAACCAAGTACCAGTGTTGGAAGTTCTCAACAGGTGTTTTGAACAATGTGTTTGATGCTGGTGTTTGGGTATAGTGCTCACGAAACCCTGGCATTGTTGCATTGTTCTTGCAAGACTTTGTAGTGCATCCCCTCGTAGGGCTCCATGATGGGTGGGGTCAGTGGGTACCAAAATTTTTTTTTTCCTGTAGATCCTCCTTCAAAAAATGTAAATAAAATAGTGAAAAAACAGTCAATGGGTTAGTGACCATGTCTTGAAGACTGAACAGCAGTCTTCAACATCTGTAACACACATCTCATTTTCTTATATTACATTCTCTTTCGAAAAAACCTTTAGGGCAATTGTCCCCCTTTTTTATTCAGAAGGGACTAGAGGGACTTGCTGGCTCTCCAAAGTCAGTAAAGAATCTTGGATCTGGAGACATATTGGTTGAAACATCCACATCCCAACACTGAACTTCTCTCAAATTCAAAGGCAATTAAGGATGTACCTATTGAGGTTACCCATCATGCTACTTTGAATTCTTCACAAGGAGTTATTGTTGAAAGGGATTTGAAGAACGTTCCCGAGTCAGAGATTCTTGCTGGTCTCTCCACTCAAGGAGTTTCTGCAGTGAGGTGCATCTCCACTCTCAAAGATGGAGCTACACTGCTAACAATTACCCTTGTTTTGACATTTACTTCATCACGTGCACCTGCCACCATCAAAGCAAGTTATCTCATTTGCAGGGTACAACCATACATTCCAAACCCTGTCTGATGTTTCCAATGTCAGAGATTCGGCCACTCAAAGACATCATGTCGTGGTTCCCTGATATGTGCTCGTTGTGGGGGCAAGGACCACAATGCCTATGAATGTGACATAGACCCACATTGCGTCAACTGCAATGGTTCTCACCCCTCCTACTTTCGTTCTTGCCCAAAAGATATCGTTGAAAATGATACATAACATTAGTTATCCTGAGGCTTGAAAATTACTGCCCACCACTCCATCTCGAACATATGCTTCTGCACTTCATTCCACAACTACAGTGAGAGTGCAGACAGATCTCCCTGTGCCTCCAAGAGAATTGTTTTCAGAACAAAAGCCTTTTGACCTCCATGGTTAAAACGGTTGATGAATCAACTTCCACACCCATCTTTGTTCCTCCCATACATTCTAACAAACCTCAAGATCCTCATCCTTCAATTTCAAATACAGGCATTTCTTCTGATTCATCTTTTTCTCCTACCTTAAGAGGCAAAACAATCATTTGTTTGCGTCTTTGGTCACTGGAATCCCCTTTCAAAGACGTGCTTACTTGACCCAGGCACATTCATGGAGGTTGCTAAACCTCCTCTGACTAAGGACAGTAAGAAAAAAAGATGTGGTTGTAAACAGAAGATTTCTCCAGCCACTTCACCTACCTGTCATTAAAAATGGCCACCTTGATACAATGGAGCTGTCTAGGTTTACGTTCCAAACTTGATGATATCAAAACACTGATTGCTTCCTGTTTATCAAACCTGCTGATACAGTCACGATGCGGCAGTATTCTCTGTACAAAAATGACATGCTGTGTAATGGACGAGTACATGGAGGGGTGGCATTATTGGTTGATCAGCATGTGCCTATCCTGTCTTTGTTATTCAACACACCTTTGAAAGGCTGTAGCCATGTGTTTCCTTGGGTCATACCATCACTGTCTGTTCTATCTACCTGTCCCCTGGAGAGACATATCATTAATCAGACCTTGATGCTCTCGTTGAACAGCTGCTGTCTCCATTTCTAATCCTAGGAGCTTTAATGGACATCATTTCCTCTGGGGAAGTGCTGTTAATGATAGGAGGGGTTGCTCCATAGAGCATATGCTCTCTGATCACAACCTTTCTCTTTTTAATGCTGGTTCTTCCTCTTATTTTCATGCACCTAGTCAGTCCTTTACTGCTATTGATCTCTTATTTTGCTCCCCTTCTTTATTCTCATTTTTCATGAAGGGTTGGCAGTAATCCACGAGGCAGTGATAATTTTTTTATCCTTTTGAGAGAGACTGGCCGTGTTCAATGCCACCCTACTTGCGTGCCCCAGTGGAAGCTGGATCAAGCAGACTGGTCCACTTTCACTGCTCTCACAGAACTTGATCCTACCATTGTAGATCAGCCATCACTAGATGACGTGTGGCAGCAGTAGCTGGCTGTATTATACAAGCAGCTGCTTAGCGTATTCCTAAAACCTCGACACGTTTTTCACGATATCCTCGTCCGTGGTGGAATTCTGCTTCTCACTTAGCATGGAAGGCTCAAAAGTGGGCCTGGGATACTTTTTGTAGATATTCCACACTTTCAAACCATGTCGCTTTCCAATGGGCTTGTGCACATGCGAGGTGGGTAAGACGTCAAAGCCAGAAGGAATCTTGGATTAAGTTCACAACCAGCATATCTTTTACCATGAGTTCTAAGATCATATGGGACACGATTTGAAAGGTTAATGAGCACTACATTTCTGTCCCCCTCTCAATCTTACTCTCTGATGGTCAAGAGGTGGCTGATGTCTGAAGCATCTCTGATACTCTAGGTGAAAGCTTTTGCCAGGTATCTAGCACTTCTGCTTGTTCCTTCACCTTGGCCATCAAGACTTGGGCAGAGCATTCACCTCTTTCCTTTCAAACTGACTGATTCTTTGACTATAATTGTCCATTTACACTGGTGGAACTGAAAATGGACCTTCATTGGTCTGCCAGTACATCTGTTGGATCTGATGATGTTCATAATGACATGCTGCATTATCTATCTTTTGCTTCTCTTGATGTCCTTCTGATTGTCTTTAATCAGATCTGGCAGGAGAATGTTTTTCCTGATGCCTAGTGCCAGGCTATTATTTTACCTTTCCCTAAGCCAGTGAAAGATCCCAAGATTCCTTCAAACTACTGTTCAATTGCTTTGACGAGCTGTCTCTGTAAGACCTTAGAAAGGATGGTTAATTCTCCTCCTGTTTGGTTCCTCGAATCAAACAACCTCTGCTCCCCTACCCAGTGTGGGTTCCGATGACAGCACTCCACTACAGACCACCTAATTTGTCTTGAAACATCAATCAGAGAAGCCTTTTTCAAACGCTAACATCTTGCATCAATATTTTTGACATTGAGAAGGCTTATGACACAACATGGAGGTATGGCGTTTTGCAAGACCTCCATATATATGGGTTACGTGGCCATCTAACCCATGTTTATTAAAAAAATTTTAATGGACAGGAGATTCCAAGTTCGTGTAGGTTCGGCACTTTCACGTTCTTTTTTACAGGAACTTGGAGTCCCTCAAGGCTGTATATTGAGTGTCACATTCTTTAGCATAAAGATAAATGCCATCACTGAACAACTCCCTTTCACCGTTACGAATGGGCTGTGTGTTGACGACTTTCACATCTCATGTCAGTCATCGAACATGAGATATATTGAGCGGCAACTACAAACTGCCCTCAGTCGTGTACTGAAGTGGACTATGGTGAACAGCTTAAATTTCTCTTTCTAAAACTGTATGCATGCACTTTTGCTACAAACGGGATATTCACTCTGATCATGAACTTCATATCGGTGAAGTTTTGTTGTCAGTGGTCCCTGAGACCAAGTTCTTGGGGCTTATCTTTGACCGTAAGCTGACCTTTATACCACACTTAAAGCAGTTTCGGGGCAAATGCACAAGAGCACTGAACGTCCTCCGTGTCCTCTCTTCTAGCATTTGCATGCAGAATCCCCTCTACAGCTTCTGTGTTCACTGCTGAACTGTGTGACATCTCTTGCTCTGGATCATATTGCAGCTGAGCAGTACTCCAACTGCATTATTTATACTGACTCGCTTAGTTCTAAACTGGCCCTGGAATTGCTACACTTTGGCTCATACTTTGTTATTGCTGATATTCAAAACTGACTGGCCCATTTCTCATTATCTACTACTTCTATCCAGTTTTTCTGGATACCTGGCCATGTTGTATTCACGGGAATGAGCTTGCAGACACGGCAGCTAAATATATTTACTCCGGCACTATCACCACTGTGCCTATTCCGTACATGGACTATGGTCTTTTATTCATGGCTCGTCTCCATGCCAGCTGGCAGTCCACTTGGAGTGAGCAATACGACAACAAGCTTTTTCAAATAAAACCCTTTGGCCATCTAGCTTACGTAAAGTTTGGAGGGAGGAAGTTGTTCTAACTAGACTACGAATTGGTCACAGTTTTTTAACTCATTGTTTTCTTTTATCTGGAACTCATGCACTAATGTGTAGTTTGTGTAACACTCAAATCACTATCAGCCACATTTTACTTTCTTGCCGTTACAATTCTCAACGACAGCAATGTTTTAAACGTTTTTTTTACCAGAGTTTATCTGTAACATTGGACAATGTTATTGGTGATGGTGATATTGTCCACCTTGATAGTTTTTTTCATTTTTTAATGGTCATTAATCTTTTTAATCTCATTTAAGTTTTGCATATTTATTCATTACACCTTTTTTACAGTTTAATTCTCTCTAGTTCAATTTGAAATTGGACAATGGCCAGAACATTAAATAACTCGACACCAGGACTGGAAAGGCCAACTTCAGGTGACTAACGCTGTTGTTTGAACTACTCGTTAGTCATCCTGATGAGTTATTATTACACTTTGCTGCATGTCATTTAACACTTTTAATACTTTACCTTTTAGTACTGACCATAATGACTTGTAACTCGGAACCAGGACTGGAGAAACCAACTTTAGGTGACTGACGATAATTGTTGTACTTACCTGTTAGTCTTCCTGGTAGGTTATGATCATTACCATTCTGCTACAGGAAGTCCTTTATAACTTTGTAGACTGGATGTCAACATTGGTTTTTTTTGCCATTTTCTGTTTTAATTGCTGTTTTGTTTTTACCTTCATTTACTTTTATAAATTTTACTCCATTTACTTTCACCTTTTTACTGGACATTTGGCTACTCATTATTACGATTTTGCTACGTGTCTTTTAAAACTTTTATTATTTTACATTTTGATAATGGCTGCTATGACACATAACCCAAAACCAGGACTGGAAAGGCCAACTTCAGGTGACTGATGGTGGTTTTTGAACTTAACTGTTAGTCTTTCTGGCAGGTTATGATCATTACCATTTTGTTATAGTAAGTACTTTACAACTTCTTTTACTCTGCTTTCTCTCTTAACATTGTGGACTAGGTGTCAACATTGGTTTTATACTTTTTCTGTTTTTCAGTGACATTTTGTTTTATCTTCATTTCCTTTTTTGTATTTTACTACATTTACTTTATTTTTACCGGACACTTCGCGCAGATAGCCGAGCTGCTTTGTGCCATAAAATACTAAATCAATCAATCAACTAAGCTTTTTAAATGCAGAAGAAATGGCCATTATAAGCAGGAGATAAACTCTCATAAGCACTACTGTTTGCAAGATATATTTTGTATAGGTGTATATAAAAGACAAGACCTTAATAGGCTGGAAATACTGCGAAGTAAAATCTTGGAACAATATGTTTGCAGTGAAAAACTCTATTTTTTTTATCTTCTGTTTTGGGAACATTTAGAATAATTATAAAATGTTATATTTTATTTACTTTTCTGAAATAGAAAATTTCTATATATATAAAAAGTATTGTAAGAAATCTTGATACTGGCATTGTGTAAACCTTGAGCAAAGATATTTAATTAGTGAAGTTAAAAAATTTTTATCTTTTACAGTTATATTGAAATATTAAAGGTTTTGTTAAATGACAATGTTGTGATGACAAATAGTTGCATAAAGTTTGGTACAGTAAAATATTGGAATTCTTAATTTTTAGGATCCGACAATGCAATGATCTACACAAACATGGTAGAAGATAAAAGTTTTCATATGTTTTATCAAAATTTCTTACTCAAGTGGTAGTTTTTTTTTTATTTTTCTTGTGTTTGTTAACTTTGTTTGTGCATTTTGTATGTCAGTTGTTGGTGTGATATTTACTGTATTTTACAATAATCTTTCCCTGAATGTACAGATAAATTATGTTTAATTTATTATTTTATATGAAGAGTTCATCTTAGCTATTTCATTGATTGACTATACCTTGCATGAATAAATAATTCCGTGTGATATCTGCTCTTAATTATTATTTTTCTTTAAAGTTTATTGATTTTTGATATGGTGACATTGTTCTTGCCGTTTTATGGGTATCTTTTTTTTTACCTTTTTTCCTCCCTTTTCCATATTTATGCTTTTACTACTTTTGTTACTGATATAATTTTAATTTTTTAAAATAGGTAGGCATTTTACAATTGAAAAGTCCATGATGTTTCAAACTTTTCATTGTTTGTATATAGCAATATTAGAATATTTTCCAGTTAATATACTCTTACATTGAGTGTCTCATCATTTTTTATTTTTTATGTGAACAGAGCCCCAAGTTCAATACTTGGTTGAAAAATTTCATGTCTATCTACCTAAGAGTGGACGTATTAGCATCTGTGGCCTCAATACCAACAATGTGGAATATGTTGCTAAGGCTTTTTATGAGGCAGTATCTAATGTATCATAAAACAACTGATGAATTCCTACTATTGCTATCAAGTGTTACAACAGTTTAGAGGGATCAGTTTTGTTTGTGCTCTAGGTAGTTTTTGTGGCTTGTATAAGTTTTTGATCTGTCGCATTAACTTGTAAAGCCATTGAGTATAAGTTGTGTTTAGAAATATTAGTTTCAATATTAATACATAGGTAGTGTAGGTAATTAATTACAAAATTTGACATTTTAATAAACCTTTTGAAACTAATTATCTAGTTCTTGTAGAATTGAAGCATTGGCACCAATTGTGGTAGTGTAATTGGAAAAATATTTATATGGTGACATACTGAAATTGGCCTACATTGATCACAAAATGGGAATTTAAATACTGAATAAATGAAATTATATTATGACCCTTGATCTAATGAAGCAATTGCACAAACATGTATTGATGATGTTAATGATAAAATGATGTGAAGATATAAACGTGGAAATAAAATTTATAAAATAAGTGTGTGTGAATTTGTTCTTCCCTTAAATCACTTTAGTTTGAAAATTCAGACATATAACTACAAAATTATAAATTAAAACTTTTCAAAGTAAGACACAATCGTAAGTAAATATTATCCACAAAATCAGCATGTATTGTTTTTTTTTCTCTGACACGAAGTCTGTGAATAACAAAATTGAAATTTGATGCTGGACATTTATAACTGCTTGAAAGGAAAAGTATACATTGTAATATAATTAAGAGAGTCAAGATTTTGGTTATTCTATATCAATTCAGTAAATATATTTAATGTAATGTTTTTAAAGAGTTGAAACTTTTAAATCTTTTATGATTTTCCAGTGGGAAACCTTTGTGAGGCTTTTGACTAAGTACCTGTATGTATCTAAAGAATTGGATTTTATACCAAACATAAATTCTAAACTACACTAAGGGTTTGAATGCATATTTGTAAAAATGAGGTTAAGAAAACAAAGTGAGAGCTTACTTTTAACTGTAAGATTATAATATAGTCAGAGAAGTATTGGTATTGACCCAAACAAAACCAGAACCCCATGAGTGACTAAAAGATATACACTTAGATACTTATGTTGAAAATATGGTCTACTATGCCAGGGATTCCTAAACTGTGGGCCTCACTCAGGATACAGAATACTGGGTATTAGAGGTGAGGATAAATGTGCTAAGAAGCTTTGGGAACCCATGTGTTGTGCCACTACAATTGCCTGTCCGACATCTCCATACTTGGACTCTCATTTGCTCCATCTACTGTAGCGTAGAGTGCCTGGAAAAACATTTGTTTGTGAGATTAGTCACTTTTATCCCTTTGGAATGAATAAAGAGTTCCGTATCCTTTACTCTTTCTATTTCCTCTCCCTCCTTTTTCTATTCTTTCTTGCACTGACATTTATATTTAGAACCTTTTCACTTTAGTCACATTTTGTTACTTGCATATTTTTTTTCATGTCACTTCTATTATGTCTGTTATTATCGTATCCCTTTCAATAATAACTGATGCACGTATTCATTCCTTTTACATTGTTTTTCTGTTTTATATTTCCGTGTTTAACAGTAACTATTTATACATTTTTATACTTTTATTCTTATTACTTTTTATGTTGCTTCACTTAGCTTATTTTAAGCTTCACGAACACTTTCTGAGCTTTTAAGTTACGTGTTGTTGTTCTTTCAACCTAATCCTTAATAATTATTAGTAGTTTCATTGACACTGGTGAGCTTAGTGAGGGTTATTGCCCTAAATGTCGTTTTGTTGTTTTATTAATAGCTGTTTTTTACTACTATATATTTTGTTTCGCGTTTTATTTCCTCGCCTACACAATTTTTACGATTATAAGTTTTTTTCAGATTTGTACATAATTATCATCGCAGACCGTGTGTAATAGTAAAATTAAGTGTCAAATAGGTACGTTCTAATATACCAGAACCGTTAAACCAAGGATTTCAAGAAATCATTTCGTTTCGACAAAATCTGGCTCCGTACTTCTGCGTGGTAGATACGATGTAAAGGTAACGTTCATATCCCACTATTTAGTCAAGCAAGAGTAGCTCGAGATTTAATGAAAGTATTAGCTAACTGCTTTCCTTCTTGCCTTATCAGTTAAACATTATTTGAAACTCTGCTGACTCAGGTTATTTTAACGTGTTACTGAAGGTTAATTACTGTGTTAAAGGCGTTATCTTTAGTTTATTATCATATAAAATATATTTTATAAACGTTAATTAACGGATTGATAAACTGTAGTATACTTTTTTCAAGTTAATAAGTATTTTATGTATTCCTAAGCAATGAAACTTTATGAAAATATGAGAAAGAAATGAAAACAAAGTTTAAGCATCGGTAAACCAACAAAGGAGTTATAAATTTACAAGTTAAAACATGTTTGTTTTTTAAAGTCAAAAAGGCTACACAAGTGACTTTGTTCTTATCCTGGATATCCAAATCCGATTTATAGCATTGTAAGTTCACAAATAAGGTAAGAAAGATAATTGAAGGTAGAAAACGTATCTTGAACCATACATGACGTTTTACAATGTTTAGAAAGCAGTTATTATATATAAAAATTTTAAGTTATCTTAATTAACGGTTGTCCAATAATGCATGAAACAACTGCCAACGAAAAATAATGGAAAACTATTAAGTTTGGTTTGTTATGAATTTCGCGCAAAGCAACTCGAGGGCTATCTGCGCTATCCGTCCGTATTTTAGCAGCGTAAGACTAGAATTAAGGCAGCTAATCACCACCGCCAACTCTTGCGCTACTCTTTTATCAGTGAATAGTGGGATTGGCCGTAACATTATAGCGCCACTACGACTGAAAGGATGAGTGTGTTTAGTGTGACGGGAATTCGAACCCGCGACCCTCGGATTACGAGTCGAGTGCCTTAACCACCTGGCCATGAAAGACAATAAAGGATGATCAGAATGAGAACAAAAATAGGATAAATCGTTACAAGTGTATTTTAAGAATATAAGTTAGACATTTGTATAAAGTAGATAACTTCTAAAAGTGATTAGAAAACAAGTATACTTAAAGGATTGCACGTTTTACTTTCGAAGAAGCGTTGTGGCGTAATGTAAAAAAAAATGTGAAAAGAAGTTTTGACTACTTTCTAGACACCGTATGGTGAATTTAAAGTTTGGAGTATATTATTCTATCATATTCAGGGTTCTTTGGTGCCTTTAAAAAGTAGGATCAATACCACAACTTTGTTTCAGCATAGTTTTTGATCAATTGCATTCAACACTTTCGTGCATGCACCCAGATTTAGACAGATATTTCCAAGACAATAATGCATTCATCTTTTGTCCTTACGTTGTGCGTAAATAATTTGAGGAACATAACGGATATATCAGACATTTCCGATGGTCTTTATAATACCTACATCTCAATCCAATTGGTCGTATCTGGTATAAACTTGAAAGACGCACTTGTCATTATTAACCTTTGTATATTTCACTTCTTGAATTGCCTACAATATTAATTAAGTAAAACAAAATGAAATTACGACAAGTTCCATTACCTTTCTTTTTATTGATTCTATTCTACATCTTATCATGGATGTTATTTAGGCGAATAATAGCTGATCTCGTTGTTGGAAAAAATTGCTGATTAAGTAGGTGTGTAACATTATTATGTATTTGGAGTGGCAAACTGCACACCCGGCTTCTCCGCTGGTGAAAGTCTACAAGTAAAAAGTGAATTTTTAGTCTGTGTAATAGGCTTTATTTCAAAGCTCTTGTATTTTAAATGTTTAACATTAAAATTTTTACAGGTTATTTTAAAGGGGCTGCACTTCGTTTTTTTTCTTTCCATTGAAAACGTAGAACAGACGCACAAATATCTTGAAAATGAAAATTCTCAACGGTTTTCATTTTCTGAAAAAATTGTAAGAGAGGGGAGATGAGGTTGAGTTGAGACACTTGGCAGAAATGGCAAAGCAGGTGCGTCACTACTTGTTCAAAGCAGCCCATTTCACAATAGTGATGGGATCAAGATTTCTACTGCCTGAATTGGCTAATTTTATTACATTAAATGATAATATATTGTATTTTGTTTCTAGGAAAAACATTTATCCTATATCAAAAAGTATGTAATATCCAAAAATATTTTAATTATGGATATCTTCTCTAATTCACTAAGTGCTTATTCTAATTCTTGTTTTAAATGGAAATTAAATGGTGTGAACCTGGAAGAGTGGAGAACTTAAAAACCAGTGGTATCTCTGATCTTCACATTACAACATCTGGGTGTTCTTTTTCTGTGTATTACAGTTATTGGAAATAAAACAAAATGCTGAAAGTTCTACACCAATTTTTGTACTCAGCTCTGCTTGACAGCTGGTTAAAGTGGCAAGATCCGATATATCTGTTGTATCTGATTTAATGTTATGCACATTTTTTTTAAATATCTGCGTTTATTTCACTTTAACGAAAGTTACGTATACTCTCGGATGCGTTATTTAACTTTGTATAAGATTTTCGAGAATATGGCGTTAAAAATTATAAATCAAAGCCCTGAGAAACAGTTGTATAATATTACTGATAAGCTTCAGAAGGTACAATTGTGATTAACGCTTATTAATCTAAAAACCATAGATTGTTTATAGATTTCGAACGTTATAAACCGTTCAACTTCAGCGATTTAATTTATGACGTTAGTATTTCTATAAGGACATTTAATATCTTTCTCGTTAAGAAAAGAGCTTTTCAGCAGCGTGAAGTCAGGCAAGGAAAGACAGCTAGCTAGCATAAGTGAGGTGTAACAATATCAACTCAAGAATTAGTTTGTCTGTCGTGGACCTGGATCATTGACATCCACATTTTCCATCTATTGCGTTGCAAACTTCACTACTGTTTTTGCTAACACCAAAACTACATGATCCTTACCTTAGATCTAATCGTTGTTATTTTATTGACTACCAAAAGGATTTTAACAAATATATTGTTTTACTATGTCAAGCAATCCAGACAAAAAATATACTCTTAGACCTTTATGTAATTCGTCTAGTAGTTAATTTTACTACCATTGAACATAATAAATGAATGATTTACTGTTTATTCATACAATTTCTATTAAAAGCTCATGAAATATCGAAACTAGCTCAAACACAATCTCTAACTCGCAAGAGATTGAAACTAACTCCTAAATCCATACGAACTTGAACTTCTGTCAAAAATTATCACGTGGTCACATGTGACAAAGTGTAAGTGTAAAAATGAGAAGTTTTTCATTAATTGAGGAATTATGTGCAATAATAACTTTTTCTTTTCACATAATATGATGGTCCTAAAAATGGACCTTTAAAATTTCTTATCGAAGCCCACAAAGAACTAGTACGTATTAGAGTTGAAATAGAAGATAAACATGTCAAAGTTGACAAAGAATAAGCTCGGACTGAAGCTAAAAATAAATTAAATTAGGGTGAAAAAATGGAACGTAGACTCAACTCCAATCGACTAAGACAAAATGACAATGTTGAGCTTAATAGATACGTCAAAAGTACCATTGCTCATTGACCTCAAAACTTACTCGAATGGAAACAAAGTTGAAACACTACAGGAAGCAGCTGTTCTTTCCAATGATTACATTTTAACTCGAGAAACAACTTTTCGTGAAAGAAATTTTCTGCCATCTTAGAAAAAACCTGTATTCCTTGAATCCATTTAAGTTGATGATTCTACTGAAAATCTAGTTTCTCTAGTTCATAATCTTTTAAAAGCCAGGATAATTCTCTATCAAGGCCTGTCTGCATTTTTTTTTTGTAAAAAACATAGACATTTTATGCCTCACTGTTGGACTCTTAAAAGAAATGGAAGCAACATACAGTGCAATTGTGTCAACTTATTAACATAATTTCACCAAATCACCCTATGTTGTTCATTTGGCCACTGATATAAATTCTGATGTAGTTAGGGAGAAATTTAGATCTTCTGTGTCTTTGACAAATTGTTACTCCTATACCAACATGTTTTCTACTTGATACTGCGACAACTGAATCATTATTTAGATTTACATTCTACTACTGGTAAGTCTTATTGCTTAGAGTATTGAAAATGGCTTTACTAATGTTTCTTTTCATGACATTTATTTAACATCAGACCTAGTTTCAGAAACATTTGTGGTTGGAGTAAGACTTATGCCAATTAAGGATGCATCATTGTTGTTTGAAAACGATTTGGCTGTGGATATGTTGTTAAACCCAAATTGATTAGCAAGCTGATTACTATTTCATCTAAGGATGATACTGTTGAGAAGAATCCGAATGTGTTTTCCTCGTATGCTGTGAATAAGCTCAGGTTGACAAATTAACAAAAAACAAATGATAAATATATATTCAAAAGACAATATTGTAGATTTTCTCAGACTTTTTTTTTTATCTGATGAGCATCTTGTGAAGAATTATCCTACTGATATGATTAGTGACGATGATGGTTTCAAATGGGTATTTTTATTTTTTTCAAAAACGGCTTTGTTATGAAGAAATTTGTATATTCTATCAAGTTGTTCTAAAATATTAAAGGTTGCCTTAACTCCCAATGGGAGATTATTTAGGTGTCAACAAGACATGATAAAATTATGAGATATTTAATTTGGTAAAGAACTAGATAAGATGTTTCTCACTTCTGTAAAGCTTATCATTCCTCTGAAAACCAAACTAGAAAATTCCCATTTCTCTTTCGAAACTTACCTTCACCTTTGGAGATCCCCTCAGTCGAGAGATTGTCACTTTTCTTGGGCCTTTACCAAAAAGATAACATTTGTGCTTATGCACCTTCATGTCCAAAATAATTTAATAATAAAATGTTATTTGTATTGATTGTCTTATATATTGTCAATGTTGTTGAAGTCGTATAATTCTTTGATAATTATATAAATATACTACCTTAGTTAAAATTATCTTTGATAAACTGAGTATTGGTGACATCAATATTTCCAAGGTTTTGTAGCAGAAAGCTTTACAAATGTACTGTCACAATCTTTTTTTATGTATAAAGCAGTGTTAAACAGACATCAGTTCGTTAATCTTGTGAACGTTTAATAGAAACAAAATTCAGAAATTTGTATGTGTATTTCATGATAGAGAATGAAAAAAATGTGATATTTTAAGTATTAGTAATGGATTATTCATTTTTTAGCTGTACGGAGATTATTGGTTATGTATGATTTGTGGCGCTAAACATGCTCGCCCTCCCAGCCGTGGGGGCGTATAATGTTACGGTCAATCCCACTATTCGTTGGTAAAAGAGTAGCCCAAGAGTTGGCGGTGGGTGGTGATGACTAGCTGTCTTTCCTCTAGTCTTACACTGCTAAATTAGGGACGGCTAGCACAGATAGCCCTCGAGTAGCTTTGTGCGAAATTCCAAAAACAAACAAACGTATGATTTGTGAAACGTTAAATGTCCTGCAATACATTGTCTCAAAGAATCAATGAACAGTTTAGAAATGTATTCCATACTTTCACAAGTTTTGTATGCTTTTGGAGGTGACAAATGCTTATTTATAAAAATGTGAAATATAGTAAATCAATCATTTACTATTTATATTACAGATAATAAATTTGAACATACATAAATCTGGACATTATTTAATTGTACTGTTACAGTATATTTGTTTAAATCCTAAAGTGAAACAATGATTAAGTTTGTTTGAAAAAGTCCGCGTGTAAAACGTGAATTATTTTGCCACAAATTAGTAAAAGTGTTATTGTGCAATCAACATTTCAGGCACAGCATGGCCAGGTGGTTGAGACATGCAACTCGTAACCCGAGGGTCGCGGGTTTGAATCTCCGTCACACCACATATGCTCGACCTTTCAGTCGTGGGCGTTATAATGTGACGATCAATCCCACTATTCTTTGGTAAAAGATTAGCTCAAGATGTAGCGGTGGGTGGTGATGACTAGCTGCCTTCCCTCTAGCCTTATACAGCTAAATTAGGGACGGCTAGCGCAGATATCACTCGTTTAGCTTTGCGCAAAATTCAAACCAAACCTAATCAATTTTTATTGACGATGTACCTTGTTGTATAAAGTATACTCTTCAAAAAAAGAAACGCAAAAGGGATATTTTTTTATTTTAAAGAGAAATATATGTAATAACGTTACAAGCTCAGAGTATGTGATGTTACACGTGTTAAGACACTGTTTGTCATACCAAAATGACAATAAAAGTTGTGCACCTTGAAAACGGAGGAAAACATCGGATTTTTCGCCAAAACGCATTCGTGTCTAACAAATCTGTTTGAGAGATCTGCATGTTCTGCGAGTGCAACATATGCAAAATCCCTATAAAAGTGACGGGTTCTCGGTTTCCATAGCTCAGCGTTAAGCCACCGACACGCAATACAGTTACGCCAAGACTGACTGAAGCACAACGCAACAACGCCATTGGTCGCTTGGAAGCAGGCGAATCTCGATCAGATGTTGTCAGAGCTGTGAGTGTCCACTCAAGTACCATCACAAGGCTATGGAATCGTTACCAACAACATGGATCAACTCGTGACCGTCCACGATCTGGCAGACCTCGTGTGACCTCGCTCGCACAAGATCGCTACATCCGGTTACGTCACCTTCGGGATAGGACCACACTGCGACGTCTACTGCCTCAACCATACCAGGGCTACGTAAAATTTCCGACAAGACCGTATGCAATCGTCGACGAGATTCTTAGGTCCCATGTGCAACCCATCATGGTGAACGTCAACGACGTTTTTCAACATGACAACGCCCGTCCTCACACAACCCGACTCACCACTGTCTTCTTGAGACACCACAACATCAACATCCTTCCCTTGCCCTCCAGATCACCAGATTTAAACTCCATCTTTCGGATGAGTTGGACCGACGTCTTCGACGGCAACAACCTCAACCACAGACTCTATCTCAGCTTGCAGCAGTTTTGCAGGCTCAGTGGACAGCCATTCCACAGGATGTGATTCGTCATCTCATCGCTTCCATGGGCAGGAGATGCCAAGCATTTATTGATGCTCATGGGGGGCATACTAGTTATTGATGTTGAGTGACGTTAAACCTCAACTATTGAGCGTGGACTTCACCTATGCAGACTTTGAATGTTCAGCAGCGAATGTGCAAAGTTTCACACATGTCATACAGAACTACCCGGAATAAACTTGTTAACAATTTGTCTCAAATTTTGCCTTTCTTTTTTTGAAGAGTATATAAACTTTAATTATTGTATGATATTGCTCATTGTTGAGAGATTTAAATCTGTTTGTTTGTTTTGTTATTGAATTTCACGCAAAGTTACGCAAGGGCTATTTGCGCTAGCCGTCCCTAATTTAGCAATGTTAGATCAGAGGGAAGGCAGTCAGAGCTAGTCACCACTATCCATCACCAACGTTTGAGCTATTCTTTTTACCAACAAATAGTAATAATAATAGCTTCTTATTTCGCAAGAAAATGTACTTAATGACCATTAAGTGGAGGTAGCTAAAGAGTAGCATTTTTTTGCTTAAGCTTATTTGTGTCTATAATGAACTGAAAGAATATAGAAATGTCAAAAACATTACACATTAATTTAACTAACACATGATACCAGATTATAGTATACGTCAAAACTAAAACCTTAAGAAACAGCTGCTCTGCTGGTAAGACTGTGGTGGATTTAGTATTATATATCAACTTTAATACCGATGTTTCTTTAAGTTAAATTTGTATTTAGAAATCTATGTACCTTATACTGTTAAATGTGTATCGTGAAATTCCTGCTTATTCATTTCTATAAGTATAGAATATTCTCGAATGTAAGAATCAACAATATCTGTGTGGGTAAGTAAGCTTTATATTGTTGATAAGCAAAAATTTCGAGAAACTCTCCTCACCCCAATAAATATAACTAACGAGGAGTGCCAAAAGACAGTATTTATTATTAGTTTACTAAAAGTTATTGTTATGGCGTTTATTAGTCGGAAACTTGAGATATTTGACCAGGAAGGTTTACAGATTTCTAGCATTACGAACCTTTTAACTTCAGTGGATTCACATCAACATCAGTATTTCTATGAATACATTATACACAAATATATTAGTGTTAAGTGAATTGTGTTTACATCAGTTCAAAATTAATTCGCTTATCGTGAGCCCTCAATAAAACATCAAGGAAGTTACAGACCAGATAGGAGACTTAATGTTGTTTGTAAGTTTGTACAACTTTTTTTACGTGTATCTTTATTTGTTATAGCTGTTATTTTAACTTGTGTTATTCTTTGGGTGTTAACATTTAATTGTATTAAAAGCAGTGTGCACCGATCTTGTCGGCAAGTGTCACAAATTGGATACATACCGACATGTATTAAACTTCTAAACCTAAATTATTATTAATTGGCCCGGCATGGCCAGGATGTTAGGGCGCTCAAGTTGTAATCTAAGGATCGCGGGTTCGAATCCCTGTCGCACCAAATATGCTTGCCCTTTCAGCCGTTGGGGCACTATATTGTGACAATTAATCCTACTATTCGTTGGTAAAAGAGCTTTTCAAGAGTTGGTGGTGGGTGGTGATGACTTTGAAGTCATTCTGAACTAAAACAAAAACAGTTTATGATCGCAGCACTGAAGAGCGTAAGTTCGGTACTGGTAACTTAGTTTCAGTATTGTTATCCACTATCATACGACTACTAAAAGCTAAATATCATGGTCCTTTAATTGTTCGGAAAGTTAATCATACAAATTATGTTGTACAAATACTTGATCATCGAAAAGCAGCCCAGCTATGTCATATCAATAAGTTGAAGACCTATCACATCCGAGATGCATCTGAATATATTTTAACTGTTTAGTGTTCTGCAAATACTGATGATAGTCACATCGACTCAGACACCTGTAAATTTGAAAATGTCGTAGTTGAATGCCAAATCAAACTGAGTAATTCTGACATTCTGGTCAATCTTAATTCAATAATGGATCAGTTACCTCGTAAAGAGAAAATTCCGAAACATATCAATCTACTTTTGAAAAGGTTAAATTTTTATTGTGCACTTACCCTGTACTGATGGCAGCTGATTTTGATAAGACTTTCGTATTAGATGTTGATGTCAACGATTGAGGTACTGGTGCTCTTCTGTTACAGTCAGACGAAAAAGTTTAATTGTTACTAAAATAATCATTCTCCTGTGGAAAAAACTCAACAGAAAACACTGGCTTTAGTGTTAGCTTTAGAGCATTTTAATGTATAATTATCGGCATGATAATAATCTACTGTAATTTACAATGATCATAACCCTTTGACATTTTTTTAACTAAATGAACGACGAGAAAAAGTAGTAAATTTGGAGTTTATCATTGAAAGAGTATGATTTAAAGATAATTCATGTCAAAGATGTTGATAACACTTGTGCTAATGTACTTTCACATGCTGTGTCATTTTATGATCATAAGGTTATTTGTATTAATTGTATAATGTACTGTCATGATTATTGAAGTTGAATAATTCTTTAAGAATGTATTATATTTAATGTGTTGCTGTCAATGTATGTGTATAATACCTGAGTTTACAATAGTCTTACACCAATTCTTAGTTATCTAAGAAGGGAGGTGTGACAGAGTTAGTATATCGTTTCTTTAAGCTAAATTTATATTTAGACATTTATACTTTCAACCTGTGCTGGGAAACATATGAGCAGACAACCATTAAACAACCGATGCCTTAATAAAGGTATTGTTTCCTTTGAAAATTAAAAGTGTTTACATAGCACAGAAACAGAAAATAATATTTAAAAAATCTTGATATACTGTATCATGTAATCTGCATGGATCCTACTAATGCTGTATGCTCCTAACCGTGGGGGAAGTTATAAAAATATTCTCTTCTGACAATAAACAAACAAATAATAACTAAATTTAACTCCGGTTACTTTTGTTTAAGCAGTGAGTTTATGTTTTTAATTTTGAACGGTCAGTTAATTATTTTTTTCAATTTTAAAAATGCTCACCGAAAGCTGAATCCGGAAGAAATATTAGAATGTCCGTGTAAATAGGCAGTCGTTATTAATTTTAGGAAAAAGGACGTGGGCGGAGTGAAAGAAAACAACACAGCATGAAACGTCTTCCAGCATTTGAAGTCTGTTTTTAAACATAAGCGCATGCGAACGGAAATTTGGATGCAATCAGTGCTGTTAAACTATTATCCAGAGTTGAGCTCTCTTGAAAGTAATCTGAGGAAATGAATAACCTAGCAGCCTTGCTGTTGTTTCTTTTTATCTCTCACTATAGGATTGTTTGCAACGTTAATTCTGAAGCTATGTGAGTCAAAAGTAGTTTGGCTATTAATCTCTTTTTAAAAGCAAAACAAACATCTTGGAATTTTTTCAGTTTAATTTACTTATATTTTAATTTACTGATTGTTATTGAAGATGATTAAATTTTAACGTTTACTACATTTTCTAAATGTAAATTTAGGTATATTTTCGTAACGTTATTTTAATAACTACATGTAATTGATGTGCATACCAAAACAGTAACGTACTGTTTGTCATATCTTTCGTAATATTACAATTTTGTGTAATAAAATATCTTCTTTTTTACAACATGCATGGAAAATAAGTTATTGACTTTTAAGGTATTCGAAGAAACGTAGAATTTGGTAATTTTCTCTAAAGTTTTTTCTTCCAAGAACGTCTAATTAGAGCGCTCGACTCGCAACCTATGGGTTGTAGGTTCGAGAATGGTTGTCTTTTCAGGCATTGGAACGTTATAATGCTCTGTAAATTCCACTATTCTTTGGTAAAAGAGTCGGCAATGGCTGGTGTTAAGCTACCTTCTCTCTCGTCTATTATTGCTAAATTAAGGACGGCTAGCGGATAGAGCCGCCCAGTAGTTTCCGACAAAGTGATTGAATTGAATACAAAACTTTTAATTAAGTTACACTTCATGAATATTTTGTTTCTTACAAATTCGTATTGTAAAATATCTCTTGTATCAAGTCTGAGGACTTTGGACTTAATAAGCTGATCAGCTACGTTTAAATAAATAATATTTTTGCTAGATATAAGGCTCTTTTAGCATTATACAATATTTAGTTTTACATCACTTATTATAAATAAAATAAAGCAAACAAGGAAAAAATATTTAAATCATCTATTAATTTCTAGATAGATAACTTTCACAAGCATTAAAAAGCTAAACATTTCTTCTGTAATTCAATAGCATAATTCTTTCGATTAATATGATTTCCCTAATTGTATATTGCTTGCTACAAAGATAAAACCTTGTATCAAGTTATTCGGTTTAATAGTGCCAAAACTATACATTGAAATATATATCATTTGTATATTCAAATATGATTAATTACATTTATTTTTTAGCATATTTAATAGATAGAGAGTCACGTTAAGTTTATTTTATTATAATCTTTATAGACATTAAATAAACACTTTGTTTCATAGCTAAAATACATGAGCTGCACAGCTGTGTAATTTGTTAACATACCTAACTACGTGTTTACGTAGCTGTTTTTTTTTTCAATATTTAATCCATCATAATCAATTAAAATTGGAATACATAAATAGTATTTTTAGGTGATTTAATCATGTGACTTTCATAAAGTTGATTTATATACCAAACATGCCCTTTCAGCTGTGGGGGGCGTTATAATGTGACAATCAATTCCACTATTCGTTAGTAAAAGAGTAGCACAAAAGTTGGCGGTTGGTGGTGATGATGAGCTGCCTTCCCTTTAGTTTTACACTGCTAAATTAGGGACGGCTAGTGCAGTTAACACTCGTGTAGCTTTGCGCGAAGTTCAAAACAAACGAATCAACTTCTTTTACAGTCAGTAACGAACACTTATTTTTTACAAATTTACTTCACAGTGATTCATCAAACGTTGTTCCGTTTAATATATATTAACATATTTGACATATTTTACTTCATTTTTTTTAGGGCCCAGATTTCTGTAGACGAACTGTGGGAATTATTAACGTCTAACTACAGCCGCCTCGAACGTCCAAATTTTAAAGGTAAACATTGTTGAATTTACTGAAATAAATTTCAGATATTTACGTCATATATTCACTAAAGTTGAGTATTTTCTTGCTTAAAAGATAAATTTGTTTACTAGCATTATATAGTTTCTCATGTAAACAGTATTTATAGTTTGACATGTAGGATAATCATATTGTGTGCTTGACAAGTTTGCTTTGTGTATTACTTCATGAAAGACGTATCTATTCCCACAGGAGATAAAAGCTTTTACTTCTGTATTCAGATATAATCTCATCGGATTTCTATCTAGTTTGTTTTTATACAGATTGAAATATCGATAACATAGTCAACTTCTGAGGCTTAGGAAACTTTCGCAGTCATACATTGAATTTATTATTAAAACATTAATCTCACTTTGGTAACCAAACGTTATGTATTTGATTTTTTTTTTAAGAATTTTTGAATTTTTATTTAATTAGGAAACTGGAAAAGGAAAAATATATATATAGCTTGTTGTTTTACTTAGAGGATAAAAACACTTCAGTTGTTGTCTGCTTATTGTGAATTGTCTTAAAAGCAGACAATAGGAAATATTTTGAAATGACTTTAGTCCAGTGCAGGTTAAGGAATATAAACACGAAATTAACTAACACTAGAAAAATACGAATAGTTATTTATACTGTAAAGCAACAGAATATCCACCAGTAATTATTCATATAAATTAAACTGATAAAAAAACAACAGGGTAGAAAACTGCATTTTATTGTCTTCTCAAAATTGGAGGCTTTATATTGAGTTTTTACACTGTACAATATCATGTTATGTGACAAAGTGTTGGTACGAATCAGATATATATTTTAGTAGTTCGTTACAAGCCGAATTAATGTTTTAATCTATTGCACATTCGTTGTTGAAGACTTAAAAACATATTCACAATATTGCTTTGAATCAACATAATATTTAAAGAAATACTGTTTTTATCTGTTCACTACTTTTCCACTAATTCAATATCTGCTTTGAAATACAAACTTACATTTATAAATTTTAATAAAGAGAACATAAAATTAATTCATTTTTGTTGTTATTGCCATAATTACGATTTTAGTGACGATGTATCACTGGTAATTGTAAACGTTGTACGAGCTTGATGAGATGTTTCAACCGAAGACTTTGGATCTTACCAAACACAAACATGTTTAACTTTTAATGTGCAAACACGATGATTAATTAATTCCCTACTATTCAATAACGAAATAAGTTTAAGGAAGGAAGTTTGTGATATACTGAACTTACTATATGTATATATGAAAATTCTTAATTTTTATTATATCGTATTTAACACTTGGTATGAAAAATAAGTTACATTTTCCTTACTTCCTCAATAGTCATTTACTACATTGTATATTTTCCAAATACACTTACAGCTGTTAGTATAAACGAATTCCATTTAGTAAGTATTTGGAACATTTTTATATAAAGTTATGATTGTATCCGTTGTGTTTCAGGAAACAAATATTTTTATCCTCACATTGTAGTATTCGAATGCTTTGTCAATAAATTTATCTACACACTGTAGTATTTTTGTGTGCATTGTCAAAATACCCAGGAATATACGTTTTATTTTAGGTGATCCAGTTACAGTAGAGATTTCAATGTACATTATGGACATACCAAAAGTGGACACTAAGACGATGGTAAGAGCATTTAATCAGACTGGATATTTTGTAGATAAGCTTGAGTTAATTCAGATATCTTAATTATTTTGTGTAAATAACACGATATAATGTATTTTATGACAAAATGTCTGAAAATCAGATGTTTTTTTTTTATAAAAACACTTATAAGAAAGAAAGAAATTTACCGAGTTTTGCGAAAATATAATTTCTTGAATAGCGCAGAAGAGCTCAAAAATGTGACTGTTGTATATAGAGCTTTATATAAAAGACCACAATTGTTGGAAATATTGCATGTTCCTATTACTTTTTTTTCCGTCCGGTGGTACAGCTGCATGTCTGTGGATTTGCAACGCTAGAAATCGGGTTTTAACACTTGTGATGGCAAGAGCTGAGATAATCCATTGAGCATCTTCGTGCTTAACTTGAAAAGAAGAGAATATTGTAACATTCTGTTCAGAGAAACTTTATTTACTTTTGTTCATGGACTTGAGAAGAGGTTTTCCTGTTGATGTTCTTTTAACCTGATATTTAAGTTACGTCAAGTTTTACCTATGTAAAAGGCAACTGTTACATTTTCTTATGTAAATGTTTCCTGGTTGGTGATTTTGTTATAAAATGTTTTTAAAATGTGTTTAATTTTCGTTTCAGGGGTGAAAAGTAACCTGGGCGTTATGTTAATGTAATATATGTGTTGTTTTTCAAAATTTGCAATGCATACTGGAGGGATTCACATATTTCAATAAAGGTTAAAGAAAAACGACCTTTACACTGCAGATAAATATCAAAATATTATCTTTATGTGCTAGTTTTGTACATATTTCTGATAGAGATATACTAATAAATTATATACATGGGATAGCGTAAGTAATTGGGGACGGCTAGCACAGATAGCCCTCGTGTAGTCTTACGCGAAATTCAAAAACAAATAAGCATAAGATTAATAAATATATATGGACTTTCAGTAAATCATAGATTTTTGGTGTTCTTGATTGGTTTGTCTGCAAAAAATTATAAAGATTAAAAGCAACATATATATTAATAATATTTAGACTATGCTCAGTTTTTTTAAATGTTAGATTAAATTCAGTATTTAACTGAATAAGTTTAGAAATATTATTCAATATAATTACCATTATCGGCTCTTTAGATGAAAATGTCTTCATTTTTCTCAAAAGTTAAAGCCTTTTCTTTTTGCTTTTGTCAATTTTGTTTTTTTCAATAAATTCATCTATGAAGTCTTTCACGAACTTGCGTTTTGGTTTGATAAGGAAATTGCTTATTAAGTTCTTGTTTATGGAAATATTGAATATTTCCGGTGATGGCCAGGTGGATTAAGGCGTGCGACTCGTAATCTGAGGGTTCGCCTATAATGTGACGGTCAATCCCGTAATTCGTTGGTAAAAGAGTAGCCCAAGAGTTGGCGGTGGGTGGTGATGACTAGTTGCTTTCCCTCTAGTCTTACACTGCTACACTAGGGATGGCTAGCGCAGATATCCCTCGAATCTAATCTTGGAATCTTCAGCGATATTCAAACGTAAAACGCTGCTTCAAATGATAAGCTATATTTTTTTGGAAAATTTTCAATTCTTTATGTTCTTCCTTTATAATTTATTTTAACAGTTTCTTATTAGTTTCTTCTATGATATCTTTGATTTTCATGTTAAGCTGAGGGCTCAATATTATTTTTGGGAAGTCTGATTGACCTCTTTATACTGTTTTTAGAAAGATTAAATTTAGAAACGCATTCTTTAATTTCATCTGTTTCCTTTTGTAATAACATAAATCATAAATCTGTACCTTCCTGTGCACAGATGAAATCTTTCAGTGAGGTTTATGTTATTTTATGGGAACATTTAAGTTTAGATTGCTGGCTTTTGTAGCCTTCGTGATGTGGAAATTAGACTATAATATAACTTTGGTTATAAAAGATGAACGATATCTATAATTTCTCTATTCCTTACAGACTTAAATAGCTTTTTGAAGTTTTAACATTCTATTCGAGGTGCTACTTCTTGGTCTTGGGGAATAAAGTTAGATGCATAATCGTAGTGATGATAGATAAAGATGATAGGAAAGTTGAACGTTAAGCGCAAATAGCATAGAATTATACGAACAAAATTAGGTTAGTGCTGTAGTTTGAATTAACGGATATATTGGGTAGTGCATGTGATAAGGTTTATTTTGTTTTATGGAGTGTTTTGAGATCATATTAAAAGTTTCTTGTTTTTATTTTTTTAAATTCGTTAATAGTTTCTGTAACTACTTCAGTAGGGAATGAAACGGTTGTATGTAAAATATTTTCTCAACCCAAACGAGCCGTTTTTGCATATAAAATTAAGAAATGGTTATATATATTTTTCTGGGTTGATATGTACATCTATAAGAAACCATTACAAATTGTAAAATTTAAAAACATTATTAGATTGTTGAATGTAGATTTAAACACTAAAATCTCTTCTGCCACAAAACTTGTGTTCTTGAAAACGATCGCACCTGAGATGGAAACCTCGTGTCTGTTCTAAGACTTTTTCCTACTGTTAAAGTTAAAATTCATAATGAATATTCTTGTTGCAGGTTATAATTTTTAAAAATAATTTTATATTTTTGCTTCAATGGTGTACATATTTAAAACATGAAAGAAAAAGTATCTTTTAGTTCATAAATACAAAATACATCGAACCAAATTTTGTATTATAAAACTAATAGTAATTTTTCTGAACGAAATAGCAAAGCAATAATCAACTTAAACATAAAATATTTTTCTATGTTTTTACTGGGTCGGATTAACTTAGTGATTACAGTACCCAGCCTGTGAAGTTGAGTGTTCTGGGTTTTCTACCAGTTGATACAAAAATGCGCTTCGCACTTTGAGGCCTTGGGTGCATTATAAGAATAACAACGGTCAACTCCCACTGTTGTTTGTTTTTGAATTTCGCGCAAAGCTACACGAGCGCCATTTGCACTAGCCGTCCCAAATTTAGCAGTGTAAAACTAGAGGGAAGGCAGATAGTCATCACCACCCATCGCCAACTCTTGGGCTACTCTTTTACTAATGAGTAATGGGATTGATCGTCACATTACAACGCCCCACTGCTGAAAGGGAGAGCATGTTTGGTGCGACGGGGATTCAAACTCGCTAACCTCAGATTACAAGTCGAACGCCTTAACCCACGTGGCCATGCCGGACCCCGACTATTGTATGAGACAAGGGCAGCCTAAGATTTAGCGATAGGTGCTGTTTTGTAGTTGTTTTACTTTAAAAATATAAGCTCCAAATTAGTAGCTTCTATCTAAAGATAGACATTGTGTTGTTTTACGTGAAGTTATAAACACGTATATTTGGTAAACGACTCAGAAACTAAGATTCATAGAATTTTATGTTCTTTTCTCATTTTTAACGAAAATAACTCTTCTCATAAATTTGAAAATCAGAGAAAATTCAAACAACAGAAAATATTTTTGTTATGACTTACTAATTTTAGTGTCTCCTCTAATAATGGAGTCTAGCGAAACCGATATCATTTCAGTATAGACACTACGAATAAAAGTCACAAGTTTATATTCTATAACTTTGAATTGTTAAACATGCAATTGAATCACAAGAAAGAAAATTTTTGTGTACCATTTACTTATTGCCCTGTTTAAAAAGTAGGAAGAATTCATGAAAAATATGGCAGGATTTGTGTAAATATTCATGAATCATCCATTTCAGAGTTTAATCACAGCAAGGATTTCGCGTGATCTGGTGGTTGGGACGCTTGACTCGTAATCTGAGAGTCAAGGACTCAAATCCCCGTCACGCTCGTCCTTTCAGCTTTAGGGAGGCGTGAAGGTCAGTCCTACTCTTTTTGATTAAAAAAATTAGCTTCAAAGTTTACGGCGGATGGTAGTTGCCTTCTCACTAGTCTTTCAGTGCCAAATCAGATATTGATAGCGTAGATAGCTTTCATGTAGCTTTGCGCGAAACTAAAAATAAATAACAACAGTCAAACAAACGACAACACGGTGGTCCAACTTACTTTGATCTATAACGTAAGAGGTTATTTATAACACATTATGAAAACATCACTAAGAAGAAGTACCCGAATCGTGAAGAAATGAAAGATTCAACTGAGCAGTTGACACGATATGTTAATTAGTTAAATACTGTATTCTTTTGAAGTACTTGTCGTTGATAAAGAGAAAACTTACTGTTAATTATTCATGACATTAATACCTATTTTCAGTGTAGTATATATCTAAAACTAAATAAGGATTACAGAAAAAAACTGCTTAGGAAAAGTTTAGTTTGATAAAAGTAGCATCACCACTAAGACCTTGAATACCGCTATATACTCCGCAGTGAGCAAAATAAATTAATGAAAATTTAATATTCACGACCTTTTAGTGACGTGGAAATTTTATCTCCTTGGTGAATGTTCTCTGCGTCGTGTAGATGTCAAGACTTTTCTTGACTTGCAGGAAAATATAATACTCGTAACCAAAGTCAGGAAATCGTCACTTAACTATTAGTCTCCCTTGATCTCGCTAGTTAGAAATAATTAAAGGGTTTGCGAAATTAGAAAAGGAACGTTTTTAAAAATCACAAGTATTTATATAATTCATTCTTCACCGCTTCAACATTAAATAAACAAATGGTATTTATTTTGCCCTCAATATAATTGAACTAGTAATATGAAAAATCTGAAATGCGAGCTAAACTGTGCTTCACTGTTTTTATCTCAACAAATAGCCAACAAGGCTGGCCTTGTCGTTAAGTTTTGGATTTCAGAGATGGCCATAGTTCAAAATTAGAGAAGGCGGCAGATACTCATATTAGTGTTGGCATAGATACGTATATATAAATACTTGGCGAATAAAATTATATCCATAATATGGAAGGTACTAGTGTTCAAAATATATTAAAAATTCAAATATCATTACGATAAATTGTTAAAGTTTTTAGGTGATGAAATACTTTATTATACATATCTTTTGAAGAACCAGATAAAATATTAAAATTTCGAAATTTACAAATAAAAAAATGTAAGTAATAAAATGCAACAGAGACTAGACGGGAAATTCTCTGGTCAAAACATATCCTGAAAACTAGATAGACATTGACGTTGTAATTTATTTAAGTTAGTAAATATTTAAGAATAAAACGGATTCCAGTATTTATGAGTGAAAGCAAAAAATAATAGATAATGATATGACAACCATACTTTATTTATCATATCCAAGTTTTTTCTTTATTCAATGATTCTCGCAATAAATATGCATCACGTCAGTGTGTACACACACACAAATAAATACAAAATAACACAAAAAGAAACACATAAAAGTATTATGATATAATAAATTGCATGCACATTTAAAAAATACATCTTCAAGGAGGATTGACAAGTAGAAATTTAAAATGAAAAACTTATGATACTGTAATAAATTATTTATAAGGAATAGCCAAAGATTGTTTTCTTTCGATCTGTCTTATAGAAATGTAATAAGTTCAAAAAACTTTCTTTGTCAAAAGTATTGTTCAAATAATCTTGATATAATATGTATTCATAATAATGAAAAAAAGCATTGAAAATTTTTCATCTTGAAACAAGTCATCGAGAAAAATGTACAATAATCCGCTTTTATGATTAGATGATAAAGTATTTTGAGTAACAAAAACAATTATGTGGAAAATTAATGTTCTCAATGTCTGATCCACTGAACAACAGCTGTCAAAATGTCTTATTTTTCAATTTTTTTGCCATATCAGGTACATAAACCATTTTCATGTCTTTGCATACCAAAAAGTTTGTTATTTGTCATTAAAATACGATAAAACAAGTAATGAACATCAACAAAAACGAAATTTCTAAATCGATGCTAAGTATATTTACTTAAAACTTTCTCAGTTGATATTAATTAAACATCTTTTCAAGCAGAAATATCTGCCATAATAGAAGTCAATATCTGTTGTTCAAAATAAATGATTTTTTTAACAGTATGTTTGAAGTCAAGCACAAAACTACACAATGGATTATCTCTGCTCTGCCGACCAAGAATATCGAAACCTGGTTTCTAGTGATGTAAGTCAGCAGACATGCCTCTGTGCTTCTGGAGGTCTTAAGAGATAGATCACTCGAACGAGTGACAGTTTTGCCCTCAGGTTTTAAAATATCAAAGTAAACTATGCAATACTAATATTATGGGAAATCTTCCTACCAACTAAATCTTTCCACTTTGATGAAGAATATATTGTATAATATTGCTCAACTGTTGTTTTCAAAGGAAGCTCCCCCTCCAGTGGTACAGCGATATGTTTGAGGACTCACACCGCCAGAAGCTGGGTTTCGATAACTTGTTCGTATTACTTAGAAAAACGCGATGAGGGCATTGAGCAACTTAGACTACACAGACTAGCGCAGACATTATAGTCAGCTTTATTCATCTTCACTGGTGTGTATGCATGCTGATGATACTAACTCTGTTCTTGTTATCCAGCAAACCTGTAGTGATTACGAACGGGCATCTTGTAGCAAATTAAACTGGTCAAAAGGTGAAAGAATGTAGTTGAATTCATCAGTTTGGATTCATAAATTAAAGGTGGAGAGAGTAGTCATTTGAAACGGTTCTTAGAGGATTGTAGGTTCTTCATTCCATTCTAATAATATAGAAATGCATGCTGTGAATTTTTGTATGACAAAATATCTCGATCTTTGGCTGCTTGGAGATACCGGAGTTTGTTACTTTGTGTTACTGTTGCAAATCCGTTACTTTTAAGCATTATTTAATAACTTTGCCGATGGAAAATAAAATTTATTTGACATCTCAACATGATACTTTATGCTTTATTTGGGATGGAGTTGAACATAAAATATATTGTGATAATTTTATTTATCCATTAGGTAATTTATATTTTGCAGATATTGAATTGAAGAGGAAAGTTTTTCAGTTAAAACGTTTATTTCGATGGACTGGTTATTCAAAATTTCCATCTATATTTATTCTAAGTTTCTTACTTTGGTTGAGTGTGGTAGACTGAATATTTGAATTTAATGTGTAGTATTGTAACATACTTCCAAAACATATGATTAATGTAACTTCGTATTTCTCTGGCGGTATGAACTATATAAATAGAGAACAGAATATCGCCCTAGCCTTCTAGACCTATATATTTCATTATTTCTTGCAACGCAATTGGATTGAATACGATATTTTTCACAGGGGTACAACCTGTCTGATCTGTAGAAACTAGAATAGCAAGAACTCGTGATAATCGCAAAATCAGAACACGGAATGGAATATCATAAGAATACATAACAGGCCTCCAGTTTTGTTATCACATACGGATAAAAACAATCATACTATTATTCATAATAGGCGGTAACTAATTCTCGGAGTGCATTTGATTTAACAAGGCAATATGATCATCTACAATGTGTGGCAACATTTTCTGAGAAAATTCAACAGTAAAACCATCAGGACCAGGAGATTTGAGACCCTTAAGCGTTGAGGAGAATCCCGGTGTATTTTACTGTAATTATAGACGAGCTCAGGCTATGAAATTAAGCTAAAAACAAATGATAGACGTTTATTCAGAGAATGATATGAATTTGTCTCATGCATATTTTTGGATTTGATGGAGATTTTATGTATGACTATCCTCCTGACGATTCCATATTGAGTGGCAATCATGGACGTGAGGGATCTGGTTCACTTGGCGAAGTACTTTTTGCTAGAAATGAACTAACTACTGAGTAAGAAAATAATTCATAGGTCTTTCCACTATTTAAATATGTACTACCAATAATGAAATTCAGAAAGTTCCAAATGGTGTGCTTATGAGAAAAGGGAGATCACCAGAGGACTGGGCTATCATTTATTAAATCGTTCTTCCAAAAGCATATTGTACTAAGATATTTAAATTTGCCCATTAACTTCTTATTGAAAGTCACTTAGATGTCAACAAGGTATGTGACAAAATTATGAGACATTTCTTTTAGTAAGAAATTAAGCAAGGTGTTTCTCAGTTTTGTAAGTCTTCTGGTACCTCTCAGTTGTTTGGAAAATCTAACCCGAAAATTGCTCCTTTGAAACCATTCACAGCTTTCGAAGAACCCTTCTGTAATGTGTATTCTGTATTGAATACCATTTAAAAACACATTATTCTCCTTATCTCCGTTAAACTGTGAAATTCACTGTAATATATCACTTGTTATGACTAATCTCTAACATGCCGGTTAACTTCATGTTTTTTCACAACTAATTTTCTGACTGAACTGCACTTGATTTTTCTTTCTGCTTCGTTAGTTCTTAACTTTCGTTCGTCTATATTTATATGTTAATCACCGATGCTTCAAAATTTCTGTAAAGTATTCCAATCGCATTAATTTAACAATACTCATTTACGGTAACGAGAAAAATAGAGAAGGTTCGAGTAATGTGACGTCCACAAATCAGTAAAGTATGGACAATGATGTAATTACAAATACAGCTAAGACTTTTACAGAATCAGGTAACTAAACTTCTGATGACTATGTCCTTCAAAATGATTACATTTCAACTATTTAACTATATTTAAGTATATATAACATATATATTTGTCAGCCTTCTTGTTCCTGGAGCAGGTGAAGTAAACACATTATCAACGAGAGAGAACAACTTTACTACTTATAACAGCTTATGAATTTCCATACAAGAAAGGTTATGTGGAAATATGTCATCCTTACTATATCAGCCATATCTAGTGCAGGTGAAATGTCTCTTTGCAAACTTTGGTTATATTTGTTTATTTTTAATTTCACACAAAGCTACTCAAGGACTATCTGCACCAAGCGCCACTAACTTTGAAGTTATAAATGATAGGGTAGGTATCTATTTAACACTACCCAGTTCAAAATATGAAACCACTTTTTACCAACGAATAGTGGTATTGAATGTCCCATTATAACGCCCTCATGATTGAAAGGGCACGCACTTTCGGGGAACAGATTTTAACCTGTGATCTTCAGATCGTGGAAATGAAAACAACAGTTTTAATGCAAAAGAAAAAAATTATAAATCCTGAACTTACGATTGATAGAACTATATATAAGATGAAACAGACTAATTAAAATTAGAATTAACTAAGCTTATGAGATCAAAAGCATTACAATTTGGAGGGGGTGGACAAAAAGTACCCCCCTAAAATGTTATTGTTATAGCGTTTATTAGATAATATAAAAATGTGTAAAGACTGTATATTTTTTTAGAATTTGGTTTGATTTGAATTTTACGCATAGCTACACAGGAACTATCTGCGCTAGTCGTCCCTAATTTAGCAGTGTAAGACTAGTGGGAAGGCAGCTAGTCATTACCACCCACCGCCAACTCTGGACTACTTTTTACCAAAGAATAGTGGGATTGATCGTAATATTATAACGCCTCCTACGACTGAAAGGGCGAGCATGTCTGGTGTCAAAAATTATTGGAGGCCAGGCTTTCCTGTTCTCCAACATTAATGTTCTTTATTTTATCTGTTTTAAAAAATAATCCTAATTTTAAAAATAAAATCAAACATTTGATTCAACTTCAAAATATCGTTCAACAAACCTCTTCATGTTAAATAATTAAACAAAGCTACCACAGAAAATCGTTTATAAATACTATATAAGCTTAAGATGAACTTTTTATTTTTATTATTTTTTTGTTTAATTATCTTACTATAGAGTTTCGAGATGGATTTCTACTTCCGTATGAGGTGGCATGATGATCGACTTCGTTACGAAATATTTGCAGATCTAGAATATTTCGATGTTCCATATAAAAAGGAAATTTGGGTCCCGGATCTCTTCTTTGTAAATGCTCAAGTAGTTAACAATCCAAATTCTAATTTTCTTATGAGATTGTATAGGGATGGACATGTACTGTACAGCACGAGGTAGTATTTTCTTAAAATGCATAAAAATACTAAACGTATTACAATACTTTTATTTACTTGTACATACAATTTATGTACAAAAGTTTCATAGTATTAATAAATTGGATGCTCTCCGCTAGTACAGCGGTATATCAACAGATTTACAACGCTGAAATCAGGGGTTCGATTTCCCTCGGTGGACTTAGCAGAGAGCTCAATGTGGCTTTGCTATAAGAAAACACACAAATTAATAAACTGGATGTTCTAATATAAAAATTATTCAGTAAATTAATGTATTTTTAGATGTTTGTAGGAAATGTACTTATATAAAGATAATATTTTAGTGGTATATCATGCTGGAACATGTTTTTTCTGGAATTTCGCGCAAAGCTACACGAGAGCTATCTGCGTTAGCCGCCCCAAATTTAGCAGTGAGGGAAGGTAACTAGTCATCACCACCTACTGCCAATTCTTGGACTTCTACTTTACCAGCGAATAATGGGATTGGTCATCACATTATAACGCCCCTACAGCTGAAAGAGCGACCATGTTTGGTGCGACGGGGATTCGAACCCGCGACCATCAAATTACGAGTCGAACGCCTTAACCCACCTGGCTATGCCAGGCCTGT
Organism: Carcinoscorpius rotundicauda; assembly: GCA_011833715.1. Lineage (NCBI taxonomy): Eukaryota > Metazoa > Arthropoda > Merostomata > Xiphosura > Limulidae > Carcinoscorpius > Carcinoscorpius rotundicauda. Next base: position 45,995,374 of record CM022394.1, on the reverse strand, counting down.
TAGGATTTATATCAATGCAAATTTTCTATTTGTTTCGATAAAGTAATTTCAACTGAAAGAGTTTGTCTTATCAGAGGCAAATACAAATATTCGAAGTGGAAGTGATTTGATTTCTACATCGCATTCAAAATATTAATAACTCTTCATTAAAAATTAATTAATGAGAGTGTTGAAATGTTTTGTTCTGGAACTATCATTAGCGTTTTCTTGTTTGGTGCAACTGTAGTTACGATAAATTTTATTTGTTTGTTTTTGAATTTCGCACAAAGCTACTCGAGGGCTATCTGTGTCAGCCGTCCCTAATTTAGCGGTGTAAGACCAGAGGGAAGGCAGCTAGTCATCTCATTCACCGTTACCTCTTGGGTTACTATTTTACCAACGAATAGTAAGATTGACCGCGGAATTATAACGCCCTCACAGCTGAAAGGGCGAGCATGTTTGATTTCCCTCAGTGGACACAGCAGGTAGTCCAATATGATTTTGCTATAAGTATTCATACTCTTTCTTAAGCTATCATGAAAAAAATATACTCACAGAAGAATGAAAAATAACAAAAAATTGTTCTGATTAATAATTTTCATTTTAATGACTGAATTCACTTGGCGTAAAATATAAAAGTAAAAACTTCCAGCTTTAAATAAACCTTACTTTCTTCAGTGTACTTAATAAAGCATAATTAGTAATTGGAAGTCTAGTACTTTCGAATATGAAATATATTCATTTGTATTCATTTCATACAGAAGTGTATTTGAATAAAAATTAATGATAATTTTATTTTCGTTTTTAATCAGATATGTGATTCGTGCTCGGAGTATCATGAACTTTAAAAATTTTCCAACCGACGAAAACATTATCAAACTCGAAGTTGAATCTTGTAAGTTTTGGTTTGTTTTATTCGGTTTCTTGTATATTAAATACGAAACGTACAGTGTTGCAAACACACTTGCGAAATAAGACTTTTGACGAGCTCTCAAGGATAATTTGTATATTAATATATAATATGGTTTGATATATAATAATTTCATCTTTAGAAAACAGTAGGTTTTATGTTCACAAATGATTTCCGAGTCATAACACGTGTAAATTTCAAACTAATAATACGTTACTTCATAACTTATTTTTAATACTAAATATATGTCTGTATGCCTGTTATAGGTACTTAGCTTTAAAATTATAATTGTTATTTACAGATGTATGCTATCTAATGTAAGGAATTCTCGCGAATAATAATAAAAATAGTCATTTTGGTAAATCATCTTAATTATAATTATTCTTCCAGCTCTTTTCTTATCTCTATCAAAGTCTTTCATTTTTTATCATAATGGTTGAAATCTGTTGATGCCGAAACATTTGGAAAGAGAAAATGGTTTTGAAGTAAGATTGTATTTTTATTAAAATAATAAAAAAAATTGTTTAATTTTTGTGTTATTGCTAGTTTTATATTAACACAAACCTGCTCAGATAGAAAGGTCAGACTTATTGATGAAGGGAATAAGTTTGTTAAAATTTTAAAGTTTTGGATTGGATTGCTAAAAGTTGTCAACAAACTATAAATGCGCAGGTTCTGAAATTTTGTCACAACATTTAAAAGAAGCAGAGATTGTTGTTATTTAAACCATTTAGAATTGGATACTGAAGATTTAATCACAAAGTTGAACTGCACTAAGTGTTATTTATAGTTGATTTTCGGTACTCATGTCTTTAAAAATATATTCGGTAATGTCTTCTTTTAACTGCATAAAATTATAAAATTTATTCTGAAAAATATTTGATTAAAATATACGCAGTATTAGATTTTAGCTTTACAAAACTTCTGTTAAGAATTAAAAAAAGAAGAAGACATTTCCTAAAGGATATTTTATAAGGTTCCATTACTCTCGGTTATTTATTTATTTTGAAATAAAAAGAATGCAACATATTCTTGATCAGAAATTCTATAGAAAATCCTGAGTATAAGACATGTTTGAGAGCAATGAAGGTTGGATCAAGAACCTTTAATAACTTTTGACAAAACCTTTGAAGCATAGCAGGACCATTTGTTGGCAATAGCTGTCACGTTGTATAAATACATTGTGTTAGTGCAAGTGTGTACGTGTTTATACTGTTTGATAAAAATAGTTTACTTATAAAGGAAACAGGAAATATAGAATTAAAAATCAGACACATAAAGACGTGATATAAAAATAAGTTACATAAAAAGAGAAACACTGTAAAAATGTTTGTAATGTAAAAATGTAAAAGTGATTTAGGTTATATAAGAAATCAATGTGGACTGCTTTGCTTTCATTTTTATCGTAACTGGAAAAAGTAGAAACATTTTAGTAGAGTCTGTTCTTGAGTATAACGTTTTCATATCACATTTTCATATAGTTGACGTTTTTATTTTATCTTGTTTCTTTTTGTACGTTGAAAATGTTTAATTAGAAATCATTACTTGCATTTTTGATTGGAGTTTTCAGAAACAAAAACCAAAATTTCACGTAATTATATTATAGTTTTTACACAAACACACACGCATATATCTATTGTATTTGCCTGTTTTTTCTCTATTAATTTGTACAATACATTACATCAAATTGAAATATAACACACGAACTAATGTGAAATTTGGGCTTACAATATGAGATTACACTAAATCTTTGCCCATCAGACAACCCTTTGACTTTGGCTTTTCCATATACTCCTACTCGCTAAAGTTTTTTTCTCTATCTGCTGTGGGGTCGAATAACCATAAAAAAATACGAAACGTTGTTTTTCGCTATTATACATGCTAAAGATGTCACACCTGTTAGATATTTCAGTTCAACACAAAATCTAATCTACTTGTGTAACAGTTGTGTGATATTTTCACTTTTCTAACTTTACGTTTTGTTTCTAAATGAGAACAGTATTAAAAGAAGAATAAAAAGTATACCGTTTTTTGATGACTCATTTCTTTTAATCTAAAATATGTATGAACTTGTTGCTTATGAACTTTAATAAGAGCATCTAGATAAATGTAGAAAACAAGTACCATTTCAGAACTAGAAATCCTTTGTCTAATCTCAAAGTCTGTTAAAATAACATTATTATTACTCTATCTTTTGTCTTATAACTTACTGTCTTTTCTGTAGTTATTTTGTTAACTTATAAGTGTTTATTAGGGAAAATGTAATAAATGTGTCATTATTTTAAAATATTAAAACATTTTAATGCAAAATGCCGCGCATTTTTTATTACTTATGCTGTTTATTTAGTAAGAATTTTTTTCAGTAAATGAGCTTTATTCACACCTTGATTAACATATTATGTTAGTCAGTTTAAGTTTATTAATTTAATACTGAAAAATAGTAAGAACACAAACGATATGAACAAAAATGTCTCTAGGGTTTCGACTCCCTTCGGAGGACTCAGCAGATAGTCTGATGTGGCTTTGCTAAAAGAAAACACAAATACAAAATATCTCTGTACCGATCTCTGAGTGCTCATTTATCTTAGAGTATAAAATATACAACGCATTTTGATATAGTATATTTTAGAATTAATAAAAATGAGATTCCACTCGAAGTGGGATTTGCATCTGATCTGTCAGAGAAAACTTAACATCACAGATACAATGTGATATACCACAATACCTAGTTTTAGGTTTTCCAACTACACCTTGGATTTTAAATAATCAGTTTTAACCTAGTGGCATTTGAGAGTAATTTACAATTAATGCTAGAAAAGCAGTTTCATAGTAATATTACTCTATATGCTACACTTGAACATTCCTCGTTCAGATTAATATATGAAGTTGAACTTTATTTATCGTATCGCTCTTCCGTTTTCCCTCTTCAGTAAGGAGTAAAAGAAAAATGTGAAACAATTTTACCTCGTTTGACTGTTTATTTCTCTTAGTCAAAAAACAAAAACAAACGAAGCTCCTAAACTTAATGTGACGTAAGATTTTTAGATAAGCTCAGAAGCATAAGAACAGTTGCCTCCCAGCATTGGTACAGCTGTAACAGTACCCTAGATTTGACCCGAAACTCGGTGCTGTGTACAGAGTCACGGCGGTATTATTTCATGCTATTAGATAACATGTGTAATGTGTTTACTTGCTCAGATACATAGTTCAAAAAAAAAAAATCGTATACAGTTACTAATGCTGTTATTGGTACAGGTTGCATAGGACACTTTCTTTCTTTTAAAAGTTGGCCTTTACATTACTAAGAAATATTTCTTAATAAAATATAAACCGTCTGTGAAATCTTATATATGATTTAACTAAGCCCAAATTTTATAGTAAAGTTTTACAACTTACCACATAAATATCTCAATAGAAGAAAAATATAGAGAAGACGTGTTCTACTGGAAAATATTTACATAGAGGTAAAGTTTCTGTTTAAATCTGAGTTGTTTCGCAGTGTGACAATACTAAAGATATGTTTATATATAAGAGTAAACAAAAAAGAACAGTAAATGTGACCTTAAATATGTAAAAAAAGGTTACTAATATGTTTTTCTCAGCCTTAACTGAATAAATTATTTTCTTTTCGAAGGTTTTTTTAGAGTGAGCAGAATAATAAAGCTGTGAAGCAAATAAATTGTTTGTGATCGAAATAAAATAAAGTGCATGTAAGCATTAATGAAGAATACCGTTTGTTTACTAGGTTCCTACTGCGAATCAAGGAAGCAAGAAGGCAATAGGCCCTGCTCCAAGCGTTTTTAATTGGAGGGGATCAAATAAACAAATATGAAGATCTGAATGACAACTATGCTCGTGCTCGAATTAATGCAAAAAAAAAAATTCAGACTGAAAGCTAATTAGAAGTAATCTGAATTAAGAAGTTATGCAATTTGTACAAAGGCTAATTTTTGGGTGATATTTGTTACTAGCTTTCAGATGATAAAGATGAATATTTATGTTGAGACGAAGTAGGCTAGTCTGGTTTAGTTATATTATAGAACATTGCATTTTGATTAACTATCACATAGTATTACTGAAAGTAAGAACTGATGGTGGTAGTATGGGTGTGAAACGGAGTTTTCAAGCGTCATGGCCTATACTGTTGTTTATGTGTTCCATAAGAAAGGCGTATTCCATTACTTCTCTAATGCTACTTGAATCATCAGCCTTGGTTAGAATGTTTAATATATGCAGGTTTATTTTTTATTTTATTGTTTTTTTTCTATCATGAAGGTTCACTTCTTTTGTTGTTAAGCGTAAAGCTACACAATGCCTATCAGTGCTGTGTCCAATACGAATAGCGAAACCGAATTTTTAGTATCACAATCCTTCAGACTTACCGTTTGGCTAGGATGTGGAGATTACTACAAATATTGTTTTGCACTATTAAATCAGTTTGTTGATTAATGACTAACCTAAGTATTTTAATTTTTTTTATCTTAGTGAAATATTATTGGGTTTTGGCCGTACTTATCGTTATGCAAGGGTATTCAATTGATGAAACAATACATTCTCATCAGCCCGGTATAGTCAGGTGGTTAAGGAGCTGAACATCTACTCCAAGGGTCGCGGGTTCGAATCTCTGTGACACTGAACGCGTTCGCTTTTTTCATCCCTCGGACATTTATAACGTGACAGTCAATTCCACTATTCGTTGGTAAAAGATGGCGTTAGGTGGTAATAACTAGCTGCTTTCCCTTTAGTCTTCCACTGCTATATTATGGACGGCTAGTGCAGATAGCTCTTGTGTAGCTTTGCGCGAAATTAAAAAAAGAAACAAACAATACATTTTAATATTTATAGTTAAGGACGTCAGAAAAGTATGGGTCAAGTAGCTTATTTAGTACTTAGCTGGTTTTTAGTTTCGACATAAGTAGGTGTCTTGTTTTGATTAGAAGTTAATCTATTCTAATTAATATATGCTTATAACAAGCAATAAAACTTAGACAATGGTTTGGTTTAATACTCACGCACAGTTACACGAAGGCTGTCTGCGTTAGCGATCACTGGTTTACACTACATGGCCAAAAGTATTCAGACACTCAACTGTCACACCCATGTGTGTTTGTTGAACATTTCATTCCAAAACCATGGGCATTAATAAGGAGTTGGTCCTCCTTTGCTGCTATAGCAGCCTTCACTCTTCTGGTAAGGGTTTTTGCTCAATTTTGGAACATGGCTGTGGAGATTCGCTCCTATTCAGCCACGAAAGCATAAGTGAGGTTGGGCGAGAAGGCCTAACTCTCAGTCAGCATTCCAATTCACCCCAAAGATGTTCGACTGGACTGAGGTCAAGGCCTTGTGTAGGCCAGACAAGTTTTTCCACATTGAACCCGGCAAACCATGTCTTTATAAGCATCGTTTTGTGCATGGGGGCATTGTTATGCTGAAAGAAAAGGGCCTTCCTTAAACTGTTGTCAGAAAGATGGAAGCACACAATTCTCTAGAATGTCATTGTTTGCTGTAGCATTAAAATTTTTCTTCACTGGGATTAACGAAAAATAATAAAAAACACTTGACATTGTGCATGGTGATCTTAGGCTTGTGTACAACTGTTTGTTCAGGGAAACCCATTTTATAGAGCTTCCGATGAACAGTTCTTGTGCTGACGTTGCTTTCAGAAGCAGTTTGGAACTCGGTAGTGACTGTTGCAACTGTGAACAGACGATTTTTACGCTCCATGCGCTTCAGCATTCAGCGGTCCCGTTCTGTGCGTTTGTGTGGCCTACCGTTTCGTGGCTGGGCTGTTGTTGCTCCTAGATGTTTCCACTTCACAATACCAACACTTACAGTTGACTGAGGCAACTTTAGCAGAGCAGAAATTTGAAGAACTAACTTGTTGAATACGTGGCATCCCATGACAGTGCCACGTTTAAAGTCACTGAGTTCTTTAGTATGACCCATTCTTCTGTTAATGTTTGTGAATGAAAATTGCATGGCGCTGTATGCTTGAGTTTTTGCATCTGTGAGCAAAGGGTGTGGCTGAAATAGCCGAACCCCGTAATTAAGAGTGTCCACATACTTTTAGACACGTAGTGCAGCAATGATAGACTAGAAAGAAGACAGCTTGTCAGTACCACCCACAGCTAACCCTTGAGCTACACCTTTATAAAAGTTAGTGTGATAGACTATCAATTATAACGCTCTCATCGGTTAATAGGCGACCATTTTCGAACCTACGACCCTCATAGTTATGAGTCTAGCACCTCAAATACCTGGTAATTTCAGGCCATCTTAGACAGTTTCTGTTTTTTAAATTCCCAATAAGATCCTTCTGAGAAACTACATGGGTAACTGAAACTTAAAAAAAAATGGAAGAGGTTTAACATCTAAAGTGCAATCGAACCACAAACATTCCTTGACTTGACACTAAAATGTTAAGAGGACAGTAAGATAACGGTATTGAAAACGTCAACTATACTCGGATACTATAAAGTGCATACAGTTATGCCTCTGTAATTTTTTGAATAAACTTATTTATAATAATATTCATTCTTTCTTTCCAGATGCTCACACAGCTAATGAAATTATAATAAAGTGGCAATCAAAACAATCACTAGGAGTGACTTCGGATCAAATTGCTGGTTTGGTTATTAAGGGTGTGACGACCAGGGAAACTGTTGCTCATCTAACTAGTGAGTAAAATTCTAATCAAATCTCAGCATTTAATATTTAACTTATATGTTTCCAGATTGCAAGAAGTAAAATAAAGGATATTTTAGAAAAAAAAAATGTGTGAAGTACATTTTATACAAAACGAACAAGTTCTTTATAAGATAACAGTTATTTCAAGTCTTTCTCAGGTAAAGTATTATTCAGTTACTTACCTTCCATCAACATTTGTGATCTGATTTTGATTTAAAATATCAAAATGTTAGTTGGGATTTAAAACATCTTAAGTGAATCTACACGCTAAAATCCGGGTTTCGATACCCGTGATGGGCAGAGCACAGATAGCCCATTGTGTAGCTTTGTGCTTAATTCAAAACAACAACAACTTAAATGAATCACACTGTTAAACTTTGAAGCGTGTGAAATAAAAGCAACTCAGGACAATTCGTCCGACACATAAATTTTATTATAATCGTTCATTTTGTAATTTCAGTATTCTAGAAGAAATTCTGCACTTATATTGTTTTAAGAATCTCATAGGTGTGTGTTATGACATTTATTCACAATTAACTAGTACCTTAGCTTAATAAAAATAAGTAAGCTGATAATCTCAACGTTTTTATACGCACATTAATTTATTTGTATAAAGTTGAAAGCAAAAAATAATAGCTGAACACTATATACGATTTTATGGAATAAATTCCACCATTTTCAGTAGACCAAGAAGATACAAAAAATCATTTATTTACCCTTTAAATGTGTCCTATACGCACATTCACAAAAATATAAATGACTTTCAAAATTTACTTCCGTGATACCTAGAATTAAAATCATTTTGTTTACCCTTTTATGGCCCGGCATGGCCAAGCGTGTTAAGGCGTGCGCCTCGTAGTCTGAGGGTCACGAGTTCGCATCCCCGTCGCACCAAACATGCTGGTCCTTTTAGCCGTTGAGGTGTTATAATGTTACGGTCAATCCCACTATTTGTTGGTAAAAGAGTAGCCCAAAAGTTGGCGGTGGGTGGTGATGACTAGCAGCCTTCCCTCCAGTCTTACACTGCTAAATTAGGGACGGCCAGAACAGATAGCTCTCGAGTAGCTTTGTACGAAATTTAAAAACAAACACAATTAACCTTTTATTTCGATTCTCTTATATTTTATTCGTTGTTTAACTTTACTTCTTTAAGTTTTTTGTATTATTTCAATCAATAACATGTAAAGAGTTCCCCTCATAATCATTTAAAACTGAATCACTCATTTTTAATATATCAACAGCATTTTTATGTGATTTAATTTTAATTTACAAATGTCATCATGTATACGCAATATAGCTTAAACCGCAACTACGTAAAATTTTGTATATTTCATTTTTATAACTTATTTATGTTTTATCTTTCACACCATTAATAATGCTAATGAATTTTAATTAAGGAGTAAAGGTTATTTGACAACCTATTTTTATCATAAACATATCTGTTTTTGTTGACCGTAATGGAGCTATAGAAGCATATGCTTCCCCTATTTCCCTTTCTGATTGTATGCTATTTGGCGTTATCGGAAATTTAGTCCAATATTTTTATAGATCTTCTGTTTATTTATAATTTAATTATATCTGCTTAGAAGACGTAAAATAAAGCAATATAATTACATCTAATTAACAAATACAATTTATGGCGTATGAACAACTTTTGCGGTTAAGTAGAAATGATGTGAGTACAGTGATATTTTAATGTTAATGCTTGTATTTTTTATACAGCGGGAATATATTCTCGTCTCCATGCTGAGATCACATTGAAGAGAAATGGTCGTTTATACATTATGTCAACGTATCTTCCTCTTATTGCTGTGGTTCTCATGTCATGGTTGTCCTTTTGGATAAATCCAAAGTTGATAATTCTTCGTCTTGGACTTCTGGTAACACTTTTGTTATTGGCTACTATATGTGTATTGGGATTAGATACTGAACTTCCCAAACTGGCATACGCTACGTCATTATCCAACTGGATCGCTCTTCATTTTGTGTTCTTGTCTGCAGCCTTGATAGAATTCATACTGATTCACATGATCTGGGGACGAAGATCTATAGTAAGTAGCTTCAGTATTGATACATCGTCATTTTTGTTTATCAGTTTTAGGCTAAAACTACATGTCATTAACACTATTGTTTTTATTATTCTTGTTATTTTTCGTTTTCCAACAGGTCTTAAATCAATGTCATACCTTTATCTTCATGAAAAGATAAAGAAGCTCACTCATAATTTAGTAACTGATACTCATCTTCAAGTGATAGCGTTCAACTTCTGGATCAACCAACATCTTAAGAAATCAAAAATGTAAAACTAAATAAATAAATACACACTAATAGATAGATAGACAGTAAGTTAAAATTCGTTAAATCAAAATTTAAATTTTGAAACTCAATATAAAAATAAAACAAAATAGTGTAAATAAACATGTTTAGGTTTTTCAAATTTGTTACAAAATATCTATAATTAAAAATACAATAAATAAACGCTACTAGCAAAATTATAATATAACTCCTAATTTCAAAGGTGAAGAGTTATAGTAGTCTTATGTTATTTACCAACCAACAACAACGTTATTGTTAATAAATGTTCTTTTTGTTTGAAAAATAGTTTACAGTTAGTATATATTTTCCCAATGACATTTAGCCAGAAGGTTAGGTCGCTTGACTCGTAACCTGAGAGTCATAGGTTCGAATCCCCGTCACACTAAACATGCTCGCCCTTTCAGTCCTTTTCTGAATACATTCATCAATGATTAATATTAAATATTAAGTCTTACCTGGGTTTCTGTTTAATCGCATGGTTATCACAGGCTCGAAGTTCTGACATATTATAACATCATCCTTGTTTCACTGTTCATAGACTTCTGTAGAACTCTAACAAAAATAGGTTTGTAGGCTTATAATGCAAAAAAACAACAACACATTTTTTATGTTTAATAAAAACTCTATCCACTGCAAAAATGTGTTAATTGTAGTCTTTTCACCAGCATCAACATAAAGTATATCAAATTTATTTCATTCTCTTTTATAAGAGAAATTTCTAATGAAGGTGCCAGCTTCTTTTGTAATATAAGCATCCGTGTAAGAACTGTATCTAAACCTTTATTTAATATTAACACCTTACTACTTCACTCTAAAGTCTCAACTAAAGGATAAAAGAAAGATATATATATGGTATTAAACCCTAATATAGGAAGAAATATATATGACAAACATACAATTCCTTGATAAAAATTCACAAAGAATACCACAGATGCATGCACAGAGGTGAGTTCCAGACGTCTGCTTTAATATGATCAATTTGAATCAGGTTACAAAATACTTTGGAACAAAAACAACTTTATACACCAATTCAAAACAAAAAAATGAAAGAGACTGTTTAGTAACTGTAGAAATCATCAAAGGAAGAGAAATTTTACTTAACAGTAATAATGAGTGGCCTTAACAAAAACGTCTGTTGTTGGCTAACTTTATTTACTATTTGTTAGCTTGACCAGCTTTGACCTGTTATTTAGTAGCGTAATTTCCTATGCTTGAAACTATTTTGTCTTTTGTCTCCATACATATACATATATATATATACATCAACCGTGTATTGCTGAGCTACAGACTATAAGTTTTCCCAGTATAAATAATTTATTATGCTTGTAATTGTTTGCTACTTTATTCTTATATTAATATAATGTGCTTTTTTATTCGAATATCTTTATGTTTAACTTTCAGCTACAAAAAAATAGTGTTTCTATTTACAGCAATATTTACAAGAACATGAGATTGAAGACAAAGTGGAAGGAGAAATAGAATCGACTTGGCAGAAGTTTCGTCTCTGTTTATGTGGAATCAGTAGCCGATTGGATCTTGTTTCAAGAGTTTTATTTCCTGCTTTCTATATCATCTTCAATATCATTTATTGGGCCGTCTGATTAGAGTATACTGCACATTTTACACCTAATCAAGTTGTACTGCATTTCTTATGACTAACCCACTGTACTGCACTTGTTACGCCTAATCAGATTGTACTGCACTTCTTATCACGATTGGATGACAATGATCGATGTCATACATGTATTATTGTTATCATTGTGTTTATTGTGTTTATTACCAATAGCAATCACAATTTTGTAAGATCTTTGGAAAGTTTTTATACAATTTTAAAATATTAAAACTAAATATTTCTTTACTAATTGTCTATGAAAGGTATTGGTAACACGAGCAAAATAGAACATTGTAATCTAAATTTAAATAATACTTCTTGAAAAAAACGAAGTTGAAAACATTAAGAATGTTAACATGTAAATGTATTATATAAATTTTCACAATAAGTAATTTTTTTCATCTCAAAATACATGGTAATACTTAGAGAAATTGGACTAATATTTGTTATTATTTGTCCATGTTCTAACTGATCAGGTATTTACTATAATATCGTACTTTTAGAGAATAAACGTATATTCTTTTGATATATTATACATTACTTACCGAGTTTCATATATATTTGCTCATACAACTTTATTTTTAGTTGCTTGCTTGTCTCTCAAAGTAATCTTAAAATAAATATTATACATATATGATGAAAACTACTTTTGTCTTCCTCAAGCGAATGAAAGACTTACTCCAAAGTAGCAACTAATTTACATTTTGTTTGTTTTTGTACTAAACACAAGAAGCATGCTTGAAGTATTTCTTCGTGCAGTTGTTTTTAAATAATAAATTTTTATCAATATTCGTGGATAATTAAATAACATTGTTTTTCATAACAATAATTCAGAAAAACAAATCTAGTTTAAAAATCATTTTAAATGAATACATTTAATTGTTTGAACAGGAAAACAGCCTCAAGTCTGCTTCAAGCCTTTATTAAAGCAGAGGGTCACCAAAGCCCTTATAATGTTTAAATTTGATTAGTTTCTTTTTGTATACGTTGAATCACTCAACAAACATATAAACAAGGTTTTGCATCTGGTATGAAAACAATAAAAAAAATCAATTAAAAACGCTAGGTATTTTAGAGTATTTTAAATATTTAGTTTAAATCTTCTTAAAAGAAGTAATAGAAAGGTTACAATAAAAAATCATTAAACAGTAAGTTCAAATATCACGTACCGAGTACTTAAAAATATGTCTATTGTAATGTGAACGTTTCTTTAAATTTTTATATAAGAGTCTAATGAGAAACTTGACTAGATTTTTCACAGAATAAAATTTAAACCTTTTTTTCACAACTTTCAAGAAGTTTAAATTTGGAGGACTGTTAATGGACATAATTTTTCCATTACTACCATCATATAAGATCAAACATCAATATTTCAATAGGAAGGACTACACAGGGCTTTCATCACTAAAGAAAACCTTTATATCGGTTAATAGTTTTCGTGATCTTGGAGGAATTTCAGACAGCTGTGAGAAAACGGCATCCTTTCTTCGAAATGTTCGAAGTTAAACAATGTGTGAATCTAAAGTAACGACTGTTCACTTTAACGTTCTATTTACGCTATGATATAGACAGTAAAATAACTTGGGTTTCGCCTTTCTTACTTTATTTTTTTATGTGAAATTGCTAGGAAATATAGATTTGTAAAAATACTACTTGAAATCCATATAAAAATAATTATCCAAAAGGTTTTCAAACTCATTGCAGTGCCATAATATCAAAACAAACTAGAATAAAGGGCATACGGACGTTGTACTAAGTACTTCTGGTTAAAGAGAGCAGCATTAGCTTTATATAACGTACCTGAATTGGTCAAGGTAATTTTCCTACCACTCTAGGTGATATCCAGATAGATACAAAATATTTATTACAACATACCACCCTGCTACCTTTGATAAAATTTAACGTTTTCGAATCATTATTACTATAATAAAAAAATCTACTAAAAAGAAGCAATTATATAAAATTTGTTTAATCACTAAAAATTAAATTTTTAATACAGCGTCGATTCGGTTAGTACCCCAGTAGGACGATAAGTTTACGGGCTTGAAACGCTAAAATCCGTGGTTCGGTTCCTTGCAGGTAGCCCAACGCGACTTTTCTCTTAAACAAACAATTAGATTTATTATCATGGGGAACTTCATATACATATATTACACTTTTGTGTCAATAATTTCAATGTTTTTCACACACTTTTCTCATTGATTGAGAATTTTATTACTTATAATACGTTAATGTTAACAAAATATTTATGAAAACAAATTATTCCCATTATTTGCAGAGCATGGATAAATATAATTTTAAAAGTCCACAAAGTTCCTTAATTAATCGACAGGCAATGATCTATACTTGTGAGATAAAGTCCTAAACACACTAGTATGTAGTTTCTTATACAAAGTAGTGTTTGTTTGTAAGACTATTTTACCAGGTGTTTTAAGGAGTTTTATTACATCAAACTCTGCTCAGTCATAAAATGGAATGAATAATGATGACAGTGGTGATAAGTATGATAAATTTTGTACTATTGTGAGGAGTTAATTCTCACAGTTTTACAATATGTCATTTGGTAGAAAATGCAGACACAAAATTATAACAGCTTTTAGTGACAACTTAGTGATAATGTAAAAGAAAATCAGCTATATATACTGTCTCCCTTAATTTTTCTCTACTCAGCATTATATTTTATAACATTAAGATTGCTCAACAACGTATTTAATATCATTAACATTACTCGACGACATGTTTTATAACATTGAGTATCTTTCGAACGTAAACTTTAATTCGTTTACAATATTTCACCTTTTACAACAACTACACACTAAATATAATTACTAGGGTGGAAATTAGCTTCATTACAAAATTTACAAGAAAAGTTGAAGGAAAATACAGTGTACATAGGCTTGAGTATATTATATTTTGAATAAACAAACAGGCATAGCATTTGCTGACCACAATAGATATACAGTTATAGTGGAATGGTAATGTATAAGAATTACTATTTGACATTGTTTTGTGTTAAGGCAGAGTGATGCCGTCGAAAACTGATCACTTTAGAAAAGGGCATGTAACAATAAAATATTCACACACTCATATTTTGAACTGCAAGATTTGAATATCCATTGTATTCAAGGGTATTGGAAAACAAGGAATTATAGATTAACTTATGGTAAGCGAAGTGCAGCGTCTTGTAACAGGTGAAAATCCACAAACACAAAATTCCGCGACAAAAGATATTCGCGTATTCCAATCAACAGTACACAGCGTAATAAAGAATTTTAGTGTGAAGAGAAGGCCAAGAGAGCACAGTTAATTTTTATGTTAATTTATTGTTATAACTGAATTTAACTGCAGTACTGTAGCTTGAGAATAAACTTCAAAACTGGACGTTTGAACATTGATGATTTTACATCAAATAATATTAAGTATACATCGAATAATTATGTGGATTATTCTCTTTTGACCATTATTAGTTATCATTGTATTGTGAAATATAATACTTACGAACCCAAAAATGTTTTTTTTTAATCTATCGTACCTTGCGTTGCAGTTTAGAGAAGGAAACATAATATAAAGATAAAGTTGCCCGACATGACCAAGCGTGTTAAGGCATGCGACTCCTAAGCTGAGGTTCGCGAGTTGCATCCCCGTTGCGCCAAACATGCTCACTCTCCCAGACGTGGGGGCGTTAAAATGTTACGATCAATCCCACTATTCGCCCAAGAGTTGGCGGTGGATGATTATGCCTAGCTGCCTTCCCCCTAGTCTTACACTGCTAAATTAGGGACGGCTAGCACAGATATCCCTCGAGTTGCTTTGTACGAAATTCAAAAACAAACAAACAATAAATAAACGCTACTAGTAAAATTATAATATAACTCCTAATTTCAAAGGTGAAGAGTTATAGTAGTCTTATGTTATTTACCAACCAACAACAACGTTATTGTTAATAACTGTTCTTTTTGTTTGAAAAATAGTTTACAGTTAGTATATATTTTCCCAATGACATTTAGCCAGAAGGTTAGGTCGCTTGACTCGTAACCTGAGAGTCATAGGTTCGAATCCCCGTCACACTAAACATGCTCGCCCTTTCAGTCCTTTTCTGAATACATTCATCAATGATTAATATTAAATATTAAGTCTTACCTGGGTTTCTGTTTAATCGCATGGTTATCACAGGCTCGAAGTTCTGACATATTATAACATCATCCTTGTTTCACTGTTCATAGACTTCTGTAGAACTCTAACAAAAATAGGTTTGTAGGCTTATAATGCAAAAAAACAACAACACATTTTTTATGTTTAATAAAAACTGCAAAAATGTGTTAATTGTAGTCTTTTCACCAGCATCAACATAAAGTATATCAAATTTATTTCATTCTCTTTTATAAGAGAAATTTCTAATGAAGGTGCCAGCCTCTTTTGTAATATAAGCATCCGTGTAAGAACTGTATCTAAACCTTTATTTAATATTAACACCTTACTACTTCACTCTAAAGTCTCAACTAAAGGATAAAAGAAAGATATATATATGGTATTAAACCCTAATATAGGAAGAAATATATATGACAAACATACAATTCCTTGATAAAAATTCACAAAGAATACTACAGATGCATGCACAGAGGTGAGTTCCAGACGTCTGCTTTAATATGATCAATTTGAATCAGGTTACAAAATACTTTGGAACAAAAACAACTTTATACACCAATTCAAAACCAAAAAATGAAAGAGACTGTTTAGTAACTGTAGAAATCATCAAAGGAAGAGAAATTTTACTTAACAGTAATAATGAGTGGCCTTAACAAAAACGTCTGTTGTTGGCTAACTTTATTTACTATTTGTTAGCTTGACCAGCTTTGACCTGTTATTTAGTAGCGTAATTTCCTATGCATGAAACTATTTTGTCTTTTGTCTCCATACATATACATATATATATATACATCAACCGTGTATTGCTGAGCTACAGACTATAAGTTTTCCCAGTATAAATAATTTATTATGCTTGTAATTGTTTGCTACTTTATTCTTATATTAATATAATGTGCTTTTTTATTCGAATATCTTTATGTATCGAATATCTTTCAGTCGTGGGTTCTTATGATGTCACGGTCAATCCCACTAGTATGTGATAAAAAGTAGCCTATAAATTAACGCTGAGTGGTTATGATTTGTTGCTAGTCTCTCGCTGCTAAATTAGTGATGGATAGCACAGATAACTTTGCACGAAATTCCAAACAAACCAAGCTCTTAAATTAATTATCTTTTAAAATTACGGAATTTTTCATGTCGGTTGCAATTAGATAAAAATTAAATGATGTATAGGTTGCACAAAAGAACGTATTAATACAATTTTGCTTTAAAATGTGACGTACCACGCTCCTTTTATTTTTTACGAAAACTCGATGTAAGTCCAACTACATATTCGAGTATCGGTAAAAGTGTTGTTTACTTCATGTGTCTGTTAGTTTGAAGCGCCAGAATATTTTATCTTTCCAGGACAATTTACAAAAGCATAATTTGATTTTCTAGTCTATCACATTGCAACGTATTTTACATTACGTGCTAAACAGAAGTCTGATACAGGCCAAAATCGAGTAAGAGTTTATGAACCAGAACCTCAAATTTTGGCCATCGGTATCGCAAGAGAGGATGATGGCTCATTATGATTTTTAACAAGATCTGGATCTCTAGAGAAGGAATATAGATGGTAACATTGTATAATTTTTTGTCTTCTGTGTGGTTTTCACTACAATTTAAAACCACACTTTAAAGTGGGCAGTAACTAAGTCTCTCCATTTGTGTTCCTACAACGTCTTTACATCCATCACCTCTAAATATTTTTTTTGTTAAGTCACGGTACTAAAACAAAGAGTTGAGTGATCAAGCACCAATGCTTATCAGTTTAATAAAGAACATTCAGTTGTTCTCACTGGTTTTATATTGGCAACCCTCTATTTTACCTTAAGTCAAATTACATTTCCAAATACTCGTTTGTTTTTTAAAGTTTAATCTAAACATCTCAAATCACTTAGAAAGAAATCGAAATGCATTTAGATATTGAATGATGCATCAAGGTCAGCTTTAAACCTTTTGTAATTTTGGGTGCACTATTAATCAGTTTGTGATAGGAAAATGTACTCCTGCTGCCGTTTCATTTTTAGTGAAAAAGCGGATCATTATACTACTGTAAAAACTTTATCCATTGCACCAAATGCTTGCATGATAGAGTTATTTTATCTAAATATATCTTATGCACTATTTCTTGGATATGATGGCAAAAGTTAATCTTTATATTTCGATTAGGTGTTTATCATCTAACGTGTGCCATTATTAAGTTTGAGTTATTGATAATTTGCCCTTACAGTATATCTTTAATAACTGGATCTTCTTTTTATTTTTAGGTAATTTGGTGGAGGTGAAATAGGTGTAGATTTGCTTTAGTGGAATAGCAGTAGTTTCTAATTTATTATGGAGAAAACAAAATATCACAGTATTCATAATCAGCTTAAAAGTTATATTTTTTTTTCAAAAGAATAGAATCAAAGACCACTTAATCAGCCAACATAGCTGTGTATCATAGCAGGCTTTGTTAGAGTTTGGCCAAGTAAGAAATCATGCCTTAGTTATAGATACTAGCAGAAACGCTGCTCTAAGGATTTTTGTTTGTGCTAGCAATTACTAATCGTAGTATTCATACTTCACTAAAAAAAGAAATTAGAAAAGTAAACATTTTCTGAAATTTACTGCATGTGAAAAGTGTTTGAATTGTCTTCTTTATTCATATGTAAATGATTGCATCAAAAGGGCTCAATGTATGGAGCTCAAAGTTTTCACAAGTTTCACTGATACAAACTGTAAGATTATAAGAATTAAAGCAAAAGATGTAAAAATTACAGAAGCAGAAAACATCCAGTTTGATGCTCATTACATAAAAACGATGGATAATGAAGTGTGTGATGACGTGTTTCAGTGCATTAAAACTGCTCTCATTTTCAACCGAGAAATCGTCCAGGTGATTACCATGATAGCAAAGCATTAAACACTCATGAATTCTGGAAGGGTCCAGGGACTGAAAAATTAACCAAGAACCTTGTACACAGAAAACTGTGATATGAAATTGAAATAGGCTTCATATCTTTCTAGACAGCAAATGAAAATTATTGGACTATGTGATATATCATATTATAAGATGCTGCCAGAGAAAACCAGAATTTCAAAAGGGAAGTTGCAGTTTGGATAACTAAGTCAACACGTGTTAGCAAGATCATTGATTAGATATCATCACACTTAAGATTAATGATAAGAAAGTGAATAAAGAAAACAACATAGCTCTATAACCCTTTTGATGTTGATTAAGAATCCTTCGCTGTGTCAGATGTTCTTCAACTGATCCTACTGGCTCTTCTGACTGATTATCCAGATCACAAAGAAGCCAGCCCCCTCCTAAAGGATCAACATTTTGTTCACATGGTTTAGTCAGAACGTTATATATGCTGTGACTTATAATCAGTAGAAACATTTTAAACTCTTACTACTTCCATATGCTCTAAAGACCTTACCAGCAATGTTGAAATGGTACACACATTTAACATACCAGGATATTAAGTTTCATATTCACAACTCGAAGAATAATGGTACAACCTTATATCTTTAGCAACTTGGAACTTATTATGAATCAGCCAAATGTCTTTTCAGTCAGCATTTATTCTCATACTTTTATCTAACATGGAATAATTTTGATAGGCTAGAAAAGACTATAACTGACAAGGGAACCACTCAATGGCATTGCCTAACAGGCAAAAATCAATGAATCACATATTCCAAAGGTTCCATTTTCTAGCGCTGAGAAACAAAAGCAAAGAATTGTAACAATTAAAAATGAAAACCAGGAGGTGTAGGCTGCTGCTGAGTAGGATGGGCCACAGCCACTGCAGTCATACAGAAATACCTAGATAAAACGAGGAGTACTAAAAGCTTAAAACTTGGTACAACCAATTGAAAGGCAGGAAGACACACTGAACCAGAACATATCCAGTTGAATAGGGTGTAAAATCAGTATAACGGACGTATTAAGTGTCTCATAGAATACCATTGAACAGCTGCATATTATCAATGCTCTTACTACAAATTTTTAACCAGTAATATTTAATTAGAGCGAAACTACAATTACAGAAAATATAAATTACCTGGAAACACAGATAATGATGTCGCAACATTATCCTTCGACTGGGCACATTTCACACCATCTGCAATATTATATCAATTCTTGCTAAATTATTTTAGGATACTGGCCTTCGTTTTCTTTATATTGAAGCAAGTATTATTGTAGAGGGACTTGTACCTATAGGTACGAAAGGAAAAATGTAAAAGTGTTTAGTTCAAGTGCATAAAAGCATATAGAAAGCTAAAACGATACTGGTCTGAATAGTGTACATTTCCTGAGTGGAGATGAATCAGAGTGTGAAGCAGATAACATTTGGCTCATTTCCGAAAGAAATGGATATCCTGGTAAAAATCCAGTACCAAAGGAACCTAAAGAACTAGTTGCAGAGTCTAGCTATTGTAGATGTGGCGATATCTGTTATGTCCATGACACTGAGAAAAGTAGTTAAAATCCATATTCCACTGAATATGCTCATCGTTCCAGCCGTGAGGGCGTTGTACAATGGATAGTGATTACTAGCTGCTTTCCCTCTCGTATTTTAGTGCTAAATTAAGAATGGCTAATGCAGATGGCCTTCGTGTACTTTTTTAAAATTAAAAACAAACCAAATAAACAAACTGAAAAAAATAAAATAAAAACCAAAGCAGTGATGTAGTGCTTGACACATTAAAGAAGGCACCTATAAATTTCAGTGAGAGCACAATCACAGGGTTTTGCCTGGATTTAAGTTATAGAACATCACACAGCTTCAAAATTCTAAAGCAGTAGGTAAATTTCCGAGTAAAATCAAAAGCAAAAGAGGCCTTGTCTCATTTTTTATGTAAATGAGTGAAAAAAGGCAGAATACACTGAGAAATTTCAAAATTAGGTACTATTTAGAACATACACTATCTAAAATATCACCTATTTTGTGCAAAGAAAGGTTAGATTTAAAATTACCAACTGTTCCTTTGCAAAGAATGTTTAAATAAATATACCAAATAAGTCAATTTCCCGGATGTAATAGAGAGGAAGGTTGGAGAAATGCTCACAAACACCTAGACATATTGAGAGATCAAAAGGCAGACAAAACAGGATGAAGTGCAGCTGCCATTAGATTGGATGGAAGAACAGTCGAAACTTCATTTGTGTTGGGTCTTCTTGCCTTTCACATTCCTAGGAGCTGGAAAGTTCAAAATGTGTTTGCTTAACAAGTGATTTCAGGTGAACTAATAAGTATAAACTTTTTGACTGGAACAAACAGGTAACAGGAGTAGAAAGTGAAGATAAAATAAGAGCCAGAAGATGACTATTAAGTTTTATAAGATATTATATGGCATACTGTAACTCATTCAGGTGTTGTTTTGGTTTTATTTTACACGGTGTTTTAAGAAACAAAGTTTAGTGTGCAAAGAATTTTCAATGAATGACTGTTTTCTTTCTTACTGCCTCATGTTTTTTAATCCTCAATTTCATATTCTGAGCTAAAATACAAGTCAATAAAGCCTTTTTGCCCATTACTTTGAACAAACTTCTTTATAGAACGAAAAAATACAAATTTCCACAAACCCTTTTTGATAATCCTAAATCCCTACCTTGCAGAAAAAGATATAAAAAATGAGATGATAGAAAAAATTGTATTAAAATAAAATGTCAATTAATATTTCAATAACAACGAGTGTTTGTAAGTCATTTGGTAAGACAAATAAACTGCAAAAGCTGTTAATGGCAAACCAATGAAAATAATTGAATGCTGTTTGTTTGCAATGACAAATACAAATGCTTGAATAGCTTAGCTTTTAATTCTAATACTCTGATTTAACAATAAAGATTTCATATGAGATTGGTAAGAAGGCATTGTATCACAACTGTAGAAATATACCTACTAGCAAATTTAGAAGTGTGATTGAAAATGTGGTGATACACAGAAAGGACAAAGAGTTATGCACTACTATCACCTGTTTTCATTTTTAGGGAGTCAGATGTTGTAAAAATAATAATTAATTTTCGTTGTTTAGAAGGATACTGACTACTACCACCATTCTTTTAATGTATATTCGTTCAACTGTTTTTCTACAACATTTCAAACAATTATGGGAATGTTTTCGCATGTTATACATAGAATTTTTCCTTACCTGCAAACACAATTAAATATTTGTTATGGTTTTCATATACTTTATTATTTTTCAACTAAATGAGGTGCTTACAGAACTTTATGATACAACGGCGTAGGCATACGCACTTGTATATGAAATAAGGTAGCTTTTAATTGTGATAAACGCATGATAAGACGAAATAAGGTTACGTTTCACTGCATGAAATAGATTTGTTAAAAGTAAATAAAAATGCTAAAAATTAAGATTTTGGGTCAATTATTAAGATATGTTTTGAAATTTTTTATTTTATATTCATTTTCATCAAACTATTTTAAAAACCTAAAGTTAAATTGTACAACTTATCCGTTCTCCAATTTTTTGGTTGGTTTTGATTTTTGCACAAAGCTACTCGAGGGCTATCTGTGCTAGCCGTCCCTAATTTAGCAGTGTAAGACTAGAGGAAAGGCAGCTAGTCATCACTACCCACCGCCAACTCTTGAGCTACTCTTTTACCAACGAATAGTGGGATTGACTCTCCCACGACTGGGAGGACGAGCATGTTTGGCGCGAACCCGCGACCCTCAGATTAGGAAGCGCACGCCTTAACGCGCTCGGCCATGCCTAGTGGTCGAAATAAAATAAAAATTTTACGTTAAATAAAATTGAGAAAAAAAATCTTTATATGACTTTAATACTAAGTCAAAATTCACAAGATAATGTGCACAGGAATTAGCCTATTCATAGTATTATACCTTTCTGTGTACAGAATATGGACTGCTAAAAATGTGTTATGGCATAAAGAACAAAATTTAATTATGAAGGAAAGGAATGAAACTATTCAAAATATTAGATTCAAATACGTTTGGTGTTCTTTTATAAGAATCCTTTTAGTCTGTTAAAAATACAAACTTATATGGTTCAATACATTCAGTCTTAATTTTCATGATTTCTTTGCTTAAGCATCAAACTCCACCTGCTTCAATATATTAGTGTAGCCTATACATTTGGTTAGCATGAGTTCAGCCTAGCTTACTTTTCAAGGCGACTTGTAGCATTTAAAATAAAATGAGTACTGTTCTATAGATTCTTAAAATCCGAAATGAACGTACTACTGAGATGATTTTGAGAAGAATAAAACATATTCTGTTCCAACATAATCTTCAGTATAACAAGATAACTCATTTCGCTCTCTACACTTCAACAACGAAAATTGTGACTAATATTTTAAGACAATTTTCGTAGTTCAACAATGGATTAATAGAATTTTGAAACATCAACTTCTAATCGACAACAGTATTACAAAGTGTATTACACAGAAAGTTTACAAAGAAAGATATGACAGTTGGAGAGTTAAACTCTTTAATTATAAAAGCATGACATAAAATAGTTCTTATAAATTTCAAAAGGTGGCAGAACTTCATAAGGTTTCTCATTAGGATTACTACTAAAAATATCATTAACAGCGCAGGAATCCAAATGTTGATCCAATCGTTATAAGTTTTCGCTTTATGACAAATAGAATGATAAAATAAAATAACCATAATAATTGCTGTGTGAAGGTTTAGTTCTGATCTATGTAAATAACTGCCTTTGAGGAGAAGTTAGTTATAATAGCATCTGGTGCTTCAAAGCTAATTTCCTGTGATATTCCTCTTGTGCTCGTGAGAATGGGATATAACAATTACTCATATTCAGAAAAATGCTGTAACTTTTATTATTCTGCAAAGTACGACAATATTCGAAATACATATGAAATGCAGGTTTGCTATTACAATACAAATTAATGCTATATGTAATGACAAAACATTACTTGTTTATAAATTTAAACCTAAATAACAGAACTAACATACGAACACAGTATTTGAAATTGAAAGTAATCGCCAACAGTTGAGAGAATTACAAAGAAATTTCAAAATATGCGTACAGTAGTTGAAGAAAAGATTTGGAGCAAAAAGTGAAATTCCATAAAATATTATTCTTCCGAACTGATTACCAAATCCAAATTATGTATGAGGTTAAAATAATCTCGAAATTTTAACGAATAAGAGTGAGCAAAAAATAGTAGTTGAAACAACCATAGATTTAAAATAATAGATGTACTGAAAAAGAAATTGAGTACAGAAAGAAAGATAACATGCGTGTGTTAAATATATCATGACATTTATGAATGATACGTATTTACTGAACAGAGTTTAAAGGGAAAAAGGAAAACGTGAGGTTTAAAGTAAAAATTTAAAAAACTCATAATGATATGTTTTGGGAGCGATTGATAGAAGCTACTAGAAATGCATGTAAGCAATGACTTTTTAAGCCTCTAACTTCTTTTCCAACACCACAAATCCATTGTTGAAGCCTAACCATATTTTTTCTAAACATTTTATTGTACTAGTTCTGTTGTATGAAAATATAACTAGCAGTGATGATGGTTGAAAACATAAAAATGGACCAGTTATTTAATCCAAAAGGCCTCGGCAAAAACACTTTAAAATAAAACTAAAAGGGAAAAAAAGGTAATGTATACCAAAAATTCTTTATTACTTTTGAGGAAGTGAAATGTGTAATATTCACCATTTTTTTCTTACCACAAGATAATATGTACAATAAATTCTTTATTACGTTTATGGAAGTGAAATGAATAATATTTACTAGCTTTTTCTTACTACAGTTACTTGCACAATTGTAATTATTTTTAACAGTTTAACTACCAAATGTAAAATAAGATATGTTTAGCAGAATTAGTATTTTAGCTAAACACAAAAGGTTAAGGATGTCGTATTAAAACGAGTTTTTAATACACAAATCAGTAAGTCACGTGACATCCATAACCGATATAAAATCACAGTGGAAAGACATGTACCAGAACCTTATTTTGACACTGTTTGATTTTATGTAAACAATATGGTAAAGCCAAAGATTGAATGATTTTTGGAAGGGTATGTAAATGCTATCTTGTGCAAAATATTCGTACACTCAGGCCATAAAAATTTGTTAAAGTAAGAGATTTATAATTTCTATAACCAGGATGTACTTAGCAGCTAATTACTTAATGTATTTGATAAATAAATATCGATGAGTTTGAGCAACTGTACACGATACAAATATTCTATTGACCTTTAATCCTATACACTCGAAATGTTTTAATTGTTTAATGTCACGAACCTTGTGTCAATGGTATACAAAACCTACAGAATAATCTACAGAAACCACCAAAGTTTTCTTCTATTTTCATAAATCCAAGGTAGTTTCTAGGGTTTTTATAAAATGGATATTTTATACAAAGATTGAAGATCTAGATTGGAAAAAAGTTTCACATCCTCCTTATTCTCCAGATTTTACCCGATCTGATTATCATCTATTCCGAAGTATGGAAAACTATCATGATAGAAAAAGCTTTGAACACATTGAACACATGAAGATGTCAAAACTACCCTCTCTATTTTCTTTTCCTCCAAACCCCAAGAATATTATAGACATAGCATTTAGAAGCTTGTGAGTCATTGGCAGGAAGTAATTAATTATAATAGAACATATATTATTGATTAAATAACATTAAAAGTGTTTAAAGTCCTTTATAGAGGAGACTTTTATGTAGAAACATCCCAGTGTTTCTATAAAATTTCAACTGAGGTTAAATGTCATAAAACAATGTCTTAACCAAAAGATGTTAAAACTTAATTTCTTGACTTCTTCAATACGTGTAAAAGTACAAAGCACATATTTCTGTGTCCTGTTTGTCGTCGAAAGTGCAAGATGATAAACTCAAATTCTAAGATAACAAATATATTTCCTTTTTATTTCATTATTTTATCTTAAGTTATACAAAATTAAAGAAGGTATAGTGTACAACATATATGCCCTGCATGTCCAGGTGGGTTAAGGCGTTCGACTTATAAGATGAGGGTCGCGGGTTCGAATCCCTGTTATACTAAACATTCTCACCTTTTTAGCCGCGTGGGCGTTATAATGGGACGGTAAATCCCACTAATCGTTGGTAAAAAAGTACCCCAGGAGTTGGCAGTGAGTGGTGATGACTAACTGCCTTCCCTCTAGTATTACACTATTAAATTAGAGACGCTGAGCTTAGATGCCTGCGTGTAGCTTAGCTTTGCGCGAAAAACAAACAAAATATATTGCTTTATCCATTAATTATCTGATAATCGTATTGTTATTTACACGACTGTTACACATCAGTGGTGATTGTTTGATTTTAAAATATATATTATCATTAGAATTGTTTTAGTATTTTTAATTATAGCTCTACGCACTTTCTTTTCAGTAAACTTGAAAATCGATCTTTTCAGTACTACAGGACACATTTGGCCCTCTAGTTAAATATACACTAACAATGTTTAAACAGTGTTAAAAGAAATGAAAAATCGTTTTGAAACAACTCCGAACAAGTGTTTGAGGGTTACTATAAAAATAAAATCAGAAATAACAATGAATGAAATGTAAATTAATTTAACTAAGTATTTTGTTTAAAAAATATCTTATGAAAACTGTGGTGTTTACTTCAGAATTATCTGGTATAAAATAACGAAACAAAATAATCTCTGCAGCTCTCTTTGCGTGTTTGTTTTTAATTTTGCACAAAGCTACACGAGGGCTATCTGTGCTTGCCGTTCCCAATTTATCATTGTAAGACTAAAGGGAAGGCAGCTAGTCATCACCATCCACCGCCAACTCTTGGGTAACTCTTTTACCAATGAATATTGGGATTGACCGTTACGTTATAACGCCCCACGGCTGAAATAGCGAGCATGTTTGGTGCGACCTGGAGTCGAACGCCTTAACCCACCTGGCCATGCCGGGCCAAAACTCTGTAACACTATAGAAGTAGCTTGAAAATAATGCGTAAAATTTGTTTGTTTTTATTAAGCACAAAGCTACACAAAGAACTATCTGTTTTTTACTCATTACGGGCACCGAAACCTGATTTATAGTGGTATCAGTCCTCAAACGTACCATTCTCTCACTTGGGGGAATACGTGAAATAACTAGTACACATACATGTTGTAAAATAAATAGTTGTTCACAGATGAGATCGTGAAAATAAAATAAGTTTGAAAATGTGTTTAATATTGTGTACGATATAAAAACGAATGCCACTGGCTAGGATATGGAGAAAGTCTAACAAACTAATAAGATGATATTTTAGCAATATCATCGTGTATTTTGACATGTTGAAAATAAAACTATGAAAACATGTATTTGCTATTTTGATCAAAATTCTTTGTTTTATTAACCTGATCATCTTATTTCAGAATATTACTTAATTTTCGGTTCATATCTTCTATTTTGCATAATATGTTACCTATATATTCGTTTTTGACATTTTATAATTGTACACAAATAGCCAAAAGAGCTTACAAAAACAAACTACGAAAAATAGCGGTAATAAACATATTATTTGCATAATATAATATATTTCTGATTAAAAATGCATTTAAATTCGATTAGACGATACAGCAAATTATGTTGAAGAGGATATGGAAAGCAGGAAATAAAACTCATGAAACGAGATCAAATGGCTACTGGTTCCACATAAACAGAAACGAAACTTCCGCTAAGTCTATGCTGTTTCATTTTCCTTATTTATTCAATCTCGAGGTCCTGTAGGTAATGCTGTGGATAGAAAAATGATTTAATACACTTTAATTAATAAATGTAGTTGAGAGTTACGCATACAGGTGTAAATGTTGCTACTTTCAGAATAGTTTTAGTTTTTTGGCGCGTTGTCTCCCACATGGTATGTTTAATAAATTTCTAGAGAAAATTAATTTACACTATTCTATTGTATTTTTTATGTTACATTTATCAGTTACCGTTATTCTTATGTTTATATTGTGTTTTAATTGTTAATCCTGTGAGGAAATGAACTGTCTTCATAAACAGGCTGAATTACAATAATGCCTATACGGTTATACTTTTAAAGAAAACATTAGCTTGATGGCATTGATTTCTTTTCAAGTTACTTATATAAATGAATTTGAAGATATTGGAAGATGAACAATAAGACGTCATCGGCAGTTTATTAACGCTACATTATTTTTAAGCTACAAAATGCAAGTCAAAATTGAGAATGTGATTAAGAAACAAAAAATTGTAATATTCTATTTATGTAATTAATAAAACGAGAGTACAATTACTTACTGTGAATATTCGTACTCAGAGGATGCGAATCAGAAACTCTATCAAGACTGGGGAAAAGAGAGATACAGATGGAGAATGATGTAAGGTATGCCAGTTTGGGAAAGTCAGTATTTAATCCCAACACTCATCTTTTATCGTTGCAAAAAATATGTACAAGTCCATTTTTGAGTTAACTTTCAAGAAAGTTATACATCAATATATATGCGTCAGAGATATTCGCTTTCTATATAAAGATAGTGGCATATAAATATTTTAACGAGAGTCTAAGAAATTCTAACATTTTATTTATATCAGGAATATCCGCCTTCCATATACAAAAAGTCATATATAAATGTTACAACTTGTCGCTAAGGGATTTTCACATTTTTCTGTATGTTAGAGATATTTGTCTTCTAAAAATATGGGGAGTTGCACATAAATGTTATAACAAGCGACTAAGAGATTGTTCCATTTATATGTATGTTAGAGATACTCACCTTCTGTATATGAAGAGCTGTATATAAATTTCAGAAATTTCATGGGTATACTTGGTGTCATTAACCTTTGTTAAGTAAGCTTCGAGTGCTAAAGATTATAAAAATATCTCAAGTTTTCAACCATTTTAAATGTGAATTTTTAACAAATGTAATAATTGCCTTAGAAACTGTACTTTGGTTAGGTATAATTCATGTGTGGTTGCCATATTTTTAAACACTTTAGTTTTCGAGTAAAAAATGAAACAAAATATGCAGAATCTTGAACTCAAGTTCTCGGTCGTTCGGCTGTTTCCGTGACGGTTTACAACTATGACGTAATAGTTGCCAAATACACTTCGTTGTGCGCCGACCATTTTGTTCCTTTCAGTGCTGGTGTTTTATGAAATCTAGAGGTGCTTTTTTTCGGATTACATACTTTGTGAGATCATTTTTTGTCCTTATATTGCTACTTTATGTTTGTTTTATGACAACATGGTTTACTGCGTTGCTTATGGGTGTAAAAACGGTTCAGCATCGGGCAAAAGCTTCTTTTCGTTTCCGTGTAAGAAGAAGGAACCGACAAGGTAACGACAGTGGGTGGGGATGGTCAATAGGAAGAACTGGACTCCTTTACCCCATCCAAAGCTTTGTCAAGATCACTTTGAATGCTCATATTTTGTGTCGGATACCACTATTTTGGATTCCATGGGTTTCAAGCCAGGAAGTTTGAGATTGAATAAATCATCGGCAGTAGACAAGATCGTCCCCACTATCTTTCATTATGTAGAGCTGAGGACTGATCTCAGCCTGCAGCATACAGGCTCCACCCCTCTGAAACCACCGCTTGCCATCACGAAATGAACAAACTTAAAGGTATGTGTGCAGTATAAAGCGATAAACAATAACTGGTATAATATAATAATTTAAAAAGTACAATTTTTGAAGAATTTAACTAGAGATACAGATTTTACATTCATGAGCATATTTTGCATTTGTAGCACCTGAAATTCAGTAAAACCTTGAATTTCTAGTCTCGACAGTGGACATATCTATCCCAAATATAGTATATAGAGTATATATAAGTTTAAAAGCTGGTAGATCATTCTGTAGATATTTTTGTATCATTTTTGCACATGAAAAAAATTGAAGAATATCATTTTTCAAATTTAACATTTCAAGATAAATTGAAATAAGACTATGTCTTGAACATGTTGAAGTGGTCAAGTACATGTTATGAATTTTTTTTAAAACATTGTAGACTTGTAAACAATCAAATATAAACTCCATAGCATATTTCTATAACTCATCTTAATAAAATTAATCTTAACACAGTACTTTGACATTGTCATATTAAATGTAAATCTTATAAACCTCATATAGAATGTTGTTTTAATATGTAATCATATTTATTCAGTATTACTCACAGTTCCGCTACTCTCGCTCGTGGAACTGTCCTCATCACTAGAACTTGTCAGATCTGTTACAAAAGTAACTGTTCTAGGTTCGTTCAAAGTGGGTTCTAATTGATATGGCGCTACTCGACACCGTTCAGAACACAAAGTCAAAACAGACTCCTCCTCTGTTTCTCCGTATGCACTAGCCATGTTTATTTAAATTCAACGCGCTGGCGTTGGCGGTTTGTTTGGCAATTATTACGTCACAGTACTTTTCCTTGCGAAAAACGTAAAAACTAAAACGTTCGGATTGCCACTCGGAAAGGGCTCTTTCTGCATTAAGTTCTATGTTTCATTTATTAGCACATATGTTTTATAAACAATGTGAACCTGCAAAATTATTCAGTATGAATAGTTCTTTTAGCTACAAAGATTTCTTTTTTCTGTAAAATTTATCTTTAAGAGTTTATACACACAATTTTGAAATGAAGAGCAGTCAATAATTCACCTGCAATGCTTATTTTTATTTTAGGACTTGTATTACCTTTCTTCGAGAACTCCAAAGAACAACATTTTTTTGTGAATGCTTAGTCTTCTAGCATAACGCTAGAACTATGTTTAGAACAACAAATAAAGCAAATCCCAACTTAAAACTGTTGTTTTACTGATATTTTTATAGCAAATTTAAATTAACAGTATTTTCTTGTATAATAAAACCAAGTTCTTTTGTCATTTTCTGAAGGTCGTGAGTTCGCATCCCCGTTGCACCAAACATGCTCGCCTTTTTCAGCCTAGTTGGCGTTTGTTATGTAAATGTCGTGTAAATATTTTGTAAGCGACAACATGTCGTGTTGTGTTTAAATTTTCATTTCTATTACTCATTTTTCCATATTTATATTATTGTTTCGAAGTTTAAACTAATATTTTGTTATTCGTTTAGGGTAACATTTAGAATTTTCTTGAATTAAGTAGACCAATCATATGTTTGTAAATGAAGTGTTGGTGACTACGTGTCTAGACGTGTAGTCTCGTGCAAGAACGGACATGCGTGGATTGCTCTGGAGACCTGTAGAATTTTCGCGGTCTTTCGGGGAGTTTAGGCCTACAATATATAAACAGACGAAGATGCGAGGAAGAAAGGAGAGTCAGACATTAGTTTTATTCAAAAGAAGAGAGTCAGTCATTAAGTGTTTGCGAGAGACAATAGAGAGATTCAGACGTCAGTTTTTATTCAAGAAAAAGAAGAGAGTTATTTGAAAAAGATTAAGTGTTTGCTGTGATTATTCAACTTGGATTTGTGACTGAAGTTAGATCTACGGAAGCTGTGATTTTATCTCGTCAATCTCTACGATTCATCTGAATTATTGCTTGTGCTGAGAGTCGGCGAATTTATTGAACTGTGAACTGTTTCTGAATCTCTTCGTGGGACCAAATTCACACCCTAGACTGGAATTTGAGACTTTCATTTTAGATCATTATATTAGATACAGGCCAGTACCATTTTGTATTGTGATTAATTTTGAAGTTTGAAACAAGTTTTATTTTGTTTTGTAATTAAGTTTGAATGTTGCAACTTAATATCTCTCACTTTTATCATATAATTTATGTTATATCTGTTATATTTGTTAATAGTTTAGTGTAATAAATTATACAAGCTGTTATCTGTGTTTTTCTGTTGCGTTTAGTCTACGAAGAACATAAAACATAAAAAATACGTAACAGCGTTATAAAATTACGGTGAATTCCACTATAAAAAAGTAGCCAAAGAGTTGGCGGTGGGTGGTGATGACTAGCTGCCTTTTTTACAGAGTCGTTACTTGAGTCTTTTAACAGCAAATTAAATTACTGTTGTTACAGCTGGCTTATATGTTTCTCACTCTTGACGTCACTGGTTGAAGGTACCCGAATGTTCCGAAAGAATACATTAATGAAAATGAAAAAAATACCGACGGATATTTGACTATTTTTATCCTTTACGTAACACTTTTAAAAACAGTTTTGTGAAATAGTCTTCCATAGTATTTTTTTAAAGTTACAATGATAAGATACTTTGTGTAGCATCTATTGCTACTTTATACACTTAATGGAACTTTTGTTCATGGTGTATAGTCAGACATTTCTGAGAAGGCATTACATAATATAATTTTCTAGGATTAGCTTTATGAGGTGTAAGAAGTAATTTTTGTTTTTTACTTGCTTATTACATTCTCAGGATTTACCCATCTGAAATTTTAACTGTAAAGAACTTTTTTTGGAACTTTGCACAAAGCTAATTTTGCAGTGTAAGACTAGAGGGAAGGCAGCTAGTCATCACCACCCACCGCCAACTCTTGGGCTACTCTTTTACCAACGAATAGTGGGATTGACCCTCACATTATAACGCCCCCACGGCTACGAAGGCGAGCATGTTTGGCGCGACTCGGGCGCGAACCCACGACCCTCAGATTACGAAGCGCATGCCTTAACGCGCTAGGCAATGTCAGGCCAAACTGTAAAGAACAAAATTCTTGTTTGTCTTTGGTCTGGCATGGCCTGGTAGTTAAGGAAGTCGACTTGCAATCCAAGTATCGAGGGTTTGAATACCACTCACACCAAATATTATCGTTCTTTCAGCCGTGGGGGTGTTATATTGTGATACTCTATCCTACTATTCGTTGGTAAAAGAGTAACCAAAGAGTTAACGGTGGGTGGTGATGAATAATTGTCTTCCCTTACTAGGGACAGCTAGCAAATATAACACTCGTGTAACTTTGCACGAAATTGAAACCAATACTTATAATAAATTTTACCCTTAATTCCAAAAAGACATTGATAAGTTATTGGAAAAAAATGCGATTTACAATAACTATAAAAATATATTCATAAGTAATTTGTGTTTTGGTTTTACTCTGATTTTGCATAACTATTTTTGCCTGAGCGTAATTTCTCTGATAAATACAAATAAATTTTTCAAGTTTTTTTACGTTGCTTTTTTGACATTAGGTAACAGTGTGGTGTTGTTTTTTGATTCCTTGGACTTCCACCCTTATGCTATTTTTACCTTGCTTTTACACATTAATTTTGCGCGAAATTAAAAAAAAAACACTTTTGGCTTTAATGCTTGAAGACCTAAACACTCTTAAAAATTGATCATGGAAGCAAAACAGTTTCCTGATCCACATTATTTTGCATTTATAATACTTATATATTAAAGAATACAATGCTTCTCATATTGTATCTCAGTTGATAAAAATACCAAGCTTTTTAATTTGAAGACAGCACATTTTCTTTAAAAAGAAAGAAGAAAACTACAAAGGAAGTGGATAAGAAAAATGTATTCTTTACTTTAATTTCTGTTGACTCGGATTACGAGTTGAGTGCCTTAACGACTTAGGCCATGTCGAACCACGGAAAATTACAGAACATATTAAAATTTAAACGGTAATAATTTAAAGTCGGTAACTACACTTTGTGTGGAATCTGTTTAATTATTCAAATGAAACATGTTCTTCTAAATAATATTAGCCATTATTTTTCAGTCACCTCTAGAGATATTTTTCTTAAGATCTCATGTTTTAATATAAGAATAGGTATGAATAACTTTCTAACAGTTTTTCTTTTCTTAAATAAAATTGCATTGACTTCATCTCAAACAATTATTTGTTTTATGAATTTTAAAAACTCAATCTCATTTGGTCGGTAATGTATGTTTAACAAAAAAGCAACAACAATTATTCATTTTCAATGTGGTAAACAAAATTAAACAAATGCTTTCTCGTATATTTATTTGCTTCTGACGTGTTGAAGACTTTTTGTTTTGTTTGAAGTTAAGCACAAAATTAAACAATAGAATATATGGTTTCTAGCATTTGATGCGAATTATTCCAAGAATCAAAGATCTTTCAAGTTAAACTAGTTTTGTGAAATTAAAAGTATTTTCTTCAAACTTACATTTTTTTATCTTCTTAATTGTCATGTATAATATGTCTATACACATTAAAAATATAAATGTTTAACCAGAGTTTTCAATATCATATGAAGTAATTATTCGATAATATCTATTTTGTATATAAACAAATGTACACCAAAATTTCAAGAATTAATAACAAACATTATTTTCGAGTTGTTAACATTGTTTTATACTACTTACTCGTACACCCCCCATTAGTAAAAGCGGTATGTCTACGGATTTACATCACTAAAATCAGGGGTTTGATTTTCTTCCGTGGGCTGAGCAGATAACCCGATGTGGCTTTACTATAAGAAAGCACACACACTAACTCATATTTAACTTTAAAAGTCATAATTTTCCACCAAATATTTTATCATATAATTATTTTAGAAACAAGAAAATGATAACTCGTGTAAAACAAATTTTTATTTGCAATTGACTTCAATGAAATTGGCAACTATTAAATTCTCTTATTTAATATAATCCATAGAATATCAATTGTTATTCAAGCAACTGACAATATAAATAGCGCATACACAACTACTACGTCTGGTCCATCGTAGACATCCTGATGAACTCTGGTATTGATAATAAGATTCGTCGGCACTGGGTATGGTTGACACGTTGTTATATTTTTTCTCTGTTTTCACTGATTCATGAGGTTTTAAAATTTATAAAAGAATGAAATACAATTGTGAATTTCTTGAGCGTTTTCAACTACGAGGTCAGGAAGCTATATATATTTAGGTAAAACATTGATATGTTTTAAAACTAAAACAATTCGTAAAGGGTACGGTTTGTTATGCACAAAATTACATATCCTGATACTTCCAACGAGAGTATCAAAACCCAATTTACAGCGTTATAATTCCTCAAACTTATTGTCTAGCTACTCAGTCGAGGCGCGGGGTAGTCGTAACGAAGGCAACCGTCATACAAAGGCATAAAGAATTACACATACGTCTCTAAATGTTTCCAGTGTGCCAGCACTAAGTTTATGGACATGTAACACGAGAGCCTCCTAATAGTACAGAGGTATGTCTACAGACTTAAACGCTGGAAACCGAGTTTCGGTAGTCATGATGGACAGAGCACTGATAGCCCATTGTATAGCTTTGTGCTTCACTTCAAATCTAATCTACACTAAAAAACTAGAATTAGGAGTTTAATTTCTAATCATGAATAAATCCTATATAGTTCAGTCTGTAAGTTTTCGCTAAAAGGAACCACTTTCAGCGGGCTAATTATGCAGAAAATTAATATATCTAGACTTCATTTTAAATACACGTGATCAAATTTTAATTTTAATTTTATTCTGAATTCGTAGAATTAGTAATAAAATAAGAGATAAATTATTTAAATAAAGTTTAATTTCAAAATATTATGATAAAAAAACTTTAATAATTATAATTAGTTAATCACAATGTGTTCAAATTCATTTTTCATGCAGCTAAAACAATTTCATATTATAATAGGACACATTAGTATTATTGTTTTCTGTCTATTAGAAATCTTACTATTTCAGTTTAGAAAAGAAATTGCTTGGATTGAAATACTGGTTTTTAAAATATTTTGCCTGATCATATATATACCTTTTACATAATATCATTATAAACCCTATGTTTGTATCATATATATACCTTTTAATATCATTATAAACCCTATGTTTGTAATTATTTATTGTCAATTTTATATCTACGTAGCCATTCTGCTACATTTTTCGACATACGAGGAAATGTCAGTCCAAGAACTAAAATGCAGAAAGCAACTTAAAAAGTAAAAAAGAATAATTCTATCTTTTCATAAAAGAGCCTGGCATGGCCGGGTGGGTTAAAGTGTTCGACTTGTAATATGAGGGTCGCAGGTTCGAATCCCCGTCACACCCAACATCCTCGCTCTTTCAGACGTAGGTGCGTTGTAATGTGCAGTCAATCCTACTTTTCGTTGATAAAAGAGTAGCCTAAGAGTTGGCGATGGATGGTGATGACTAGCTGCCTTCCCTCTCGTCTTATACTGCTAAATTAGGAACAACTAGTGCAGATAACCCTCGGGTAGCTATGAATGAAATTCAGAAACAAAACAAATTAACAATTGACCTCTTTTATAATCAATACAGTTACTTCAACCTAATTTATAAAATACAATTCACTTTATCATCTGAAATAGACCTAATTATCTTTTAACTTGAAATGGGCAACAATATCTTGAAACAAGTCCATGCTACAATGCCGATTGATATTCGGGTTCGTATTTAAAATAATTCACCCACAATTATCATGTAAAATTTATTCTTAATCTAAAACAATAATGATTTTCAATTTTGTGGTATTCGTGTAAATGTGTGCTTGAAAACACTTGGTATCGTACAAGAAAAGAAGGTGTATTTATAATCACGTGATATTACTGCTATATTACACAAAAGTTATTAGATTAGCTTTAATAACAAACATGCAAGTCAGTGAATCTAAAATAGGTGAAGCACTACGTCTGTTATTTCTCAGTATTGTTACCATTTATACTCATATTACTAAAAAGTAATAATATTTGTAGAAAGATTACACAAATGTTTGGATTTGACAGTTTCATTGAAAATATTTTCTTGTTGAATAACACAAACACATGTTTCTGCCGAGTTTTACTTTTTACTTTAGGTTTTGTTTGTGTGCTCAAAACAATTCAAAGTCTCACGAGTAAAAAAAATACGTCAACAGCTTTATTATGAAAGAGACTACGTTATACCTTATATACAAAAACACAGATAAATTCGAAACTTTATTTCTGACTGAGAAAAGTTTACTTCATAACAAGATATTTTTAAACAGATAAAGTCCCCCGTTGGTACAGCGGTACGTCTAAGGACTTACAACACTAAAATTATGGGCTAGATTCCTGTCAGTGGACTCAGCAGATAGCCTGATGTGATTTTGTTTTAAGAAAACACACATAAAACATATTCCAAGAATTCATATTTCGTCCTTAATTCTGTTACTAGTCCCTTTTCATTTTAAAGTAATTATTTCTCATATATGAAAACATTATATATGTCCTACGTACTTTCTTAAATAAACGTAATCACCCAACAGAACAGTATATACTCTATATAAGTCTGATAGACGGTGTACATTCACCGCAATATTGGCCCAACTTCCGCAGTCACCTCCAAAACCTATGGTACATTCTACGATATACATTCTCGTATATCCCACATTATAGCGCTTTTTTTTTTCGACTTAGTTTTGGTTATAACAAACTGTATATGTATATGTACACACTGACACCAATTTATTAAATTCAATACATTATCAGAGAACTATACAATTTCAAAAGTCATGACAGTATATAACACAATTAATTCTAATTACCTTATGATAATAAAATTACATAGTGTTTAAACATAAATGTCATCTTTTTTGGCTTAACACCATCAATAATCAATGTTTGGATAAGTTTTAAATGAGTATCAGAAATTTTCTGGACATATTTTCCAACCGCTTGACATTTATGATAAGCTTTAATTAAATGAGAAATATCTTGCCTGATATTTGGCTAAAATAAATGTCTTATAATTTTGTCATATGTCTTATTCTCACTTAAATGATTTCCCATGAGAAGTATTTTTGTAACTTTCAATATTTTTGATCGATTTGCTCTTGGAACAACTATTTGATAAACTACAGCTCTGTCCTCTGAAGCTGGTAGTCCCTCACTGGTACAGCGGTAAGTTAACGAATTTACAACACTGAAATCAGGAGTGCGATTCCTCTTGGTGAACTCAGCAGATAATGTGATGTGGCTTTGGTATAAGAAAACATCTACACTTGAAGCTTTCTCATTTCCTCATGAGCACACCATGTTTAGAAAGTATTTTTTTGGAACTTTCTCCAGTTCATCCTTAAGTAGTGCGTATCTAAGCAATGAAGGAATCTGTGGATCATTTTCTTGCTCATCGATCAGTTTGCTTTAAGAAAACGGAACTTCCCAGGAGAGCTAGATCATTCTTGTCCATCATTGCCTCTCATTAATGACTTGTCAGTAGGACAATCATTCATAAGAACCATGTCGGACCCAAAATGTCTTTAAAAAATCGATAATGTCTCTGAACACATGTCTATCATTTCCTTTGAGCTAAATGTCCTATCCTGAGTTCGAGTCATAGGAAAAAATTTTGGATTCTCCTCAATGACAACATAATTCTTAGTTAAAACAGTGATCAGCTTACTAACCATTTTGGGGTCGGAAACTTTTTTCTTCAGCCAAATCGTTTCCTAACAATAATGATACATCCTGAATTGGCAGAGTAGCTCTTACTCCAACCGCAACTGGTCCTAAAATTAGGTCTGATGCTAAAAAATGTTGTAAAGAAGAACATTAACAAAGTTTTTTTCTCAATATCCTAAGCAATAACAGACTCACTAATGGCAGAACTCGAATTTAAAGGTAATACACCTTCTAATAGCAATGATTGAGGCGCCTCAGTATCACGTGAAATACGTATGGGATTACCAGTGGTATTTGTCAAAGACACAGGCACAAAAGGTCTCAATTCCTTCCTAACAATCTTTTTATCAGTGGCCAAATCTACAACATCTGGTGATTTGGTGAAATTACGTTCATATATCGGCACGAACACGCCAGATGTCTCCTTATCTTTTACAAACTCCAACACTCAGACATCAGGTGACAAGTCTTTTTTTTAAAGTAACAGACAAGTTTTGATGAAGTTTTATTTCATATGTAATATGATTTTAAACCATAGAAGCTGAAAGTTTAAGAAGAACCCTCAAATTTAGTGTATTTGACAGATATTGGTTTTTGCTGAATAGGCAAGAATTTCGTTTTATGAAAAGTGGTTTTTATGTGTAACCATCAGAAGGAGAAGTTGCTTCCTGTAGTGTTTCAACTTTCTTTTCAATCAACTAAGTTTTGAAGTCGTCATTTGTACAACATTTAGATTTCTCAATTAGACATAATTGCCTTAATTTCTCAAAACTGTTGCCAGTATTCATAGAATTGAACCATCGATCAAATTAAACCTCTTTTTTCGTGAGCGAATTCCATATAAGATTGAATATCTTGCTTACGATAACCTCGAAACATTTGGCGATAAGCCTCCGGTATTATTGTTGTTGTTGTTTTGAATTAAGCACAAAGCTACACAATGGGCTATCTGTGCTCTGCCCACCACGGGTATCGAAACCCTGATTTTAGCGTGTAAGTCCGCAGACATACCGCTGAGCCACTGGGGGGCCCTCTGGTATTAACTCGTATGATTTCAGGATAGCTATTTTAACCTTATTATAATTTTAAAATCCTCCACAAAGACAGCAGCATAAGCTTCTTGGGCATTACCAGTTAATATAACACTTCGTAACAAAAATGACAATTTTGATGGTTTGTGCAACTTTCTGAAAATGTTGGAAAAATATATACATACTGATAATAATTTATTAAATACAATACATTGTCAAAAAACTACACAGTTTGAAAAATCATAATAATAACACAATCAATTCAAATAACTTCATGATAATAAAACTGCATAGCACGTCTTTCTTACATTGCTTTATTTGGTGCTCTTCACCACATCGGACACACCTCGGTGTTGTTTGATTTGGTGCATAAAGGTGTCTTTATCTTTGACATTGAAAGCATTGGATGACTAGGATT
Organism: Carcinoscorpius rotundicauda; assembly: GCA_011833715.1. Taxonomy (NCBI): domain Eukaryota; kingdom Metazoa; phylum Arthropoda; class Merostomata; order Xiphosura; family Limulidae; genus Carcinoscorpius; species Carcinoscorpius rotundicauda. The sequence continues at coordinate 45,956,034 of CM022394.1, read as the reverse complement.
GCTGATGTTTGCTTTATTTGATATCAGAGTAATTTAGTTGTTTATTGAGCTTAGTGTGTTGTATCTACTCTTGCTAGATTGGTGGGTTTTTGTGTTAGTTTGGATGTGACTTTTTCTGCTTTATAGAATATAAAATTTTGTTCTGTTAGCTCTTTTTGTATTCGAGCGTTGCTTATAGAGTAATGAACTACACATATGATAAAATATTTTATCTGTGGCTTGTTTTTACGTACGTGTACCATTATTTGACCCATTTTGAAGACGTCTTCCTGCCATTCGCTTAATAGTCTTGGTATTATTTCAATGACTCAGTACCAATAATGATGATCAGATTAAATTATTCGATAAAATTTTACAAAATTATTTGTTTATATGCGCCTATTTTCAAACTGTTTTAAATCCTTATAAGCATTGGTAGACCTGGCTTGGTCTGTTAGTTAGAGCTCTCGTCTCATGATCTATAGGTCTTGGATTTAAATTACCATCACAGAACATTCTTACTCTTTCAGTGGTAGGGACGCTATAATGGAATGGTCAATCTACTATTCGCTAGTAAAAGAAGCCCAGGAATTAACAATGGATGATATTGACTAGCTGCCTTCTTTTTAGTCTATCCTATTACTGGTTCATTAAGAATTTTCCAGCAAAATCCATAACCTTGATATTAACACATGGAAACTCACCCTTAAAATTTATTAACTTATAATAAGCAAAAGACAGCTCAAACACGAATTAACCCACAACTCTGCACTTAAAACCATTATTAACAACAAAAATTATAAAATCAGAAATTTAATACAAAATGAGCAAGACGATAAATGGAATAGATTCTGCAAATTTGTAGATAATTTTCACAAAACTTCGCTCATTTCTGGTGAAAATTTAATTCCATTACGAACAACTGATCCAATAATAGTGTTACTCCCGTAGTGTACAATAAAGTAACTGCACCGAGTGATAACGAACAAGCTGATCCTTTGCCCGGTATTTTTAAGCAATCTTTTCAACACCGAATCTTACCTAATTTGACTCAAATCATTTAAGCCTCATCAAGAACTACATATCCAATAACCCTATCACTTTTATTCTAAAATTCCCAATCTCAATAAAACAAGATAATTGTCACGACCGCACAACTTCACTTAACCAAAACAAAAAAAAATTAACCTGAAGAAAATTAAATGCAAAGCACATGGTGAAGATGATATTAACAAAATTATGTTCAAAAAACCTTTCTGGTTTCATGTTAAAATAACCAGTCGCGTTTGATAATCCGTCATGAATATTAGGACGCTACCCAAACGTATGTTTTTGTTTTTTTTTAATTTCGCACAAAGCTACTCGAGGGCTATCTGTGCTATGCTAGCCGTCCCTAATTTAGCAGTGTAAGACTAGAGGGAAGGCAGCTAGTCATCACCACCCACCGCCAACTCTTGAGCTACTCTTTTACCAACGAATAGTGGGATTTACCGTCACATTATAACGCCCCCACGGCTAAAAGGGCCAGCATGTTTTGTGCGACGGGAATGCGAACTAGCGACCCTCAAATTACGAGTCGCACGCCTTAATACGCTTGGCCATGCTGGGCCTCAGACGTATGGAAATTTGCAGCTATCAAAGTTATTTCTAAGAAAGATAATGACAGTCGTAATCTTAACATTTATACGTTCTTTAGTTTCATCAACACGTTACGTAAATAAATGGGAAATGTCATAACCGAGAGACTTAGCTCCTAGCTCGAAACAAAAAAAACTCTTAAATAATAATCAAAACTCTGGCAGAAAGTAATGTCAAACACTCAACTATCTAGTTCGATTAGCAGAATCATTCTACAAAGGATTTAACATAAAGAATGCGGCCGCCGCAACCTTTTTATACATTAAAAAAGCGTAAGCATAATCTAAAGTTTAAACTACACAGTATTAGCATTCCGACCAGAATCATTCTCAGAGTATGAAGCTTCCTTTATAACGGCACGACCAAAGTTAACATTAATGAAGTACTGTTTCACCCGTTCACGTTAATCGTTGGAATTTCATATGGTTCATTTTGAAACCTTAAACTATACAACATCTTTGTAAACGATGTACCCTTCCCCTCTTATCTTTACACTAACCTCTCAGTATGCTGATGACAGTGCATATGAAACACGTCCAGAAACCCGGACATAGCCGTATCCAGAGTCCAAATTTCATTAACAAATTTGGTAAACAAGTAATTTCATTTTGTAAAAGAATCAAGTTTAGAAATAGAAAGTAAAACTTTAAACTACACCTGAACAGTTCTCCATTAAAGTTCACTAACTCTGTCAAATATCTAGCCTGCACTTATACTTTCAACTTATCCTGACACATCAATGAAATTATTAAGAAAGCCAGGTGTAGAAGTAACTGTCTAAGATGCATCGGAAGTATTAACAAAGGCCACACGGCCAAAACTGACCCTATAAAGCCTTTGTCGGACCCCCTTTTCTAATACAGCAGTGCTGTAACCTGCAACATGTCTAAGTACCTATATAAACGCATACAGAACTCTCGGAACAATGAGCTAAAAATAGATCAAGACTCCTCAACTACACTCTAACCAAACTCCTCCCTTTAAAGAGCGATTCATTAAATTCGCCTCTATATATAACAAGCACAGAAATTACAAAGACATAAATGCAAGAATTCACCAACTCGCGTCTGCCTCTGTCTCATGGATCAGCTATTCCTCGGCCTGAATATGATGAGAAACATATTAAAGTATGCTCGCTGTCTTTAACCTCAATTTGATATATACCTTCTTGTGTTGATTTATAGTTTCTAACTCATTATCTTATTTCAAGTGTGGGTATTCGGCAGGTATATTTATTCAGCACCTGTCCAGTGAAAGTGGTTTTCTCCGAGTACTCCGGTTTCCCCCACACCAAAATTATTAGCGATTGAATCTCTTGTTTCCAGTTCCTGAGAAAGACCGCATCTCTTATGCTTCAGTCTTAATCTATATTTCATGATGTTTTAAAATGTAAATTTTCAAAATTTTACCTATTATATCATCAATTCATTCTTCGCCATTCCACTTCGAGTGTTTCCTGCTGGGAGAACGGTAAGTTTCGGAAATACAACGCTAAATAATGGATTTGATTCACCTCGGTGGATACCGCAGATAGATCGACATTGCTTTGCTATAAAAACCGAAACAAACCACTCCTAGTATTAATCGAATCACTAGGGACCTCCAATCGCACAGCGGAATATTTACGAATTCACATCACTGAAGATCGGATTTCGATACCAATTGTGGATAGAGCATAGCTTTGTGTTTAATTCCAAAATAATAAATCACTCAATCATTCAGTCCAACCACTAGGACTTTCCCTTAAACTAACTCACAATATTCCTTTGTAGTATTTATCAGATCAGATATTCCAACTGGACTTCATGTAGGCTGCATCTCCCTGTTCACGTCTCCGTCGGCTACTCATCTGGACAGACAATATTCTCAGTGTTACCAGCTACTCATATGGCCCTTGTGTTTCTGCCACATCAGTTTTTATTCGCCACGCACTAAACAAGATAAGTTTTCTGTCTTTCCCACTCCTTCAACTACTCTTATCTTCACTTTTTTATTGCGACTGCTCGTATCACTCAACAGCTTGGCTTGGGTGTAATTTTTTTTAATTTCGCCAAAACGTAAACGAGGGCTATCTGCGCTAGATGTCCATAATTTAGCAGTGTAAGACCACAGGGAAGGCAGCTAGTCATCACCACCCACCACCAACTCTTGGGCTACTATCTTACTAACGAATGGTGAAATTAACCGTAACATTATAACGACCCTATAACTGAATGAATGAGTACGTTTGGTGTGACTAGGATTCAAACGCGCGACCCTTGGATTACGAGTCGAGCGCCCTAATCACCTGGTTATGTAGGGTCAGAGGGAGTAAATTTATTTCATTACATTACGCTTGCATATCGTATCCATCAAGATGCTCACAAATCTAGTTTGTTTACTTAAATATCAGTAATCCTGTGTTGAAGCTAACAATAAACAAAAGCGTCTGAGCGCTCCTGATTATCTCCCAATGTCTTTCCGGATTTCGAGATTAAAAACCAAAACCAGTGACAAGATAAATAAACAAAAAAATTAGGACGGCTAACGCAAACAATTTTCGTAGCTTAGTAAGGAATAAAGTAAAGATTATCTTTGTTGTATGTGTTTTGGACAACTGCAAGAAATATAGTATTAGTAAATTTTAACTTTTAAAACTTTGTACACAGGTAGATTATTGTTATTTGCTAAATTAGTTACTAATTTTTATTTTTTGCAGCAAGTCTTCAAGTCATCCTAAAATTATCCTATTAAAAGCCAATTACTTAGTGTTTATAAGAGAATTGAAATTGGTAACTGAAATGACAATTTGTCTTTTATATCTTGGATGAAATCTATACATATTTGATAAAAGGTTTGCTAGTAATACAAAAAATCAGAAATAAACAGAAAAATAAGGCTGGTATTTATATATGTTATTGTTGTTGTTGTTTTGAATTAAGCACAAAGCTACACAATGGGCTATCTGTGCTCTGCCCACCACGGGTATCGAAACCCGGATTTTAGCGTGTAAGTCCGCAAACATACCGCTGAGCCACTGGGGGGCTATTTATGTTATAAAAACATGTATTAAAAAGTGACAGAAAAATTAAAACCGTGATTTCAAGTATAAAAAAGCTTCGAAATAACATGGCAGAAAACTTGAAAATAATAAATAATAATGTGATGATAAAGCAGGAGATAAATTATCTTGAAACAAGTAGAAACATTAATTTACAATTTCAACAATTTGTTAAAAGTTAGCATAGATTAACCACTAAAATATTATAAATTTAAAAACAAACAAACAATAGTTATGGGTTCAACTGAAATTTGTTTTAACTATACAGACTTTAAAGCTGTGGTAATTCATTAGAAGATTAAAACCTTGTTAAAGACACTTGAGTAGACAATGTTATCATTATGGTTAGCGGAGACATTTCATTATTGCGGTCAAAACAAAATTGATAAAAGTCCCCAATTGTGTTTAGAAAATTACTAAAGACACTGATATCGAGTCTGTAGAAGTGATGAGTGGGAATTGTTTTGGAGTAGCTTCTCCCTATAGTTCCCAGACTGAGATGTAATAGTGGTTCTGTTACAACGCCCAGGACAGAATACGAAATCATGCAAACAATCATAAGTAAAAGTTTTGTTCTTACTACGAAAATTAGATTCGTCAAAAGTATTTCACCATACCGCCACTCTTCTAAGAGATCAATATATTGTTGTTGCGAAAGACATTAAAAAATAAGACATATTGTGAAACTGATATCTCGCTTGATATCACAAACAATTTGGACTTTAAATATTAATTGTTTTATATTTACTCCAGTTTTCAATTATTTAAGAACTTTAAACTTCACAAATCCCTATGGATATCATTGCAATAAACTAAAACTTGTTTTGTGCAGTTTACATGTGTGTCATAGTTCTTGAATTTGTTGGCTTTTTACAGTTACTAGCAATAAACAAATGTATTAAGAGAAGCTTTCTCATATCATGATATTTAAAAACATGCAGGATCAACAGTGAAAGCATTTATTATAATAGAAAACGAATAAAAATCCGAAGTGTTAATTGCAAAAAAAAGAGGATTCTGTATACACTTTGTCCATTTCTGGCTTAGGGTTAGACTAAATTAAAACATGATAATTTATACGTATTAATAAGAGTGTTTTTTTAATGATTGTGCATGTCTTATTAAATCAAGCTAACGAAAGTTTTAATACCTTCTGTGAATGTCTATAGAAAACTGGAAATGTAACTACTTATATCCAAATTCACCTTGTCAGGTAAAAATGTTTTATGTACACGACTTACAAAACTTTTCTTTACCAAGGTGTTTGTAGTTACTAATAGTGTGTATAACTAATCAAGGGTAATAAATTTCCTGGATATCACCAAACCTTCACGGACCACAGCCGTTTTACGAAAAAACTTTCAAAATCCTATAGTAGCTGTTATCTCTTCTACAGGGATGCACATTACACAGCGTAACACATGGGAAAATCAACGAGTTCTTTTTTGCTTTCTTAGTTACGTACTAGATAAAGTGAGATTAAAATGAGAAAGTTCTAGTAATCGATTTATAAGACATTGTCTCTGTCATGATAAAATATTTAACATGGGTATATAATTTATTCTCTTAAGTCGTAAGTACTTAGTGTTATTAGCATTATTCCTGTATATGGGAAAGTGGATGAATAGAAAAACTGTTTAAAATTGGTTAAAGTTTACCTCTAAAATTTGGACGTTCGAGATGTCTGTAGTTAGTCAAAAATTATTTCCATAATTCACCTAGTAAAAGATTGGTTTTCACAAAAATACAAAGTAAAATGTACGAAATACTTCAACCATACACACATATATATATATATATATATATAACATATTGCTTATGCACACTTTTAACACTTGCAAGCCCGATAATCTGATATGAAATTTTCTGTAAGTTTGCAACGAACTATGTTTTTCTTATAACAAAGCCAGTTACGGTTATCTGCTCAGCCCACCGAGGGGAATCGAACCTGATTTTAGCGTTGTATATCCGGAGACATACCGCTGTACTAGTGGGAGGCATGCAACAAACACTATATAATTAGGTAATTAAAATGAACTTGTAGAATAGTACAATACAATTGTACAAGAAAGTTACACATTTTAAATATTTCTTCAGGAAATTGTGGATGATATCTAAACATCATAAATTCTTTCTTCTTAATTTGTTTTATTTTGTTGCAAAAATTGAGCATAAAATGCTTAAAGAGTTGCATATTTAACAGAAATATTGATTAATGAAAAATTTTGGATTCCATTCAAACAACTTCCTAGGTTTTCAAGCATTCTTTAGTTGTTAATAACAAAATTATACAAGCTTAAAGCTCTTTGTCTGAATTTAAACTCCATAAAAACAAATATATTGTTTCTGTTAAATCGTGAAAATGAAAAGTTATAAAATGGTAATATTAAGAACCACAAGGTAAGTTAATGTTTCTGTATCAACATTATGTTTAGACAGTTGTTAAAAATAACGTCACGAAAACAAACACTGAAAGACGCATTATATAAAGTAAATAGAAATAATCTTAAACTAAAATAACCAGCGTAATAAATAAAAAAAGCGGAAATAAAATGAAACCGTGGAAATATTGTTTCGAATTTCGCACAAAGCTACGTGAAGGCTATCTGCGTTAGCCCTTCCTAATTTGGTAGTGTAAGACGATAGGGAAGGTAGGTAGTCATCATCACCCACCGTGAACTCTTGGGCTATTCTTTTACCAACGAATAGTGGATTGACCATGGTATTTATAACGCCCCCACGGCTCCAAGGGCGAGCATGTTTGGTGTGGCAGGAATTTGAACCCACGACCCTCAGCTTGCGAGTGAAGTGCCTCAACCACCTGGCTATACCGGGCCTGGAAATGCTGTTATGTAAGCCTAAAGTTAACAACAGAAGATTAACTAGTATATTCTTCTTTTTTTGATAATTTGTTGTCATAAAAACAACTCAACTTCACATGCTGGACCAATATGTTTTATTCATAGAGAAAGACGTCTCAAATGCTACCTTCTACACATCTTTGCAACTAGTTTTAATATTCTTCTTTACATGATCTCTTCACTAAAATCGCTAATGATATGTTCCTTGGAGGAATTTAATAATTTTGGTGAATATTTTCAACAATTAAAGAATCATAATGTCTGTTAAAAATGAATAATAAAAAAACAGTAATTGCACTAAGACTTTTATATATTGAATGTTGGAAAATTTATGAAGTAGCAACAAAAAGAGGTCCATCATTTTAATAAGAAATTCAGAGATAAATTGTTTGTGTTTGAATTTCGTGCAAAACTACACGAGGACTATCTGCGCTAGCCGTCCCTAATATAGCAGTGTAAGACTAGAAGAAAGGCAGCTGGTCATCATCAACCACCACCAACTCTTGGGCTACTCTTTTGCCGACAAAAGTGGGATTGACCCTCACATTATAACGCCCCCACGGCAGGGAAGGCGAGTATGTTTAGCGCGACTTGGGCGCGAACCCGCGACCGTCAGATTACGAAGCGCATGCCTTAACGCGCTAGGCCATGTCAGGCCCAACTGTAAAGAACAACATTCTTGTTTGTCTTTGGTCTGGCATGGCCATCACATTATAACGCCTCCACAGTTGAAAGGGCGAGCATGTTTGGTGTGATGGGTATTCTAGCCGGAGATCCTCAGATTACGATTCGAATACCTTAACCCACCTGGCCATGCTGGGCCTTTAGAGATAAAATCAGTATATTTAATACCATATTATTATCCACAGATGTTTATGTTTACGATTTTATATTTTCTCTTTAGATTTATTGGAGATACGTGTAGACGTTGTGAGATAGAAAATTATGTAATTTTTATTATTATGGTTGTTTTTTGAGTAAATGTGTATGTGTATAAGATGAATCTGACACCAGTTTTTCTATCGTTGTCTTACAGATACTATTAATATTGCAGAAGAGTATGTAAATTTATAATCACATGAAGTTGTTATTACTGTGTATCTATCTCTCGATATTGTTATTGAAAGACATTGTTGGAACATTGTGTATGTTATTTTTTTTAATTGGTTTTTCTTTATGGTTCTTGATCCTGATTCCATTATTGTTGATTTATTAATATTTATGGTGAATTGTTTATTAATATTAGTGTAAAGTCACGACTGCATTATTGTTTATAAAATGTGTTTTGCTAAGTGTTTTCCTTATTTTTAAGTGTTGTTGTTGAAAATAAATTGTTTTTGTTGTTGAGCTCTGTTTGTAGAAGCATGATCATTGCAGCCTGTTACAACGTGATTAAAAAGGTGGATAGACATAATACCACGCGACCAAATGGAACTAATTTTGTACAAAGGAAATTACGAAATAATTAGTTTTCTAAATTCTCACTGTAATCGGACATAGCTACTGTTATTACATAATACCAGTAACATCCCTGGGTTTCCAAACAAATGTCTGATTATCTCTTAATCATTCTGTGTATAAAAAATTCCATAGTAAAAATATATAAATAACAAAAATATATAAAATTCTAAAATCTACAAACGGTTTTGTAATAATAAAATACAATTTAAACAAAAAGTTTAATCTTATTTTAGGAATGTTTATTTCTTTGAACTATGTAGCTGGTATAATAGGTCAAATATTGGTCTTTTTTATACTAGGTAAACGTTTCGCAGTAAATTAAGCAGTTATGTAGCAAATTTTAGTATGTTGCACTTCAACAGTATCGATAAACATGTGACTTAAGGTAATCACGATAAAACGTTTGGAGTTGATTTTTTTATTATAACTATTATAATTACCAATAGACGAACTGAATAAAATATTAAGAGTATATGCAAAGAAATTAATTTTTTTCATAAAAACAATGCGGTAATATATGTAACACATTGTGGTAACGCTATAAAAATTTTCATACTCGTTTTAGTTACTCGGTTTAAACTGTGTTGGTTCATCAGTTAATGATGTTTTGATATGAAATAATTAGACTTAAATCTTAAATCAAATCAAATTGTGTAACATTCATGTTTTTATTACATTTCCTGCCCACTGCATCATTCCATCAAATTAATTCAAATGTTAGTTGCTATTACTGTGGGGAAGTGATACATAGAATGGCTCATTATATCAGTATTCCACTGTTACTTATAGCCACTTTACGGGCGTCACAGCATTATTATACTATTACCACACATACTACAGGCCCCCCAGGGGCTCAGCTAAACTTACACGCTAAAATCCGGGTTTCGATACCCGTGGTGGGCAGAGCACAGATAGTCCATTGTGTAGCTTTGTGCTTAATTTAAAACAACAACAACACATACTACAGACTTATAATTACCTCCACGTACTATGTCATAACTGACTTTTTGGAGACAGAAAAATTGTGATCAAGATAAAATTAAAGCCATGACATTCAAGATTCTTGTGTCACTTTGTTTGTGGTTTAAAGACAACGTTCAGCTAAGATTTTGATAGCTATGATAACATAAGAACCAAACCAATTAAGATAAGCTCAACCGTTTACTTACTTCTAATTAATGTTTGTGCTAAAGAAAATGATTAATAAATATTTGCAAGTGAGATGCTTAGCTTTATTTTATACTCTTAAAAATTCTTTCATCCATATTTGATTAAAAAATCGAGTTACGCACGTGTCTAATTTTTCTTTTAGCTATTTATGTTATTAAGAACAGGAAACTTTCTCATGAAATTTAAATGGTTCAGTTGGAATTAAGTACAAGGCTAAACAAGGGGCTATGTGGGCTTAGCCCACCAGGGGTATCGAAACCAGGTTTTTAACGCTATGAGTTCGTAGACATACGGCTGTGCCACGGCGTTGATACATTTTAATGGAAAATTTTACATAAATTTAATCTTACACAACGTATGTTTCAAGAGTAATTTAAAAATTTTAAAGAACAAAGATATGTTGATGTTATAGTTTACAGTTCTGTAAAATGATCACACGAATGTGATTAGAGTACTTTAATATATATATGAATTAAAATTTGGGCTTTCCTGACGCAATAATTATTTCACAATAGTATTTCAAATGAAAGGCGTCTGATCCTAAAAAAAATTCATCAGAAAGTGTCTGTAATGGTACCTCGACCAGTTCATGATTGTGAGTATTTTCCCACAAATTTTCCCGAATGTAAATAAAAAATACATTATTCAACTGATTACACATACTCGTTTAGTTTGATGTACATCTTCACGTTGTTTGTATATATGGTATATCATTTGGGTCAATAATGAATAACCTATGTACCGTGACAAGTCATGAAACCTAATACATATAGTTATCTAGACACACGTACATCTCTCCTTTGTTTGTATCCATCTATTTAACATATCATTTAGGTCTTGGTTGTTTGGCGTTTTTCGGCGCGAAGCACCTTGGTTATCTGCGCCGAAAACCCAATAACTTTGTCTTTTTGTTTGTTTTGAATTTCGCGCAAAGCTACACGAGAGCTATCTGCGACAAACGTCATAATTTAGCAATGTAAGACTATAGGGAATGCAGCTACTCATCACCATGTACTCCAACTATTGAGCCACTCTTTGCTAACGAACAGTGGGATTGACCGTCACGTTACATCGCTTCCACTACTGAAAGGGCGAGCATGTTTGGTAGGACGGGGACTCGAAACAGTCACTCTAAGGTTGCCAGTTGACCATCCCAACTAGCTGACCATGAGTAGTAAGAGATAAAAACCTCAAAAATAAAACAATATAAAATCTAAGAATAAATCGAGCTAAAAATTAAACAAATCCCCCAAATCAAGTTAGAAACTTAAACAGAATAAAAAAGACCGATGACCCATAAAAAGTTAAAAACACAATAAAGTTGTACAATGACACAGTCCACCGTCAAGGATAAATCTGAAGAAAGTATATGTTTAAAATGGTGCTGCTGCTCACAGTCATAATGACGACACGACAGTAAAACGTTCTGCTATTGTGACTTTAGTGTCACAAAGGCCACACTATAATGAATCAATTCAAGATAAAAGAAATAATGAGTTAAAACTGCAATCAGTATGTAATTCCTTCTTCTGATACTTACACAAACAAGACAACTAAATAACAGTAGATTTCATCTAGAAAATATCTTTATGAAGTTGTTGGTTTTAAGGTAACTGCCAACTGGCGTGACGCCTGGCCATAATTTATATACAGAATATACACATCTGTGACAGCTCTAGAACAAACAGACTTAGTTGTGGTGTCAGCAAGCTCATTTCCACAAATACCGACATGACCAGAATAAAAAACAACAACAAAACTTGGATAGAGACAAAAGACAGTAAAAAGTGGGTCAATCGTTTCTGAATATCGACGCGCCAACAGGGTGAAAACTGATGTTAAGTATGTTCAGAACCAGTACATAGCTAAGGTAGTCCATGTAAATAGTACAAAAGCTTAACTACTGTGGTAATCATGAGTATCGAAGTTATGCTTAACGTTATAAACCTTCAGACTTACTACTGTGCAATAAGGACATAATATGAGCTATTGGCTAATTAAAAAAATAATTTGGTGTTAAATAACAAATCAATAATTTTGTTTGTTTCTAGTAAAGCAAAAGCTACACAACTGGCTGTCTACTGTGGTAATCATGGGTATCAAAGTCAGTTTTTAGTATTATAAACCTTCAGACTTACCACTGTGCAACGATGCCATAATACAAGCTATGGGCTAACGAAAAAAAATAATGTAATGTTAAATAATAAATCTATGTGAAATGTCTCATAACCAAACGAGTTTAAATTTGATAAGCCAAGTGCTGTAGTACTAGGCAAAATTTTAAAATGTAAAAATACGGTTTTATTGTTATAGAGGTAAAGTTTTGCATTCAGCAAACCAAGTAAATTACATGCAACACCATTCGTTAAAATTCTGAATTAATTTTAGTAATTATCATTGCATTTTGTTATAATTTGAAAAGTCAAAACATTTTGTTAGCCAAAATTTACTGAATATCTATTTGAAAAGGGGGAAGTGCTTCGCCCTTTCAAGCCCTGCCATAACGCTCTTTATTGTATGTTCTTTTTACACAACCTCAGTGCTTAATATTTTAGTCCTTAAGTGTACTTAACTTGTCTTTACACTCGACACATCTTATAGACTGTCTCGTTTACTTAAGATTCAATGACATTCCAGAAATAACTTATTTACTCTAATCGTCCATGGTTTACTCTAACAAGTTAGGAAGACTGTTACAGAGGAGAACAATAAGGTAGTCTAATTTAAGTTATGTTTTAAGTGTTATGTTCCATGTAACATTTGTCACATTGTCAGACCAACTATATCATCATATTTAAGGTTGTTGTTGTTTTTCTGAACTTTGAAGACACACCCTTTTTAAGCTTCATAAATTGTACCTTTATATTGCACGTTATATCGATAAATAACAAGTTTACTTTTATTTCTTAATACACAAACAAATGCTTCTATTCTGTCGATAAATATCGTTACTACCAGGTATCAGCTTAAATAAATTATGTACTTATTTTTATTGGTTTTTTAATTGAACAATATTACTTCAATGTTACACACAAATTTATAACCATTGTTACGTATTATAGTTTATTTTGGATGAGTTTCCGACTTGCTGTACCAGGTATGCTAGGTACTACAATTTCAAATATACAGAAGTTTTAATTTTAATTTAGCAGTTACTTGAATTTCGATATGCATCAAATTTATTATATTTGCTGACAATATTTATACACACAATTTTCTTTCTTAGTGCAAATGTATTTTAATAGTTTGTTTGTTTTTTAATTTCGCGCAAAGTTACTCGAAGTTTATCTGCGCTAGCCGTCCCTAATTTAGCAGTGTAAAACTAGAGGGAAGGGAGCTAGTTATCACCATCCACCGCTAACTCTTGGGCTATTCTTTCACCAACGAATAATGGGATTGACAGTCACGTTATAACGCCCCCACGGCTGAAAGGGCGAGCATGTATGTTGCGACGGGAGTTCAAACCCGCGACTCTCAGATTACGAGTCGAACGCCTTAACCCACATGGCCATGCCGGGCCGTATTTTAATAGACAAACAACAATACAATTGATAATAATAATGGACATTACAAATAATAATTTGTAAACAGCAGTTTTATAAACTTACAGACAATACTGAATTTTATATCCAGTATAGATCTGAATATTGTAGTGGCGACCCAGGTCCCCGAAGAGCAAATTAATTTTGCTTGAGCTAACACTATCTTTCTTGGCTAGTCTCACACTAGTTACAAGCTAACTTTTCCGGCGAATATGTTCTCGTAGAAATAATAACGTCTGAAGTAATTCATTGAATTTGAATGATTTGTAATCTATAAACGTTACTGGTCAAATTTTGTAGTTTTTTAACCAACAAACATTAACTACAATTATAGCTACCAAGGCTTACACTATACTTACTGTAACTGGCAAACAAACAAAAAATATATCTCGGCGAGTCGGTTTTATACACCAATCACATGAGGTTCTCAAACTTTTAACAATGTTCAAAAACATGGTAGCGTTTTGGTAAAAAAATATTGTTGATTCTTATTTACGAGAACCTTCTACATATTTAGAGAACAGGCAGAACTTGTGCAATACACATCTAACAATATACCTCACATGTATCAAACTAAAACAAATGTAGGTATTAAAATAAACGTATAACAGTAAATACGTTACATCTATCAAACTATATTAGTAGTCATCCTTGTACTTGCGCCTCCAAGGGAGGTCGCCTCACACTAATTGCCCCCCAGTGGCTCAGCGGTATGTCTGCGGACTTACACGCTAAAATCCGGGTTTCGATACCCGTGGTGGGCAGAGCACAGATATCCCATTGTGTAGCTTTGTGCTTAATTCAAAACAACAAGAACAACAACTCAGCTGTCTCAGCTAGGAGGAGATGTCACCAAAGAAGATGACATCATAGTTTCACAAGATGTTAGAGAAGTGTAGCTAGGCTGCCATGACATTATCCATCCATGAAGTGGGACTAGCATAACATGTCTCTACATGAATATATTTAATAAGTATAAAACACTAATTAATTAGTTAATTAATTTTCCTAACTACTTCAGTCATCCTAAAATAATGATATCACGAAATAATGAAAAGTTACTGTTTGATGTCTCAGTATGACTGTATTTAATAAAATCTGTTTCAAACACTAATGTATTAGTTATTTAAATTTCCTTACCACTTAAATCGTCCTAAAAAGGATGTTTATTACTCACTTATATTTGTCCTATACATTTTCTGTTATGGCAGCCCTGCAACAGGTCCATAAATAACACGATTTCTGCTGAGACTTTGTGGAACTATAACGTCATCATCTTTAGTGATTTTCTCTCCCTCCTTGAGGCAGTTAATCAGCATGAGGCAGCATCTTTTTGTCGCTCAAGTACAAATATAACAACTTACGTTTCATAAAAATAACTTTTGAGTAATTTAAATCAAAATTTGAAATAAAACATATGTTCATCTTATTTTCATAATGTACACAGCAGAGAGTTAATGAAAGTTCAATTGAAGGTAAATGGAGAATAAATTTAAAGTAAATGGAGGTTCATAATAATGAAAACCCCATAGCATTTTGAAGAATTCATCACTTATTGCTACAAATGATAATAAAATGTTTTTGTTCACCTTCAGCTAAACCTGGTCAATAGGCTCATATTTCTTCAAGTTTGTAATAAGCAATTCTGCAAATGCAATATCCTGAAAAAAACAGATAAACAGGATCTTATAGTTTCTAGGTTGGGTAGTGATATTTTTACGAACTGACAACACTAAAATCCGGGACTAGATTCCCTGCAGTAGACATAGCTGATAGCTTTATGTGACTTTTCTCTTAGAAAAATAAAAAAACAAAAGTATTGTACAAATGAGTGACCAGCGCACGATGTAAGATCACAGAGAATTACAGATGTGAAAGTATTATTTTATCATTGAGTAAAATACGAATAACTGCTATGATTAACAAACAAAACCAGAAAATTTCAAGGTTTTTACAATTTACAGAAGACAAGTCCTTAAAGCCTGGCGGTTTGGTGCGGATTTCTAATTCCCATCACTAAACATGCTCGCTCTTTAGCTGTGGAAGCATTAGAATGTATTCGTTAGTACTAGTTTTCTTTGCTAAAAGAATATTCAAGTGTTGGCTTTGGGTGACTCTGATGCCAAGCAGAGTATTATTTAAATGGCACCTTATTAAACATTGAGAAGTGAACAGAAGCTAAACATCCATCACATAGATAATTGGTCAGTATTAATCTCTTGTTGTTGAAGTAATATGTATTACCACTTGGTTATGTGAACAGCAACCTAAGTAAAAAAGTTTAAAATTGGACGAAAGACGAAGCAGAAAATAAATAGATGAAGGTGAAAACCATAAAGTAACTTTTTTGGGATAGTTAAAAGCGTTAAATCACAAAATAAACAACAAAATTAGAATATCATTAACAATGATTTGCAAGTTGCTCTTGAGTAAAATTTAAATTGGTTGGCGTCCAAGCGGATGACAGAAAGCAAAACAAGTTCACACTAAGACTATTGCCTGAAAGTGTGGTTTAGAAATTCAAAGGTAAGACTGAACTAAGAAGAAAACAAGCTCGCAAAAGAAGCTGCCATATCAAGATCCATCAGAATTCTAGTGATAGGATATCGACCTTGTCTGGACTAGTAGGGCAACCAGGAAGTGTTTTCACAGACAGTCAAAAGAAATGAAACTGCCGAAAACCAAAGCACCATTTATTATATTTGGGAGAAGCAAAAGTTGGAGAATCAATAAGCCATTATAGAACCAAGCGGCCATTGGTAGCATTAGTAAAGGAAGTCTCTTCTACCTTCTAGGAGGTAGTCGGTCTCCACAAGAGGGTCAGCACCTGTATTGTCACCTAATGTTTAACTTAATTTAATTCATAAATATACATTTGAAAACAAAACCGACATTTAACTTCATAAACACCATTATAAATAATGCATTGATTACAACACCAGTAGAGTTAGTAAAACAATATATATTTTTTGCACATTTAACGGCTACACATAATAATTTGTTGAAGTTTTTCCCAGTCTGTTACCAGGCTTTAGTAAATTTCTAGCATGGAGGGTAGACTGTTAACTACCGTTTTTATTTCTGTGTAAAGAGGTTATTTATCTCAGAACAGTAGACATGGTTCTTGTATTCTACTTCTTTTGATTTAGGGTACGATTCTTTGAGGTACAGAATTGGTAGTAGTCTGGATAACTTTCTGGTTATCCATCAAATTTAAAAATTGATTTAAAATGTCACGTGTTTCTGTGCTAAAGAAATCGTGATTCCTGAATTTTTTTAAAAAACATTTCAGTTCAACCATTATTGTATCACATTTAAAAGCATGACGATGATGATTATAATGTAGAAAAAAACAGGTTTCATCATGGCTTATGGAAAGATACAATGAATGATTATTTCTTGGTTATACAAGACTACTTTAACTGGTAAAAAATAACTTTCTTCTCAGTATCAGAATAATAATCAGAGTAAATTTGATGTTAAAAAAAGATGTTTAGAAAGTTATGAAAAAGCTTTAAGTTAACGAGGTTATAATTTTATATTCCAAAAATATCAGCTATATATACCTGCACTAAAGATCCGGTTGAGACTTAGTGTCTATCAACCAATAGGCCCGAGTCACGCCAAACATGCTCGCCCTCCCAGCCGTGGGGGCGTCATAATGTTATGGCAATCCCACTTTCCGTTGGTAAAAGAGTAGCTCAAGAGTTGGCGGTGGGTGGTGATGACTAGCTGCCTTCCCTCTAGTCTTACACTGCTAAATTAGAGACGGCTAGCACAGATAGCCCTCGATTAGCTTTGTGCGAAATTAAAAATAAAATAAATAAACAATAATCAAACAATGGCTTGTACTCTTGACTTCAAACATGCTTAAAAAATAATAGTACAGTTAGTATCAACTCTGCTACCCATGGGTTATTTGTAGATGTTGTTGTCCGAAGAAAACTAACTGGTTGAAAAGAGGAAACTATAAAGATAAATGATGGTAATTATGTTTAATTTAAAATCTTCAAATAAAGTATAAAACAGCATCGATATTTTCTTTAAAATAATAAGGGATATAAATCTACCGTTTTCAAGACAAATAAAAGAATATAAATACTTTGACAATGTAGGATTCGTTTCCTCGTGTTAATAGTATGTTTTTGTATATTAAATCCCCATAAAGTCGTGACTTAATAAGTCTTGCTGTTTTCTTCTCTTTTTTTACAATTCCAGATACCCAGTTTAAGCCAAAAACAATGACTATCAACCAATGAGGCTTTAAAAAAGCATAGCTGATAAAAAAACAATAGCGTCAATGAATATACATATTTATATACATTTCTCTATAGTAATAGGGTACAATACCGACTGGGCGTTTTAGTGAGCTGAAAACTGAGATAGAATCAAATAAACTTATGGTATGTTAGAGTTTACAACTGAATTTGTTAATAAAAACTATTACAATATATTTCTTTCATTTGTCGAATTACAAGTGATTTATGAAATGAACTGATTGACACAGCCTGTAAGCGTCTCAAACAATAACAGTACAACATTTCTACTTTTTTACCAATTTGACGAATAATTTTTTACTAGTAAAATTATTTGGAAAAATTCCACTGTAGGGAAAAATCGAAAGACGATTAAATATGAAACGGTTCACTAACTGAAACTGATTACAGATAAAAACATATATCTGTATATATATTACTTCTTTTTAAGAACTATGAGTTATAATATTTGTTCCTGTTATAATATATTCCACATATGAAACATTTTCTGTATTTAACTCACATTGAAATAACATCATTAAGCGAGCTAAACAGGCGAATTTCTACAGTCAGAGTCAATACGTGGCACAGCCTTAGGCATTTTGCTTTTATCTCTCAAGATAAAACGCGATAAATTGACTTAAGACGACTTCAAATGATCACTTTAACATGAATAAGGTGAAGATATTTGAAAAGTAGAATTTTAAAAGATTTTTAGTACTTGTCAGAGAAGTGCAATATAAACTGATACAGAAGTATCAAAATTATAGATTTAAGAAGTAAATAGAATTAACTAATTTTCACTGTTATAAAAGTCATATTGGTCCCCTGTTTTTGAAATTATCATGATTTAACCTTGTTATGTGATAAAATCCTATCACTTTTAGTTGTTGTTTTCATGAAAAAACGAATTTATCTCACGTTAAACTCTGAGAACATCAAGTCTAGTACTCCTTTCTTTCTCCTGCAACCTCATGACATTCTGTTAAATAAAACAGTCTGAAAGGTCAAGTGTCACCGAGTAAAGAGGTATCAAATCAGTGTTATATATTTTGATTTAATAAGCTACAAGATATATGATACTGATCTACGTATCTATTTTCTGGTTAACGAAAAATTACACGAGGATAAATCAAATGCTTACAAATTATGTTTGAAATGTCTGAATAATGTGCACATAAATGGACAAAAATATTGATTGTAACTATAACCTAAACTATTTGAATAAGATACAATTGAAAGATATTACAATATATTCAGTAGCTCATATATTACTTTACAAAATGTCATAAATATAAAGTAATCTATATGCTTTTATTTGTCTGTTTTCACTCAGGATGCACACCTGTAATAGCTGCTCAAATAAGAGCAAGAAAGTAAAATTTCTGTAAAGAACAAATGTAATCTAAACACTTTTTATATGTAAATTTTGTTGCAGATTGAAAACGTTTGTTCTCATAAACGCACATATATATATATATATAAGTACTCTCAAGTTAGAACATTTTAACTCAATATCATTACAAACCTGCATTTTTCTAAGCTTTTATTGATTAAATAATTTTGAATTGGTAAAAATAATTTGGTAGTCTAATGCAATAATAGTTTTTATTGTTCATAGCCACACAAAGACTCAGTATGCCCAGGTGGTTAGCACACTCGACTCTTATCCTGAATGTTGCGTGTTCGAATTCTCATCACACCAAACAAGCTTGCCCTTTCAGCCGTGGGGGCGTTACAATGTGGCGGTCAATCCCACTTTTTGTTGGTAAAAGAGTAGCCCAAGAGTTGGCGGTGGGTGGTGATGACTAGTTACCTTTTCTATAGTCTTAAATTGCTAAATTAGGAACGACTAGCGTAGATAGCCCTTGAGTAGCTTTGCCCGAAATTACCAAAACAAACAAACAAACTCAGAAGACTTTATAAATAAATTTAATGTAAGTTTAGGACGTCAGGTTCTTAGCAAAAAAATTAATTAAGTTTTTAGTGATTGGCAATAGAAAACATAAGAGTTTTTCATTGTAAAGATAATTAAAAATTGAACTTTAAAACTTTTTGTGTGAATGGCCTTTAAAATAAGATTAATACACTAACACTAACACTTTTTTTCTTGGTGTCTTCACGCGTCACCAATTTGTTACTACTCTTGGTTAATTATCCGTTATATTGGGCAATTCCAAAAGATTTATATATTCTACCAAACAGCATTTATTCGATTTTGGAAGAAGACAAAAAACAATCGCCAAGTTACGATTCGTACAGGATCACTGAGCAAGATAAAAAAAATGTCATTAAATAAGAAAAACAGAACTGAAGAAGTAAGAAATTTTCTTTGGGTTGCAATAATTAGCCGAAACTCATGCATTATAAACATGTGCTACTTTTGGTAATGTTAGTTTAAGAAACAACAATATGATCAACTATTTCTTAACAGAATAGTAATTGGCAATGTATAACCGTCTTTATTCGTTTTTAAAGGCACTGCTGTAATAAGTAAAGGATTCGTTCATTTTGAATTAACCACAAAGATACAGAATGTTCTCTGCCCATTCAAACTCTGGTTTTTAGCCGTGTGAGTCCTCAGACATATCGCTTTGCCACTGGAGGGCACATTAGTGAAGTTCTACGATTGCTTATGCTCTCTGATATGTTATCTCTCTTCATGAGCATGCTATTCCATCTATTTTGTTATTTCATGTTGTTACACTGTCTGGCTGGACATTCGTTAATTAATTTATTTATTAGCAAAATACCTTGATCATGTAATGTGTGAAGTAATTGCGTGAACTATATAAATACAAGAGGGGATTAAAGTCACAGCAAAGTTAATTTGAGATAATGGGTAAGAGCAAAACACATCTCAAACTTTTGTAGAGGTATGTTGCAGTTGCCCATCGAGTAAACAAGTTCTCATCCAAGATGGTTTCTTTAACAGGTTTGTTAAAAACATCTGCCACCAGAGTATATCATTCGTGATAATTAGAAGAGTAAAGAGAATGCAAATAAGAAAAACATTTCTACCTATCAACCACCGATGAAAATTCGAAAAGTTTGTAAAGATGTCAGTTTGTGAAACAGTTGAATGACTTTAGTTGAAAATTACCAGTCCAAAAGTTGGTGACCTCATATCAAACAGGAAAATGGTGCAACAAAGGAGCCTATAACACAAAATGTTTAAAAATAATGACAAAAAGACTGTGATGTGATGCAGTTAGTCAAGTATCATATTTTCTTTACGGGTGTGTGTACTATTCCTGAAATTCATGTTACTAAAGGATTGTGTTGGTACCGTGTTTCTACACGGTTCTTCATTTCTACTTTGATGAATAAAGACTATTCCAAGATATTGATGCAACAATCCAATGTGCTCATTGTATCCGAAAAGCATCGCAAACCCTTCAATCATTTACGTTAACCAGCATTATCACCAAATCTCAATTACTATTGAGCATCTCTGATATGAATTTACCCATAGTAATTAATCCATTACTAATATCTGTGAACCTTGTCACTTTAATCATTCCTAACATTTAAAGTTATTTTATAAATAATTATATAAAAATAACAGAATATTTTTTATAATAATTTGTAAACTCGCGGATAGATTGAAGGCGCAGCAAATTTAGTATAGTTTCGTTGACTTAGTTGAGAATGCCATAATCATCATAGCCTTTATTTATCTATACGCTTTCTTCCTAGAATTACTTGTCGAGATTATAACTTAGTTTAATTTCTTTATATAATTTTTTTTATAATGAGCCTGAGATATTTCAGTATTACAACATTAAAAAAGTTTTTGTAAATGAAAAATATTGCTCTGAAGCAAATTGGAGATCAGTGACTAGTTTTCTTGTTTTTTTTAATTTTGCACAAAGCTACACGAGGGATATCTGCGCTAACCGTCCCTAATATTGCAGTGTAAAGCTAGAGAGAAGGCAACTCATCATCATCACCCACCGCTAACGCTTTGGCTACTGTTTTACAAAATAATAATGGGATTGACTTTCATATTATAACACCCCCACGGCTGAAAGAGGAAGCATGTTTGGAGTGACAGGGATTCGAACCCATTACCCTCAGATAACGAGTCGAGCGTTTTAACCACCTGGCCATGTCGGGCCAAAAAGGAATCAAACCACTGATTTTAACGTTGTAAGTCCTTAGACTTACTGCTGTCCCAGCGGGGAACTCAGTGACTAGAGGGAAAGAGTTGTTTTACTGCAGTTTTTGTGTTGAATTTATTTTTTATTTGATTATGCTGTTTCGGTGAACTTATAACGCTAAAATATAGCGTTTAACTCCCTGCAATGGATTGTTTGTTTGTTTTTGAATTTTGCGCAAAGCTGCACGAGGAATATCTGCGCTAGCCTTCCCTAATTTAGCAGTGTTAGACTAAAGTAAAGGCAGCTAGTCATCACCACCCACCACTAACAATCTTGGGCTGCTCTTTTACCAACGAATAGTGGGATTGATCTTAACAATATAATGCCCTCACAGCTAAAAGGAGGAGCATGTTAAGTGTGACAGGGATTCGAACTCGCGACCCTCGTATTACGAGTCAAGTACCCTAACTACCTGGCCTTTTCGGGCCCCTAGCGTTGGATGCAACAGATATTGAAATGCGGCTTTGTTTTACAACGAATAAACTTATTTAGTTTGCTTATGGTGCCCCCCCCCAGTGGCTCAGCGGTATGTCTGCTGACTTAAACGCTAAAATCCTGGTTTCGATACCCGTGGTGGACAGAACACAGATAGCCCATTGTGTAGCTTTGTGCTTAATTCAAAAAACAAACAATGCTTATGGTGAGTAACTACAGTTATCTCTCCCTAGCCTTAGACTTATTTTTAAGTTCCTTTTTTATTTTGCTATTTGTAGTTAGTTTTATTCCGAGTTTTCAACTTTGTTTAGACAATGATTTTTCTTTTAATTATCATTCTAACTTTAAAGTATTTTTATAAGATATTATTCTGTTTTATTATTGTGTATTTTAATTAAATACCCCCCGCTAGTACAGCGGTATGTCTCCGGACTTACAACGCTAAAATCAGGCGTTCGATACCTCTCGGTGGGCTGAGGAGGTAGCCATTTGTGGCTTTGCTATACGAAAAACACACAGATTTTAATTGAATTTTGTCATTTTAATGCTGTTGTTCTGCGCTGCACTTTATTTTTTAACAATTTTAAACGATCTTTGGTCTCTCGAATATGGTTTATGCGATTAAGTCTTCTCATAATTGAAGCGGGATTTTTACTACAGCAAGAACAGCGCCACTAATAGTAATTTCATGCAATTTGTAGGAAAAAAAATTTAAATTAGACATTTTATCAGAATCAGTTCGTCTGTGAACAACGAAATAAGAATTGACAAAGGAGTACGAACAATAACTAAGATATTTCTGTAGCTGGTCACGTGTTCAATAGAGATAACTTACAACATTATTTTATTTTACATATCTGATAAAATAAATAGCGTTATACAGTTGTGTTTGAAACTTTAATGTATAATGCCCCCGCTAGTAGAGTGGTATGTCTCTGGATTTACAACTATAAAATCAGGGGTGGGCTGAGGAGATAGCCATTTGTGGCTTTGCTATACGAAAAACACACACACACAGTAATGTATAAAAAGGTAGTAAAATTGTTTAAAAGGTATAATTTACAGTGAAGGTATTTAGGAGAAAAAATATGAATTTAAACACGCACTTGTATAAAATAATCATTAATACCTTCTTGTAAAAATATTGTATTAGAATACCAATATACTTTTTATAATATAAGCCACTTTTTTA
The DNA here is from genome assembly GCA_011833715.1 of Carcinoscorpius rotundicauda. NCBI lineage: Eukaryota > Metazoa > Arthropoda > Merostomata > Xiphosura > Limulidae > Carcinoscorpius > Carcinoscorpius rotundicauda. The sequence goes on along the minus strand of CM022394.1, from coordinate 45,932,297 downwards.
ACAGTGTTCAAGATTTCTCAAAGTTAAGGTTTCGTTTGTTCATTCCAGTACTTGTGGTGTAATTATTTTAATAAAGTAAACATGATTTGCGAAAAACCTTTTTTTATAATTCACATTGTCCTTTTTCCTTGTGCAGCAGAGTTAAATGGAGAATGTTTAAACATTCTTTGTATTTCATAAACTATGATATTTTATAATTTTATTAAAGTTTAAAAGAATGTAAATCACTTTCAATCCTGACGTGTTTTAGAATGAACGTTAATTATAGTTATACATCGTTAAATTGTTAGCGACTATCGCTGTGTTCTTCTGCTTGCCGTTTTTATTTCAGACTTTTAATTCTATTAGCAACAAGTTGAATCTAGTTAATGTGCTTTAAAACCTATTAAGTATGCTTGTTTCTGATAAGCTGTGTTTAAGGATCCGGAACAAATCTGATTAATAAAGGCTGATTGTTTTTTAGATTCACTCCTCGATGTCCTCAATGTCCGCTTATATTTGTTCAATACTTCTTTACACTATTTCTTCTACATTTTTTTCTCCATTTTGATAACGTTTGAAATAATCGACCTCTTTTTTATAAATCGTTGTAAAAATCCCTCTCTGTAATCCAAATGAAATTTTTGTTCCTTTCTCCTCTTTTTTTCATCTCAAAGAAGTTTAGTTTAATCTTTTTCTAGCTGAAGAAATCTGTAATGTTAGCTCCAATAAGGACTTGTTAATAAGCTTTGTAATATTTTTTTACTGGTGCTAATATTTATCAATCTTATTTTACCCAAAAATTCCATTTTGTAAAGTAAACGTTTTTCTTTTTCGAAAAATTTGACCATTTGCCTTTGCTTTTAAATGCAAAGAAAAAACCCAGAATCTTTTGCAAGTATTTTAGTAGACCTTAATAGGAGACTAACAAATGCATAAGGTTGAGGTGCTAAAAGCCTTGAAGATGATTATATTAAGGATAGCACTTTATTCAGAAATATTTGAAAAAACGTAAAGATGTCTGACTGGTGAGACAATTTAAAGAAGTAACGTGTCACAAACTTTTCGGTAAGAAAATAAAATGACTCAGATCTCCTCTTAAAAAAATGAAAGACTTTACGTATTTATTTTACAACACGTGAGTATCTTATATTTTACCTATTTCTTTCTTTTTTTGTTTAGAAAGCTTATTATGACATTTCTCTGATCCCCAAAAATTGCCTTCTCCTTACGATTAGGTGCTCTTGATAGAAAGAAGAACATATTATGTTTAAATATTTGGTACAAAACGCCCTAGACAAGCATAAGAAATAGAATCGCTGTAGTTTATAGCAGTGAGAATACCTAGAGAACAAATATAAGATTACAAAGGTACGCTTCTCAAAAAACTGTTTAGTCCTGATAAACACTTGTAAGTTTTGTAAAACTGTTATTGGTTTATCTCATTGATGAAGATAGGATGTAGATTTTACTTTACTTATTAGAAAGATCCGTGATTCACATATATTTTGAATTATAAAGCATGAAGAGATGTTCTCTGTAAGCCCCAGTGCCACAGCAGTATGTTTGCAGACTTACACCGCTAGAACTCGGGTTTCAATACATGTGGTGGACAGAGCACAGATAACCCATTGTGTAGCTTTATGCTTAATTACAAATAACTTTTCTATTTCTCTAATGTTATCAGAAATTAAACATGTAAATTACACAACTGATAATTTATTTTTTCACAAATATTTGTAAGGTAAGATGTTAAAACAAATAGAGCAAATATTCGCAGAGCAAAATAAAGTATGTTAGAAATAGAAAACAGTTCTAAAAAGACTAAATCTTTCAGAAGCGTTTAACGGGGTCACCGTTAGGAATAAGAGCTAAGATTGGATAGCAAGTTAAATACCCGTAACACTCAATTTACATAAACATTCATTACACACTCAGTGCCATCTTAATTATTAATACAATTCTATAACGGTCTTTTTATTACCTTGATTTATTTTGTTCTTTTACAACTGTGACATTTCGGAATGAAAGTTACCCTATAATATTTATCTATTATGCTTCTTGTTATTACTGAAATGTGTAAAACATATTGTAAGCAAGCCCCCATACCATCAGCTCTACTATTTCCGTGTAACCTTGTATATAGTGAACATAAAGATTAAAAAAAATACCGCTTTGTTTAGTATACAATCTGTCAATAACCTTGTAAGCATAGCTTCTCTACCTAGCTACATCTTAAGTCACAAATGCAAGTCCATTTTTTTTAGTGTTCTAAATACAAACCTGAAAAAGACGGATAAATTTTATGGGCAGGGAGAGATGCGATCTGTTGTGTTGTGGAATGACTACCCAAACTGGGTTCGTATAAACAGAAGTTAAGATAAAACCCTCATCCCGTTTGATTCTTATACTGAGAAAACGTAATGGACCATATTTTTCAGCCTCCAACGCAATCCGAATTAAGATATCGAAACTACGTTAATCCTCCACATATTTTAATCATGTATATCAAAGAACTGACATGGGAAATATTTAATGATATTTTTTTAAAATTTAAACATAAACCACTCACATAATTATACACAATAACACAAGGACACACAATAACTAAACCTTTAATCTGTCTGAAGATTTTATCCCATACTCTGAAATAGACAGTGAGTTAATGTAATGCGAAAACACATTTACTTTCCATTGTTATACTTTGTATCTGCTTGAAGACAACCTTCTTGTAGTTCAGTGGTAAGTTTGAGAATTTACAATGCACAAAATCGTGTTTTGATATTCGTAGTGGAGCTTTGTGAAGTAAAAGATTAATAATCATTACTTTTGAAAACACAACAGAAAAAAAATTATATCTTCAGTTTTTCGAAAGAATGTGATATCATCAGATAGAGTTGTATAAACAATCAAGTAGAACGAACAACTGATGGATATTCTATTTAATGTAACAATATTAATAAAGACTTAAAATGGGATTTCAAAATGTTTCAGCTGAACCACATGCTATGAGTTTAATTTAGAGAGCAAACTGATAAAAAGTATAGAGATTAAAAGAATAATGTCTGTTGTAGAATCAACTTTCTATCCTTATCATATTCTCTTTGGTATAAATGATCTGCCGTCTCCAATTTCGTTGATCTTTTAAAGGCTTACATCATCAGGCAACCGATATGACTATCACTGTTATTTGTGTGATTTAATTTTATATTAACTAGGTACTTCTAAAATACACCCTTGACCTATTTCGATATCTCTTTTTGTTTTGTAAGTACACAATCTACTCAAGTTAATACAATACTCTACACAATACTTTGCGTTTCTCCTGATAAAGAGAAATAGACAAACTTTAACATACGCACTTATACACAAGCATACAGATTTATTTCTTTTGTTGCCAACGTAAGTCAAGTTTCACACTCAGAAAGAATTCTGTATTTCATTACACCGGACAGTGATATAAAGAACCTAAACATACATTAGGGAGTATACTTTCTTATCGAAAACAGACATTGCAAACAGTCTAAGTATTATCACAACCTTTCACTTTAATAGATATATAGATAAGATCTGTAAGTAAGATCAGAAGCTATAGAAAGCTGCAATGTCTTCAAGTTATTTCATCCGAGTTACACATGATAAAAACTATTTTGATATTTTAGGAACGCGTAACGAGCGTCTTCCTTTATGACGGTTGGAAATCAACACCTCAAACCGAGTGTAGTTCTCCATCATCTTAGTGAGTGAATTTTCTATACCTTTATCATTTATGTCGATATATTTTCTGAATAGTAAATGGTGGAACAGAATAAGTACATACTAGTGTATTCCTGGAAGGTATCATTGCCAGTTAAAGATAACCGCGAATCCTCCATTTAAGACATGTTTAGTAACACTGTGTCTGGGAAATATATGATAAAAGTCGTGCACATTTTTATCAAACTCTTTCCAAATCCAGAGATAATTTGTGGTAGATTTGGAGTTTAATGAAGTTCTAGAGTATTTAATTTCAATATATTTCTCACTCGATATTTTAGCAGACATGGAATATATCTATTTCCTGTAACTCATTCGTTTTTCCCATATTTCCTCTTTAGAAATATTTATAATAGGAAAGACAGTTGATAGCTTTAAGTACAAGGCAGAACTGTTTATTTCTATACAGTAAATAAGCGTGTATGTATAGTTGTGACAGAAATTTGTATTTCTTACCTGTGGTCCGGTATGGCCAGGTGGTTACTGACCTTCACTTGCAACTCGAATCTTTGTCTTACCAAACATACTCGCCTTTTCAGCTTTAGGATTGTTATAATTTGACGGTCAACTCCACTATTCCTTGGTAAAAGAGTAATGCAAGAGCTGTGCTAAATGAGCGATAGCTAGCGCAGAGAGCCCTCATGTGGCTTTGTATGAAATTAATTTGAAAGCAAATTTTTACCTGTATTTCATTTTATAGAAATAAAATCACTTACACATATTGAATAGTTTGTAATAATGCATTACCCCATTTCCGCACGCTGGTGCAGATTATCCATCTATATTGCTCAGATTAATTTATTTACAAATGACCACCTATAAGTTAGGTCATCTTCATATGTTTTCTTGTTTTCTAGGATGTACGCACATGTTAACACCTGATAAGTACGTAAGAGCTCATACTTAATTTATACATTTATTTTGTTAAAGTCTACATGTCTTATTTTATCTGCGTCACAAAGTTTATTGTGTTTTTGTTTAAATTTTTGATGGGTTGATAATAACTTGAAAGCAATAAATCCAACTAGTTTGACAATGAAATGATGGTTTGACGAGTGACATCACAAATTTTGATTTCTGCGGTACATCTTTATAACGAAATACGTCCAATTTATTGTAAATAATATCATAATTTGATAACCTGAATGCTTCTTTTTGTATTTTAATAACTTTTCAGATATAAACCTATCTTGGTTTGAGGAATGCAACAGCCAACAACTTGATTACCTAAAAAAAATCAATTTTGTTTGAAAAATGTCTTATTGGAGTAAGGCCTACATTTTTGTTTCAAAGGTAACAACACAGTTTAATGGACATATAATCTGTAATTTTGACAAAAGTTTCACAGAACAAACATGTTCATTGATATTGTGGTTTTGGCGCTCTAAGGCTGTGAGGCTCATTAATTCCGATATCATTTAGTTCAGTAAAGTTAGCATGAAATAAATTATATATAAAAGTTTTACTTAACTAATTAAAAACCTATCTGAAAAGTTCGTATCTTTTGTTTTAGTAAAACTACGTCGCAATGAAACGTGTTTTTGTTTTAGTCATGCAACAGCTTGACGAGCTCAAATCTGTCGTTTGCTGTTTAATAGTTTAATAAAGAGATGGTTATAATTACCTTTCTATTTATAAAAAAAAGGGTTTAAAAAGTATACGTTTTTTTCGTTTAATTATGCGTCATTACTAGAATGAAGTTTTCTTCAATACCTATAACCAACAAGTTTCGTCGTACGTTATAAAGATGTTACAACGTGACCATGATCAACTAACTTCATTATATGTTTTAAAAGTATTACCAGTATTAAGATGCCCTCGGCAACGGTAACTAGAAATAGTTGTAGTATATGATGACGAGAAACTCACTTGAAGAAAATAATATATTTATTTGTAAGCTCTCTTTGTTGACCTGAAGATGGCCTAAGAAAGTTGAAATATTGTTCTATATTTTAATTAAAGTTTTATTTTTTTGTTGTTGTTGTTTTGAATTAAGTACAAAGCTACACAATGGGCAATCTGTGCTCTGCCCACCACGGGTACCGAAACCCGGATTTTAGCGTGTAAGTCCACAGACATACCGCTGATTCACTGGGGGGCAAAGTTTTAATACCAATACGAGGCGTCTTTAGAATACCGTTGTAATATACACTGAAATTAATACAACATATTTTATCTTCAATAATTTTTCAAAATCAAAACAGAAACGAATTTTATGGTTTGAATAACGTGAATGAAGTTATTGACCGAATTTCAGGTTCAAACAGTTCAGTGTACCTAGAAAGTTCAGGAACATTAAGTGGCTGTGATGTAGGGATATACTCGTAACATGTGTCTGTTTTTAAATTTCGCGCACAGCTACTCGAGGGCTATCTATGCTAGCCCTCCCTAATTTAGCAATGTAAGACTAGAGGAAAAGCAGCTAGTTATCACCACTCATCGCCAACTCTTGGGATACCATTTCACCAATGAACAGTGGGATTGCATGACACATTACAACACTTCAACAACTGAAAGAGCGACCGTGTTTGGTGTGATGGATATTAGAACCCGCGACTCTCAGCTTACGAGCCGAGCACTTTAACCATCTGGTCATGCCGACCGCTCGTAACATATCAATTCCTATCCAGTCAATGATTATTAACAGAACACTACGATAGTCTATTTCTATGAAACCCTTAACCCTTTTCGACCATGTCCATGGATTTATGCTTAAAGCCATATTTATATATATTTCTACTTCACTTATTTATATACAGAGGTCAGTTTGCTTATATTACAAGTTCAATTTAAATGTGCATCGTAGTTAATATACGAGTTTCAGTTACTTAGAAGTAGGCTGCATTTACAAAAGATTATATCACGTATTCATTACAATACAACTGTTTATATTACTTAACATAATGTTTTTTTAATAATTAACTAAACACTGTAGAAGTCTATCTGACAACCTGGGAATGTTCGCATAATTATGTAAAAAAATTATGGATGTTGTTCTGGGTATTCTATTGATTGAGAAAAGTAGTGTATTTTGAGAGGTTTGCTTTAGCCATATCTTTTCAAATTGAATGTTGAAAGTTGAACTGGTATTTATGATGTTTTCTGCAGGTGTTCTTCCGTTGTTACCAGCTGCGCGTCTGATGTTACTAACTTTACTTTAAATTTTGATTTTAGTATTAATTATAAGACTTGCCCCGTTGAGTTTTGAAACACATGTGTAACCGAAACTTTTGTTTGAGGTGGTGATGTCGAGAAAGTTTTCTTGAAGGTATAGGTTTGGTGGATCTTTGTTATTTTTTTAGATATTTTGTCAAGTATAGAATAGAGTTATATTAACATGTCACTTATTGCACCAATCTTCTATTAAGTAAAATGGACTAAAGTTTTCGGATACTATTGCAGATAATTATATATGTTTACCAAGGCGTGGCACTAATATCAAAATCAACCCCATTCTTACCGACGGTTCCATCTAGTGAACAAAAATTTGAATCTTTTAAAATACCCAACTGGAAGCGAAAAGTAAAACTGATTGTAACAGTATAATTATATGACATTAAAAACATGACAAGCATTAATTTTTTGCGTACGACATTTATCACCTCGTTTACTTATTTTACGAATGTTTGTGCATTTTCTTTTTACGTTAATGAATGTCCATACTTCATTTTTTTAAAACAAACGTGAACACATTGTTTGTACCAGCTTATCCTAGTCTTAGAAAGAAATATAAATACTAAAGAGAGTAACATTATTTTATATTTTTAGTGTTTTGGTTACTTAATTAGATCAGCGAATTGTCCCACGTATTTTTAAATATTTTACTATTAAAATTGAATAAAAACTCAAGCAACGTCAACTGAAAATGTGTACTGAAGTATTTTACATCTCGCATGCATTTTTAACAGCATTTCTTTGGGTATTTTAAACTTTAAATATTAGACACACTGTTAAAATTGATCAGATAATTATTCATTTTGCGGGGCAATTCAAACACCTGCAACTATGAAACTACAGTACTGTAACATACAACGGCGTAAGGATCTGAATTTTTAATTCTAGACCAAAACAAATTCAAAGAAAGTGTTAAATTACCTTTCTATCCCAGCAATATCTACAGTAACATCAGACTATAGACGGTGGAAGAAGAAACAAAATCAATCAGGTAGAAGTTTTGTCTCTGTTTATATGAAACCAGTAACAGTTTGGATCTCGTACTAAGAGATTTTATCTTTCCGTCTGACACCTTCTTCAACATCAACTACTTGACAAGATCAGGAAAAGCTGATGCAACAAACGGTGTAACACAGACATTGTGTTTCTTTTTTAATTTCGTACAAAGCTGCACGAGCTATCTGCGCTAGCTCTCCCTAATTTAGCAATGTAAGACTAGAAAAAAGGCAGCTGGTCATTATCACCTGCCGCCAGCTCTTAAACTACTCTTATACCAACAAATAGTGGTATTGACTGTTACATAATAACGCCAACTCGGCTAAAAGAGCGAGAATGTTTTGTGTGACGGGAATTCGAATCTGCGCCACTCGGATTACGAGTCGAGCGCCTTAACCACCTGGCTTGACATTTTGTCTATTATAATTTACAGTGTTCCCTCGTGTATCGCGGTAGATGAGTTCCAAAACCCCCCGCGAAAGGAGATTTTCCGCGAAGTGGGATCGCCGATTTTTACGTATATATTTATGTGCATTTAGACTTTTAAAACCCTCCCTCTACAACTATTTAACCCTCCCATTACAATACTGTTCATTATTGCTGAAATAATAAGAACAATTATTAAGATAATAAGCCTTAAAATTAAAAATTACATATCTTCAGCAGGTGGTGTCTTTTCGGGGGACACCACTTCCTCTTCTGTGGAAGGTGAATCGGCAATTTCTTCGTCGGTCGTTACAACTTCAGGAACAGTACTTGCCACCGGTACCCTTTCTTTCTTGCTCGGCTGGAAAAACATTGTTATTAGCAGTTGTTTTCTCTGCCTCTTTAGCCTATCGAAAATCATTTGATAAGGAGTCATCAGTTCTATTTTATTGCAAAATTGTATTGATCGAACCATATTGTTGTCCCATTCCTGTGAGCACTCCTTCACTTCGTTAATTAGTTTCATTAGTTTACCTAACCGCTCTAACAACCATCCACTTTGCTCGATTGTTTCCTCGGCTTCTTTCGGTGTTTCCTCTTCCTCGTCTTCCTCGGCAGCAGACTTCGTCAGTGCTTCTAAGTCTTGGTGGGCGAGTGGTTCGGATTCTAAGTCAATCAGTTCATCTACGTTTTCCTTCGTTATATCGGCAAATCCTTCAGCTTTGATTAACGAAGCTAACTGCACAGTTTTTTGAACAGCCGAGTGTTGGATTTCTTCAGGCGTGAATCCCTTGTCGTCGTGCACAATCTCAGGGCACAACTTCTTCCAGCTTGCATTAACGGTGCAGGGCTTCATCTCTTGCAATGCCTTATGAACATTTTGAAGACATGTAGCAATGGTGAAAGACAATCAAAATGGGTAGCTGTCATCGGCCGTCTTTCATTTCTGCACCAATTATAGCTCCTCTTGCACATCGCTACGCCATAAAGCTGATCTCGCGTAGCCTTCGCAGACGCACAATGCGTACATCTATAGCCTTTCCAGTTGGTTCTGTTTCCAATTTTACGCTGTTATAAACTTAAATATATGTTTATATCTCAAAATATACCTGTTTATTTTCTTTACACTATTAATTATATTTATTTTTAATATTTTAATGGTATTTAATGCTATATTTTAGATTTAATGTTTATTATTTTATATATATGTGTGGGGCTCGGCTGAGCCCGCGAAGTGGCGAGGGAACACTGTACATAACAAACGATATAACATAGAAATTATGTCTATTATCGTTTACATAAGAAATAGTGTAACACAAACATTATTTTTATGTGTATTATCACTCACACAATAAACGGTGTAACACAGACATTATATCTATTATCGTTGATATAACAAGTCTGAGTACTTTTGTCAACATTTCTGGAGTTTTGTAGAGATTTTTAAACTAACAAAATAAAATTGAAAAGGTTCGTTAGTAATCGTTTATGGAAATTATGGGTAATATGTTACGCAATATGTGTTTATGTTCTAAAATACAAAGAAATACTTTTGTTTTATTATACATCTTATATTTCCATCTAAATCCGCTTAGCTCAAGGTTTCTCTCAATTGATATATTCCTGAAGACGCCACAAAGGCTAAATGTTGATTATTAAATGAGTTTTGTTTGAATATGTTACTTTTTAAGAGCAAACTTTATTTAAAAAACCCTGGTTTTAAAGTTTCAAAAGTTGTATGCTATTTGTTTCTTACTCTATCCATGCAGTCTTTTTAAAATAAGAAACACTTATAACAGAATGGGAGAATATTTCAAAGATCAAATAATGTAAAAATTATTCAAACATTCGACGGCAAAGTGAGTTGATTGCAACTGATTTATAGAGAAACCTGAAGATGGGAACAGTTAAACTGGAAAACGAGCGCTCTGTGAAATATTTTCATGTCATCGTTTCTAAAAAAAATACAAAAATAAAATTTTTTTTGTAGACGAAGACAATTTCTATAAGAATACAATAAAAAAACAAAGTTTTGCATGATAGCAGTTTAAAAGGACAAATCAGATTTAGAAATTCCATTCAACATGTTCATGCAAGAACTAACATAAATTTAGAGAAATAAAACGCTGTTGACTCTACATGTTTTTTGGGTTTTTTTCACTGTTGTCATCTTAACAGGATTGTATGTTTATAAAGAAAGAAAACATCTAGCCAACAGCACATGCCACCATCTCTTGGACTATTTTAATCGAATAGTAAGATTTGACTGTCACTCTCATATCTTACACTTAGGCTGAAATTAAAGAAACCAGTCTTGAAACAACGAGACGTGACACTGGATTCTCAGTGCAGAATGCTAAGCTCATCTCAAGTTGCGGCTCATAATCGTTTATTTTTTTCTGGAAATGATGAAAATTTATTAGTAAAACGTTTTTATTTCTTAGCTTAATGTTTCAAGGTTATGTCATGAGATGTGTTTTGTTATTACAAAGCCACAGCGAGCCATCTGCTGAGACAACTGAGTGGAATCGAACCGTTGATTTTAACGGTGTAAATCCACAGATTTACCGCTGTACCAGCGGTGGACGTATGATGGGATAATAAGTAGTTTAAGAAATCGAAAGGAAGGTACAATTTACTAAATGATATAAAGATGTGTTAATTTAAATGTGATTTTTTTGAATTGGTAAAATGTTCTAGATCTCATTTGCCTCATAAAATATTATTTTAATTTTTATATATCTTCTATAGCTGTTCATTTCTTTAGAAAAAAAAATTGATCATATGCCAACATTCTGATCTGAAATGCATCACTTATAAACATTACACTGAAGTAAGGTATGAAATATAAGTAAATATATTACATAAGAAGTGTGTGTTTCTTTTGTGTATAGCAAAGCCACAAGAGGATATCTGGTCAGCCCACCAAGGGGAATCGAACCCCTGATTTCAGCGTTGTAAATGCGGAGACATACCGCTGTACTAGTACTAGCGGTGGACGTTACCTAAGAAATTATTACAATAAACTATTTCCAATTACTGTTTTGTCGTGTGTTTTTTTTACTGGGTGCTTATCATTAATCAGATATAAGTTAAACATCCGATACTTAAATATAAGAACACAAGAAAATGAAACATCTAATTATCGATTAAACACTTGAACAAATGAACTGAACGTAACACTTGGAATCTCGAGTATTCAAGTTCTAAGAGTGATATACAGTGATATATATTTTTCATTTAAGTTTATCCATAAATATTCACAGAGTTTCTTACGTTAATGAAGTTATCTTGTTCCGTATACATTGTTGAGAACAATGTCATGCTAATTATATTAATGAAGATGGTCTATTCAATGCCCCTAGTCGTTAATAAAAATGACCTATTCAGTGCCCCTAGTCATTAATAAAAATGACCTATTAAGTTCTCCTTGTCGTTAATAAATATGACCTATTCATTAATTAGTTTGTTTGTTTTGAATTTCGCGCAAAGCTACTCAAAGGCAATCTGTGCTAGCCGTCCCTAATTTAGCAGTGTAAGACTAGCGGGAAGGCAACTAGTCATCACCACCCACCGCCAACTCTTGGGCTACTCTTTTACCAACAAATAGTGGGATTGACCGTCACATTATAACGCCTCACGGCTGGGAGGGCGAGCATGTTTGGTGCGACTTGGATTCAAACCCGTGACCCTCGGATTACGAGTCGAACACCTCAACAAGCTTGGCTATGCCGGACCCCTTGTCATTAATAAAGATTACCTGTTCAGTTTTATTGATACTTATACAATAAACTTTATCTTACTGCAAGCTTTCTGTAATTTAACAGTTTTGTTGGCCTGGAATGGCCAGGAGGGTTAAGGTGTTCAATTTGTAATGTAAGGGTCGCGGGTTCGAATCCATGCGACTCGTAATCTGAGGGTCAGGGGTTTGCATTCCGGTCGTGCCAGACATGCTCGCCTTTCCAGCCGTGGGGGCGTTATAATGTGACGGTCAATCCCACTATTCGTTGGTAAAAAAAGTAGCCCAAAAGTTGGCGGTTGGTGGTGATGACTAGCTGCCTTCCTTCTAGTCTTACACTGCTAAATTTGAGACGGCTAGCACAGATAGCCCTCGAGTAGCTTTGTGCGAAATTCAAAAACAAATAATTTTGTTTTTAACATTTGGTTTTCCTTTACGATTCCTTCTCAAAAGATCTACTCAACACATATATACATGTAATACAGATATTTTTTGTATTGTATGAAAGTAATGGAAACTTGGAGAATCTATAAAGATTCGGTATAAAAGTTTGTTTATGTGGAGAATATTTTTTAGTCACAGGTTACAAGCTATGGATATTCGGACTCAAAATCCAGGAAGGTCTAATAAGGATTCAATGAATACTGTGAAACAGTCATAATAGAAACGAAAAAAAAAAATTAAGGATTATATAAAATGCACTGAGAGTCTAAAACTTGAGTGAATTTAATGTTAACCTTCGTTTTAAAAAAAAAAAAAAATATTTGGTTATAAAAGTTAATCTAAAAATTTTGTTACGATTTTCCGGACATTTTGATATGAAAAATTGTATATGTACATATATATAAATAGATGTATAACCAAAATACATACAACCTTCCGCCTATGAATAGATTATCTGCAAAATTATATTCTGAAGAATGACTTTGAAGTCACGAAACTTGTAGAAGATACTAAAGAAAAGAACAAAACAATAAAGTTTTATGATTGTATGGGATAGTATATATAAATGTAATTTAATCACTGTCATTTAAAAAAATCAAATATTAATACTTTAAAATAAATAACTTGATAAATCAAAAAGCTTAGTTAAAGAGTGGTTCTTGGACATTTTAACATAGATTATCTGTAGGACTACATCCCAAAAAGTAAGTTTTTAAGTCATAAAAAAGAAAATAATAAGAAAAAGAAGAGTTGAAAAATAGTAGTGCTTTGTTATATACGAGTAATTTAATCAGTATGCTTAAAAATAATCGAGCATTAGTATTTTAGAAGAAGTAGCTTGATAAATAAAAGAGATAACATTTCTATCAGGTTTTCCACTCTTTGTTTTGTTTATTGATTTCATGCCTTTGGAGACATTTCAGACGAATGTAAGAAAACGCAATTCGTTCTTCAAAATGCTCAAAGTTAAACAGTGTGTAAAACTAAAGTAACGACCCTTTGGGTTTAGTTTTAACGATCCATTTGCTCTTTTATATATCGACTTTAATGTCTTGAGTTTTCAAATTTTCTTTGTGTGTTATATCTGAAGTGTTAGGTGACATAACTTTGCGACAAGCGTATTTGACATCCCTATTGCAATATGTAATTCAAGAGATCGTCAACCTGAGTACTGTAATGTAGAGACAAAATGGAATGAAAAGAATATACATATTGTGCTCAGTTATATTGTTAAACGGAGCAAAATTAGTTTACGCTACTTTACTAGGTTAATCAAATCTACTTTTGTCTCGCTCTAAATGATATACAGATAAACAGAAAACTTTTTGTATTGTGTAAAAACTCACTAATATTAGTTTTCATAAAGTACATTTACATTTTTAGAACTATAAGTCTGATACGGGTTCTTGCAACGTACGATCCAAGCCTAAATGTTTATTATGTCAAAAAAACAAGTGTTTTATATATGCCATTCGTCATTATTAGAATAAAAAAATACATATAATAAACAATAAGAAGAAAACGTAAAAAAAAATTCTAGTTTACTACGTTACAATCGCATTATACATCTTTCAGCCACGTTTGATCTAGTTAATCATTAAAGTTAAAATTAAAACCAGCCTTTTAATATTATTTATATGGTTGACTAAACGAAATGGTGTGTGTATGTGTTTTTTATAGCAAAGCCACATCGGGCTATCTGCTTCGCCCACGTAGGAGAATTAAACCAGTGATTTTAGCGTTGTAAATCCGCAGACTTACTGTTGTACCAGTAATTAATATTACTGTATTACTGCTACATAAATTGGATACGTATTAACATTTAATTAACATCTAAATTAAAATTATCTGCTGTTTGAAATTTTAATATGTAGTATACGTAACATAATAAATCAGGAACTTGTCCGAAATAAATTATAATACGCAAATCTCTCTAATCTTTAATTTTTTACTAATTAATATATGGTAAGTGTAGCCGAATAAGGTAAAGACAAAACATTATGTGACGGTTTGACGAATTGGGTAACCATGGAGAATCCTTTGTAGTGTATAAAATGTTTGACAAGAATTGCAAAAAAGAAAACGCCTGTCTATGCTCATAGCTGTGGAAGTAGCTTCCAGTGACGTATGAGGACATGGCATACAAGCCACATAGCTTGAGATAAACAAGTTTCGGTTAGAGTTTGTATTCTGTCACATTTCCACTCTTTTTACGTGATGTGGCTCCAACCATGATGTTGTCCGACCAATTTAGGTCCGAAAGAGTGATAAGCTCACAGCTTCATGGTTTTATTCTGTGATAAGAAACTAGCATAGTTTCTGATTACTGCAGTGTCCTGACAGAAACAATTTTTATATTACGTATCCTTCTAAAATGTATTATAGCTTAGTAGCTCTTTCAACAAATTTCGCTTTGAAATCACAAAAAAGCTAGAAGATTTCTAACTTAACAGAAATCTAGTATTTTTTTGTAATTAATCCCAGCTCCTAGATGGTTTTCCTAAATTAAATAAAGTAACACATAATATTTAAATTGCTTTAGTATTATATGATAAATAGCGGATGTGATAATGGTGTAGAAATAACACTTAAAATCAATGATAAAACAAGAACAGTATTTAGTTAGCTGTTTCTTTAATCACGAAACTTCTCAAAAAGCGCTTTCCATGATTTTCAAGATGGTCTGCAAATTAGAACGTACTATTATTAAATAATTTTGATACGGAGAAAGAGAATAAGAATAAAATGTTTTTGTCATTTTTTGTTTTAGATGAATTTGAATTGTGGTCTATACAACCGCATTTTTAAGTACAATAGAAACCTATAAATTTTCATTAATAATTTTTCACTGTAAATTATGTGTACTTTTGTTTAACCTTTTGAGAAAATATTACCATTTTCTCAACGTTTTTAACATTAGAAACCAACATTGAAACGATATTTAAAATATGAAGATGACCCGAGAAGGTCAAAATGTTATTCTGTACTTTATTTTAATTAAACTTTTAATACCCATGCCAATCGTCTTAAAACCACTCACGAAACATCAGCAAGTTTAGTAAGGATGAAAACCTTTTAAAAGCAGTAATTTTATGATGTTTAGTTTATCTTAACATGTTTTGTTTATGAGCATAAGATACTCTTTTTATACTTAGTTATGTCACATGTAAGATAGTTATAACAATGTTACATATAATATTGCTTGAAAAATGCTAAGATGATTAGAATGTTTTTACAGACAATATTGCTTGAAAGATATAGACCTAGACATACAGAACACAATACCCAAGGATATTTTAACACGCTTCCAAAGTTAACGCATTTGAATTGCTTCACTTATAATATAAAATATCGTCATGATTTACACTTCATAGATGCATTTTAAGAATTATTTGATAAACCTAAATATAACGGTTGAGTACATGATAATAATTTGAAAATTGGATTCCTCTGAAAGTAAAATGTTAAATTATCTCGGGTCTCATTTTATGATATTCATATTTCGATAAAATAAAACGTAACCTATTTAAACGATGTGATTTATGTTTTTTATATCGAATAAATGGTCTTGAATTCTCTTTGATAAATTGTTTAGGCAGGGTATTCATGATGCAGTTGCCGTCCATTCTACAAAGGTCTTGAATACTATTTCAAAACTACGAGATCCGGCATGGCCAAGTGGGTTAATGCGTTCGAGTCGTAATCTGTGTGTCATGGGTTCGAATCCCAATTTCACAAAACATGCTCATCCTTTTAGCTGTATGACGTTATAATGTGACGGTCAATCCATTATTCGTTAGTAAAAAAGTAGCCCAAGAGTTGGCGGTGGGTGGTGATGACTAGCTGCCTTCCCTCCAGTCTTACACTACTAAATTAGGGACGGCCAGTGCAGATAGCCCTCGTGTAGCTTTTTGTGAAATTAATAAAAAACAAAACAAACAATCAAAACTACATTCACACAAGTGAACTTTAAAATTTGTAGAATAAGGATTATAAACATATTCGGTGTTTCACTATTCGTTGAAGGAAATAAAAGTGACAATGGTTAAAAATAATTTATAAAGTGCTTGATAAAAAGTATTGAATTTATAAGTTAGACGTGAGAGAGTCAGGTTTAATATTTTATACTGATCATAATTCATTATCTTCTTATGTCAGTATGAATAATAATAATAATAGAAATATAATTAAGTTGTATAAGAGCAAAATAATACATTTAAAAGTAGTGATAAATTTGACCCAAATTCTCCACTTAATTAGTGTAGAAGTAGATTTCCAGTATCACCTTCAAGCAGATAAAAGTACACAGTGTATTAGGTTTACACTGCAGGACTTGACAAGTACGTTGCCAAATGTCGAATGAATTTGCTGCAGTTTCAGTTATTTCGGTCTTCTTTCTTATAAAAATAACCAAACATTTTTGAAAAGTGGTTGGAGGGTTGTGGGTCTTTGTCAGTTTCATATATTTTCGTTTGTCTTGTTTATGATACCAGAAGTTATGCCCAGCTTCATCATAATACTTTTCGGATCCGAAGAGTTCTCTTTCGTAAGTATAGTTCCACCTTAAGGACGGAAGCATTCGTTCTAATTGGTTTCGGAATAGGTTTGGAGCTTGTTTCTCTGCTAAACATTTTATTACCCAAGTTTTCTTGTTCTTACAGAGAAAAGTGAGGGTTTTCCTTTCAGAGATGTTCTCGTTTTTGGGTCTAATATTTTTAACAATCTCTAAAAAAAAAAGAATATCTCTCCTCTGAAGAGTTTGATATATTTCTCAAGCCGTAAATCTATCCGTCGCGGCATTGCACTACGAAATGGTTGTAAATTCACCTTGAACTAAATATATAGATACTAAATATGTCGTCCGTGGCTCCAATGTTCACATGAGCGACGACATTCCATTGCACTACATTATAGAAATCTTTCATAAAGACTGCTGTAAACCCACTATAGAAACAATTGGACAAATGTAGGATCTCAGAATTTGTAAATAAACCAAGATAGCCAACATGTTAGCGGAGGAGAATTCATTGGGTGCTTCAAGAAACAGTCTTGTCTGTGATAGCTTAAGGTTTATACTTGGTCAGCAGAAAAGGAATACTTCATATTAAGCATAATTTAACGATATGTTCAACCATTAGAAAAGTAGTACTCTCATATTTAGCCAGTAGAAATGTAGTCCTACTAAGAATATTTATGTGAAGAATTAAAAAAAATACAAGAAAATGACTTCAAATCAAATTTGTGGAATTTCATTTTCCCTACTTTCAAAAATTTCATACGAACTCTTTTTTTTTCGTAAGACAGAAAGTCGTCCTTTTATTTCTAAATTATTACTAATTGCACTAATTGTAACACCATTAACCTTTTCTTTTGTTATCAACTGCTAAACGAAAGTTGAAAGGTCTGTTAAAAAGTCTACTTATTGTTATTCGTTTTACAATTTCTGTAGTAAAAGCCAAAGTAATTAGTGATGACGAGCAATCCACTTCAAGTATTATTGAAAAAAACCAAAGGGTTTCTGTCTCGATACTTCAAAGAAATAGAAAAGATAATTCTATAAAATTTCCTTTCACGCATTCGTGTTCATGTGCTTCTACACAAATTACTCGTTTCTGAATGCAGTAGATCAAAACCTGCAACATCATAACACAAAATAGTCATTTTCAACACAAGTCTTCGTAATAGCTATTTCATTTCAGAATTAGGATATACGATCAGTTTACTTTTACTTAATGACATCAAAAGATACAACACAAAAATACTGATGGTTTTATTTAAATGTTTACATATTTTTGAAGCAGCATCGCATATTATGTATACACACATTTATATGTATAATTAATGCAGTGAAATAACTTTTTATTACATTTGCATAATGAAATAAATTTTGAGAGCTGATTAACTTTATATTTTGTAGCTATTTATGATTGAAAACCAAAATACTAACGCTGTAAATTCCAATTAAACTAAAACTCAAAGTGAAATTACTCATTGTCATTACAGCCAGAAAATGTTTTTTGTTGTTGTACTTTCTCATCACAACACATAAACAATTAATTGTACATACTAGATAGTGGAAAATATTTTCTTTTTTAATCTCTTTAGTTGGACATGAAAACCTTTACAACCGAGAACCTTCTGAATTAACGGGTTGGTGTGTTATTTTGTACGCTTAAGCAGTTTGTCGTTTTCTGATATCTAGTCATCAGAAGCTCATAGGTTTTGTTTCAAATCTTATTCTTTCAGGGTCACTTTAAGTTCTTTTAAGCTGTTCATTCTTCCATCATAAGGTTTATGTTCCAATCAAACCACGTACCTTCTTATAATCGTGTAATTCCTAATGTTACACGGTGAGTAACGGGTTTAGCGTGATACGCTTATTTTGCTACTTACGCATGTTTCAGTTTGATGCTTGTTACGTATATTGTCAGATGTGCATTGCGCAAGTCCCGCCTGTAGAAGATTCTAGAGAGCAATAATCAGCAATATGTTTTTCACGTATTTTCGAACGTTGTTTAATGCTCGACAGTATTGAATGATTCGTATAAAAGCAGCTATCCGAGAGACACTTTTATATTGTTTGTCAGCTAGAATCAGTATGCAATAGGCCTCGAAAACTATAATTGTGATTGATGCATATTTATCTGAAAACTAAAAAAATTGACCAGGAACTTTTGTAGATTTCGAACATTATAAACCGTTTAACTTCAGTGAATTAACTTCGGTTTAATTTGGTATGTTTGAAACTAAGTACAAAATTACACAATGTACTATAGCTGTGCTCTGCCCACCACTGGTATCGACACCAGGTTTCTAGCGGAGTGAGTTCGCAGACATACCACTGCATTACTGAAGGCGAATTCACTTTGGATGTTAATATTTCCACGAGGATATTAGACATTATTGTCGGTGAAAACTCACAGATACTTTAAGCTAGTTGTCAAAAGAAGCGTACAGACGTATGAAGAAATAATTAATTTGCTTTCTGTGAACGTCGTTAAAAGATTCAGTTCCAGACCAAATA
This sequence comes from Carcinoscorpius rotundicauda, assembly GCA_011833715.1. Lineage (NCBI taxonomy): Eukaryota > Metazoa > Arthropoda > Merostomata > Xiphosura > Limulidae > Carcinoscorpius > Carcinoscorpius rotundicauda. The sequence continues at coordinate 45,912,759 of CM022394.1, read as the reverse complement.
TAAGACTCAGTATTGTTTTAAAGTAAGTGAAACTCTTTTATAAAAACCACCTTTTGTAATAACTGTTATTATAACCGTTATTATGAATTGTAAAGTTGTTTGTATATTAAAATGTATTTATATTAAGAATGAAAATAGTATGTAACAATGTTGTTGGCAAATATTATAAATTTAATATATATCGAAATTCAAATGAAAACTTCTGGCTGTTTGAGATCATTACAGGTAACGTACGTAACGTAATAAATCGGAGACTCGTCTGGGTTCCTCTCGCTGGTAAAACAGTTACAACGCTAAAACCAGGGCTTCGATTCCCCTCGATGGACTTAGCAGATAGCCCAATGTGGCTTGCTATATGAAAGAACACAAACATACACAAGCACTCGTCTAGGATAAATTATAATACGTAACAAGTGGTAGAGGGCGCATAGTTTATTCCACTTTCCTACAATTTTAAATTCTTAATGGAATAATCACGAAGAATATAGGGGAAAGGAAAATCAAAAATAGTTTTAGCGTAAATAATATACATGTTAATTTCATTAGCTTTTAGGTTTTACTGCCGTAGCATTTAATTTGGTATGTTACATTCAAATTAACATTCGAGAAGATCTTAACTTGTTGTCGTGTTCATTTCATTTAACAAAGTTTAGTATTCAAAATAAGATTTCAGGATAGAGAAGAGTGACGTTCAAGAAATAGGTTTAAAATGTTGCATTCATAAACCTATGATATAAATCCCGTAATGTACTTAAGAGATAGGTTTAAAATTAAATCAGCAGATAGGTCGATGTGGCTTTGCGATAAGAAACACATAAAAGAACGCAAAACATCAGCGTTTATTTCGAAACGTCGTCTTTTTCTCTTAAAGCTCTATTTTAAACTATATACATTTTTCGAATTCCGCTATATGTTTCTTAATAAGGACATTTTTGAAAAATAATTTTTCCAGTCTAACTAAGAGTCTTGTGGGTAGTACGCTTGACTTGCAATTTGCGGAGCGTAGAATCGGAACGCGTCACCGAATACGCTTTTTCGTTCACTAGTAGATATATTATAATGTGACTGTCAATTCTACTATTTATTAGTAAAGAGTAGCTCAAAAATGGAAGTGGGTTATGTTTACTAGTTACCTTTCCTTTAGTTTATAACATATCAAAAGAGCAATTAGTGCAGATAGCCTTCTGATACTTTTAAGTGAAATTCATCAAACACACACATACAAACAGATCGACTTTATCTACTTTGTCACGTTCCATGTAAAATCATGGAACACAGATAACAGCTTGTATAATTTATTACACTAAACTATTAACAAATATAACAGATATAACATAAATTATATAATAACAGTGACAGATATTAAGTTACGACATTCGAGATTAATTACAAAACAAAATAATATTAGTTTCAAACTTCAAAATAAATCACAATACTAAACGGTACTGGCCTGTATCTAATGTAATGATCTAAAATGAAAGTCTCAAATTCCAGTCTAGGGTGTGAATTTGGTCCCACGAAGAGATTCCGAAACAGTTCACAGTTCAATAAATTCGCCGTCTCTCAGCACAAGCAGTAATTCAGATGTATCGTAGAGATTGACGGAATAAAATCACAGCTTCCGTAGATCTAACTTCAATCACAAATCCAAGTTGAATATTCACAGCAAACACTTAATCTTTCTCAAATAACTAAAACTGATGCCTGAATCTCACTCTTATTCTCCGAATAAAACTAATGACTGAATCTATCTTCTTTTTTTCGAATAAAAACTGATGACTGAATCTATCTCTCGTCACCGTCTTTTATACCGGTAGGCCTACTTCTCGAACAATCTTGAAATTTCCATACAACTCCAGAGCTATCCATGCATATCCGTTCTTGCACGAGACTACACGTCCAGACAGGAAGTCACCAGCACTCATTTACAAACATATGATTGGTCTACTTAATTCAAGAAAATTCTAAAATGTTACCCTAAATGAATAACAAAATATTAGCTTAAACTTCGAAACAATAATATCAATATGGAAAAATGAATAATAGAAAATGAAAATTCAAACACAACACGACATGTTGTCGTTAACAAAATATTTACACATATACATAACATTCTCCCCCTTAAAAGTAAAAAAAAAGTTTGAACTTGTAAAAACTTTTTTTTGTTTAACTTATTATACATAACATTGAACTAAAAAACAAATTTTAGTCAACCGTTAATTATAACAAAACACTGAACCACTTAATTACCGTGACAATGTATCCGCAATGACATTGTCCGAACCACGGATATGATTAATGGACACATTGTATTGCTGCAAAATAATACTCCACCTGAGTAACCTTTGATTTTTGTTTTTCATTTCGTTCACGAACACGAGTGGATTATGGTCGGTGTAAACATTAACAATCCATGGTGAAGAACACAAATAAACATCAAAATGTTGTAAGGCTAACAACAATGCAAGTGCTTCTTTCTCAATTGTTGAATAATTTCTTTGGTGCTTATCAAGTTTTCTTGAAAAATAACACACAGGGTGGTCAACACCATTTTGCTCTTGCAACAACACAGCACCAACACCAACGTCACTCGCATCAACAGCAAGCTTAAATGGTTTGTCAAAATCGGGAGCTTTGAGGATTGGAGCATTCATGAGCATGATCTTTATCCTTTCAAAGGCAGTCTGGCAATTTTGATTCCAGGAAAATTTTACAATCTTTTTTAGTAAGGCTGTTAAAGGTGCAGCCACATCAGAAAAATTTGGACAAAATTTCCTATAATATCCTGCCATGCCCAAGAATCTCATAATACCTCTTTTATTCGTCGGCTCTGGATACTCCGCTATTGCCTGTACCTTAGCTTGGATAGGCTTCACTTTACCCCGACAAATTTCATGGCCTAAGTACACAACTGTTGCTTTACCGAATTCGCTTTTTAACAGGTTGATAGTCAACTGAGCCTCGGAACACCTCTCAAAGAATGCACGAATGTGGCTTAAATGCTCAGACCAGTCACTGCTTACTACCAGTACATCATCAATGTAAGCATACACATTTTCTAATCCTGCGATGACATGATTCATCAACCTTTGAAATGTTGCACCAGAGTTTTTCATGCCAAATGGCATAACTTTGTATTGGTACAAACCATCGGGTGTTATAAAAGCTGAAATTTCTCTTGCTTGAGGAGTTAAAGGTACTTGCCAATAACCTTTGAGTAGGTCAAATTTGGTAAAGTACTTTGAGTTACCTACACGGTCAATAGAATCATCCATCCGAGGAATAGGATATGAATCAGTCTTGGTCACATCATTAACCCTTCTGAAATCTGTACAGAACCTAAATGAACCATCAGACTTTGGTACCAAGATACAAGGTGAACTCCAATTACTATTTGATAACTCAATAAAATCATTTTCAAGCATGTATTGTACCTCTGACCTGATTTTTGACAATTTTATAGGATTGGGCCGATATGGATGTTGTTTTATCGGTCGAGTGTTCTCAATAACAACATCATGTTCTATGACATTGGTTCTACCAGGAACATCAGGGAACAAATGAGCAAACTCTAAAATCAAACCTTTTAACTCTTGATTTTGTTGTTGGGTTAAATGATTGAGTTTTTCATCTAAGTTTGCTAATACATGTGAGTTTTTTAGTTTAACATGAGTGTCTGGAAAGCTATTTTCTATAATTTCAGGAGGAGAAGGTGGAGGATCATGATCTTAATTCACACCACTTGTCACGTTCACAGGAACAGCATTCGACACATTTGTTTTCTTTCGCACATAATAGGGTTTCAACATATTGATATGACAAAGCTGTTTGCTTTTCCTCCGATCAGGGGTAGTGATCACATCGTTTAGATCATTAATTTTCTTTTCAATTGAATAAGGTCCAAAATATTTAGCTTGAAGTGAAGAGCTTGATGTAGGCAACAAGACAAGTACTTGGTCACCAACATTAAAAGATCGCTTCCTGGCCCTTTTGTCATACCAGGTTTTCATCTCTTCCTGAGAAGACTTCAGGTTTTCCCTGGCAACATTAACAGCATTGTGCAATCTGGTTTTGAAATCAGAGACATAATTCAACAAGCTAATTTGTGAGTTATTATCCTCCAACCATTTCTCCTTAACCAACTTCAATGGACCGCGAACTGAGTGACCATAAACCAACTCAAAAGGGCTAAATCCAGTAGATTCTTGAACAACCTCACGAACTGCAAACAACAACAAGGGAACACCCTCATCCCAGTCCTTTGAATGCTCGTGGCAGTAATTTCTAAGCATGGCTTTTAGAGTTTGGTGGAAACGTTCAAGGACACCTTGTGACTCAGGATGGTATGCACTGGATGAAACTTGATGGATGTTTAATTCATGCATGGCTTGTTGAAATAGCTTGGACATAAAATTTGAGCCTTGATCTGATTGCACAACTTTTGGAATCCCGAACATGGTAAAGAATTTAACAAGAGCCTTAACAATGTTGGGAGCAGTGATTTTTCTCAAAGGGATTGCCTCAGGGAAACGTGTAGCACACATGATCGTCAAGAGGTATTCATTTCCTGCTTTGCTTTTTGGCATTGGGCCAACACAGTCGATAATGACCCTTGAGAACGGTTCTTCAAAGGCAGGAATAGGCTGCAGTGGTGCTTTTGGAATCCCCTGATTTGGTTTTCCTGTCATTTGGCAAGAATGGCATGTCTTACAAAAGTCTACAACATCTTGGCGCATCTTTGGCCAATAGAAATGTTGTCAATAATAGGGACAGTTCCTATTTCATTTTCATCAACAGCCAGTTGTAGAAGAGAACAAGTTTCAGGATCATTGTCCTGTTCCTCAATAAGTTTGTTTCGATGAAGAGAGTCGAAAAATGTCTTAGTGTCATCAGTAGAACTTAAAGTTGAGTCAGAAATCTCATCGATGTGAGACATGGACGTATCAGATAAAGAGAAATCCTCTTTGGATTCCTGAGAACGTGTCTGAGAACGAGTAACAGCACAGGCGGGAAAAACATCAGGAAACTCTTCAACGAGTTGCTCTGTACTGGGTCTAATAACAGGTACTTCAACAACACGAACCTCTGGTACCACCTTACTACCAGCCAAATCATTCCCCAAAAGCATAGACACACCTTCAACAGGCAATGAAGCTTTAATACCCACAGTCACTGGGCCTGAGACTAAGTCCGAATGTAAATCTAATCTATGAAGAGGAATAGAAACGACGCCACCTTCTACACCAGAAATGAGCACATTGGCCCCAACGGGTGACTTTTCAGAAAACGGAAGTACACTTTCCAAAATCAAACTCTGAAAAGCTCCAGTATCCCGCAGGATTTTAATTGGTTGTAGACGTGAATCGCCAACAAAAGAAACAAAACCTTCAGTCATGAAAGGCTTAAATTTGTCCTCAACAATATCTTCAGGTACATCAATAATATTGGGCTTTCAATCAACAGTGGACTGGACAGGGTCAAAATCATTGGGAACCAATGATGTATCCAACGAGGGCGAAATGAAACTATGGGGTGATGGCTTCTTTTTCACCTTATAGCACTCAGAAATCAGATGCCCAGGTTTCTTACAATAAGCACATGTTTTGGATGAGAATGACACGTTTTTAGTAGATGATGAGCTTATAGAATAAGATGGAGTCTTCGTTTGAGAATTAGAAGTTTGCTCTTTTTTGTCTCTGTCGACATTTGCATAAAATTTGAATGATTCATTGGGTTTCTTTGCTGTGTGAGATGTTTTGCTTTTATATGAGAAATCTCTGTAAGTCAAAGCATACTCGTCTGCCAAGACAGCAGCATCATAAATTTTGGAAGCTTTTTGTTCATCAATATAAGTTTTTACCTCTACAGGAATACATCTTTTAAACTCTTCGACTAACATGAGTTCTCTGAGTTTCGCATAATCATCTTTAATTTCTCTGGAATCACACCACCTGTCGAACAGAGTTTCTTTTTCACGAGCAAATTCGACATAAGTTTGGCTTTCAAACTTTTTGTAACCGCGAAATTTTTGTCTGTATGCCTCTGGCACCAATTCATATGCATTTTTTGACGTGCTCGTAATCATAACTTTGCTCGGCCGTGAGTTTGGAAAATACTTCCTGAGCTTTACCCTTCAGAACACTCTGAAGTAATACTGTCCAATATTCAGTTGGCCATTTTAGCCTGAGGGCCAATTTTTCAAATTGCTGAAAATATGTATCTACAGCTTTTTCATTGAATGGAGGTACTAAACGAATTTGTTTGGAAGCATCAAAATTATCCAACTGCATTCGGACAACCTTTTCTTCTGTCTGTGCCTTTCTCATACTGATTTCTTTATCAGCTTTAACGCGTTCTATTTGTATTTCGGCATCAAGAACAAGGCGTTTATTTTCTTGTTCTGCCTCAAGTCGTTTGCTTTCAATTTCTAAACGAAATTTCATTTCCATTTCCATTTTTTTTAATTCGAAATCTGGGTCAAAATGAGCGACAGGCAATTGTTGCGCAACTGTTTGAGGTAATACTTTTTGGCTGACCAAATGTTCAACAATAATTTGTTTAATATCTGCTTTCTTCATTGATTGCTTCACTTCTAAATTAAAATGTTTACCAACATCAAGTAATTCTGATTTTTTTAATTCACTGATTAATTCGAAAGAGGGATTCTGATTAAATTCGTTTATAAAATCTTCAAGTTCGAATGCCATTTTAAATATACAAGCTGTCTATCTGTATAGAATATAAATCTTATTTTATAATAAAATTAAATTGTTTGTTCGATATCCCGGACGAGCCCCCAATTTTCTGTTACGTATTTTTTGATGTTTTAAATTCTTCGTAGATCAAACGCAACAGAAAAACACAGATAACAGCTTGTATAATTTATTACACTAAACTATTAACAAATAACAGATATAACATAAATTATATAATAACAGTGACAGATATTAAGTTACGACATTCGAGATTAATTACAAAACAAAATAATATTAGTTTCAAACTTCAAAATAAATCACAATACTAAACGGTACTGGCCTGTATCTAATGTAATGATCTAAAATGAAAGTCTCAAATTCCAGTCTAGGGTGTGAATTTGGTCCCACGAAGAGATTCCGAAACAGTTCACAGTTCAATAAATTCGCCGTCTCTCAGCACAAGCAGTAATTCAGATGTATCGTAGAGATTGACGGAATAAAATCACAGCTTCCGTAGATCTAACTTCAATCACAAATCCAAGTTGAATATTCACAGCAAACACTTAATCTTTCTCAAATAACTAAAACTGATGCCTGAATCTCACTCTTATTCTTCGAATAAAACTAATGACTGAATTTATCTTCTTTTTTCGAATAAAAACTGATGACTGAATCTATCTCTCGTCACCGTCTTTTATACCGGTAGGCCTACTTCTCGAACAATTTTGAAATTTCCATACAACTCCAGAGCTATCCACACATATCCGTTCTTGCACGAGACTACACGTCTAGACAGGAAGTCACCAGCACTCATTTACAAACATATGATTGGTCTACTTAATTCAAGAAAATTCTAAAATGTTACCCTAAATGAATAACAAAATATTAGCTTAAACTTCGAAACAATAATATCAATATGGAAAAATGAATAATAGAAAATGAAAATTCAAACACAACACGACATGTTGTCGTTAACAAAATATTTACACACATACATAACATTGTTTTATCATGAAATTACCTTCTTTTTTGTGTGTCCTTTTTCTTCTGCTTTATTTATTAAATATGATTTTAAAAATGCGCGAATAATGTCATTTAGTTGGAACTTTTCCAAAACTTTTTCTTCTTGCAAGTAATTGTTACAGATTTTGTGTTTTTACATATTAAATAGATGTACGTTAATGCATTCTTTGTTGTTCCACTTTTCGTTCAATATTACTCGTGATCGTTTCACTTTGAATTTCTGTTTCATATAACACGTAGTCTTGATATTTTTACTTTTCTTCAGCACACCTCCTGCACAGCAGTGTGTCTGCAACACTAGAAACCGGAGAAAGCCTATTATGTAAACTTGTAATCAACTTAGACCAAAAAAAATTTTTTTTTCTCAAAACACATTATATATAATTTTAATTTCAAATATTTTTCTGGAAATTTTAGCTTACATATAAATAACATTTAAGTTTCATATTTGCACAGCATTTCAAACTACATTTATCTTTTGCAATTATTTATGATTCTAAGACTTGTTTCAAACCATATCTTTTCTTCATAATTTTAAACTATGTTTTTATGTTTAATAACCACACACTGTTTTTAAATCAGGGGTATCCTATGTACTAGCATACCTGAGTTTCACTTGTGCTCAAAGAACTTCATAATTTCCCGAATAAAAAACTCTCTTAGTTATTCTTATGTTTTTTATTAACAAATATAGATGTAACGATAAGAGAAATGTGTATTAAAATACTTACATGATATCATCTTTAAAACAAAAAATGAATTTGTAAAATATTTTTACTAACAGAAGGATACTATTCTCATTTCTTAAAATACTTATAAGCCTACAATAATTTAGATTTAAAATTATTTTCTACGGTGTATACATTATAAACTAAACAATGATATAACTTATAGTAATATACTTTTTGAGAAACTTTTGCACTTTAAATTAATTACTTGAGATCACTTATTTCAGGTTTTCTTGTAATGTTTTACTGTTCTCTCTGTTACGAATACACAACATAGCTTAAAAGTTGCTTAGTATTGACTTGTATAACTTAAACATACATAACATCACAATATTCACTAGCGCACTAATCCTTGAAAAAGACTGTCCATTATAAACCAGGTGACATTAATTGAACAAATGCTACCCCATCCATTTACAGGCCATAATTAGTTCAGACATTAAAAACACTTTTTATTCTGTGGATTATGTAGTCTCCAGTACAAAGTTATCGAACATTTAACATGGTGATTCCAAAGATAATGTTTGACTGACTCCTAATCTTATAAAGCAGCAAAGAGTTCTTGAAATGTTTGTCAGTTGATAACGAAGTTAGACTGATTGTTTTGAAACTAAAGAGACACATTTTATTCAATTACTATTCTGATGGACAGAGACTTGTTTTATTTTAAAATTTAGAGATGTGTACAACAACAGCAATAAAGAAATATTTAGTACTGGAATATAGCACTTTTTATCTTTACACATATTCACATAGTATCAGTTTTTACTATTATTCAAATTATTTAAATTTTCAAACTACTCTCGAGTTTTGGAGATCCACTTCTTTACACAAATGTTTCTTTTATGACCGTTTCCAAAACTGTTTATCTTATAAAGGGAACGAAACTAAAAGTTAAAAATTTAAGAAAATAACAATTAAGTCATATCCTTAAATGTGATTTTAAAAACACTCACATCTCGAGTATAGCCACATCGGACTATCCGATGAGCCCACCGCAGGGTATCTAACTTCTGCTTCTCGTGATGTAAATTTGTAGACTTATTGCGTGAGATACATCTAGACTCTAGAATAAAAGTCCTGAGTTTTTCTGTTGTTCTGGAACAAGAAAAGAATATTTAAAAACTGCCTACAGAGAGTATTTAAGTACATTAGTGGCAAATTGTGCTTAATATACATCGTGATATAAGAATCAAATTAAGGCTACTGTATGCATTTTTTATATTTGAAATATCTTTTAACTGCATCCATATTTTACAATAATTTATGTTGTAAAATCTATTTCAAACGTGGGTAGTTTTCGTATTTCATGCTCGCTTTCAAACCACGCTTTCATCATCATTTCAGCACGTTTCTAAACATATTAATTAAATGATATATTACTCTGGCCTCTAGCCTTTAATAGAGCTTAAACTGTAGAACCTAATTTCTTTTCTCTAGTTACAGCTCATATTTTATGCTGTTTTGCTCTACACAATGGGCTCTTTTGCTCTGCCCTCCTCGGTAGTAAAACGATTTTTATCGTTGTAAGTCGGCAGACATCCCGTTGTGTTGTTGGAGAGCATTTTATTATGAGTTAACTACATCAGCAAGCACTTTATTCCTCAGAAAAGCAGTTAAATATTTTAATGTAACTGGTCTTTTAAGCAGCAGATACGTGTCAGGTATCAAGTAGTCCTCAAAATGCTTAGATGACCTATGTTAGCAAATTTTTGACATTTCACACTTCACAATAACAACGAAAATAAGGATCTTGACTCGCCCAGTATAAGTATGTATGGGTCTTCGTTTAATCTTTATTCCTTCCAGTTTGCGTCAGTTTTTGTTTAGTTAACTTCATTTAGTATGAAGCTAAGCTGTTGTGCAAGCTGAGAAATCCTAGAGGAACTAACAATGAAACTAACAGAAAAATAATTTTAAAAAAGTCTTTTATAAATTGCCTTACTTTATGCGACTTACAGCTTTGATCTACGAGCTCAGTATTCAAAATCTGTTATAAATGAACAAATGTCTGTATTTTATATCCAATGATATTTTATGATACTAACGAGATTAACTCATCAAAAGTGTACAAAATCTCATCTTCCTAACAACTATATCAAAATCTGTCACAAAACATATCAACCAAGCTTATCACTACTGCCATTATCATTTAGCTTCTACATGTTAATAGAGTTTCCTTGTAAAGAATCTGACGGTAAAATGTGAAACTTCAGCGTAACTTTAATAGAAACTAATAAGAAACTAGTCTCATTGATTTATTATATATCATATCATCTCGGGAAATGAAATGGCTCCAAATTTTTCTGAATAAATTTGTGATAAATTGTTACAAAACTACATTTACACTTAATGAGGTAATTGCAAGTAAATTCTTACTCAAAAAGCAATACGTTTCCATCAGTTGATCTTGAAAGACTTTGTTCATTTATATATAATTAGTTATCTTTACTTTTGCGAGACATAAGCTTAATATGGCCCTGATTGTTAAGACGCTCAGCTTACAATGTGCTTTTCGTGGATTCGAATATTTATCATTGGACATGTTCACCATTTCAGTTGTAGGAGCGTTCTAAAGATACAACCAATTCCAATTCGTTAAAAAAAAGAGTAGCTTAAGAGTTGGCGGTGCATGTGTTCATCAATTACCTTCCCTCTTGTCTACCACTGTAAATTAGAGACATTGCTCTAGTAGCCTTTTAGAAATTCAAAACAATATTTAGACAAGGGAAAAATAATAAATCGTTTAAAAATATTTCTAATAATTTTCCAGAAATTATAAATTTGGAATAATAATAAAGTTCATGACAAAAATATTCGCATACTATTTTAATGAGAGCATCGTTATTTTTTGTTTGTTGTTTAGAATTAAGCACAAAGCTACTCAATGGGCTATCTGTGCTCTCCCCACCACGGGTATTGAAACCCGGTTTTTAGCGTGTAAGTCCGCAGACATACCACTGTGCCACTTGGGGGCAGCATCGTTATCAAAGACAATGATATCTCGTAACTTGGCTTATGAATGAAAGAAACAACAACATATATCTAAAGATTCTTAATATCAACCACTTGTTATGCTGTGTTTATTTCCAAAATAATTCTTGAACATTTCGTTTCCATTCGGAACAAATTCCATTGAGAAAACAGTTATGCCGCATTTAATATTGTAAGATTGAAACAAAACAATAACATATGTTGTAAGCATAATAAGTTATTTTTTCTGAAACACATGCTACTATTTAATCACGTTTTGAAGATATCTCAATACATTTTGAAATGAATGTTTGGTTTGTACGGTTATACTTGCATCATTTCATTTTTTATTCAGATACAAAGGCAACCTAAAATACAACTACCTTTGATTTTTTTATTCAAAAACAAAAATAAGTTTATTACGTTTTTCTATTAATTAATACATAAAATTGATATATTGGTTCAATTTACAATACAACACTATTAACTAAGACATATTTTTACATGAAATTAATTTTCTTTATTAACTAACGTTTAGGTTTCTGGAATTCATCAGAACTTAACGTATACAATTTTTTTCTGGAGTTTTTTTCGTGCTGGTTTATTACTAGTCAAATAAATCAGTGAGCAATTCGTTCTTTAGAGAAAAATAATTAAACATTTTAATTGTATAATTCTTTTAAGCCACAGATTCATGTTTCAAGTAGCCATAACCACAAATAACACTTCGAACACACTTATTGTTTTGTGTAAACCACTTCCATTGAGGCTTTTCACATAATATCGGAATTTGAATAGCCATAATGACACAACTAAGAACATTTTGCAGAAGATAAAGTTAGAGTCATAATAGAGACACGCATATTCTCTTCTCTATCATAAAATGGAACATATAACAGAATAATACCATAGGTAAAATTTACATTTACTGTTGCGTCTGTCTAATGAAACTGTTTGGTTTGTAGAACAATATCTGCGTTTGTAACATTTAAGTTACATAATTAATTACAGTAATAATGATTTAAATCTGTATTTCATTGATTTGAATACAATTTTAAAATAACATTATTATTCCCTTTCACTTTCATCTTTTGTAAACTGTAAAAATACATCATTGATATTAATATTATCATAAAAAAGGTAATGGAGTATCTTTAAACCTTTAATAAGTTAAAATTTCACCTACAACTAATGTTGCGACCTGGCATTCCCTAGTGGTTAGAGCTCTCATCTCCGTAACTACATGAAATAGAAACTCGGTACTATACAAAGTTACCATTTCAGCGGTGGGGATGATATAATATAGCTGTCAATAACGCTTTTCATTAGTAAAAACTTGCCTAAGAGTCGGCGGTGGGTGTTTTCTGCTTATAGCTTTATCTATGATCGGCAGCTTAAAATTGGTAAATGTGGCAGATAGCCTTAATAGTTTTATCTTAAATAAAACAAACCAATTAGCGTTGCAAAGAAAACTAGAACAAAACTAATAAAAGAGAATTCACAATTGATATAACTAAGTGTGAAAGATATCTGTAAAAATAAGAGACACACATATATAAACAGGAACATAATATCTATTAATTTAATTTTCACTTACAAACCACCCATTAGTAATTAAATTAGAAACTTTATATTAATTAAATCAAAGCAAACGCAGGTGATCCAGCATATATATTCTGGAGATTATTTACCCTCATATATAAGAGATACTTGTTCTTCTCAAAACCAGAAAAAAATAAACATAAATGATAAACAGAATAGAAAAGGAGCATAGTTGATATCGAATTTGACGTATTTTAGTATGAGTGATATAACTAATCGTGTTGTTTTTTTATTTCGCACAAAGCTACACGAGGGCTACTGTGCTAGCCGTCCCTAACAGTGTAAGACTAGAGGGAAGGCAACTAGTCATCACCACCACCGTCAACTCTTGGGCTACTCTTTTGCCAACGAATAGTGGGATTGACTGTAACATTATAATGCCCCCACGGCTGAAAGAGCGAGCATGTTTGGTGCGACGGAGATTTGAACCGCAACCCTCAGATTACGCCTTAACCACCTGGCCACGCCAGGCCAAGTAATCGTGAATTTTAAATCATCAGTGTACCATAGACGATAAAAAATACATTTTATTTTACCTTTCTTTCTATCTTTATTTCTTATTCCCTGTTTTATTTGTTTCTTTTGTTTATGAGGCGACAGTATGTAATTGATATATATATAAGCTCATATTTAGTGAAAATGAATACAATTTAATGAAGTTAAATAAGCAAAGTCACAAGGAAGGACTGTTTTAAAGACAGCAAATCCAAATCACTGACTAATTATATTTTTTGTGACTTTAAAAACTAAAAAAGACAAGCGGAAATAAAAATAAGTTAAACAAAAAACACTTTACTGATTGAAAAGATCCCAGGGTGCAAGATACAATGTGGGATTATAAAATGTACCCCAGGTTTTGTAGGTGAATGTGAAAGTAGGACACACATCGCAGTAGGGATACACCGTCTATCAGTTTTAATCTCCATTCGCCAGTCTCACATATGAAATAAAAAGTAGCAACAGATACAGAAATAGAAATTAGGAGAGTGAGATGTGGGTGATCAAGGTCATAACGTCCCAGATCTGTCATTCTTCACAACCTAAAGACAGTTGTGGCAAAGTATTGCTCTCCCAAGTAGGAAAAAAATAATTAAAATAAATAAGGTACTACCATTTAGGGATAAGTAAGTTGAAAATGTACCTCTTAATGTTAGCATTCCAGACTAATGATATTTTAAATAGTCGCATTGATTTGAAAATAAAGGAATAAAATAGCTTTGCCAGAACACTTGGTTGATTTCAGATATTTGTACACGTCTTCATATACGCATTTTTCGTCAACTAAATAGTATTTTACTCCGTTTTAATATGTGAAAATAATTATACATTCTTACTTTAGCAACAAGTTTCCTACTAATTTCAATTGAAACTACAATCGTATTTTAGTTCTTCAAGATTTGATTGTACTGGTTAAGGTATTTGTATTTCTATAACTATAGCAACAGATTGTAAGATACATAATACTTTACATCACCGTTTCAAGGCTTCCATAACCATGAAACCACACCAACTTGTATGTAAGCAGGTAATAATATAAATTTATTATTTGTATATTTTACTGAAAGCGGTATGCAAATGTGCATCTCAAATATAAGTCAACCTACTAAGTATCTTTTTAACCTTTATTATACTGACAAACGTTCAGTTACGGCCAAGAGAATCTAATTTTCTCTTGAAACAAGTATCCTCAATTTGTATGGAGCCATAATGAACAAATAGTACATGACTGATTGTATTATGGGTGATGGCTTGCCTTGACAAGATGTTTAAGAAATGCATTACTGATGTGAAAGCATCCTACTTTAAATTGTATTTTAAAGTCTATTTGTAATAACATGTTATAATTGAAACAGATTTTTCCCAATCTTTTCGTATTAATGGAATATCCTTATTCTTGAACAATCTGCAGCAATTTAAATTTTATGGTACAATTCAACTAGGACAGTAATATGTGAGATTTCGCTTTTTAATAAAATACTGTGCTTGGCCAACTTTGTTTATTATCTACGCAATATGATGTACCAGATAAGAATCGGTAATTCAGTCTCATTAGGTCAATATATACTCTTACTCTCTCAATAGTAAGTACTAACACTACTACCATTACATAAAGGTAAGACGGTTCTTTGGTGTTTTTTCCCTTTTAACAACTTCTGTATTTTCTCTTTATAGATCTTCTCAAGTGGTTCATTTGGGTCCCTTTAGCACACGATTAGAAGTTGTTTTTTACCGTGTACTTACTGATCATATCTGCCTTGACCTACCATTATAATTTCTCAAAGTATCATGTGTGTTGCTTATCAAATGTTGTTGATCCTTCAGCATTTCTAAAGTGCCCTATCTGCTCATAACAATTTAATATAGATTTCTGTCCACTTTCGTTACCGCTAGCCTCTAAACAGCTCATCACAGGTATGGTTCTAGTGTGCCATGAGTTAGGAATACTTACAAAGTACATTTTTTCTACTATTTCACGATCCTCTACATCTACCTTATATGTTACTTCACTGAAATATTCTTAATTATAAGGAAAAGATCAACCCACTTGGCCAGCTAGTTCAGTTCCGCAAATAACTGATTCACTCTTCTCTAGCATTCTGACCATAGAGAAGTGTTTGATTACCTTTACTCTTCTGACCATTAACCTCTGCCCATCTTCCTCAAGTTAGTCACATGTGCTAACACATTTCTCAACTAAGCTTTGTGTCTTCTGAACCAACTAATTTTTATACGCCTAATAGTTTGTTTTGTTTTTGCTTTTTGGAATTTCGCACAAAGCTACTCGAGGGCTATCTGTGCTAGCCGTCCCTAATTTAGCAGTGTAAGACTAGAGGGAAGGCAGCTAGTCATCACCACCCACCACCAACTCTTGGGCTATCTTTTACCAACAAATAGTGGGATTGACCGTCACATTATAACGCCCCATGGCTGGGAGGGCGAGCATGTTTGGCGCGACTCGGACGCGAACCCGCGACCCTCAGATTACGAAGCGCACGCCTAATAGTTTGATTTCTTTTGAATTTCGCGCAAAGTTGCACGAGGGCTATCTGCGCTAGTCGTATCTAATTTACTAGTGAGAATGACTAAAAAAAAGACAATTATTCATTAACTCTTGGATACTCTTTTATCAACAAATAGTGGGACTAACCATCACATTATAAAGCTCTGGTGGCTAAAAAAGTAAACATATTTGTTGGTATTACAATTTAATTCTACCACCTGAAAATGTCGGGTGCCTTGACCAACTGGCCATCTAGTTTAATTAACCGTTGTAGTTTAGAGGATTTCTTGATATACAAATTTCATAAAGGGAATATTATATATAAGTCATCAGGATAACCTTCGTAAATACCACTTGCTGTTACCTTATTTTCATTAACCTAAAGATCATTAAAATGTTGTGACTTTTTTCTATAATTGCTACCACATGAATATGCTAAGTTTTTTACATATATTTATGATTTTTTTAGTGATTTCCAGTTCTTAGCTATGTTAGCGTTAAGCCTTTAACCTTAATCAATGAGCTACACAACGTATAACCTACAAAGACAAACTGAACCACAATCGAAACGAAAACATTCAAGATTAAAATAAGAAAGGAAAGTTGAAATTTTTTCCTCAACTTCACTGTTACATCCTGTCGACTTTCCTTTTCAGTTCTTGTTGATGTGATTCCAACTTTAACCTCTTCTTTTGTTGTTAGATTTGTATTCCTAACGAACTGGTAAATCCCACTTCCAACATCACTTTGTTACATTTGAGCTATATTCGCACTTCGTTTTTCCTTCTTATGTCAATTAACTCCATTTATGTTGTGTTTATTCCTATTAGGAATTGACTCACACCATTGGAAACATAAGAAGCTGCTGTTTATTACTTGTGATCAATAATCAATAGATTTAAAACAAGTTTTGATTCTTACTGGCAAAATATTACATTTGCCTCTTTTGGTTTATTTGTTCTTTTTCATATTTTTCAGTTTTTCTTTTCTTGTAGTTGAACTCCTGTTTTTGATATTCGTTTCTTGGACCATCATCGAACCATAAGCTTTTTTTTCACTCTTTAAACTTAATCTGATGTAACTGTGTATCTAACATCATAACAAAACCACGCCAAACGTGCTCGTCCATTCAGCCGTTAGGATGCTTCAATGCGATGGTAAATGGCACTTTTCATTGATAAAAAAAATGACATTAGGTGATGTTGAGTAGTTGCCTTCCCTTAGCTGTTTCTTTAAAATTAAACTTATAAGCACATAACACTCAAGTATCTTTATGAAACTGTTCTCAAAAATTCTTTCGAATCTTTCACAGTACATAATTCCATTCATGATTTTAGCAAACAAATGCAGCTCATTTCTTCTGAGCAAAATACAACCCGGTTAACTGGGTTTGTCTTTCTGTGAGTCACCTGTGAGATTATTCTGCCTTCACTAAAATCCGGGATATAATTCTTTACTATATGTATAGCTCATATAGTCTACTGTTGCAATTTCGAGCTTACAAACAACAACAATCAAATAGTTTTTACGACAGCACAAAATATGACTAACATTTTGTCGGAACATTTAACACGTACAACTTATGATTTGATTATGTTTTACTAAACATAATTATTTCATGATAACTGATATTTTTATTTAAAAATGGTTTGATTCCTTTTTTAATTTCGCGCAAAGCTACTCAAAGGTTATCTGCGCTTGCCGTCCTTAATTTAGCAGTGTAAGACTAAAAGGAAGGAAGCTAGTCATCACCACCACCGTCAGCTCTTGGGCTACTCTTTTACCAACGAAAAGTGGGACTGACCGTCACTTTATAACGTCCACGACTGAAAGGTCGAGCATGTGTGGTGTGACGGGGATTTGAACTGCAACTTTCGGATTACGGGTCAAGCACTTTAACAACCTAGCCATGCCAGGCACTGAAAAAAGTGGAAATATAAATGGTACATTTTATAAATCACGGGCCTGTTATCGTTTTAGTATTTTCATTTTTTTAATATTCTACAGTCATACCTACAAGTTAAATTCCGAAAATGATATCCATTTTTATTCATTAAGTACTGATTATTCACAAAACGTCATATGCATTTTAAGGTTTTTTCATTTAAATCTGGTCACATTTTGTTCTGTTCAAAATGCCGATAACCACTGACAATAGATTTCTCTAGACCATTCGCACAGTAGAAGTCTTATCGATTGTTCTAGAACCCACAAGAAACACAAACAACTAGGGCGCATGTTAGTTTGTGCGTGCTTTCTCACATTATGTTTTTCGTTCCAATATTATTTATTCATTGCTATGGCAATAAGAAGTTTTGTAAATGACCTAAAAGCATTCTGTTATATATGTGGTAAATTTATTGTAAATAAATTAAAAGCAAACATAACAGAATTAAAAAAAAACGTATTACATATATTTTGGGATAAAACCTGGGAGCTAAGAGTAACTATAGGCTCTGCACAAAATCTGCATCATTTGTGTCCAAGAGTTGAGACAATGGACTAAAGGTAAGAAAAATATTTGCCTTCTGGAATTAAAATGGTCTAGTGTGAGCCTGAAAACCACGGAGATAACCACTCTTTTTGCTCATGAAACGTACAAGTCTACAACAAAAGAAAATTTATTGTTCGAACATTCAAATTACTATAAGACTTGTTCATGGACCTGATGTAGCTGTACCTACTTCACCAGAGTCTGTATCTGATTCTTGATCTGATGTCAATAAAAATTATGACAGAGATTGTTTTCAATATGAAACATCTGAAAATAATTCATCGAGAGAAAAAATGGAGAGGAGATATTTGGGAAGGTGAAACATCAGCATGATGGCTTATTTTTGCTGGTCATAGAAACAAGGTGCTTCATACGTCACTCATAAAAGAAACACTACAATACGTAGTTAAAAATCAAGACGAATGAGGATGTATATTTGTTTAACATCAATGTTCTTTCCTTTTTTCAGTTGGTTTGTATATTTATTAACAAACATAATAATAAAAAAATATTCATGGTGGTAAACGAAATAATATATTAATTTATGTTACAGGTTTTTTCCTGATTTGTAAAAGAATATTTACATGATAGAAACAAAAATAATATTATTTTCAAAGTCTACGGAGCTGAATTATGGAAAAATATGTTATTAAAATAAAAATAACTTTTATGCATTTTGAATTTTGAGGTCTTTCTAAAGTATAATAAAGTGTATCACGAAGTATTGAGTACGAAACTAACGTTACATAAAAGAACGAGACTCAATTTCTTAGAGCTGATATAAACATGCTGACACAATTTGAAACAATAATAAAGATAAACGCAATAATTGTGTGACGGGGAAAATATACTTCTTCATGCTGTTGCTTCATGATTAAGGAAATTTTCTATCTGCCAAACTGTTACCTTACAGAAAAAACGGGAGAAAAAGGAAATCATCAAGCTGTTGCAGGAGAGAAACAAAAGAGTGTGATACATTTCATTAAGAAGCAGCTCACTTAAGTAAGAGAGAAAAATGACTATAACGTCTAAGTAGAAAAAGGTAAAATATATCTTTTTGAAGCATTAGTAGTGAAATTAAAAATTTAGAAAATATTCATCAAGTTGTTTCATCCTTTAAGTAAAAAAGTAGATTTTACAGCGTGAAACAATAGCATTAATGAACAAAAGAAAAACAACGTTTGAACGCAACAATCTCAAACAAAGATTTCAGTTCTTTTAGATTCTTGATGTATTATCGATTACAGTTAGGACTTATAATTATAAAATTCGGAGTTCGACCCATATGGTTTTACCACTGCAAAGCTTTGCGCTTAAGCTAATAAACGCCTCGTCAATATGTTGCGTTGCTTAAAAAAGTAGGTTTAAGTATTATTGTATTGTTAAAATAAGAAAGACCAATTAAACAAACAACAATATATTTTCATTAATAGTTGCATCAATGTGAGATCAAGTAAGTCAAACGTATGTCATTTGTTAAACCCTTCTTCTGTTAACAAAAGAGTTGGGTGTAATAAATAATTAGCGTACCAGACTGCGAACTAGTGAACCTATGGTTCGAATCCAGTTGCCATCAGTACATTAAAACAGTGGCGGTAAAATCGCACTATTTGTTTATAGACCCAGTAATTGGCGATGACTGCTGTTCACTAGTTGTGTTCTCTCTTCTTTGTCAGATCATCATTAAGGACAGATCGCTCAAGTGCCCTTTGCACAGCTTGGCGAGAGTATTCGAAACACATCAAACCAAATCATTGGCAAACAAAAAAGGTGGGGTTAAGTGTGTTTAAGCGTTTCTTTGCTTACAAAAACAGTCTTCATTCCATCAAGACATTTAAACAGCAAGGCATGATTTAATCAGTGAAACAGCTGGTTCATTAAGACAAAAAGGGGGAATAAACAACTGACTTCATCAGAATGTTATATACAACAGATATACTTTCTAAAACAGCTATCAAGTGTACAAGTCTTTCTTTTAACATTTCTTTAATTCTGTAGTTTATAATAAGTATTTGTACATCTTTTGTCCTTATTTAAGTTGATGAAAATATAATTTCTGATTCTTGCAGTATTTGTTATTACAAAGAATAAACTTAATAGCAGAGCATTTCGTTCTTTGTATCTAAATATATTTTCATATGTCGTTAATGTTGAATGAAAAACTAATTTAACCTATAAATCAATTAATGTTTTAGTGACGTTACAAATGTGAGTTCATATTATGTCAAGTACAACGTGAAAACATAGAGAAACAGGAGACAAGATGCGAGATGACCTAACCACAAGATCATGATTTGTAAAGAATTAATCTGGTCATCGAGTGTTGACAGAGATAACAAAAAGCAAAGCGTTATGACAATATATTCAACAAGGCGTACCAAAAGATTTTACATGTTCGAATAAAACCTTTATATACTTAATTCACTTAGTGTATAGAGAGCCCGGCATGGTCAATCGTGTTAAGGCGTGCGACTCGTAATCTGAGGGTCGCGGATTCGTATCCCCGTCGCGCCAAACACCCTCTCCCTTTCAGCAGTGGGGTCGTTATAATGTTAAGGTCAATCCCACTATTCGTTGGTAAAAGAGTAGCCCAAGAGTTGGCGGTGGGTGGTGATGACTAGCTGCCTTCCCTCTAGTCTTACACTGCTAAATTAGGGACGGCTAGCACAGATAGCCATGAGTAGCTTTGTGCGAAATTCCAAAAACAAACTTAGTGTATAGAAACATATTGTTTTCAATATATTTTTAAGATTACTTAACGCCGTACCTATTCTTCAAAAATACTGAAGCTTAAGCGAATGAGTTACAAAATGTTTCAGTATTCTTAAACAAGAATATCAAAAACATAATAAAAAAGGTAGACTGAAGTTTTATCAAGCTTTAATTCTATCATTAGTTTTCTCTGATTTGGAAAAAATGGATAAAAGAAAAGCACGATTTCTATAATCAATTTTTCAAGTACAGTGCTAATAAACACATTTAAATATGCCTTCAAGAAGTAGAGAATTCACTGTTTTTTTTTGCTTTTTACATCTTCGAAGAATATATTAGAATGTGCTTATTCTACTCTACCACATTTGCTATTCAGAAAATTCAACGACGCATGATAATATTTTTCTACATGTGGTATAGAAAACTCAGATGATGAAGAGCTATGCACAGTTCGAAATGTTGACTTCAAACCAACATAGAAGGATGATGCTCGTTACGCGTTCCTGAAACATCCACACTTTTTTTTTTATCGTATCAACTCTAATGGAGTAGCATACAAATATTGCAGTTCTGTATGTTTTCTTATTGTATTTACAGATCATATCCAGTGTTTATTAAATTGAAAATATACGTTGATACATAAGTACTGGCAGTTTTTTCTCGATAAATGTAAGATGTTTGTATCCTATATTTAACAGTTATTACTGTATTATCTGATACATATTTATACCTGAGAGTCCAGTTGAAGCTGATTTCTCAGTACAAAACCTAAAGTATATATATTTGTATGTGTGTGCTTTTATTTCTCTATTTCTGTTTACAGAAGAAGCGATAAACATTATGTATAAGACTCTTGGTTGTGCATCTATTCACTTGTAAAATAAAAACGGTTAATGAAACTGGTTAGCCAGATATTAACGTTTTTTCTTTACATGCATTAAATATCTTTATTTGTCCTATAATGCCTTTATGTTTTGAAAATGCTATATTTTGGTCTTTTAGCCTTCTATAAGCTGTTCCTTAGGTACTTGTTATGTTTTCAGAAGTACTTAGTTAAAATAACGTTAAGATAAGTAACGATGGCAGTCAATAAAAACGCTTTTGATACACTTCAAACTAGTTATTTAGGTAAACAAGTACGTGGAAAATCAACTAAAATGAAGACGGTGATGAAGCATGAATGTTTATTACGTTGTAGAAAGGAGGCTTTTCTTCCTCTACTCTTTTAATACCAGTGCTCTAAACTTATATATATTGCTCTTTAAACGACTTTAAGTTATGCTTACTCTGTACCTTTTTGATAACGTTACTTTTCTTAAATCAAAGATAGGATAACTGGGTTAGAATAGCGGCTTTTGTTATTTATTTTACGTTCTGCTATGACTTAAAACATTAACGATTATTATTATTTTTACATACAGTTTTTTTTTTGGAATTAAGCACAAAGCTACACAAATGACTATCTCTGCTCTGCCTATCACGGGTATCGAAACCCGGATTTTAGCGTGTATGTCCGCAGACATACCGCTGAGCCACTGGTGGGCTTTACAGAAAGATAGAATATACTTCTTATTCATTATAAATCACAAAAATATTACAAATATTTTATACAAGCATTGCTTATCTGACGTGAATGCCCTCAATGAAACAGTGATATATACGTGGACTTACAACCCTAGAAACTGAGTTTTGATACCCAATGTGAGAAAGGCATATATACTCCCTTATAAAGCTTTCTACCTAATTGCAAATCAATAACAGACTTCAATATTTCTGTAATTTCTGATAACTTAAGAGAACTGGCAAGAAACATGGAGACGTTATAAAGACAAAGAAATAAAATGTTATATTTTTTATATGATATCCTCACGTTTTTCTAAACAAATCTTTTTAGCTTTATGGGATTAGGTTTGAGTATTTTTAATTTACTTTCTGAAAGGTTTGTAGCATACTGTTTTCTAAAAATCTTTCTCCCGTAAGTTGTTTTAAATCACAAAGTATTACTGAACGAGGTGAGATATGAAACTGTTCTTCGAACCATAATTTTCGTAGGTTTTACCTGGCAACCCTTAATTATATATTTGCAAATCGCCTACGCAAAGTACCGAGGAAAAAGTGTATTTTTTATGTTCTTGGATCGGTTAAAAATAGGATTTGCAAAAAAGTAAATAGTATTTTAACGATAATCTTGAAGAAGAACCAGTGTTAACAGGAATATTGTAATTTACCTTGCCTTATTATTCTGGGTAGCATCTAACTTTGAAGGATTTTCACATACATATAAATAGTTGTTGGTAGAAGCAGAAATCTTTTGCACTTTACCAATAAAACATACAACAATAAAAAGCAGTGGAGTGACGCGTGAAAGACCAGAAAACATTAACGGAAACTCCAATATCTTCCATTTGAATGCTTATTATAGACAGAAAATTCTACATCAATAACAGAAAAGTTGTACTACATGACCTTTTCAAATTATTGTTACAACTAAAAAAATTATATCATTTAATAAAAAAGTTTAAAAATGTTCAGTTTACTATGAAACAAATATCAAATTAGTTATTACATATTTATTGTTTGCACTGGGCCCGACATGGTCAAGCGCGTTAAGGCGAGCGACTCGTAATCTGAGGGTCGTGGGTTCGCAGCCGCGTCGCGCCAAACATGCTCGCCCTCCCAGCCGTGGGGGCGTTATAATATGACGGTCAATCCCACTATTCGTTGGTAAAAGAGTAGCCCAAGAGTTGGCGGTGGGTGGTGATGACTAGTCTGCCTTCCCTCTAGTCTTACACTGTTAAATTAGGGACGGCTAGCACAGATAGCACTTGAGTAGCTTTGTGCGAAATTTAAAAACAAAAAAATAAACTTGTTTGCACTGACTTTGTTAGAGGTGCAAATCTTAATTTATGTGTTTGTGTGTTTTTTGTATAGCAAAGCCACAAAGGGCTATCTGCTCAGCCCACCGAAGGGAATTGAGCCCGTGATTTTAGCGTTGTAAATCCGGAGACATATCGCTGTACTAGCTGGGGGACATCTTAATTTATTCTATTGAACGTAACTAACAGCTACCGCTTTACATCTTGAGGGAAAAGAGAAAAAATCTAATTTGTTCTGCTTTTATAACATTTTGTAAAAAAAGTCAATAAATCGTCGAATAACTCGTATTATTTGCTAAGTATTCTTTATTCAATAAAAATATTTCAAAATTACACACCATTTATCGTAAATCCAGTTACATTTTACTAAAGAAATCTCAAACACAGTTTTCAAAAATTCCGATTTACATTCTTGTCATTTTTTGCAAATTTATATCTGTGAATAAGAACAAATTTCCTACTAAATCGTTGCAATACTGTAGGTTTCTGAAAAAATAAAACATTTAACACTGACCTATTATTTATTTAGTCACCACCCTTTGACCTTTAAGATTGTTCAGCTTAACGAAAGAGCTATGTTGAAGTATTACTTTTACGGGCGAATGCTAGACTTGCCTTTTTCATTCTACTGAACGGAAGTGATAAGATCGCATCACAAAATCTTCAATAACGGGGACGCCGGTGGGTGGTATTTTTTATATTTTATGATTATTGTATTTTAATAACGCTTAATTATACTTTTTTTGATGAGTGCATGGAGCTCCAAATAATTAAATTTCCAGTTCTCTTCATTCCATACGTGCTATGTTGATCATTTAATTAATTCTAAATAATATTTCAAGTTTCAAGGTAGTATATAAGACTGCAAAATTATGTAAATACCATTTACCAACAAGAAAGTCAACAAAATACGTTTATTATCGAATTCAGACAGTTAGCATAACCTAAATTCTTGGCATTTTAGAGATGTAACAAATATTTTAGTGTTAGTCGTAGTACATAAAAAAAATCTTCTTTTGTCGACTTTGAAGTGAGATGTTAACTTTGTGAATAACTCGGTTATTGTTTTGCGTATGTCATTTATAAACAGGGCAGTAGCTTCGCACATGGCCTGGCATGGCCGAGCGCGCTAAGGCGTGCACTCGTAAGCCGAGGGTCGCGGGTTCGCGCCCGCGTCGCGCTAAACATGCTCGTCCTCCCAGCCGTGGGGGTGTATAATGTGACGGTCAATCCCACTATTCGTTGGTAAAAGAGTAGCCCAAGAGTTGGCGGTGAGTGGTGATGACTAGCTGCCTTCCCTCTAGTCTTACACTGCTAAATTAGGGACGGCTAGCACAGATAGCCCTCGAGTAGCTTTGTGCGAAATTCCAAAACAAACAAACAAACAAACAAAAGCTTCGCACATAGCTTCTGTGTTCCATTTTCTTTTTCACATTATTTGCTTACGCGCATAAAAAAGTTCTCTGTAAAAGAAGAGTAATAAATGTCGTTACATTTAATACTTGTTGCTATGTAAGTAAACCTGTTTTAATATAATTCAAGTTTTGAAAGCAATGGAAGTTCGGCGCAAAGACCTAAAAATTAGCGTGCGATAAGGTTGCACTCTAACACCAATCTAAAGCATTATTTAATTAGTGAATGTTAATACATAAAAATAGCTTCACTGTTTCAAAAATAATGCAGTTTATGAAACCTTAACCAAATACTACGAAGAAACTTCTACTTGAAAAATCTTTTAAGGTAAAAGCAATTTTGCATTTATCGAAAAGTTTGTATAGAAACACACAGGCTCATCGAGATTTTCATCAACCGTAAGATTGCACATTTTGCAAAAAATATAATAAATTGTAAGTGATTTAACTGCAGAGAAAAACGTTGCAATGTTAACATCTTCTAAATTACGTATAGTGATGTGGAATGCCACTTGCCGAAAATATAAGAATGGTTTTATTTATTTTTTTTACGTGGGTGACTTGTTAAACGAGTTTAGAGCCATTTCACATCTCTGAGAACCCCCAGTGGCTCAGCGGTATGTCTGCGGACTTACACGCTATAATCCGGGTTTCGATACCAGTGGTGGGCAGAGCACAGATAGACATTTTTTATAGCTTTGTGCTTAATTCAAAATAACAAATAACACATCTCTGAGTAAGATCAATTTTATGGTGATCTCTTACCAATTTATTATTGCTGTCTTAAGGATTTGAATAAGTTCTATACATTTCTGGATATCGCAGAAATGTATATAACTTATTCAAATCCTTAGATTCATCTGTTTAAGAATTTAAAAAAATTAATATATTGCAATTTTTTGTTTTGGCAAAGAGGATTGCACCCTGTTTGACTTTCTTTGATTTCAAGTTAGTGAGAAATGATTTATTTAAGAGTGCACTGACATCGTTTATATGTTTGAATATAACTAATTTCTTGCAGAAGCAGACTAGAAAGCAAATATAAATAACAATATTGATTGAAATATTTCATAGAAATAAAAAACGCAAGCTTCTTTTTTTAAATTGTAATTTATTTCCAATACATTGTATGACGTACAGTTGTTATTATTCGAAATTTGTTTACAACTTCCTCACCACTTTCTATCGCACAAACCTTTCGCCGCTGTCTGCTTTATTTATTGCTGTATAAGGTCTAGCATGGATGTTACTGCGTCTTCGTGATCTTGGTTCATCGAATATTACATTATTATCTATTTTAACTAAACAGTTGTATTACTCTATGATTACAAAATCTGTGAAAGAAAACAGTTTTTCATATTAAAATTATATATTTTTATCATTTATGTGAAAAACATTATGAGTTGTAACTCCCAATTTAAATTTTAGAAGATAAAGACACCTAAATGATGGCTAAAGTTTATAATATTTTTTTGCCATTCAAATATGTCTGCCGTCTTATTTTCGATACCCGTGGTGGACAGAGCACAGATAGCCTATTTTGTAGCTTTGTGCTTAATTAAAAAAAAACAAAAAAACAGCCATTCAAATATGACTTGTGAGAACAATAATTAAATGACGAAAAATATGGACCATAAAAATAAATCATAGGTAAACCGAAAGAAAAAATAATTCATAAAAATATGGCATGGCCAAGCGTGTTAAGGCGTGCGCTTCGTAATCTGAGAGTCGCGGGTTCGTGTCCGAGTCGCGCCAAACAAGCTCGCCCTCCCAGCCGTGGGGTCGTTATAATGTTATGGTCAATCCCACTATTCGTTGGTAAAAGAGTAGCCCACGAATTGGCGGTTGATGGCGATGACTAAGTCCCTTCCCTCTAGTCTTACACTGCTAAATTAGGGACGGCTAGTGCCGATAGCCCTCGAGTAGCTTTGCGCGAAATTTAAAAAAACATCAACAAAAATATAAGGAATTGTATGCAAGTCATGATTTAAGCTTTTCGTAACTTGGCAATAGAATATTACAATTTATTGATATCTGAACCATTTTTGTTTGAAAATACTGAAACAAAAAAAAAAACACCACTCACTTCCTTTAAAAGATTTGTATTTTTCCCGTTGTACTTTTAGGCCTTGATTAATGACTAACGGTAAGGAAAATCATACAAGCATTAAAATGTCTGTTCATTTGGGATATTGTTCTCATTAGTACTCATTATTAAGAAATGTAAAAAAATCAGCCTATAAGCAAACCAAGATAAAGTAAATCTTACGTTTTATAAACTCAGTTTATCTGTAAATTGTGCGTGACTTTATTTCTAACCTTTTCGTAAATGAAGGATATTCTGGACAAGAAAACAAAATACAGAAACAATGCAATAATTTTAAAAGTCATAGATGCTATGCTATAAATATCGTAAAATATGAGCTCGTGCTACTCTGGTAATACTGCTTTTAATCCTATGTTAATGTAAATACTTTTGACTTGGTAATTTTGAAAATTTAGTTATATTAAAGAGTCTCAAACGTTTTTCATTCTAAACTGAGAAGATTCGAAAACATCGTTAGAAATAAGACTTAGGAACAAACATTATGGAAAATTGTAGTTTTCTGACTCAAAATTAATAGTTGCGGCAAGGTAGCAATTAATCAGGGATAGAAAATGAACAACTTATAAAATTATAAAAGCCTCCTGCGGCTTTCTTTTGATATTTAATCCAAAAATTGTCCTCCACACCTTGCACTCGAAGGAAATGGACGCTCTATCAAGTTCTTCGGCAGAGACAATCAAGATTTTACACTTATATTAAATGATCATTACAGAAAGGCACAGAATCTTTAGGACTTAAAATATTTTTTTTAATAAATTGAGATATGATAGCATCTTTAATTTGTTACGTATTCTAATTTATTTCGGACGAGTGTCCAATTTATTACATTACGCATGTAACATATTTACTATTTGAAATAATCGGAAATTTTAATTTCAATTTAGTAGTTAATTAAATGCTAATATTTATTAAATTTGTTATTTGCCAACACGATTGGCACACACAATTTACTATTTTTTTGACACAAATGTTTTTGAATATAGAAAAACAATGACCAAACGTGTTTTCGTTAATAAATATTGTTGCTTCTCACTTTCAAAAATTCTGTTTCGAGTTAAAAACTATACGTCATATGCAAAAATGCAAAGTGTACTGAAAGAAAGTAGGCACTAAAATAAATGTAAAACGGTAAATTCTTTACATACGAATTTACCACAAACCGTTTCGAACCGTTTTACTCACTAAGGTAAACTGCTTTTCATTCAAACCACAATCATAAGTATTACTAAAACTTAAACCACTTATAACAAACTCTTAATTATGAAAATTTAAATAAACTCAGACATCTTTTGTTTTCATGCCTTCATTTTGTTAGAGTATAAAAAATATTACTTTTTCAAATTAATTTTGCATACAAGCACAAAGAATGATAAAAACCCAAAATTATTTCTAGTGATTTTAACACAAAATAATGAAATAATTTTGTTCAGATGTATTAGTTGAACTTTATTAAACGATTATGAAATTAACTGTAGATAAACAATTAATTAGAAACTTTTTCGTATGATTACTAATTCCCAATTAGTCTTTGTGTACAAATATTGTTTGAATATTGTATTTCATTTGATCTTATTGCAATTTGAAATGAATATAAATTATCAATGAACATCGTCAAAAAACTATATTGCTTAGTTTAAATACAGAAAAAATGATTTATGTGATATATAAATTTAAGAATAGTATTACAACGAAAAGATGAAAATATACTTAACCGGAGACTATGGAAGTGTGCAATACCTTAACGTAAATTTGCATGGAGTTTTCGTATCATAACAATGCAGCAACTTAGTCATTTTGAGCAATGGATAAACACTTTGTTGTTGTTGTTGTTTTGAATTAAGCACAAAGCTACACAATGGGCTATCTGTGCTCTGCCCACCACGGGTATCGAAACCCGGATTTTAGCGTGTAAGTCCGCAGACATACCGCTGAACACTGCTAGATATATACAATGGAAACACGTGGTATCTGAGCTTAGAGTATAATGAACGTCTGTAATATAATATTAAAAGTATAAAATTTTCTCATAAAGCAATAATAGACAAGGCTGTCGTACTTGAAAGCTTAATTGTATAAATAGTGGCCTGAACGTACCTAATGATACAATATGAACTTGTTCAACATTCAAAATGAGACATTTCAAAATAGTTACTGTTGTCACGGAAAAAGATTTAGTTACTACTACCTAATGATACATTATGAACTTCTTTCACAATCGGAAGGAGAAACTTTAAAATACATAATTGCCCCATGGTTGCCCCAGAAAAAGATTCAGGTTCTACTATGTAATGATACATTATGAACTTCTTTTACAGTCGGAAAGAGACATTTTAAAATGCATAGCTACGGATGTCCCTGAATGAGAGTTTTGAATAATATTACCTAATGTCACATTAATCAGAAGGAGATATAAAAAACAACATAGTTAATGTTGCTTTAAAAGAAACGTTTCGGTTACTGCTATCTAATGATACATTATGAGCTTATCCTGCAATCGGAATAAAACATTTTAAAATATAAAGTTAAGGTTACTCAGGAAGAAAAGTTTCGATTACAACCATTTAATGATACATTATATTCTTTTTTTATCTTTTAGTCTAAGATGATATTTTAAAAATACATGGTCAAAGTTGTCTCAAAAGTAAAGCTATTTAATGATTAATTGCGAGCTTATCATAGAATTCGAAGATGGCATTTTAAAATGCACGGTTAGTGTTGATCTGGAAGGAACGTTACATTTACGCTACTTGATGATACGTTATGAATTTATCATGCAATGAGTGAGAAGGGGATATTTTAACACTCTTGGATAAAGTTGACTCGTAATTGGTGGCATAATTTCATTTGTGACTTCAATAAATTAATTGCTATATATCAGACATTTTGAGCTATCTTGCTTCCAAATTTAGTAAACATGGTTGAAACTTTAACCAAGTATGTATTTTTTAAGGATTATACGAAGAAATAAGTCAACAGCTGAATAACTTTGGATGTGCTGTACAAAGAAAAAAAAAGGTAGAAACAAAATTGAAAAGTGCTGTGTGGAAAATTTTAACATCAGCCACTATGAGAATATTGGCTGCACAATGGTTATAGTGTCCCTCTTGCTGGAACGAAATGACTCTTTACAGCCTATTTGTTTTCAGACGAGGTTGGTAATGGAATAAAAGTCTTTCGAACCGTTTTACTCACTTAGGTAAACTGCTTTTCATTCAAACCACAATCATTACTGTCACGAGAACGTCGGATCGTGGAAGAACTATAATGACGACCTTTCCTTTTACATAAATTTAGTATGGGCTTCCACTGACATCTATTGCAATAATACCTAGTTTTGTCTGTCCTGAAAATGTTCACGCATTTGCGTTCAACGAAAGTAAACAAAAAGTAGATATAGATAAACGGTAAAAGACATTTTGTACAACATGTTAAAAGCTTACCATTTTTTTTTATAAATGGTTAACGTTAGGTCGTAGAATTACATTGTAAGTTTATTTACTGATACTATTAGGTAAAGCTTAACTTTAATTCAACCAAAAAAAAAAACTTACAATGCTAATTTATTTCTTTATCGAACATAAGCCGCACTTAATAAAGGCTTAAGTAATGCTAGGTCTAAACCAAGTGGAGCCCGGTATAGCCAGGTGGTTAAGGCACTTGAATCGTAATTTCAGGGTCGCGTATTCGAAACACTCTCACACAAAACATGCTCGCCCTTTCAGCCATAGAGGTGTAATAATGTGACGGTCATTCTCACTATTTGTTGGTTTAAAGAGTAGCCCAAGAGTTGGCTGCGTTCCCTCTAGTCTTACACTGCTAAATTAGAGACGGTTAGCGCAGATAGCCCTCGTGTAGCTTTGCGCGAATTTCAAAACAAACCACACCAGACAAGCTAAACTAAGTGGCCATACAGATGTTGATGAATGCGTTAAAATTCATTTGTATTATTCCTGAAATCTTCTATTTAATGAAGTACTATTGCAACAGATATGCTAATTTAACAACAAATGTTTTGTGAATCTTTTCTAGTTAAAAATTAAAATACATCAATCGAAGCGAAATAGTCACTCATTTGTAATGCTGTATTTATTTTGTAATATGAAGTATCAGCTACAGAGGCGTGTGTGTTTTTTTCTTATAGCAAAGCCACAAAGGGCTATCTGCTTAGCCCACCGAAGGGAATCGAAACCCTGATTTTAGCGTTGTAAACTCGGAGACATACCGCTGTACTAGCGAGGGGCGCTACAGAGTTAGCGAATACTGTACTATCAAGCGCAAACACGTATATATTTGTTTGTTTTTTTTAATTTCGCGCAAAGCTACTCGAGGGCTATCTGCGCTAGCAGTCCCTAATTTAGCAGAGTAAAACTAGAGGGAAGGCAGCTAGTCATCACCACCCATCGCCAACTCTTGGGCTACTTTTTTTACCAACGAATAATGGGATTGACCGTCACATTATAACGCCCCCACGGCTGAAAGGGCGAACATCTTTGGTGCGACCGGGATTTGAAGCCGCGACCCTCGGATTGGGAGTCGAACGCCTTAACACACTTGGCCATGCCGGGTCTATTATTTGTGAATTTCTGACTTGCAACTGTTTGACTACTTTAATTGGCTGTCGTGCAAAGTTACTTGAAAAACGCTTGCACTACTCGTGCTTTATTTAGCAGTGAAAGATAATAATGAAAGCAACTGGTCAACATCACCAATCGTCAACTCTTGGTCCGCTCTTGTTAGACCAAATAATGGAATTCAATTCTTTAAACGCACCCACGGTCCAAAAATGCAAAACACGATTTTTCATTTCTCGATAATAAAACGCAAACCACAGTTATACGCTCTAATACACTGACGCTAAAACCGGGTTTCGATACCCGTGGTGAACAGATCACAGATAGTCCATTATGTAGCTTTGCTGCTTAATTTAAAATGATAGCAACAACTATTACATAACTAAGTTACTTAGAATTAAACTCTTATCTCTGCTTTGACTTGCACTAAAATAATTATAGAT
This sequence comes from Carcinoscorpius rotundicauda, assembly GCA_011833715.1. Classification (NCBI taxonomy): domain Eukaryota; kingdom Metazoa; phylum Arthropoda; class Merostomata; order Xiphosura; family Limulidae; genus Carcinoscorpius; species Carcinoscorpius rotundicauda. The sequence goes on along the minus strand of CM022394.1, from coordinate 45,880,122 downwards.
ATTTGATAACGTAGAGATAAAATGTTTAAACTTTAAATGACTCATTTTTGTTTTGACGTTATCACTTTAATATCCTTTGTATCATTTAAACTTTCTATATTACTATGCCTAGCTATTTTATATATATATAATGATGCCTACTTTTTTTATAAAATTATTTTTTAGTTACACTCTAGCGTGAGCAATACCAAATGATGAACAACGCCCACATGCCGGATACGGTTTTATTTCTCATCGAGATCTCTACCAATCTAGTTTGAAATTAATTATTTACCCAATTTTTATATATATAATATATACACACGTTAGAGTCCGTTTCAGTACAACAAGGGAATCACTAGGATATCTAACGGAAGAGTTCTTGGTGAAAAAACAACGAGAAAGATATGGTTCATAATCTTTTTTTTTTGTATGCTTCTCTGAGAAAGTCACTTACTTGCCAGGTGAAAAATTCGTTGAAATAATAAAATTTAACTCACTTCATAAACATGTATGTAGCAACTTAGGTAGATTTATAAGTAAAATAAACTGAAATATACATTTTAAAAGTGATTTTAAAACGAGCAATTTTTGTGGTCGCCATTTTGTTTCATCACCATCCCTACAATTAAATACTAACGTATTTAATGCCATATATATAAGCGTGAACGCAAATGTGTAGAAATAAATATATGTCAGTGCATGCGTGCAGATATATATGTATGTATGAGTATTTATTTGCGTGCATACCCCTTTTTATATATACACATATATTGTTCCTACATATGATATATCCTTGCTTTCTTTGTCGCATGCGACAGACGCAGTTACGTAGCACAAGATTTGAAAGACGACTAATTTCAGTTTCGCACCAGAGTTCCAGCCTTTGTATAATGATGATCGTGACTTACAACAGTTAACTCTTACTTGCAAACTATGTTTGACGTCACAGATATTCTCGTGTGGCGTATTCAATTTATTATTACGTCTTTTTCATATTGTCTATACCAATGTTTCTCAACCACCGGTCCATCATAACCACCTTGGGATTTCACTGAAACAAACAAATAAAAATGACAGAGACTTCATATATATATATATCGTAAATGTTTTTGTTGTACAGGCATTTATTGGTAGCAGTTTAGGGAAGTAAAGAACCGGTGCCTCATATCGAAAACATCACAAAACGCTGGTCTAAAGTATATAAATTCTTGATCAATGTATGAAGAAAACATGATACGAGGAACATATGTATTTTTGTAATTACAAGTTTTTACACTTAAACACCATATGTATCACTTCTGTACATGCTTATCTCATTCAATCAAACATTTCTATTTCTTGATTTCTTGCAGTTTCCTTCATTATATTTAATTACAAAAAAAGCAAATAAAAATTAAAATCACATGCCTTTTATAGTTATTACCAAGTGAGAACAAAATAGCACATTTAAAGTATAAACTTGAGAATAGATACCGCATGAAGAATTTAAGACAGTTGATGTATAAAATAGGGAAATTACGTTACTGGAATAGCCTTAATTATAAGATTTAGAATTGAAAATACGTAAGATAGGCAAACTTAAAACACAAAGCTGTTTTAATAACGGCTTATTTCAACTTCACATTCAACAAACATTTTAACTTCACAGGGTAGTGTAGTACCATTAGAATTTCTATACTTAATACGAGATTGGTTAGAGAAACTATAATGTGGATATACTAGGCAATAACATAAGTTCAGTGAAGTAAATACATGTATAAATATATTAAACTGATAAATCAATAACATTATAAATAATTTATAATTATTGGAAAACGTGGTATGTGAAAGCAAAAATACAAACATAAGTTTGATAAGACATATATGAGAGAACATTAAATAGAAAACGATAATAACTTGTTACGGAATATATTAAACAATTCAACTAAAATAGAGAATTTACGTTTTGGAGGACTTACATAATAGATGGATCGAAGAACACATACAGTTTAATAATAAATACCAAGATGTCTTGTTTGAGTGATACACACGTTTCTGTCATTTTCAAGCGCTATTATAAAACTGTGATTAAGCGCAGCTACTTTTTGTAGTTTGTTTGTTTTTGTTTGAGTCTGCCTAGTAAATTCAGATAATTTTTTTCGTTTGGGGTTTAATTTTTCTGAAGTTTTTATTATTCTGATCAAATAATTTATTAATTTTGCTACTCGTGCGTATGGTATCAGTATCATTGTAATTTATATTCGTTATGGTAATCATTACAGTAATTACTTCTTCGCAATCAAGTTTAAATGTCTTAGCCAGGTGTGTCCTTGTATCTGTCTTGCCTATGAAGCTCATGGGCCACTTTGTTAATCCTTTTGTTATTAGCTACTGATATTCGCGAGAATGACGTCAAGACCTAGTTTGTTACAAAATTAACAAACAAGTGGTGTCACGTGAGTGATATATCACGTTCAGTATCTGAGCTCTTGAGAACGTGATTGATGATCATGAGTGCAGGAAAGGAACAAATTACTGAAAATCCTTCAGCCAAACTAAGTAAAGGAAACTTATCCTTAGAAGTCGGAAACGAGACTAAATACAGCTTAGCTTTGCACTATTATTGATACCAAATTACAGATTATCCAACGAGCATCTCATGATAACCGAAACTGAAAGCTTGGAAGAAAGCAAACTATTTTAACCTTTAAAAAAAAGGTGCGTCTTCTTTATAGCAAAGATAGATCGGACTATCTGCTGTGTCCACTGAAGAAAATCGAACCCATGATTTTAACATTGTAAATCCGAAAACTTACCACTGTCCCCTGAGGGGTATTTTTCCAAAGAAAGGTGTGAAGCATCTAAATTTACTTAAAGAAGGTGTCATTTTACATTAACTTATTTTAATTTTTGAAAACCTATTATGTTATATTTTAATTTTTTATTTTTGAAAATTATTCAACTTACTCTTAAGAGAAAAGAATCTTGTATTTTCTCATTTTACTTTTCTCAACAATAATATCTTAATGAAAAAGAAAACGTCTTTTTTATGTTACAGCAACTAAAAAGAGCTAAAATTTCATTTGAATCGTATTTTTCTAGATACAATAGGTTTTACTGAAAAACAGAATTGTACAGAATGAATAGACAAAACAGTTGGCGAAAGGAAAGCGTTGGTTACAGATTAACTTGTCTAGCTGTTTTTTTAAGATAGAAATATATCAACGAATGTATTCACTGACTAGTTATCAGGTATGTACTTGTGAGTATTCAGTCCTTTTTATTTGGAAGTCACTAGTTTACGCCTTTCAGTGGCACAGTGGTACGTCTGCGGACTTACAACGCTAGAATTAGGGTTTTGTTACCCGTGGTGGGCAGAGCATATATAACCCTTTGTGTAGCTTTTTGCTTAACTTCAAACAAACACTAGTTTATATTAACTGATGTAAGTGTTAACAAGTAATGAACTTGTTTAAAAACACCTTATTATTTAATTACATAATAAGTGAAGTGTTTATTTGGGTTGGTATATATATTATATATCGCAGATCGAGATGTGAAACTCGTAGATAAATAGCTTCAGTATAAATTTTTGCCAAGTGTCACAATTCTAATAGTGATTCTTGAAGTAGAAATATTTAGATGCTAGTATACACAGAATAGTATTTTGGAAAGTAGTTCAATCACGCTTGTTTATATTTCGTAGTTTAACATTTTTCTATTTAGTATGTCATTGAAGTTTCTTGTATAACTAGGATTGTATTTGCGAGAATATTGCTAGCTTTATGACGTGTTTCAAGATGCTGGATCGTCATTGGCTCCTAAAAGTTCGCGTTAAAATTGTATTACACAGTAGGCTGTTCGTATATGCAGTTAACCACTAACCGACCACAAGATCAATAGCTAGAGTCTTCACCAGATGGAGCTGTGAGCAGTACTTGAACGTTGGTACTTTGGTTTTTGTAAAGAAAGCGAGTAATAACTAACGAGAGAGTGAAGTGGAAGCGACGACAGCTGAAGATCGACTTAGCGATACTTAACAATACGTTTTATTAGACTGCTCTTTAGCATAATAGACAGAAATGAACAAATAAAATACTATCGAGTAAAAGTTATATAAAGAACGCTTTATCTCCTCAGATACCTTGTTTCTTAGTGATACAGTTTTATTCAAGACACTTGTGAATTTATTAATAGTTCGCTGTTGATAAAGAAAGGCTAATTAAACGTAAAAATTATAACACCAGTCTTTATCCGTCTTTGGAGAAAAACATTATATCCTGATTACATTTCTACTTACTAGTGTAATAATCCGGAAACCTCTGAAGAAATACCATGCCGTTATTTTAAGAAACCTAGAGTCAAAGATGATGTTGAAGTCGTCTCTTGTTAACATTTCGGACTGCGGCCAGTTAGGTGCCGAATATGGTTCCAGTCCGACTTCGAACTGTTCGTCAATTTCCGTAAAAATGAATGAAGAAGTTGTGTTAGAATTTCCCAGCACCATCAGAAATATGACAACTGTTATTTTGAGCATAATCTTAGCAGTTGGAGCAACAGGTAACATTCTGATTCCTATCGTAGTGTGCCGGACAAAAGAATTACGCAATTCCACCAACATTTTCTTGATGAATCTGAGTGTTGCCGATCTATTGGTCTTACTGGTCTGTACTCCACCCGTACTTGTAGAACTTCACACAAAACCTGAAGTCTGGTTACTGGGAGAAAACATGTGTAAGTAGCGTCTTCGTTGTAACAAAGTCTACTTTAATCCTATTTATTATAAAAGTTTCCACTGTAAGAAATCGAGATGTATGAAAATGATAAATGATAATTTAGAAATTAATTTATAAAACCAGGTGAACTCCCTTAAATTTTCAGATTTTGGAACGTCAGTCCTAGGTATATTCAGTAGAAGAGGGAAATGTCTGTGTTCTAAGATTGACGTGTGTTTGGGTGACTAGTGTTCAGGATAAAATGACAACAAACATCTCTTTTTCTCCTTGTGTATAAATATTGAAAAATATTCCAGGTTTTCTTGAAATTGAAGCTGTATCAGCTTGTGTCCCTTTTTCTTTACTTTTCACACCGACAACAGTTTTTCGGAGTTTTGCTGATAGGAGAGGGCAGAGTCAAGTTGAAGCTGCCAGAACATTTTATTGACAAAATGATATCGATTCAATCTTTAAAATTGTCAACATTAAATATATCTGTTTATATCTGTTATCCTCTTATTTATACTTATAATTTATTTCATATTAAAAATTATGTTTATCGTTTATGTAATGGTTATATTAACTATACGCCTGGTGTTCACAATGAACGAGTACTTACGTCCAAACAGACAGACAATATATGCTTTCAAAACTCGATCAGATTATTGACTTGTAAGTATAATGCTGGTCAGCTTTAGAGTTTCATTGTATAACATTCCAAACTCATTTGTTTAATGAGCTACAGTCTGAAAATGTAATATTTTATTTTATTTTTTTGTTCAGGTAAGTTGTGGTTACTTGTAACTGTTTTCTATAAGAAGTGTAATTGAACGACAGGGGTTTAAGATTTTAATGCCAGTACTGTAAGGAAGTATCTGGCAAAAATTGACACACATCTAAAAATTTTAAATTTTTCAAACAACAAAAATTAGTCTTAGATTTACTCTGATGCAAAAATTATGTTCCGTCTTAGATACTATACTTAACTAATGTATATAAGAATTTATATTACGATTTTGAAATGAACAATTTTGGTGTAAATTGGCATATGTATTATTTGGAAATTTACTTACATTAGCCCGGCATGGCCAGGTGGTTAAGACAAGCGACTCGAAATTCGAGAATTGCTGGTTCGAATCCCATTACCCAAACATTCTTTCCCTTTCAGCCGTCCCTCTAGTTGCTGGTAAAAGAGTAGCCCAAAAGTTGGTGGTGGGTGGTGATGACTATGCCTTCCCTCTAATCTTACCCTGATAGATTAGGAACGGCTACCACACAGAGCCTTCCTTTAACTTTGCGCAAAATTCAAACCAATAATAATTTTTACCCTTAATTTCGAAGCAACATTCATAATTTTTTTGAAAAACTTGCAATTTACAATAAATATAAAAATATATTCACAAGTAATTTGTGTTTTGGTTTTACTCGGATTTTAATACATTTATTTTTTCTGAGCGTAATTTCTCTGATAAATACAACTTAAGTTAATTTTTTCGAGTTTTCTTATGTTTTTTTTTTGACATTAGGTAACAGTGTGGTGTTGTTTTTCTATTCCTTAGACTTCCTATGTTATTTTTTCTTTTCTTTTGCACGTTTATTTTCCCACAATGATACACTGTACCTATGCCTATTTTTAAAAATGTCATATTCAACGGATTAGTTTTTTTTTTGTTTTTTTTCTAACGTTTACAATGATTGGAGAATCTGCTAATGAGTTGTAATGGTTATATTAAGATATAATCCATTAATTGTTCAACAGTAACTCGAAAGGCTTATCAGGGATTTCGATACCCGCGATGGGAAGAGCACAAATGACCCATCACCTATCTTCTTGTTTTACAACAGACAAGCTAAGACGGGCCTTTTTGAAATTTTAAAAGTTGGAGAGCCACCACTACGTGACTTTTGCATTTACTGAATTATTTGTAGAAGACAGTGAATGCTTAGAATATAACTCAAATAATCAAGCTTTTCTAGGAACTAATACAATAAGGAAGTTGACATATAGTTATGGAAGTATTATAATGTACCATTGAATGTTTTATCTTTGAAATATTTAAACAAGTAACGAAATATTATACTACACAAATTAAACCATAGGCAAAGTGAAACAATATAAACTAAAAAACATGATCAAATTAAAACTTTTATCGATTATTTCATTTGATATTTGAATCCAGAGTTCGATCTCGCTTACAGTATTAAGTTGTAACAAAATTAACGCTGAAATCGGATTTCGATACCCGCGATGAGTAGAGCACAGATAACCCATTGCATAGTTTCGTGCTTAACAACAAACAAACTTGAGCCAAATATTTTAAAAATTAAAGTTGTAGAAAACGTATAAACATTTCTTTTTGACTCTTGATCGATACCCGCCGCAGTTTTATGAAATAGAGTGGGATGAAAGTTTGTTTGTTTGTTTTCGAATTTCACGCAAAGCTATTCGAGGGTTATCTGCGTTAGCAGTCCCTAATTTAGCAGTGTAAGACTATAGGGAAGGCAGCTAGTCATCACCACCCATAGTCAAACCTTAGGCTACTCCTTTACCAACGAATAGTGGGATTGACCGTCACATTATAACGCCCCCATGCGCTTGGCCATGCCGGGCCGAAATGAAAATATTCAGTCAGCCATTAATGACATGCAATGGCTAGAAACTCTTTTTTGTATTCTTTTTCGTTTTGTAAATTTCGTCATGCTATATGTAAAAACTAAGTTATTTGTTTTCTAAAACAACTTGTTACTTTTATCTTACCTATGATTTTGTTTTTTTAACTGTCTGTATATGTTTTGGAAATATTACTGGGAAAGATTCTGATTTTGTTTCAACCCTTCATTGCCAATGTATATTGTGACATTTCAGGAAACATAATCTTTTTTCAGGAATTAATAAGGGTTTAGTTTCAGTAAATCTCACGTTTAACTTCAATATTGATTTTGTGCTCTAAACATTGACAGAGTTTTACGGCCTCATACGTTCTTTTCTGTTAGAAACAAAAATAAACTAGAAATAACTGTATTATCGTAACTCATATTATTATCAGTATATCAACGTAAAATAAAACTGAAAATGTAAAGTAAAATACAATAAAGTTCGCTGCTTCATTCCTAATTCAAAGGAAATTTAGATAGTACAAATTATATCACGAAGGAAAACGCAATTACTTTACCTACTCGTATAAGATGTAGGTTTCCTTAATCTTTGTGTATTTTTTATTTTTTACATACTTTTCACCACTTTATACAACAGTATTTGGTATACAGTTTCATCTCATGATACATGTATACTTTGTGTTTTTATTTTTTACATACTTCTCACTACTTGATACAACAGTATTTGGTATACAGTTACATCTCATGATACATGTATACTTTGTGTTTAACCTGTTGACTGCCAAATATTTCAGTTGCTACAATACAATTCTAATGCTTCTTCATTTTGTAACTTTTTTCGTGACGCCATTTTGGATCGAAAGTGAAACAATTTGTAAGTAGGTCAAACGTATGTATGATGCTGACATCTAGCATTGAAGTTGGGTATTATTGAGAACGAATTAACTCGTCCGTGGCACTGTGTTACCGATCGGCTTGGACGAGTTATCTCGACTACGGCACTAAACAGGTTAATTGTTTGCTGTGATTCAACTGCAAGAAATGTATAATTATCATTTTATGATACGTATTTGTTTTTATTTATAATATTTATTTTGTCCTGAAAGGGCGAACATGTTTGGTGCGACGGGGATTTACACCACTATGCCAGGGTACTTGATGTATCGCTTCAACTTCATGGCACGAATACTTTGTGTGTACTTCAAGATACAAACTTATTTTATGTGTTCACTTCATACTTTAGATAATTTTAAAGCTTAGATTATTTTATCATTTGTGAATGTCAGTCATAATGAACATATATAGCAAAAGAATAAACAATTATGATTATTAGGCAAATGGAAAATAAAACAATGTTTAATGTTGATGTGTAATTACGTTATCTTAAATACAAAGTGTACATCAACATTTAGTTTCATTTCTGATCACCACCAGAAGTTTCTAGTCTCGGCTTTTCTACTACCAAATAGATAGAATCATTGTAAGAGACAGGGGTCTATCCTGCTTACAATGTTTGTGTATTTCACTGAAAGTCTTTTTGTCTTTAGTGTGAATATTCCATTATCTATAAAGATGAATCATCTTCTGTTTTCTAAATTTGTTTTTGTACATAACTGACAAAAACCGAAAATATTTTTAGTCATCACAAACTTCTGCAAACAGTGTTCTTACGGGTCGACATTAACAGAGTGCATTTTATATCGTGAGGACTGACCACAGTGTCTGTGTTTCATCTTGTTAAAATGTCGCCGGCAATCACACATAATTAATGTGTACACAAGAAATCACTTTGCATTTAATAAAGATTACACAAATAACGGTAAAAGTTACTTGATTTTTTTTTAATTTCGCGCAAAGCTGCTCAAGGGTTATCTGCGCTAGCCGTCCCTAATTTAGCAGTGTAAGACTAGAAGGAAGGCAGCTAATCATCACTACTCACCACCAACTCTTGGGTTACTCTTTTACCAACGAATAGTGGGATTAACTGTCACATTATAACGCCCCCACGGCTGAAAGGGCGAACATGTTTGGTGCGACGGGGATTCGAACCTGCGACCGTTAGATTACGAGTTAAACGCCTTAACCACCTGGCCAAATCGGGCACTTAGTTACCTGATTCCATCCCTCACATTTCATCACTTTGAATATCATATCATCAATATAGAAATTACCAGGTCTTTGTCTAGTTCTTTGTGTTTTATTTCATTGATGGACTCTTCCTACTTTTATTTTTATGAAGCGATATGAAAGTATGTGAGTGCGCTCTTGAATCCACTGAAGATCTATAAATAAACTATTTTTGAAATAATATTGTAGGATAACAAAAGTAGGGGATCACGATGTTTTGAGAATACTCAAGTTTGAGTATAATAATAGACTTAAATATTACGGTTAGAGTTTTTCAAAACAAAAATCTGCGTGTTTTTCGTATAGCAAAGCCACAAAGGGCTATCTGCTCAGCCCACCGAGGAAAATCGAACCCCTGATTTTAGTGTTGTAAGTCCGAAGACATACCGCTGTACTAGCGGGGAGCAACAAAAGTCTAAATTAAGAATTTGAAAATGTACAAAAATTGAATTCCGAAGCTGGAGATCAAGAATACTTGGGGTAATCCTACGAACCGAGATGGTAAAATGGCATGTTCATGTTCATGGCCGTTGAAAATAATAATATATTTTTGAAGTTTTTAAAAAGAATTTCGGAACTGGCTACATGGAGTTACTTCAGAATAGAATATGCAAGAGTTTGATCAAAACAAAGTGTGCAACTTGTTTTGTGTGTTCTATATTATCCGTGACTTTTTTTTCCAGGCAATGTGTAAAATAATTTAAATGAGATCGGATAACAAAACATTGCACTATATAACGAATGTTACTCTGGTCACAACCTGTTTGTGGTTCACCATGTTTAACGTAAAATGCGTAAAACTGGAATGTGACATCCAAATTAAAATATAAAGACGGTAGTTGTACAAATACTCAGAGTTAATGCTGGTCACAATGAGAAATGTCAAATATATTAAACGTTTAATACATAATGCTATAAAGATTTTTTTCTTATTGCCGCGGATAGTTACACAAGAACTACCTGTGTAACCATCATTCATTTTTAACTGATATACTAGAGGGTATGCAGCTAGTTAATCACCAGTAACCCGATGGTAAGTCTTCGGCGGTTTTTGATCGAACAGAAGTTGTTTGGCTAACACTCTAATAGCGCAACCATGACACTAGACTGCGGAGCGCGATTTTGTAGCAACGGGCGTGCGTGAGCCATAAACCGTCGGGTTCATAGTCTAGGCACGCTAACATTATATTACACTCGACTGTTCTTTAGTTATCATCTTGAAATATTCAAGAATTAATACAATTGAACCAAAATATGCACCCTCATGAAAGAGAAATATATTAACGTTCAGCTGTTAGTTAGCCGTATATTTACCTGTTATTCATTAGTGGAAAGCTGAAGAAAAAACACCAAAAACAAAACAAGAATAATTTATTGTACTTCAGGAGTAAATGAACGTAACTAAGGAAATTAACAATTGATCTCTTTGTAATTATTTGTAACCTGTTTAGTTCCTATTTTGAGTTAATTATTAAAAAGGAGCAGTTGTTGTAGTGTTCATTCTATTCTTTTATGTAGTGTTCCCTACTCTTAACATAACAGAAAAAAATGTGACATTTTCAATAACATTAAGCCTTCAAATTTTTTTTCTTTTAAATACTGACAAACTGGTTTCAGATTACACTGTTGTCGATCGATAGCACCACGATTAAAGAAAGTGAAAAATTTGAATACAAAGAATATTTAAGTAACTTTCACTTATCCCCTAGAAACTGGTGTTAAACTTGTGGCTGTTTAATTAACTAAATAAGCTTCTGTAAAGATGTAGAGAAATTTCATGCATAATTATGCTTTTTATAACATTCATGCTGCAATCCTGAATCTATTATTACTTGCATCTGTTATAAATTTATAAGATTTCCACCAAACGACGCTACAAACGAGACATTATTAATACCATTTCTTAATGGGGATATATGATATATAATACTAAATACACATTTATATAAAAAAAAACACGAAGTAATCTTAACAGCGACAATTGTTAAAATTTTTATTAGCTAACAGGTCAAGTAGACTGAAACTCATTTCAGTAGAGAGGTGGAAAGAACTTAAAGCTCTAATTCAAGTGTCCTACATAAAAACAAAAATTGTCGTATTTCAGTAAATGTTTAAAAGGATTATTTAAGATTACATCTTCAGTTTGGTCATGAGAGTGTACTGCACATTAGAAACAACGAGTCCGACTTCTGTAGTAGAAGAATGTTAGACCTATGTATATACAAAAACTGATAGGTTGAAATCTGCAAATATCTATGAATATTAGAATCATTGCGTAATTTGAAATATTTATAACTATGCATTAGTCTAACTTTTGTGGGAATACAAATTAATTGTAAATTACTTTGTTTATCAAAAAAAAAAAATAACAGGCCTGTCTTCTGTAATAGAAGATTGCTAAACCTATGTCTGTACAAAAACTTATAGGTTGAAATCTGCAAATATCAACGAATATTATAGTATTGCCTAATTTGAAATATGTATAACAATGTATTAACCTAACTTTTATGGGGATAAAATCTAACGGTAAATTAATTTGCATAAAAATTGTAAAATGCGCAACACTTTAAAAAGTTTAGAAAGTGAAAGTGATGAAAAGTACTTAATTTCTAACATCAAAGTATATTATTTGCGTAGTAAGGAATAATGACTTAAATATACCATGTATAAGTAAAGATTAGAAAACGTAAGAACAACAAAATTGCTTAGAATGTTAATACTATAAACGTCTACTTCGAATACAGTTTATTTTTAAATTTAGCAAGGTTTGTAAGTTCTGAACGATAACTGGTGAAATGAATACAAGTCGAATGAATGGGTCCCATATAATATCTCAAAACGTTGAAAGATTATACTTTGGCATAATGACAAAAAAGTGTTTGGAGAATACAAAATACTAGAAGCATTATTTTACAATTTCGTTTTCTTTCTTTTCCTTTTTTTTGAGAGGGGCTTATAGAAAGCAGACCTTTTGTGGGTTGCCCAAATCAGCTGTAGGCCCTACGCTGTGTACCAATCCTCTCGGTCTACAATTTTAAAAACATTTCTTTGAGACTGTTATTTTTGGGTCCCTGATGAACTTTGGAGACGGGTGTCACTTTCGGTCCTCTCCAAGTGATACCCTAGCAAAGTATGGTGATCAATATATGAATGTTTATTTGATTTTTTTAGAGTTTCGATTAAATCTACACGAGCATGTAGTTGTATATATTTTTGAGCGGTTAAACTAGAGGAAAGGCAGAGAGACAGTATCACCCATTTTTACCTGACTGAATTGTTGGATTTGACCATCGCTGTTAAATCCTGTCATCATACTGCAAAACACAGGAGTGTTTTTGCGATAACGGAGGGTGAACTTTAAGCTCTTGAATTAACAGTCTAGATACGATAACTCACAAGCTACGTCTGACCGGTGTAGTAATGAAAGGGAACACTGACGTCAAGACAACGGTTATCTAATCCAATCTCAATTCGCTTTAATATTAAGCTCAGAATCTGATTACTAAATTATTTAATAGAAAACATAATCTACTCCACCTACGGGTAGTTACGTACTCTAACTGTTTATGTAACTACTTTCTGCATCACTTTTATCTTGTTTCTTAGCTAATTATTTCCACTTTGGGTTATTTCTTCTAAATTAATAGACACTTAATTGAACAATGTTTATTGTGTTTGGGGTCGTTTCTCTAGTGAAAAGAATATTTTTAAAGATTTCCATCAAAAGTCACCACACGTTAACATAACAGGAAAATTGTGTTTCATTGATAAAGCGAATTAAGTTATGGACTTATTTTAGATATAGTATTTTTATCGATGCGTAGTTTCAGTGTAAAGTCTAACCTTATATTTTCATTACATTTTATACAGTTAAAGGTAAAGTCTAATAGTCGTTGTATAACATCTGTCTGTTGGTATTTTACAATAATAATTTAACAAATAAATATAATGTCCTTCCAAGTTGTAAAGCAATGGTCTTGAAGGATTATAAACTTACAATTCTGAGTTCGATCCTTTTGCTGGCTGCAGGCCAGATAATCCATTATGTAAATGAATATTATTATTCAAAAAATGTAATAGTTAATACAAATAAAAAGTAAATGAATAAATGCACCTGATAATTATATTTTCTTAATGACTGTGGGAAAATAATGATTAATATTAATATTAAAATACCCTTTCATTTATGTAAATCAAGTACCTTCAGTATTATTATCTTAACCTAACACGCTGAATTTGAAAAACAGCAATTTCTTACATTGTTTTATTTTTAATAATTGTTTATTCGCACCTTTTGGTATCAAGATTAATGCTATCACTACACAACTTTCTCCTACTGTTGCAAACGGGATCCATGTCGACAACTCGCACATCTTGTGTCAGTTGATGAACATGAGGTTTCTTGAGCAGCAGCTTTAGACTGCCCTCAGTCGATTGCGGAAGTGGACCACAGCAAATGATTGTACCTTTTCCCTTTCCAAAACCATTTGCATGTACTTTTGCTGTTAACAGGGTGTATCTTCTGAGCCCGAGCTTCGTCTCAGTGATGTGTTCTTTCCGAAGCTCCTAGGGCTTATTTTTGACAGTAAGCTAATTTTTATCCCTCACATTATACACCCACATATCCAGTGTAAGATGACACTGAACATCCTTTGTGTCCTCTTTTCCACTTTATTATCTATCTTGCCCTCATTTTCTCCAGATTGGATTATGTGTCTCTGGTCTATGGTTCTGCAAGGACTTCAATCTTGAAGATGCTTAACCCCATTCATCATTTGAAACTTTAGCTAAACAGTGGAATTCCACACTTCTCCAGTCCAGAGATTGTACACTGACTCCAAAAATCCCTTCTTCACCTCCGCCGTTTATAATTTTCTTTGCAGTATGATATTAAACTTCGATCCTTACCACAGCATCCAACCAGGTGTTGCGTTTTCCGTCCTCAGTGGGTATGCTTTTTCAGTATAGACGGACTACTATTCTTTCTTTTGGCCCTATATCCAGGTGCAGCTGGCTGAGCTAGACTTAAATATAGAATAACGTTACTATATTCATTGACAAGTTCATTCTGCCATGGCTTATTACCATCTACACTTGTGACCTTTCTTTGAGTCATCTGAGAAAAGCAAATACTCAGAATTGTAAATACCGTTTTCTCTTTGCTGAACATCTTTCGAACCATCCTTCCTGTTTATACGAGTGGTTCGAAATCAGATGACTTTGTATGTTCTGCTATGGTTTGTTGTGGTTTAGTTATTTGGTTATTGCTCACAGGATTCCCTCTACAGTTTCTGTGTTCACTGCCGAATTGAATGACGCTTTTCTTGACAAGGATTATGTAGAAACTATGCAGTACACCGATTGTACTGTTTGCACTGACTCCTTTAGCTTTATATAGACCCTGAAATTGCTAGTGTTAGTTCTCATCCTGTTATCGTCGGTATTTATCAACGACTGGTTCATTTTATTTATCTTCTATTCGTATATCAGATTTTCTGGATAGCTGGCACACCGATATTCATGGAAGCGAGATCGCTGACACCGCGGCTAAATTCGTCTGGACTAGTGCTGTCAAAACCATTCCTATCCCGTATATGATAAACATCACTATGGTGAAGGCTCAGCTTCGCTCCAATTGGCAGTCTACATGAGGTGAACAACAAGCTTTTTCAGATCAAGCCTTCTGTTATTCTTTGGTTGTCTTGTTTCCATAAAGATTAGAAGGATGAAATGGTCTTAAATAGGCTACATATTGGTCACAGTTTTTTAATATGGGATTAATTCCGTAATGTGTAGTCTTTATGACACATAAGTCACAATTGCCCACGTTTTACTGTCGTTCCGTCGTTTTTTTACGGGTTTACCCCTGACATTGGAAAGTGTCATTGGAGATGGTGACTTACTTTTTACGGGCCATTGGCCTTTTGAATTCCACTTACTCTTTTATCCAAATTGTGGACATTGTTTTGTTTTAACTCTATTTATTTCTATATTTTATAATACTTTTACATTTCTCCTATCTGTTGTTTGACGCAGATAGTGTTAATAAACGACAAACAACAACAATTATATTTTTGTGGCAATATGTAGTGAGGCCTGCTTGTTGATTTTCAAATTTATTATACATATAAAAACAAATTTTCGAGGTAAGGATTGTAAGAAATAAATATAAAATTCATAAATAAAAACCTGTCAAATATAATCTATTCTTTCTATATTTTAGATGTACCTCTACAATTGTTATAAGGTTAACAATATTTGGGGATAAATATAAAATTAAACTATATTAGCTGTTATTTCAGCATGTCGTTTGAAAACGTACGTTCAATTTTTCAATTATTTCATTTCATTCAAAATATTTTTCAGACCGAATGCTTTTGTTCTCTTTTATCGTTAAGCTAGTTTTTAAGCTTGAAACTAAATACAAAATACGTTGAAGTATTCAGTTCAACAGAACCCATTGTGTAAATCGATATCAGCCAAAGTTCGGCATTTACTCCTCATTTATTAAGCCTTTTGTTCTCTGATGTCTGAAAATAGTTCTACGACGTTGAAGAATTTATACGTTTTATTTTCCTTTGGACTTTGTCTTTTCTTTTATATATAACATTACGAAGGGTATTCTCATTACGACCTTGTCTATACTACATTGTTCTTAATGCATTATTTCATAAATAATTATTTAATTCATTGATCAACTTTACTATGTTTCTTCAAGCAGTTAAAATTTTCGATGGATTTCGCATTTGGTACGCTATTTCTATTAGATCTGCCATTCGTTTCTCTCACATAACGTTGAAATTCACATCTGTGTATACTTCTTATTAACATATATGGCTATTCATCCTTACTTAACGATTTTAAATTTTGAATATAATAGTAATGTTTGTAATTCTTTCTTTCTCTTCATCATATACCATATTTTTGTTTTATATATTTTCCATTCTCATTGTATAGTTTTCTTGTTTATAACCCTCCTCATTTGCATGTTTGTGACTCAACCTTTTATTGTATTCAGCTGTTATTTTTCCTTCCCTTTATCTCTTCGTTCACTTATAAATATATTTTAATTTCTCTTAATGTCCTGGCTTAGCTTTCGGTTTTTATCGGTAACTTGATTTTAACTTTTTCCGGTTATGACTTCACTGTAAAAATTTTATTCATTTTCGAGAATCTGGTACTTGTTTCCTCCTCACTTCTACTTCCTCTTCTGAAAGTATGGGTCCTTATAATAGTTGTTTTTATCCCTACTATAAACTGTAATTACTTGAGCATAGATGATGGTCTTGTATTTACCAACTACAGAAACACCTTTGTTTGTCTGTGGCAGGGTGTTATTAAGAGAGAAACTGAGGAAGTAACACAAACAAGAAATCACAGCGTTATACTTGAAACACGAAGAAAGCACAACTACAGCGAACATAAAGCAAGAATGTAATATAAAACAGTGTGTAACGATGTGAAATGTTCAAATCTACAGTGTCTGCGTAATGTTGTCACTGGAACCACAGTCATCATTGTCATCGGAACTATTGCTCCACCCTGTCGCGTCAGTGACGAGCTGATGAAAGTGTCTAGTGACCCTTATAGTGTAGGTGGACAGGTGTAGCATATTCCATACTGAGGCTGGTTTGCTAATTAACCATAGAAACAAAGAGTATGGATATTGGGTGCAGAGTATAAATGAACATTACATGTCACAATTGGTGAGGTTTTCATCATTCATGACGAAATATTTTGTTAATTTTGTGCTATGAGTGAATGTACATACTACATTATTGTAAACTGTATAGAGGTTCGTGTATGTGTTTAATATTAAAGTCAAGTATGTTTGATTGTCAAAGAATAACTTACGGCAAAAAAACAACAATAAAAACGATACAATATCCATAACATTTACCAGAAAACCACAAAGAGTTGTAGCACAAGGGTCTTATGTGGACTTTTACTTTGGTGTTTATTGATTCACCCCTTTTTAAAATTTATTTTAGGTGTGCAACTTTTATCGTCTTTAACACTGCTTTTGTTCTCGTCAATCCTTTATTACGCTATTTTCTATATAAAGAGTGTTCTTTATCGGTGTTTTCTTAAGGTACTAAATCGATACAATATACTGAAAATACTTTGATTCCTTGATACAAACAAGGAAGGCGGCTGTGAATCGAATGGCAGTTTGTTCTAACTAGTTTAGAGTAACTGAAAAATTGAAAAACTGATTTTTGATATGTAGAGTTCTAGCAGTTTGAAATTTGTAAGGATGACGTGTGTGAATATCCTACCCTTCAAAGAATGTATGGTTTTCCTTGTGCATTACGTTGTTAGGAAAGCTTTGTAGTTACTGCAAACTGTAAAATTTCGTATTAAAAGCTTTTCGGGATTTTAGGATTTTAGCATGTATTGAATAAAGAAAAAAGATAGCGAAGAAATAGTTAACAAAACTGAATTGAGTTTAAGTACGACCGACTGAAGTAATTCATTTTCACAGTTTAATATCGAAACAATTTTAAAGTGCGGTTAACTGTGAAACTGTCATTTGTTATGCAGAGTACATAATATATTTTGTAGTGATAACTAACTGTGTTGTTATTATCTTCTTTTGAGTGACTGCACTCCGTTTGTTTATCTTATGATGAAGTTAAATGTAATAACGTGATTATGTTTTTCAATGATAACTGTTATGTACAGATTTATAGTGATGAAACTCAAAGTCTTCATATAGTGATAAGATTATATTGTTGGGTATGACTATGATATGTTTATTAAGCGATTACAATTATTTTGATATTTTCTGTGATAAGGCTGAACGTGACCTACTGTTTAGTGTACTCGGATTGTGAATCTGTAGGTTT
Source organism: Carcinoscorpius rotundicauda (assembly GCA_011833715.1). NCBI lineage: Eukaryota > Metazoa > Arthropoda > Merostomata > Xiphosura > Limulidae > Carcinoscorpius > Carcinoscorpius rotundicauda. The sequence continues at coordinate 45,861,854 of CM022394.1, read as the reverse complement.
ATCGTTTGGTGTCCATTGCTGCGAAAACGCGATAAGTAATTAGCGGTCGTGGGTGTGTTATAACAGTGGCAGTGAGAATAGAATAACCCAGGAGTTGATTATTGGTACTGTTAGTTAAATGTTACCTTATAATCTGTCAGTTCAAAAATAGTGGCGTCTTTACACACATGGTTCTAAATATAGCCTGCATGGAAATGTTTTTGAAGAAAAAAATATTTCCAGATTGCGTTGCGTCATGACTAATACCGAACCGCCGACCGCAGAGAGGCAAAATCCCATTAGTAACCACTTGTTAAATTGTGGTAAGGCATCATAATCCTTGAATGTACAGAAAATCCAGAATATAAATGAATATTGTGAGTAAAAGCATCAGGCTTAATCTATGTACTATTTCAACAGCTTTCATTATCAAATCTTTCACTCAAATCTTCAAATTAAAGGTCATGAAATTTTACAGAAATATGTAATTTATATAAACACGATCTGGTTCCATTTCCAGGAAAGTGAATTAGTTTCTTATTTTGTCTTTATACATTACACAAAAATATTTACGAACTTGAGATCAAAGCGACAAATTATACAACAACCTATCTAGTTTTGAGGTATCTCCCATCAGGGCCGAGTGTAGACTAATAGTTATCAGGACAAGTGGCGCATTGAAACTTTTAAGTTTCTACTGTGATGTTGCCAAAAAGGATTTGCACTTTCAAAGAAGTTGCATTATAAGAGTGACAGTTTATCTCATTACTTCATTCAAAGCGTGGAAAGTTCTTGTGGTAGCGAATGTTCTACAATAGTAGAAAAATAGGACAAGCTATGGATTTTTTAGCTGGCGTTTAGCTACGTGTGTATTAGACGTTGTTCAGAACTTTCAGCAATATTTTGTTGAAGGTAAATAAAAAACCTGATATAAAACTGTGATATTTATTGTTTGTCCATGAAAGGCCGCTGAGAAGTCATTAAGGTGAAGTTTTTAAGCTTATATACTTTTGGTTTCATAAGCTTTTAGTGAAGTTTTATGAAATTTACTCTTTATTATAAAACCCTATAAGATAATTTTAGGTAATGCAATAATTTCTAAATCACGCAATATCTATTATATATCCAAATGATATTTCTATTATATATCAAGGCTTATTAAGCTGGCTGGGAGTTGGCAGACACATTAGTTGTCAAAACGTTGCTTGTTTCATTAAAGTTTGAAATTGACCATTGTATTTAAATATACATTTTTTTAACTGAACAAAAGCCACGAGACATGCGACTAAACTGACCAACCGTATGATTTAAATTGAACAAACAGGAGAGTGATATTTTTTAGGGTCTTTGGGACAATTAATAAACATTAACGAAAACAAACCACTGAATGTAAAAATGTTTACATATAAGCTTTGAATATAATTTATAAACCATTAACAAACCACAGATGTTTTACAATTACTCATTTATTATGTCGTTTATATTAGAATTTAATCTCTACGTTGTACTTGTAATGATTCTTACAGCAGTCACAGTATGATGGTTTGAAACTTTTTGTATTTTTGTACTGTTTCGTCCCAGAGAATCTGGAAAAAATAATTTAGTAAAATATAAATTTTAAAAGGAAAAATTTGTGTAAAGTTCTCGTGGGGGGAAAAAGATATGGATGTGACTGAGAAAAATGAAATAAAAAAGGTTTAATGCATGTTTTTATTTTGTAAACCTGTGTGATTCTTCACTAAACATGAAGAAATTAGGTTTGTTTATCTTAAAGTTATGTTAGAGTTGTACTATTTTTTCATTAATTGTAGCTTTGTCAAGCCATATCTTTAATATTTAAGAACGGCAATTTGCAAGAAATATTTCTGGATTACTAAGGATTAATGAGTCTTTTTTTTGTGGATTATTTAATATCGCTCAGAATCATATTACGCAGGAAGATTAGACTCGGCGAACCACATTTGTGCTGAAACAGTTGAATTTCATTTTATGGTTGAAACAAATGACATTAGAAGCTCGAAAATGTGTAGATATATCAAAACAAATGAATTCATTTACTTCTGTAAAGTGGTAGAAAAGCCCAGTTTGTATGCATAGATAGCAGAATAATATCACCAGAATGTCATGAGTGCGAAGAGGAGAATAAATGTCATGAATGAATACTACAGCATGATTAAAAAGAAAAAAAAAGGGCTGAAACTTGAAATTGTACTTGTCTCTTATTTGTTAAAATAAATTAAATCTTAAGCAAGATTTTATCTGTGTTTCTAAAAATGAGAGCGCTATACAAAACCTTATATAATATTAACCTGGCAGGAGCCGATTAATAATAATTATTGTAATATTTTAATACAGTTTTCATTCATTTAAGTTGCATTAATAGTTTGTTTTATTTTACTAATATATTAACAATAATTCGAAAATGTGGCTTTTTAATTCACGATAACAGTCATTAAATGAGAAAGTTAGTAAAGCAAGAAGCGTGAATGTGAAGATAATTGTTCGGAATAACAATTACTGAAGTCAATATTCATGGTTGGTATTCCTCTTTTAGTAATAAGAGTAACCCGATCACATAAGGTGTAGACAAGATAAGTCATCATATTCACGACTTTATTTCCTTCTGTCACTAGAAGACGAAGTTTGAGTGAAAGAGATTTTTCAGATTACCGATTAAATTAGTGATTCCTAACCAATGTAGTGTATATTTTGGTAAGAATTGAGATAATTTTAAAAATGCTTACCTAGACATGTTGGATAGACTTCAGAAAGCTGGGTGGAAAGAATCTATTCGAATATTAAACATAAGCAATCTGTTTACAGGCTATTATCAAAAACCTGAGCAAACAGACATAAAATGCGAGAACACAACCAAAAATTAAAGCTTTGAGGCTCTAAGAGGAGAAGTCAATATTAACCTCTTCATATAACCTCTACATTATTTGACAAGTATGAAGCATACCAAACATTAAGTTAAACAACATTTAACAACAAATTTATCAATACTAAATTGGGGATTTCACCACCACAACATTTGAAAGTACGCGATGAGAAATGTATTACAAAGACGAGTTATCATAACGATTATTCACGCATTTAACGACGTTTTAAATCATAGAACTACAAGTTAAATGTACCTCAAAACACATTTTCCCGCTTTAATAGGTGACACGTGACCGATTAACAGAACATAAGCGCAATGATTTGCTGCTTGTAAACTTCATAGTCTCTAACTTCAAGCAATCGAACACATTATTCTTCCTACGATTAGCAGTAACAAGTAATGGCGTAGGAAATTTGCCTCATTTATTGAAAAATAGAGTATTCATTAAAAATTAGTGATAAGTGAATATATATAACTTAAGATGTGTTTTTACCAATTAAGACAAAAAATCAAAAGGTTTTACAATTAACACTGTTTTGTCGTAAATTGTCTTTATGGTTAAAACGAAGATAGAGGGTAATTTTAGATACTGTGATTGGAAGGCCGTTTGCTTATAAATATGTTACATAAATCTAACTCATAATAATTTTAATGCTACATTTACTAACAACATATAAACTAACTTAAATCATCGTTTAACTACTCCTGGTAGGTATCGACAAGATCATGTCATACGCAAGTTGGGTATTACCTACTTGTGCCGGGAAATAAAGAAAACGTTCAGACGTGGCGGCGTCATAATGTGACAGTCAATTACACTATTTGTTGGAAAAAGAGCTGGCGGTAGGTGGTGATGACTATTTGCCTTCCCTCTAGTCTTACACTGCTAAATTATGGACGGCTAGAGCGGATATCTCTCGAGTAGCTTTGTGCAAAATTAAAAACAAACAAACAATTCTTTGACAAAAATATTTATAAGCTTTGAAGTCATCAAAATTTTTGTAAAATAGCAAATTTTGTTGATATTTAAGATAGCATGATATGAACACAATTGTTTTTTTATTGAAGACTTTTAATATTGTTATTTGAAATTGTTGTTTTGCTGTTTTATCTAAATTATTTTCTCACACGAAATGGGTTGTTTAAATGGGTTGAAGATGTCTTGTTTATTACTTTTCTATTGAAGCTTGAATGACTTTCAAAAAGAAATTCGTATAATTCGTGTCTTAAACATATAATATGATTTGGATAGTTTATGGATTCTTCATTTTGAGTTTTCAAACCCCTTGAGATTTTCATGAAGTTTACATGATACATGGACACAGTTATTTTTACTACTTGCACGATTCCCCCTGAGCTTAGTGTAAGATGAAAATTGCACTATTTCCTTTTCTTATATCTTTCCTGCAGTCCTGCAGATTTCTTTTCTAGAAGACCTATGGCGATTAAACTGTTCTACATTTTCTATATAAATTGCAACACGTACATCTCAAATTATATGTATCTTATGGTAACATGTGAATGTAATAGGAAAGTAAATAAAGATTAATTTTAACTTATTTATGTGTAACACAAGAATGAATGAAACGAAACAAAATATAAGAGCTCTAAAAATACTATCCATTCCAGTTCCCTGATTATTTTCTAAACAACGCAGATTCGTAAAAGACATTGCTGATACTGTAAATGTATTCTATGAGTTGCTTAAGAAATTTTGTCAGTTAAATGGAAAATTAAATAATTCATATTGTTGGTCAAATTCTGGCACAGCAGTTTTGTTATTTAAGTCAGAATTAATTCTGATAAAGCAACTAAATTAATTAGAACAATACGAAGTAATTAATAATTTTTGGACAAATTCTGATAAAGCAACTACTTTATATTTTATAGTTTTCTGATAGTAACACCTATAAAACTTACTTGCTTAGTAATTTTTAGTTTCTCAGGCCAACCTGTTGTAAATATTGTCGAATAATTCCTAGTTTTTAGTTTAATGTATGTGAAACATTTTTCTTAATTACGCTAGTAACTTTTATTTTGCTAAACAAAACACAGCGTTTACTTTTTTTGGTATTATTTAATTTTTTCATCTTGCTTGTTTTTATGTGCTAAGCTATACAATTGGTTACTTGCACTGTGCCAACCATGGGAAACGAACCTATATCTTCAGCTTTATAACTTTTTTGCTGCAATATCGTTGCTAAAAATGTTGGCCAGGATACCTATTTTTCACTATATAAAGTAAACCTAAACTTTGTAACATTCATAGAACTAAAAAAACAACTATAATAAATAATAAAATAAAAGAGTTCACTGTACATCTGACAAGATCATTTTTAAGTTTTATTTTTAAGAATTTGTTTTCGAGGTACACTCCGTGTTGTTGATGGACTAAATGTCTTTTATAACTTCATAAGTATTCACTTTTTAAAAAAAAAAATGTTTCTGTAGTTGGAATTAACAAGGTTAACATCAACAAAATAACCTGCAAAACTGTTTCATTAACGTCAGTACTGTTTATTTTATAGTAATCATTATATTTTTACATGACTCGTAATCTGAGGGTCGCGAGTTTGCATCCGCGTCGCGCCAAACATTCTTGTCCTCCCAGCCGTGCGGGCGTTATAATGTGATGGTCATTCCCACTATTCGTTGGTAAAAGAGTTGGCGGTGGGTGGTGATGACTAGCTGCCTTCCCTCTAGTCTTATACTACTAAATTAAGGACGACTAGCACGACTCGAGTAGCTTTGTGCGAATTTCAAAAACAAACATATTTTTACATATTCACAACCTAACTTTAACCCCTGACCATGTTGATTCCAGTGAATTCTAGTTTAGATTATATTAAGAGTTTTAGTAATCGCAGAAATTATGTTTGGTAACAATGGAACCAATATATTTTTTTGATTTAATGAAATCTACAAAATGTAATAATGGTGAAGTCATAACAGCTTTAACAATTTTTACTGGAGCTTTCAGTCATTGTGACACCTCAACTTTTTACAAGTGTAACAACTGCTGCAATCTTAAGTTGTACTACAAGATATAACTATAAAAAAAGGAAAAAAGACAACGTTGAATTCTGGAACAATTAAATCTTGTATGTTCGTTTTTCATATTTTACCTGTGAATAGACGCAATTCAACTTATTTAAAATTAAAGTACTTTAATAACCATGGCACCACAAGTTTTCGTGGTTGTCTCGAATGTAGCAGTCTTTAGTAATATAATAAGGCATAACTTTTTATAATCGCAACGCCCCAAGTTTTCATCCGTAGCAACGCAATAAAGTGTTAGTGCTTTTCATAACCGTGGCATCAAATGTTTTCATTAGTGTTGCAAGTTCATCAGTCTTAAGTAATGCACTAAAATATAAATACTTTTAGTACTTGCAACATTAAAAGTTTTCATAATTGTAATAAGCACAACATTCTCAAATACCAAAATACATTGAAATTATCTTTAGTGATTGCATTGCACTGAAATACTAGAAAATGATAAAGTTTCTGAAAGAGCTCAATAACCTTGAAGATTTTATAGCCTTATTAATGTTGGGGAATATCGTCTTGAGCTACTAATTGGTACAGCTGGTATTTGAAAAGTGAATGTATATAGTAAATTAGTACAAACATTTTCGACACTCTGGGTGTTGTGACAAATGCTCTTTGTAGTTGTTTATTAAGCTCACCGTGAAACAAAATGTCGGTTGAACATTAAGTAGTAACAGAAACATGGAAACTTCCTATTGTCACTGCGGTGTGTCTGTGTCCACAATGCTGAAAACCGGGTTTCAATACTGTCGTGGGCAGAGCACAGATAGACCGTTGTATAACTTTGTGCTTAACTTCAAAACAAACAAATAAACATAGGAATAAATATTTGAGTTGTATTAATTTGTGATATTAAATTGTTCATTAAACATATTACCTATCGAATTACTAATTCCTCACCAACAGAACATACCCTATTTGGTAATAGTTAAGATAATTTTGAAAACGATTACAAAGATATGTTGGATCGACTTCAGAAAGCTGTATGAAGAGTGTATTCAAAGATCAAACAGAAGCAATCTGTTTACGAAAACCTAAACAAACTAATATATGTGAGAACACAACCACAAAATAAAGCATTGAGGTTCTAAGAGCAGAAGTCAGTATTAATTATATAAGTTCACATAACCTCTACATTATTTGAAAAGAATGAAGTGTACCAAAAAATAAGTTAACTAAAATCGACATTTAACGACAAACAAATCAACACTAAATTTGGTGATTTCACTACCTTAACTATTTCTTGGTTATATAGAATTCGAAAGTACGCGATGAAAAGTGATTACAAAGATGAGTTATCATAATAATTATTCACGCGTTTAACGACGTATGAAGTTATAGGAAAATAAGATATTTCTGCAACTTATTTTGTCTTTATCTAAACGTCAAACAGTATTCAAAATGTTCAATTGGAAAATTTTGTTTTTAACATTACGTGTTTGAAAAAGACCATATGAGAAACGTTTCCGGACTTGAAACAAATACTTCAAACAAAAGACGTGTCAACTTACTAACGTTTACACCATCTGTAGCATCATGAGCTGTCTTTTTATTGTTAGAATCAATTTACTATAAAGAAAATAATTCTTGTAATTATATCAGCATCGCGTATCATGTAGTTACAGTCAGAATAATACATCTATTTCAGTCGTGTGCAACAATAGTCTGAAGCGTTAAGCTTCAGTAAAAATGTACTAACACCATTGTCGCTTTAAATACTAACTTCCAACAAAGCAAATGGAAATAGGGATTTACATTGAACTTTTTCAGGTAGAACAAATATTACTGGAATCGAACTGGTTAAATAGCTTTTAATTAAATGTGATGTTGTCCAAGTAACAAATAAAATACATTTATTAATTCAGGAAATGCTGCCTCCCCTACAGTGGCTCAGCAATAAACTCGAAGGACATAAACATAAAAAAATGGGTTTGATACCCGTGATAGGAACAGCACATATTGCCTATTTTGTAGCTTTTAGCTGAACAAAGAAACAGAAAATAAGTTTAATATCCAATCTTTTCGTTTCATTACAGTGACTATATTTTTCTAAACTGTAATTGAATATAATTTTTACTGATAATACTTGAAGTGAGGGATACTCCAAAGCAAATTTTTTGGAGTTATAAGGTCATTTCTTATTTATGATGATGTCTTCTACACTCCAGTCAGTGATGAATCAACTAAACTCTGTTATCTGTATCACCACACTTAGATAGTGTCCTACAGATATGGAATAAGAAGCAGTTATGTTACCTCATGTAACTAATATTTTAAATAATACACTCACATTTCAATATAAACATTCAGTGATTAGTAGAGGTACGTTTCTCATCATAATAGTCGATACAATACATATCTAGATACAGAAGTTTTACCAATGGTTTATTACAAAATTTAACAGTCTTATCTGCAATTTATTATCTAAATTATTGAGGTTTGATCAACTATGTCACAGCTGGTAAGAGAAGTAAAATTAAAAATTAATAACTGTATCTGTTTTATTGTTGTTAATTTGTATTTAATGTTTTTGATAAAAGAAATGAAGACAACATATAGCAGTCAATACTTATCTTTCTTTAATGAATCATTAATTTTTAGGAAAACACTTTGTCGTAAATTTTGATTTTTATGCACAAAAGACTTGAGGTGTTTTTTGAAAGCTTGCAAAATTTCGTGAGATACACAAATCATATTGTATTAGACTATGTATCGATACAATCATATCACTATATCGCCACATCTTTATCAATTAACATTAAATTTTAGCGTTGTAAATCCGTAGACTTACTGCTGTACTAGCGGTAAGCTTTAGTTCCTCTTTTATATATCATCTCAAACACTCATGACTGATCAGTATAATTCCGTTTCCAACAAGAATAAACATATCGATAAAACACACAATAAATACTTTTTGTTTATTGCAGATATTACAATAATTATACAGTTAAATTTTTCGACAGCTGGGAAATTTTTCATCTTAAAATACAAAAGAATAGGTTAATCTTGAGTTTTTGCATCAATGCAAAAGATTGAAATTAACACCAAAATTGTTTTTGCTCGTTTAGACTTATAAGAAAAATAATTAAATATAATGATTATTATTTTGAAACACAAAGACAATTTCAAATAATGAATAATTACATGCAATGAAAATTTTGTAGAGATTTTCTAGCTTGCTCGAGAGAGAATTTCAAGCTTCAAAATGGCAGTTCAAATTGCCTCGCTGTAAATCTTGCATGATAAAAAAATCCAAACAAATTAAGTTATTTGGAAAAAAACAGAAATAATCGTTAAAATATTCATTAATGTAATGATCCAGATACTGTTGTACATAACATATTTCAGTGCAAATTTATAAAAATAAGAAAGTTTTACCCGGAGGAACATCATCTGTAATTTTTATTATGTTTCATTTGAGCTTCTGAAGAAACTAAAGGGCAACCTTAGTTTAGGTAACAATGGAAGCCAATTTGATAGTAATGTAATGGAAGTGTCAGAGTTGGCTTTAACTCGGACTTATTCATATAAAAGAAAAGAAAATATATCTAAAGCAGAAACTGACACCATCAATCTTTTACGTCCAAACAAGCTACAGCCATAGTTAAACCAGTCAAATGCATAGTTCTTTTGAAAACAGAATACTATGTAAGTAAAGTAATTACAATAATATCAGGTGAAATTAAACTTAGGATACTTTATTGTGATCAGCCAAAAATGGCAAAATCAATTGAAATATATTTATTAAACATAAACAGTTATAATCATTTAGTGATTTAGTACACAAGTAAGGTTTTTACAGTGGTATTTTGAATTGTTTAGAAACAATTCGCACCTCGCTAGTACAGCGGTATGTCTACGGATATACAACGTTAAAATGAGGAGTTCGATTCCCCTTAGTGGTTTCAGCAGATAGCCTGATGGGGCTTTGCTATAAGAAAATACAAACACAGAAACAATTAAACTCAATTATTCCATTTCGTCAGCAGTTTCAGATATGGCGCTTGTAACCAGAAACTTGCAGTTTTTAACTCGTTTTTTAAAGCTTCTGAAAAGATTAAACACACGGTTAAGAATACTTTAGAGATATTTAAACAACAAGCAAATAACATTTGATGAACAAATTTAATGTGCAAATTTTGATAATGAGTCCCTGTACACCAATATACTCTAGCAGGAAGTAGCTTAAATAGTACCAGGTTTTGTTTTTCAAAATGACACTAGTGTAAGGAACAAAAATATTGGTTTTTACCAAGTTGTCAAATTTTGATATTAACAAATCTCATTTCGAATTTTACAACAGTATTTAATGGTAAAATAACTGGTGTTGTTAGAAGCCCAAAATTAGCCTCTAATCTAAAAAAATATTTTCTTTTTCTATATGTTGTTATAAAAACAATGGTTGAACAACTCTCCACGAAAGTTTAGCAGATATTACATGGATGTTGATGACACCTTTGTTGTTTTAAAGAGAAAAGAACATGTAAATTATCCTCAGAACAATTAAACAAACAGTGTTCTTGTATCAAGTTTATAGTTGAAGAGTGAAATAATTCAAATTTGACTTCTTTATATCTTGATATCAAAAACCTTTGGTAATAATTTGTAAATAGGAACACATCGTAAACCGATGTATATAGGATTGTATAGTAATGTTGACAATTTTACACCTACTCAATGTAAGGTTAATTGAATAAATATATTGTACATCTTTCATATTTGAAATGATTACCATTATTTGCATAAAGACCTAGAAAGTATAGTGTTTTATTAAGAAATAGTTTTCATCTATTATTACTCAACAACATTTGGAAATATTTCTTAAGTGGTATGTCTACCTTTTGTAAAGCGAGCTACAATATTCCAAAGCTATCATTTTACGTCAGTTTTCCATTTCGGTATAAAGACTGTGATGATTTCTTTAAAAAAGTCGAAATATTTTGAAATCTATTCGTCTTGAAAACTCTAGCTGTAAAATCTATTTTGAGAATAGAGATTTTTTCCAGAACAAAGGAAATAAATAATAAACTTCAACGCACGTACGTTGTTTATCAGGACATTTGTTCTCGTTACGGACAAGATTGTGTGAAATAATAACGCGTCGTTCAGATCAGTAAAAGAACAGCTGAAGCCTGATATTAATGATTTTTCAAATATTTTCAGACACAGCTAGATTAGGAATATGAAGAGAATACAGATGAAAATATCTGTGGCATAATATATAGTTCTAACAACGAACAAAATGTAAGGATCTAAGAAATCTTAGCCACGAAAAAACTAAAACCAGAATAAAATATTAACAGAATACAATATATTGTGTAGTGATAAGTGGAAACCCACAGCAAGTGGAACAAAGTATCAGATGTTTGATATCGGAGAAACATTCGTGCGTCCTTTTCAGTCTCACAAGAAGAAAAACCTTTATGTGAAAATATGTTCCGTTTACTTTAGTTTTCTTAGAGCTAAGTACGAATTCAATAGCAACTGAAATATTTATAAATAAGGTATAATACAATTCTACACAATTTTTTCTCAATACAAACATATTTTAATATAAAAAATCAATACAATTTATAATAACTGTTATTACTAATACTTATTACAAATGATGATTTATATACAAAATTATACAAACTTTCAGACAATACTGAGTCTTATATCCGGTCCAGAACTCAATATTTTATCGACGATCCAGGACCACGATGAGAAAATTAATTCTGAGTTGATATTGTCACACCTCATTTAACTTAACTTGCCTCATTGGCCTAATACCTTTACAAGTTAATTTTTTGCGAAGAAGATATTTAATGTCTTCGTAGAAATAATGGTATCCGAAGTAAATTTGCTGGAGTTGAACAGTTCGCAATGTTCGAAATCTATAGTCGTTCCTGGTCTAATTCTGTAGTATTCCTATAATAGACCTTAATCACAATTATAGTTATCTATGCGTATAGCACTGTTACGTATTTTTTAATGTTTTATGTTCTTTATAGACTAAACGCAACAGAAAAACGCAGATAACAGCTTGTATAATTTATTACACTAAACTATTAACAAATATAACAGATATAACATAAATTATATAATAACAGTGACAGATATTAAGTTACAACATTCGAAATTAATTACAGAACAAAATAATACTAGTTTCAAACTTCAAAATTATTCACAGTACAAAACGGTACTGGCCTGTATCTAATGTAATGATCTAAAATGAAAGTCTCAAATTCCAGTCTAGGGTGTGAATTTGGTCCCACGAAGAAATTCCGAAGCTTAAATGAAGAAGTTTAGAAACAGAGTTCACAGTTCAATAAATTCGCCGACTCTCAGCACAAGCAGTAATTCGGATGAATCGTAGAGATTGACGAAGTAAAATCACAGCTTCCGTAGATCTAACTTCAGTCACAACTCCAAGTTGAATAATCACAGCAAACACTTAATCTTTCTCAAATAACTGACTCTCTTCTTTAGAAATAGAACTAATGTCTGACTTTCCTCTTTTTCTTCGAATAAAAACTGATGACTGACTTCTTCTCGCGTCACCGTCTTTTATACCGGTAGGCCTATTTCTCGAACAATCTTGCAATTTCCATACAACTCCAGAGCAATCCGCGCGTGTCCGTTCTTGCACGATACTACACGTCTAGACACGAAGTCACCAGCACTCATTTACAAACATATGATTGGTCTACTTAATTCAAGAAAATTCTAAATGTTACCCTAAATGAATAACAAAATATTAGTTTAAACTTCGAAACAATAATATCAATATGGAAAAATGAATAATAGAAATGAAAATTTATACACAACACGACATGTTGTCGCTTACGAAATATTTACACGTATACATAACAAGCACATTGAATGTAGCTGTCTAATAATAATAATACTGTCTCTCAACTCGCCATTTTTTGTACGAATAACGCGAGTTTGTAGAAATTTCAACAATGTTTCAGCACGTTTTCGTAAATCAAATATTGTTGCCTCGTGCTCTCAAGAATCTTCTACAAATTTTAAAAACATGCGGAAATTACGCAATACACAGCCGAGAATATACAACACATTCATAAAAAAAATGTGCTAAAACAGACGTAGGTATTAAGATAACTGTATAACAGCAAATCCGTTACAATTTACATTTTTGTTACCTTTTATTGTATTATTCAATTTATTTTTCTGTTCAAAATGTCATTTTTAGTTGAATGCAACGTTAGTATCATATAACTGTTTGTTGATAAAACTGATACATTGAAAATAAAAGAATTGCCTCGCGAATAGCGGTACTTATAATAATTTTAACACTAATTGTATATTGTCATTGGTTTGTTATGTATCATATTTTATCTCTAACTTGTTATGTTATCAATTTTATCATTTAAAATAGCCTGAAATTTTAATTTAGAAGTTAATTGAATTTCGATATGTAACAAATTTATGATATTTGCTCGCAAGATTAATATACACAGCTTTCTTAATGTAAGTATATTTTGATGTAAAAACTGTAATACAATCTATAATAATATATATATACACGTATATACACACACACACAAAAGTTTTACAAACAATATTGCGTCCTTTATCTGGTCTAAAATTGAATATTTTGTCGACTGTTCGCTATGAGAAAATTACTTTCCAGTTTATATTAGTACATTACACTTAACAGGTAGCTAGCTGGCTCTCTATTCTTGGCTGGTTTTCCGTGAGATTTTCACAGCCGAAGTCATAAAATGTCTTTTTAAAAATATTTGCATCCGAAGTTAACTCATTGTAGTTAAAACGATTTATAATGTTCGAAATTTACTAAATGTTACTAATCAAATATCTGTATTTTTCGGTTGATAAGCGTTTCTCACAGTTTTAGCTTCCGAGATTTATAGCATATTAACTTGAGCAAACCAACACTACTAAATTGTCTCTTAGAGTTGCGTTAGCTACCTTTTATAAATCTGGTAGGACTGTTTCTAGAAAGTTCAGTTGGCAACAATACCACTAATTACAAGTAACTATGACTCTCCCACACTGGCTCACATACCCAAAGTGAAGCCAGTACAACTAAGCATACTACCACTGGTGGGTGGTAATTACCGATCTGTGTCCAATTCATACAGGACATCAATTATCGAAGCTATATCTGAAAACCCACGAGAGGGAAATAATGCTGTCTCAAATGTGGGTATACAATCAAAAGAGGAACCGTATCAATATAGAAAGGGGTTAACATAACTGTGTTTGTTGCTCTTCCTTTAAGAAAAATGGCATGTGGCCTGTGTCCACATGAGTTCACGGCTTTTTTCTTTGGGGCCCATCAGGCAAACGTACATAACTTATTGGCACAGGCACGTTGTAGATACTGTGAAGAAAATGATAGTAACCATCAATATGTCGCTCGCTTGTCATGAACCAAAATGTCTGTATCGGCAAATTCTTATGTTCACAGCAGGTTGTAACAGCTTCGGCTGTGATATCTACGATATGAAATTTAAAACGAAAGCAGGAATCTCTCAGCATAAAAGACATCAGTATCCAGCCACTAGTAATGCCGAAAGAATAATCTCTCAAGGAGTCAGGACGCCGTCGAAGCACCCTTGCAAGGTATTATGGTCTGAAGAAGAAGCACGAACCCTCCGAATTGTAAAAATAGTGTATTCGGGCCGAAGGAATATCAATGTCCTCTGTTCGAAATATTTACCAGGGAGAACTCCTAAACAGGTTTCAGACAAACGCCGTAATCTCCATAAAGTACAACCTTCTGACCAGATGGGTTCATCTAACATCTCGAGTCTTGGAGATCCTGCTGATGTCGTTCAGTTTGAGGCGTTAAACTGGAAAGGCTTCAAATTCTCTTTGTACTTAAGTCAAGTGAGAGATCAGAAGGGATCCAGCGAATCAAAGTGGCAGATGGTTGAAATTGTGACTAAATAATGGGTTGACGAGCTTGCCCCTTCTCAGACGTCTTGGAATCATAAACGAACTTCAAAAGAAGCGATAATAACCTACAACCTGTAAGGAAACCATACAAGAAACGTCTATATCGAGTGGAACGTTTTAAACAGTTTCAGAAAATGTTAGATTTTGAAACGTAAACATTTAGCTGAAGAGATACTCGATGACCGGGATTTCGCTAGGCGTAATCTTACTAAAGATCAGGTAAAGGACTTCTATGATCAGGTCTACAGTGTTGCTAACGATCATGTCAATTTTGATGACTGTCCGATACCACAAGGGACAAACAACACCGAAATTTTGTAACCTCTAAGATTTGACGAAGTAAGGGCGGCACTTCGTGGTGTGAAAAAGGGGCACCTGGTCCTAATAACATCACCTTTCCGTTCCTACTCAAACGTCTCAAACATGGCATAGACTTTTTTTTGACAAATGCTTCAATCTTTAGTCATTTTAAGGTCGCATTCCCGAATGCATGAAGGTTAATAAGTCGGTTCTTATTCCTAAAGGAAACGTAATCTGAACAATATCAAAAACTGAAGGCCTATCCCAATTTCGTTTATTGTGTTACGGCTGCATTCCAGGATTATGGCATACCTGACGGTGCAGATAAATCTTAGACATTGCAGTTTCATTCCTCAGGCTGGATGTAGGGATAATATATTTCTGCTTCAGTCTATGATGAGGAAGCCAAGCAAAGTAGAACACCGGGTTTGACTTTCCTAGACCTGTCAAAAGCCTTTAATATGGTTTACTACAAACATCTTTCAGCAAGACTTGGAAGACACGCTATCCATGCACTCTTCATTTGGATTGTGGAGGATATTTATCGCCCCCCAGTGGCTCAGCGATATGTCTGCGGACTTACACGCTAAAATCCGGGTATCGATACCCGTGGTGGGCAGAGCACAGATAGCCCATTGTGTAGCTTTGTGCTTAATCCAAAACAACAACAACAAAGATATTTATCAATGGAGTACAACAACCTCTCAAATAGGGAACTTAGAATACCAACCCAACAAATCCCCTCAAAGGTGTCAAACAGGATAACCCAATGTCTCCTATGCTCTTTAATATTACTTTGAACCTTCTTCTGCGTAAGCTAGAAGAACAAGGCAGAAGAATATCGTGGGGTCAGCAACTGGATCAAATCTGCACTCTGGCATATGTCGACGACATAGCCGTACTGACTAAAGATCACGCCAGCCTCCAGACAATATTGTATGTTGTTGACAAATACTGCTCGGGTAACAGCCTAATCCTGAACATCCCAAAGAGTGCCGGAATGTTGATTAGGGGTCAAATAAGACCTTCATTATAAATTATTTCCAGTCATGGTCAGTTAACAATGAAATACTCCAGATGATCGGACCCGATATCTTGGAACTAACTTTTTTCCATTGACTGAGGTAAGCAATGAACCAGCAAAACTCAATTTGAAGAGATGGATAAGTCATATCAGTAATATACCCTTCAAACCACATCAGAGTGTCGAAATATTAAATAAGTTTGCTGTGATGAGGCTATTGTACCAACTCGAACTGGGTAAATTGAATTTGATTGAGCTTAAATGGTTAGACAACATAATCGAAAAGGCAGTGAAAACTTATTGTCACTTGCCGGCCTGCACAGTTGATGGTTTGTTTTACTCACGTCATCGAGATGGAGGTCTAGCAATTATAAAATTGGAATCTCTTGCTCCAGCTTCAAAGATCAAAGCGTATTTGAGACTTATTTACTCTTCCGAGAGAGTAACATCTTATTTGGAGGAAAACGATGGTGTTAGGTGCCATCGAGGGTATTGCCATGAAGGCTGGGCTTCCAGTTTTTAGGCCTGATCAAAGATCTGGAACATATTATTCTAACTGGAGGGATATCAAAACGAAGAACTGAAAAAAATCTAATTCTGCAAGGGCAAGTTGTGGAACTTTGCAAAGGCTCAAGATCTTCTAACCACTGGTTGCCTAAGCCAGTTGGTATGGTAGCTCACCACTGGGTAAAGTATTTGGCTTTAAGAGCTAATGTATACTCTTACTAAGGAGGCCCTCAGTACAGGTAACCTTTCAAAGAACAAAGAATCTGTCAAATCTCGGGGCTATACAGCCATGAGAGACACCACATGTCATTTTAGCGGTCAATGCCCAAAACCTAAGTCGCTAAGAATACGTCGTTACAAGAAGATCTGTGACCATTTGATCAAAGAGACTTCCTATAAAGGGTGTAAGGTTCTTCAAGAATCCATTTTTATGACACTTACTGGCGAAAATCGGTATTCTGATCTGATCTTCCACCGTGATAATAAAGTGATGTTTGTTGAGGTGACGATTTGCTATGAGCTCATTAAAAGAGGCTTATTTCTCAAATATATCTAAATATTAGAATTTAAAACCACAGGTTACAGAAGTTACAGGTGCATTTTCCATAGTATTTTACGATTTTCCAATACTTGCCTGTGGCACCTGATTGCTTTAAAACACGGAAGTTCTGACAGACCTGGATATAAAGTCCAAATATTTTGAACAATTCTTGTGCAAGCATACCATCCTCTACACCATGAGCATTCTGTGGAAGGCGCATAATAAAGAACACATCGCTTGGATCGCTTGATAGGATTTGTCTACAGGGTCAGACTCATTCCTGTAGATTTCTCCTCGCCATATAACTTCTTACTTTCATGCCAAACAACATCCGGCATCTGTCGGTAACGTCGACCGTGACATTAAACTGGGTAATTGAAAATAGCAATAGCCAAATGACTCGTCATCCAATTAGTTACACGTATAAATGGATTAACGAGATTCTCACTGTCCCTATCTACTATATAGCGAAACCACAGTCAAAGAAACAGGCTTGGAGAAATCAGGATTCTTACACTCAAGAATCTTCTATAAATTTAGGTTATAGGTGAGAATTTCGCAATACACATTTAACAGTACAAGTTACATGCATTTCTAAATATATTTTAGAATAAAACAAAAACATAGATACTAAAATAAATACCGTATTTTCCGGTTAATAAGCCGAGGCCAATTTGCAGCTCTGAAAATGAGGGATTTTGCTTATTACCGCCCAATAAGCCGAGGCCATTTTTAAGAAGTGACAAGTTTCTTCAAAATGATTTCTTAGTCTCGTTTCAGCGTCAGCATGCATGTTGTGTGTGATCATTGGCGTTCTGTAGTAAAGAAGAACGTGTCGTATTGAGACAGAGATGGAATCAATATGTCATTCGTTATTGGCTCCACTCACTGTAATTAGGTAACCAATGAAATTCCAGAATTTTTAATCAGTAATTAAAATCACTAACCCAGGGTATAAATACCAGGGGTATGTAGTGGGAGTTTATCATTGTACCGTCAAAAGCCAAAGAGGTCTACACCTGCAAAAAAAAATGCGTTAACAAAGCAAATGCAAAACCGTTAACAAAGCTGGCGAGAAAGCCGTTTGGGTTAAGACAACGGGCAACGAGTTTGTTTTTGGAATTTCGCACAAAGCTACTCGAGAGCTATCTGTGCTAGCCGTCCCTAATTTTGCAGTGTAAGACTAGAGGGAAGGCAGCTAGTCATCACCACCCACCGCCAACTCTTGGGCTACTCTTTTAACAACGAATAGTGGGATTGACCGTCACATTCTACACCCCCACGGCTGGGAGGGCGAGCATGTTTAGCGCGACGCGGGCGCGAACCCGCGACCCTCGGATTACGAGTGCACGCCTTAACGCGCTCGGCCATGCCAGGCCTACGGGCAACGATAAACAACGTTTCACTGTAGTCTTAACATGCTTTGCTGATGGGACAAAATTACCGCCTATGGTAATTTTCAAAAGAAAAACATTTCCTAAGAAGAAGAAATTTCCGAAAGGAGTGATCGTCCATGTACAAGAAAACGGATGGATGTATGACGAAGGATGCATCAAGTGGATTAACAAAGTGTGGGCGCGTCGTCCTGGCGGACTGATGAAATCTAGATCTCTGCTCGTTTGGGATATGTTTAAGTCCCACCTGTGTGAACACGTTAAAGCCGCGATCAAAAGATGCAATACCGATATTGCAGTTATTCCCGGTGGGCTGACATCTGTGATACAGCCCTTAGATGTGTGTTTAAATAAACGTTTTAAAGACAGGCTCCGTCAATGCTGGAATGAGTGGATGGTTTCCGGCAATCAAAGTTTTACTGCTGCCGGAAATGTGCGCACTGCATCACTCGCTACCGTCTGTGAGTGGGTCGTGAAATCGTGGAACGATATTAGTGTTGAAACTGTAGAGAAGTCATTTAAAAATGCAGCATATCAAATGCAATGGATGGAACGGAAGATGATTTGTTGTGGTTGGACGACGACGAGGAAGACAACATTCTACTCACTCAGCTAATAACACCAGAGAATGACCCGTACGACGACCAGGTCTCTGTCGAGGATTGGAATCTATTATTTGGTGCTTCTGACGATGAAGATGATGAATTTGATGGATTTTAATAAATTTCTGAGATTAAAGTGTGTATTTTTTATGAATTTTGTTATTTCTATGAATACATGTCATTCGTAATGTATAGACCTTTTTCTATTAATAAATAAAATTTATTCAACTGAAATAACTCTGCCGTAACTGTAAGATCAAAGGTATGATTTCGGGGCCGATTTTGCTCTATATATCTCTATATATATGTATTTTTTGGTCCAAAGCTGGTAATCGGCCAATAAGCCGACCCCCAAAAATCAGGTCCAAAATTTAGGGCCAGAAATTCGGCTTATTAGGCGGAAAATACGGTATATAATAGTAGATATGTTACAGGCTTTATTACTAACTTTTTAACGATGCCCTATATAATCATTTAATCCAGACAAAAGTCATTGCGTTTTACCTCGCATCACACTCGAGTTCTGTTAATTTGGCTTGGTATGGCCGAGCGCGTTAAGGCGTGCACTCGTAATCCGAGGGTCGCGCTAAAACATGCTCGCCCTCCCAGCCGTGGGGGCGTTATAATATTACGGTCAATCCCACTATTCGTTGGTAAAAGAGTAGCCCAAGAGTTGGCGGTGGGTGGTGATGACTAGCTGCCTTCCCTCTAGTCTTACACTGCAAAATTAGGGACGGCTAGCACAGATAGCCCTCGAGTAGCTTTGTGCGAATTCCTAAAACAAACAAACAAACAAATCTGTTAATTTCTGATAAAAGTTAAAATGCATTTATTCTGATAGAATAGTTTGGTTACTGTCTGCTCATACGATTTTAATGACGAAGGTACAAAAAACCCGTGAGGGGGATGACGTGAAACCTTATAGTTGTAGTGAGTGTTGGTATAATAAGCCTAAAGCCTAGAATCAAGGGCATAAAATTTATCATGAAGGTAAAAATATCTAATCAATTTAAAGTTAAATCGTTCCTAAATTAAGCTATTATACTTTACATCATCAACGTTTTCTCAATAAAAACAAACATCTTTAATCAATAAAGACTTTAATTGAGAAATCAACAAATATTTCGCCTATAGGGCTTGGCATGGCCGAGCGCGTAAGGCGTGTGACTCGTAAGCCGAGGGTCGCGGGTTCGCGCCCGTTTCGCGCTAAACATGCTCGCCCTCCCAGCGGTGGAGGTGTATAATGTGACGGTCAATCCCACTTTTCGTTGGTAAAAGAGTAGCCCAAGAGTTGGCGGTGGGTGGTGATGACTAGCTGCCTTCCCTCTAGTCTTACATTGCTAAATTAGGGACGGCTAACACAGATAGCCCTCGAGTAGCTTTGTGCGAAATTCCAAAAAACAAAACAAACAAATCTTTTGCCTATACATTTCATTTAATACCTTCAGTACACAGAATAACAAAAGCATTAGGTTATACTTTTGTTGCTAAGCGATATGACATAAAGCCATTGCAGGGAGGTAGTGTTACCAAAACAAGTCGCTTTCTTTTTATGTCTGATTTTCAACAATAATTATTCTATGAATTAACCACAAATTCATTTCATGAATTATCTTAATTTTGATTGGCTCACAAACGAATTTATTGGCGTTTGATTGTCTGGACTGCACTTTTCTGCCTCTTTTTTGGTCAAGCTTGATTTCGCAAAATGTAGCTATTTCCGTTAACTGTGAAATGTGCAGTTCAGGTACACTATGAGGTGATGTAGGGGTGGTAGTACTTGACCCGTCATTTTGACGGACTATACGCTAGTTCTCATGTAATATCGTTTGATCCATGTCTCGATTTCTGTCAGTGCACTTTTGGTGTTATACATTAATCGAACTTTTTAAAATGAATTTTTATTTGTAATCAAATGTTATATATTTGTATGGTTAAATACTGTTTTTATAAACTATTTGAATGCTTTAAGATTTCGAAAGGCTTCTATTAAGAAAATAGTGCTAAAATATGATAGGCCTAATATAAGGTGTTATGAAAAGTTTCTCTACCGCGCTCACATCATAACAATTTTTGTTGTAATATCGAGATAAATTAACTACACTGACGGTTGCTGTTTGATCTTTAATTTACTTTTTTATCAAAATTTTTCAACTTTAAAGGAAATATTATATATACCCATGCTCATGTTTGGGTTTTAAGAAAGATAACGAAATTGAAATTCATATTTCCAACCAGAACGATACTTTATTTCGCATACATGCTAAAAAGGGCAAATCAATTGCTACTGAGTTTTAGGCATATTCACCTCAAATTTATAAAACCCGAAATTACAGAGACCAACCACTCATCAGCATCCACTCATGCACTTAAATAAATAGTGGAATTCACTGTCACTGTAATAAACTAACATGAAAGTGCAGAGTGTATTCCAACGTGCAGCCTGGTTCAACGCAGTTGAAATTAACATTCTGTCTTTTTTAACTATCTGGAAATATTAGTTGATTTTGGATTGAAAATCTATTTAAGTAAATATTAATCGTGGACTGATAAAAGCAGATATTCCTTTAGCTGGGGCCCGGCATGGCCTAGCGCGTTAAGGCGTGCGGTTCGTAATCTGAGGGTCGCGGGTTCGCGCCAAAAATGCTCGCCCTCCCAGCCGTGGGGTCGTTATAATGTGACGGTCAATCCCACTATTCGTTGGTAAAAGAGTAGCCCAAGAGTTGGCGGTGGGTGGTGATGACTAGCTGCCTTCCCTCTAGTCCTACACTGCTAAATTAGGGACGGCTAGCACAGATAGCCCTTGAGTAGCTTTGTGCGACATGCCAGAACAAACAAACAATCCTTTACCTGTTGTATTGGCTTTTTATAAAAATTTAAAGTATACCTTTTTGGATATTTTAGAAAATTTTCTGAATTTAGTTACTGGTGATTGACTCAATATGGCTTAGTTTTTAATATTTTAATTTAACATGTTATACAGAAAAAAATCATGTTAACATTTTAAGTGTCTCCAATTTATTCACGTAATGCATTAGATATTAAAAGTAAACAGTTATTTTATACAAATTCTTCTTTAGATAGTGTTACAACGTTTACCGATGTGTCATGAACAAGTAGTTAGTTATATTTCTGTGTATATATTAGTCGTTTTTCAACAACACACTATTAGACGTTCCCAAGCCTTTCCATCAAAAATATCTTTACTAATTATCGACAAACAACTTGAACAAAAATTAATTTTATATTACTTTAAGCTATTTTCTTCTCAAACAAATAAAGAAATGTCCTAAAGATAAAAGTTACAAGTCCTAATTTTTTATATCTCAAGACATTTCCAGAAGTAGAAGAATCGAAACAGTTGAAATTAAATACTTCAATAGAACTAAAGCCTTATTAAATTTCACTTGTTCGTTACCAAGCGTTTTAGTAGCTTCAAAAGAAACCCAATAAAGGACCTAATATTTATTTACTGTTCAACTATTAATTGTCTGAAAAATCTCAAAATTATCAGATATTTATCAAGTGATAATTATATATTGGTTTAGTTAAAACATTTTTAAAAAATTAGAAAATATGTTCTTATCTTTCTTGAAGTAACTTTTAAATATGATAGAGTTTCTGGTTAGCAGAAACTTATTTTTTTGTGCTCTAAAACTTAACCAGCTATATAGTACTGTTAAATTGATAGGCATTAAGGAGTCGGCTTTGATATAAGAATAACGTGTAAAAGAGTTGGAGTACTCAGTTGAAAAAAATATTCATTTCCTGATAAACTCCTTCTCGTACATTTTTTGTTGTTGTTTTAAACAAATCGATGTTGTTGTCTAGAGAAGACTCAACGCTGTATAAAATTAATTATAATTTTTGCTCTAATGTCTAAAATTATAAATTTTGACAACAAAGAGACAAAAACCTCAGTTTTTTTTGGTTTACCACTTGTTTGTGAGTTTGACATATATTGGAATTATCTATCCCTCATCAGTAACGAGTGATAAGTTCAAATCACAGAACAAGTCAGAATTATGACCGGGGTGGTGCGTACATTACGCATGTGGGTCGTAGCTTGTGGATCATACAGCAAGCAAAGTGTTGGTGTTCTAATTAAGCACAAAATTACACAAAGGGTATCTGTGTTCCACCAATAACGGGTATTGAAACTCGGTTTTTAGCATTATAAGTCTGTAGACATAACGCCGTACAACTGTATGATGACAAGCTGTTAAGGTAACGTTATTTATCATCACCAACATTATAAGTGTACTTGCTTTATTTCTCGTCTGTTCTTGTCTAGAATTAGTAAAGAGGGGTGGAATTATCTTAAACTAGTTTAAATCGGTGATAAGTAAATGAGTAAAATAATATACCGGACTTTCTTATTAAAAAAAAAATGCAATTTTGATTATGACAGAAAAAGTACATTATCTGAAATAGTTCCTCTACTGAATGAATCAGAAGAACAAATTATCAGCATTTGTCGCACACGTTGTTCAAAACCTATACAAACATAGGTTATCTGTCGTGGGTAAAAGGACAATCCAAACATCATACAAATAACAATAAGTATATAATATTAAAAGTCTTTGCTACTTAAGCCAACTTTGATCTAACAAAAACAGGGATATTTATTGAGATTGATGGAGAAGTAAGAACCATTTGAATGCTTTACGGTTGCAGTGATCACCAATTAGTGATTATGATGCTAGTTGTGCTGGAATCACAAGTGATAAACTGGTTTTAACGACTGTTCTTTAACTTATAAGGTTAAAGCACCTTGTTTTACAAGCGAGTTTATTGCTAAAGAGAAAACGGTTGTGGTCAAAACAAAATCATTATCAAACTGTACTTAAACGAAGAAGTATTATGAGGTAGAATGTCTCTAAAATTTATGTTTATCACTTTGTACAGACCTGATGTTTAAAGTAAGTAAATACCCTATATAATTCTACATTTTAAAAAAATGAAATCTCCAAATTGAATAATTCTTTTTTTGAGTGTCATAATTTTATATGAACAATGTTTGATTCTCTCTAAATTTTCAACCTGTTCCTTCTATTTTCTGTTTTCACAGTAAAGAGAAATGATAGAAACCTGACATGCTAAAAACAGTTTGGAATTTCGCAAAGTTCACATTTCATGCTCTCTTATCTTTTAAGATTTGAGAAAAATAGTGTTAGATACATTAATATTTGAGACTTTATATTCGTTTCCGTACATGTATTTTTATTAATAGTCGAAGAACTATTTTTCACTTGCTATACCATTTAACCCGGACACGTTTGACTAACATTCCATAATAGGAATCGCTAGTGACCTAAATACTATTTTATACTCTTTTGTAAACTTCTTTACAAGCTTTATAAGTATTTTAATCTCATTTGAATGTTTTTAATATCATCCAGTATCCAAATAATACTTTAGCAACAAATTATAGTAAACTCATGTTCCCCCTTGGTACAGCAGTAAGTTTACGTATTTACAGTGTTAAAATCAGGAGTTCGATTCCCTTCGGTAGACTTAGCAGGTAGCGTCAATGTGGCTTTGCTATAAAGAAGACACCTCAGCTCAATTTTTCCCCTGGGTAATTATTTAATTTCCGTAATGTACTAAGCGGAACGGTAATCTTAACAAAGCTCGCATTTAAGAACTTTCGGAAAATACTCACGATATTGCTACTCTTTCAAATATATATTAATTTTTAAATGATCAAGTGAAACTTTATAAAGACTAGTAACAAAAATTCAATATTTATCTCATTGATATCTTCAGCAATTTTCTTAATGTAATTTGTCATCAATGGTTTGCATTGCTCCAAGTCTACGTATAAATATGCGCTGGACGATGTCTTGTGCTTTGTGCATTTGCACTGGGAATCACAGGATTTGGCTCGAATCCAATTACTGTTGTACACACACAATACTTTGAATCGTAAAATTAATGTATGTGTATTTTCATGTCAATCAATTATTTTCTTATTGTTTTTTGAAAGTTGGACAGTGGATTATTCTTAGTAGTTAACTATTACTTCAGGCAAGATGGTTCAGTATCCTTTTCTTAAAACACAAACTTTTAAATGTCCAACCCTGAGAATGTGCTTTGAAGTCTATTAAAAGTGTAGTGACGATTTAAAGGTTCGTAAGGTCTAGCAATTATAAAACTGGACATTTAGTATGACATTAATCTAACATACATTGATATTTTGAAGATATGTTACTAATGAAAATAACAAAGTTGGTCATCTGCTGCGCAGTTATAATACAAATAATTGTATATTCTAAGAAAACCAACAATAAAAACTAGACATATGGTGTGTAGTTATAATTCAAGTGATTGTACATCTAAAACCACTCAATTAGACACCCAGCATGCAGAAATAATTTTAGTAATTATACATTATAAAAATAACAAAACTTGAAATCTGGTTTAAGATTCACCAGACAATTGAAGAGTAAAAAAATTGTAACAATAACAGTACCCGAAATTTGGTTTGTGTTTCACCTGATACGCAGCCAGAAGATGGTGGGTCATAAACTCTACTAGTAACAAAACTGTAAATCAGGTTTGAGATCCTCCAAACTTACATGGAATAGTTTAGGTGTTTATAATTTTTCATTAGAATAGTTAAACTAACCTTATGCAAAACATATACCAATGTAGTTTTTCTGTTTGAAAGCCCCAAATTCGTCATTTCTTATATCGTTCTGACAATGTTTAT
Source organism: Carcinoscorpius rotundicauda (assembly GCA_011833715.1). Taxonomy (NCBI): domain Eukaryota; kingdom Metazoa; phylum Arthropoda; class Merostomata; order Xiphosura; family Limulidae; genus Carcinoscorpius; species Carcinoscorpius rotundicauda. The sequence goes on along the minus strand of CM022394.1, from coordinate 45,835,926 downwards.
TTAGTACAGTGGTCTCCTCGAAAATCCGATGTCAAGTCCACCCAATTAGCAGTAGATAATGTTTTTCTTCTAGATTTGCTAGTTGAATTGGTAAGTTAAGCTTATTGGACTTCTCTTGCTTATTGGAGATCAATATAAAACTCTTTCTATACCTATATGAATTTTAATTTATTGAACACACTATCACGGTTCATCTATTCCTGGAATCAATAATGAAATCCCAAAGGACGTAAATTATAAATTGTGTACACGAGTTATGCATAATTTTATATTAAGAAGATATTTAAATAGGATATTTTTATTAGTTTCTCTTAATTTTTAGTGAACAGGTGACTGTTTATACTTTATTTCTTATAAACTAAGAAAATCCTAAGTCAGGAAAGACGCAAATCAGAAAATAGTATGTGTTTAAGCCTTTTGTTATCATTTCAGGAAGTATTATTTATGCGTATAATTAAATAAGAATATAATCCCTTAATACTGTATGTGATTCCTATTAACTCTAGTGGAAGCATTAATTAATGTTTTGACTCCCTTTTAAAATTTACTTAAACATATTTCATCAAGGTTCCATATTGTTTTGTTACCGTTTCGCAATAGGTTTGTTACGAATTTCGTTAGTCTCTTCCAGTTAATTTTCTTAATCACTATGCAATTATTTACTAATCATTAATTAAGGTATTCTTGGAACACATCCAAACGATGTTTACTTTATAAAGAAAGAAAATTTTTACAGAATTAAACATAAACATTGATCTGTCAAACACTAAAATATTAGTACTAAAAGAAATAAAATGTAAATTCCTAAACATGGGTGGCTGTACTAAGCACTCAATCTACAAATAAAATAAATGTAAAGATTATAAACATTTTGAATGAACATTTTATCAATTGTGAGTTGTATAAATTATAAATACATTTCCTATTAGTGCTGACCTCAGTAAATTCAAATCCCAAGCAGCAGGACGATCATGTTACATTGTTTATTTAAAAAAATTTATTAGAGAGACGTATGTCTTTCCCAAAAGATATTTAACATCAAAGTCAAAATTAGGTGCTTTTCTGTTTTTTTTGTTGTTGAAATAGGTATTTTCTATTTTGTCTCACTTTTGCAGGTGATAAAGAGTAACGAGTACTATTTAATTTTAAGTTATTTTTACGTCCATAGAAAGAGAACGTAAATAGCTTAAAGTCTCGCCTGTCTTGTTTGTGCTCAAAAACACTATTGCTATCCGTTTTGATAAAGAAATGACTTCGTAACTAGTAGACATATAAACACATAAATACTGTTTTTGTTTAAAATTTAATTGAGTGAAAATTACAAGTGTATTAAGGTACCATTCACGTTGAAATTACTGCTGAAATAGTATAGTCTTTCTTCTTTCTCCAATTGTTAAGCTCCATTTCTCTTAGACACTTAATCACATTTGCTATCTAAAGTAAATATCTATCCAAAATTCATGACACGGCAAATTGGTTTAACAAGTTAAAAGTATTAAATGAAATCCGTTTAGATTTATAATTTTATCACACAACTACCAAACAACGATATAGCTTCTTCCTACGCTATTCACAAGCATATGTTAATATAATGCAAAACCATAGCTGTCAAATATAAAATAATTGCATGTATACACAGGCGTTTTTCATGATTTTTCAAAATGTCATGAAAAATTTTCCTTTTATTGAATATTTAAAGTATAAATCATTATTTTGCATTTTTGTACTTTACCAGAGTAGTTCATTTTATTTATTAATAATGAAACTGATGTGGGAATTGTGATGTGGATGTGATGTATGAATGGAGTTTAAACTGGCAGTGATCTTTAACACACACGAAAACTTTTATCCATTACAATATAAAATTGATAGTTAGATAGATAGATCTATTTATCTGGTAGTGAGAGCACAGATATCCCATTAAGTATCCTAATTACAAACAAACTGTTATTTATTGTTAATATTTTCATGGATATGAACCCTTTAACGTTAATGCGTTACACAAAAGAATATCTTGTCCTTGCCTCGTGTTGTGCTAGTAAACAGAAAGTACAGCTTAGCCTTCACAAGATGTATGGTATACCTTTTTTTTCGTAAACGTTCACTTGGGAGTCGTTGTTTCTTTTGTTGATTTATACGATTGATATGAACTACGCCAATATTAGTCACTTTATTACAACTTAAATATTTATCAATTCCATCCACCTCATGTATGTATTTATGTTTTTGTCGGCAACTTTTTAAATGATAGCATAGCTTATCCTACCTAACAGATATATATTTCCTAGTCGTACTAGCTTGAAGTTTTATATTTTTGTAAACAATTTTTTTCAAGAATTGAATAAAAAATTCAGCCACTTTATTGCATACTTTCGACTCCAATGTATACAAAATGTAAAAACACAAGACGTAAAAAGATAGTCAGTTCGTCGTTATGTTTTTTTGTTTTGTTTTTTTAATTTTGCACAAAGCTACTCGAAGGCTATCTGTGATAGCCGTTCCTAATTTAGCAGTGTAAGACTAGAGGGAAGGCGGCTAGTCATCACCACCCACCGCCAACTCTTGGGCTACTCTTTTACCAACGAATAGTGGGATTGACCGTCACATTATAACGACACCACGGCTGAAAGGGTGAGCATGTTTAGCACGACGGGGATGCGAACCCGTGACCCTCAGATTACGAGTCGCACGCCTTAACATGCTTTGCCATGCCGGGCCATTTTTGTCGTTATAAAAAGGTATATTGCAACATTTGTATCTTAATACAAAACACACTAAAACATTATTTGAGCTGTTTTTTTCCTTTTTTTGGTTATTTTTCTCTCTTAGGGGAGCAAAGCTCTTCGTTTCCTCTAAGTCATTTTTGTGGTATAAAAAATAAAATAATATTTCCACTTTTATCAAAGGGCCTTGATAATTTATTCAAATCCATAATTCTGTGTCATGATTCTGGTTTATAAGAGTTCTAAAATTCTGTACCGAGAATTTATAATAGTTTTCCCAAGACACCATCTATGTAAAAGTATAACTAATGAATAAATTATCAAATAATATTAATAATGACGACACTTGTAAACTAACTAATAACTTACTTTTATTGTGATTTTTATAATGTTCTTAATATTTTCCATGCTGAAAAAAAACAGAAAAGTGTATTTTTTTCAAAAATTTGATACTTAAAACCCTTTCAGAATCATAAACTTGGATAAGACATATTAAATAGTTTTATCAGGTTAATATTTCTTCCCTACATATAAGTTGAAAAATTCTTATATGAATATCCCCGTGTATATTTCTTCTTGAAAACAAGCACTTTCTAACTAAAATGTATGGATATGTATGATATCTAAGCCACACATTTAACATTTACTTTAACGGAAGTTTTTTATGTCATATGCATCTTTTCAGTTTTCAAAACAAAATGAAAAATTTAGCCACCTATTCAACGTTTTCCTAATCTTAGAGATTGAGTTCCCATTTCGCATTGTTACTGAAGTTATCATATTATCCTCACTTTTCAACATTAATCCAAATGGACGGGCATAATATTTGTACTAATTGTCAGTAATTTTGATAGAAATAATTGTCTTTACAGTTAAAAAATTGCATTAAATATAAAGGGATCTTTTATATCTTAAAATGTAGAAAGTAGTTTGTTTGTGCTTAATAGCTGTAAGTGGTATTCTTACAATTGTATTTTCGTAATAACTGTATTTTTAATTGGCAGTACTATTTAGCAAAGTGCTCTAATCTCTTCTGAGAAGTTTAATTGATTCATAAAATGTGAGAGCTAAATTGAGTTCAATGTTTAATAACATGTAAACATGAAAGTCATTTAGTTTCTAACATCTGTTTTAACTATTATCTTGTTAACAGGTAGTCTTTGACAAAGAAACCAGCTTACGTAAATGTTAAAACCTAAATACAATACAGAATCTACATCCTCTGGATTACAATTATTCCATGTACTTTTTTGAGGGGTTTCTGTAAACCCCAACAACATTGCTCTCTTCTTCTTCAACCACTGCTGTATGTCGTCAATTAACTAATTCATTTTTCTGATTAAAAAAGAGAAAGCATAAAGTATAAGTACAAACAAAAAGGCAAAACCTTTTTTCCATGGAATCCAAAAATATGTTTTAAAGTAAATCTGTACGTGTGTCAAACACCACAAAAACACACAATTCTTCCAAATGAAGACATAGATATTAAACCCAACCTAAACACACAAGTTATAAAATATGTAAATAAATAATTCATTTAATCTCGTCCTTATCAGTCGTGTACTTATATGCGTTATCACACGTTTTATGATGATTGATCGTTTAATTTAAGCTCTGCGTTTATGCAAATCTATGCGTACAAATAATGGTAATTCGATTTGTTACTTGTATTTGTTTACTTACTTTAAGTCCAAAATAGAATCATTATTTTTCTATAAGTTTTATATTGTTTAGCAGCTTCGTAAGATATTTATATCTAGTGATTTTTAAACCACTTCGCCAATAATATTGTTTGCTTCAAGAATATTTTCTTTACTTTTCTTAGTAAAAATTTTATTCGTCTTAACTTAAGTTTTGTTTTATTTTATTAATATTTTTGTTGCTTTATGTTTTTATTTATTCAATTATTATTACTAATTTCATTAATTGAAATTTCTTGGTAATGCCACCTAATTAGAAGCTGGCTTTATAAAATGGAAGTTAGTACTAGCCCTCACATTTCAGCATTCAGAGAATACCGCCTCACGGGAGGGGGAGGGGGAGTCGTAGCTCCAAAAGTTGGCTCCATGGATGCTTTCTTAGGTTGCCGTGACATACTGTCAGGATGTCATAATTCAACAAAGTGAAAGCAGAGGGTGCAGCTAAGTTATAGAAGGCTGAAATTATAGTTCGATACCAGACAGGCGGTAATAATGGATGATTATGTCACAAAATATAGAACAATTTTTTTAGGCTGCCAAGACAAATGGCCATTGCTCAGACAATACAAGTCTGAGTAAGAATATAATTAATTAAATTATCATAAAAAAGTACCTTTAAGACTAACTCATAAAATTAAGTCACCCTAAAATTGACGTTTAACACTAATTAATTAGTTAGTCCTCAAAAAGGGAAGTGAATATTAATTTATTAGTTAATTACTTAATAATTAAATCATCCTATCAAAAAATAGAGAATGTTTCTCGTCAGCCATGACTTATACAATCCGTATCTCAACAACAATATAATTTATCACTAATTCGACAGTTAAGTAAATCATCTATAATTAAATCTTCATAAAAAGGACGCTTAAGTCTAACTAATAAATTAATTAATTCGTCCTAAAAATGACGCTCAAGTCTAATTCATTAGTTAATTAATTCGTTCTAAAAAGGATGCTAAACACTAATTCATTTATAATTAATTTATTGATAAATAGATCATTATGAAAAAGGACGCTTATCCCTAATTCATTAAATTGGTTATAACTAATTTATTTAATTAATTTTAATTTATTCGTCTTAAAAAGGATGCTTAACACTAATTAATTAATTAATTAAATTGTCATAAAAAGGACGTTTAACGCTAATTCTTCACTCGTTAAATTTCTTGTTCATAATTAAAACCTACTTTTTTAATGCTCAGCCAGGTGCTTAAAGATTTTCAGTGCCATAGTAAGTTGTCAAAAACACTATTTAATAAAACAATTTTCAATTAGATTACAATTCAGGAGAAAATCATATGTCTAATATGAACAAATATATTTTGCAATGCTACATAGTTAGTCCAAAAGACAGTGATTAAAGTTTTAATAACAATTAATTATTTATAAGAAAGAACCTCGACACGGTATGGCCAGGAGGTTATAGTACTCGACTTGTAATAGGAGGATTTCGAGTTCGAAATCTCAACCCAAACGAGCCGTTTTTGGATATAAAATTCTCAACAAGTGGGTTTCTCGACATCACTGATCTTCGAGCATTGTTGAAACCTCTCGAAATTCGAGTGATTGATATATAAAACAGACACGCCACTAGACAGTATTAGAATAATATTATTTGTCAGCTACAGTCACTGTGCTATAGGCGGCAGAAGCTATAATTGTGATTAACGTCTATTAATCCGAAAACTACAGAATTGGACCAGGATCGTTTTTAAATTTCGATCATTAGAAACTGTTCAACTTCAATGAATTACTTCGAACGTTATTATTTCTACGAGAACATTAAATTCCCTCGTCAGAAAAGTCATCTTACGGGGGCGTTATGCCAACTGAACCTGCTAGCTCAAGCGAAGTGCGACTCTCATTAACTCAAAATTAATTTTCTCTCTCTCTCTCTCGTCGTTTGGGTATTTGTATACCCAGGAGGGTCAGGTGTCCTTGACCTCTTCCTCCTTCCTTTGTTTTATTTATCTCAACTGTTTAATGTATGGATAAATATTACATGAGGGCCGGAGTAACCCGCACTTACTCAGGTCCCTATCAGGGCAATGTCCATGTACCATTGAACGATACATTTGGTGCGAATATACCATTTCTTTTTAAAGTTCTATAATAAATCGCGCTTTCACTAGAAGGAATTTACTAAAAGCATTTAAATAAACTACCCTTTCAATGTTTATTAGTGAGGGCCCGGCATGGCCAAGCGCGTAAAGCGTGCGACTCGTAATCCGAGGGTCGCGCCAAACATGCTCGCCCTCCCAGCCGTGGGGGCGTTATAATGTGACGGTCAATCCCATTTTTCGTTGGTAAAAGAGTAGCCCAAGAGTTGATGGTGGGTGTTGATGACAAGCTGCCTTCCCTCTAGTCTTACACTGCTAAATTAGGGACGGCTATCACAGATAGCCCTCGAGTAGCTTTGTGCGAAATTCCAAAACAAACAAAGCCTCTCTGCGGTCGGCGGTTCGGTATTAGTCATGACGCAACGCAATCTGGAAATATTTTTTGTATGTGGCTTTTTTAAAATTATTTATTTATTTATTCTTTTTAATCTAATGTATAAGTTAACAGTGGAGAGGTACTTAGGACTATCTTCATCAAGTCCCCCATTGGCTCAGCGGTATGTCTGCGGACTTACACGCTAAATTCCGGGTTTCGATACCCGTGGTGGGCAGAGCACAGATAGCCCATTGTGTAGCTTTGTGCTTAATTCAAAACAACAATCTTCATCATATAAGCAGGACCTTCCACGTTGGCCTGTTATGGCCAAGCGTGTTAAGGAGTGCGACTCGTAATCTGAGGGTCGCGCCAAACGTGCTCGTTCTTTCAGCTGTGGGGGCGTTATAATGTGACAGTCAATCCTACTATTCGCTGGTAAAAGAGTAGCCCAAGGGTTGGCGGTGGGTGGTGATGACTAGCTGCCTTCCCTCTAGTCTTACACTGCAAAATTAGGGACAGCTAGTGCAGATAGCCCTCGTGTAGTTTTGTGTGAAATTCAAAAACAAACAAACCTATCACGTTCGCATACTAGTTCGTTTTTCCTCCATTTTTTATCAAAGTAATTTATTGTACTGTGCAGGAGTCTAACTGCTATTATTGGTATGTTTGAATATTTGTGCATAAACTTTGATGAGGTAGATCTGGGCACGTTATATGTGTTCGTGAGTAGTGTATTTTGTATTGTCTGTAGTTTGTTTTTCAGTAGTTGTTTGCTTACATTAATCCACGCTAGAGCTGCATAATCAATTACAGGCCTTATGTGTGTTTTATATATTTTTAGAATATTGTCAAGTGAAACTTCACTGTTTTTACCAGTGGGATTCTTAGTATAGTTTGTTCTTCACGAGACATTAGTTTGGATATTATTTTGATGGCTTATCCATGTTAGTTTCGAATAATAGTCAATCCTAAAAGTTCTGTGTTTCGTTAACTTTGTAATTATCACTAGTTGGGTTTTTGCTGTGTTTACTCTGATTCCATATTTTTGACAATGTTCGCATATTCTGTTTAATTATAGTTGTATATTTGTGGCTGCTATTGCTGATGTTGGAGCACTTTTCCAGACTGCTACATCGTCGGTGAACTGTGATGAATATCCATGATTAAGATCTTTCAGTAGCGTATTGTTCACAAACGTGATGAAAAGTAAAAGGCTAACCACCCGTCATTGAGGGACGCCAAGTTCTGAAGTGAAGAACTCTGAGAATGTTGCCTCAGCGTTAACTCTATATTTCCTGTTTTCCAGAAAGTTCAAGAGCCAGCGAATAATTCCTCGCGGTAGTCCCATTTTATTCGTACAGAACCAGAGACCATTGTGCCATACAGTGTCCAATGCTTTTTCAATGTCAAAAAGCAAGCGACGATGCATTCTCAATTGTTATCTCCAGGAATGTGGAGAGTCTATTAGTGATTATACGTTCAAGAATTTTGCCTACACAGCTGGTCAGGCTTATTGGTCGATAACTGGCTTTCCTTCTTTTGTGGAACATAAGTATATTTGCGTGGTTCCAAGAAACTTGGATGTAACCAGAGTAAAGTGACAATTTATAGATTGTTATAACTTGGTCAAGTAATTTCGGAGTGCATTTTTTGATGAGGATGGCTTGCATGCCATCACTTCCTTGGGATTTGTTATTTTTTTAGTTTTTACTGCTTATTTAAGTTCTTGTATTGTACTGTTTTTGGTAAGCAATATGTTATTAAGTTGCTCATCGTGGTTTGCTTGTTTGTTTTTAAATTCTAGCAAAGCGATACAAGGGCAATCTGCGCTGCTCTTCGTGGTCCTGGATCGTCGATAAAATATTGAGTTCTAAACTGGATATGAAACTCAGTTTTTTGTAAGTTTGTAAAACTCTTATATATAAATCATCATTTGGAACAATTATTAGTTATAACCGTTATTATAAGATACATTGGTCTTTGTTTTGTGTATTAAAATATATTTCTGTCAAAAAAGGAAATTGTTTATCAACCTTGTTGGCAAATATCATAAGATACATATTGACATTTAATTAACTATTGAATTCAAATTTCCGGTTATTTGAAATAGTAATACATTAACATATGTAACCTAATAAATCGGAGAGTCATCCGAAATAACTTGTGATACATAACAGTGTGTATTTACAGCATATTTGAAATAGATGGTTCACGTTAAATATGCAGAGATGCAAATCACTTAAATATAAATTCTGTATTTAATTAAACTGTACGTTTCTGAAATGCAATCTATGGTGAAACATTGTCTTATCTATTATACAATTATCGCATACCATGCCTGACATTCTGCCAGTGTTTCAATCGGCTTAGTATAAGAGATCGATTCTGTTCAAACATGTGAAATTTCATTATACAAAAACTATTATATAATGATTCGAAACATTGTTGGTATGTATTAGACGAACATTTTAAATCATTGATAATGACTTGTTTTGACTCGAGCAGCAGCGAGAGGCTTATTTTAAATCAAAGGCAGGACAGTAGTTTTGTTTGTGTAAGCATTTTCATCAGGATTTATTACACTGACAATCAGTGTCATCATAATTACACCTAGAATATACTAAATATCTTTGGGAACACCGATCATTATGTTAATTATACAAATACATACTCTTTCAAATTTATGTCATTCGTCTAGTAATTCATTTTGCAACAACTAAAAATTATAAATGAGTTATTCACTGACTAATCATATATTTTCATTTAAAAATTCATGAAACACTGAAACACTCATAAACGTGTGTCACTGATGATGACTTGCAACCATAATTCTGTGTTATTAAAAGAAACTTGGCTCGGCATGGCCAAGCGTGTTAAGGCGTGCGACTCGTAATCTGAGGGTCGCGGGTTCGCATCCCGGTCGCGCCAAACTTGCTCGCCCTTTCGGCCGTGGGGGCGTTATAATGTGACAGTCAAAGAGTAGCCCAAGAGTTGGCGGTGGGTGGTGATGACTAGCTGCCTTCCCTCTAGTCTTACACTGCTAAATTAGGGACCGCTAGCACAGATAGCCCTCAAGTAGCTTCGTGCGAAATTCCAAAACAAACAAACAAAATAAAAGAAACATCAAATAAAAATAAAATGCAAAGTTATGTAACATTTCAGTCAGCTTTTGGCACTTCATTGTTCTTAGATGGTCGTCACGTGTCTCTGACACAACAGTCAAAGATAAGATTTGCCTAATGTCTACTAACTGCTGTTTAATCACACAGAAAAATTACCACAATAGCGAAAGTGTACTTGATAATTACAATCGTAAAACAACCTCCAGTTATAAAGTATACATGTTTACTGTCAATCATCAGAGAGTAAACTTTATAACTAATACAAATTGTATGATCTCTTTCAATTAATATTGTTATCAAAACAAACTTATATATCATTACGCTTCGCTTATTATTACAGAAAGTTAACTATATATTCACACATAATACACAAAGTTATATAAATATTCTAACTTCTTGAAGCTGTGATTATTCAGGCACCTGAAGAAACATCAGTTTCGTCCATCTTACAATTTGGACAATTTTGTTTGAGGGAGAATTTCCTCTGAGAGTATAATATCCTCTGATATTTACAAATAACATAATATGTATGGATTACCAAAACTAAATTAACTTCCATACAAGTTAATTAATTATATTATTATTGAAATATGTATTGGACTACTCTTTTACCATCGAGTAGTGGAATTGACCGTAATATTATAAGGCCCCTACGGCTGAAAGGGAGAGCATGTTTGGTGTGACGGGGATTCAAACCTGCGACCCTCGGATTACAAGTCAAGTACGCCTTAACCGCCGGGCCTCGTATTTCTTAAATTTTATGCAATGAAGGTTTTTATCTTAGAAAACGTTATCCAAAAATATCTAACCAGTGAAGTCCGTGTTAGGTTTTAAACAATTTGAAATTACATTTTTAATCAAGTCGTGATTGTACTGTTTTTGTTTGAATTACTTTATTGATTTACTTGTCGAAGTTACCCATCTTTATCTTTTTTTCCTAATTGTTAACAAGTTTTCATGACAACATTTAATAACGTATGATCTTTATTTCTGTCATTATTATGTAAAAAAGTTTCTTGTATATAAAATTATTTCATAGTTTTATTTATATTCCTTGAAAGTATACTTATAATATTTTTATCTTGTAAATTTTATAATATTTGGAGAATTCCCAAGTAATTTTGTATCTTAATCTTTCTGCTTTTTTGCGTCTCATCCTCACACACTTCATTTGTTCTCTTTTTTTTCTCCGGCTTTAGAAGGAACTCTTAATGAGAAAACAGTGAAAATAAGTTGTTTTTTTAAAAAAATTGCTATATAATGAAAGAAACACATAACAGTTTTCGAACAGTTACTAATTACTGTTGAATGCACGTGTTTTTACTGCGAAACAGTTTAATGACAATTCAGGAAAGCAGAACTTCATATTTTATGAAGGTTCATGTGTATTTATTACATTAAATAATTTATTACGTTTCTTAATTTTAATGATAATCTATTAAGTACTTCTTACAGATGTTTGGGTTAACAGTCACTACAGCTAAATGGGAACGTCGAATTTTCTTCTCACAATTTTTTATATGGTCTCAATTTTAAGGGTAAATAACATGTAAAATGTATATTTTCGGTATTGTTTAATATCCTTATAGATATTAGGAAATTCTATATTATCCAGCACAAGATGGTTAATGACGGATCGGCTTGAGATGTATTGTTATTCAGGTGCTTGCATTACAGTTCATCAGCGAGGATATGAAAATGAATGAAGTAATTTACATTTAGTATTTATAATAAAGTTACTTAGGTTATATGCTGCCATCTCTAATGTTGAAGAACTGATCAAAGATAAAGCAGCCAGTCATCAGCACTCTAACACCTAGGGTAAGTGATTGGCTGTCACTCTTATAACGTATCTAGAATTTAAAGTGATTGGAGAATAGATTATTGCATGGTTATGCACATATTCGAACCCAGCTTACAAAATTTAATATCCAGAGGTCTGCTACAGCGAATTATTATTACTATTATTTTTATTCGTGGTCTTACATGTTATAATTTTAAATAGTCTTAGAACTGAGTTAAATTGTAATTTCAATTTATAGGTTAAATAAATTTTGATATGTATTCAATTTATTATATTTGTCGACAACATTCTTACACACACTTTTCCTTCTTAATACAAATATATTTTAATATCCAAACAATAATACAATTTATAATAATGTTTATTAGAAATATTGATTTATATACAGAAGTTTCACAAACTTACAAATAAATATTGAGTCTTCTATCTAGTCTGAAACTGGTTATATTCTCGAGTGAGTAAATACGTTTGCGTTAGTATAGGTATAATTCGTTAAACGGGGAGCTAACTAGCTTTGCGTCAAGACTTCCACCTGTGAAGTTATAAGATACTTTTGTAAAAATACTAATGTATGATGTGAATCATTGAAGTTAAACGGTTTGTGATGTTTGAAGTGTATAAACGATCCTGTTCAACATAACTGCAGTTACAGATTAGTTATCGTTGATCACAATTATAGCTTCCCAGGTTTATAATATACCAACTGTAACAAACCAGTAATGTGCCCGACATGGCCAGATGGTTAAGGTGCTTGTCTCGTAATCCGAGGGTTATGGGTTCGAATCACCGTCACACCACATATTATCGTCCTTTCAACAGCGGAAGCGTTATAATATAACGATAAATCCCGATATTCGTTGGTAAAAGAGTAACCCGAGAGTTGCCATTGGTGGTGATGACTAGCTGTCTTTCCTATAGTCCTACACTGCTAAATTAAGGACGGCTAGCGCAGATAGTCCTTGTGTAAAATTAAAAAAAAACAGTAATAAATACTGCCTTTTGGCGAGTCGAGTTGCTTGCACTTATAGGTGTGAGGAAAGATTTTAGAAATTTCAGCCTGTACAACAATACTGACGTACACTCGTTTCGTGTATTGTTGATTCTTACACCTGAAAATTTATCTTTTGTTTTCGGTTTTACTGATTATCTGATAAACACTTTTAACAGCTGTTTGCATTAACAACCTTTCCGAACCTATAATTTTCTCCCTACAAGTTTTGCACGAATTATATATAATTTTACAAATTGTTTCGCTGACTAACTGTTTAGAGACAAACATACGGTTTCCGTTATTTTTTCGTACAAAATATGTAATATGATGGACCTGCCTTTATCTTGCTAATTATGGTATCTGATAGGAGTTTTTGTCAAAAGTTTTTTTTACATGTAGTCTTGTGATGTATACAAAGCCTGATGTTCTTGTTCTTTTACTATTACATAAAAATTACGATAATTTGTTTATTTCTTGTTAAACAAAAACTACTCAATAGGTTGTTTGTGCCATACCCACTATGTATATCTAAGCCCTTTTTTTTGAGTTACAAGCTTTCACAGAGTGAGGAGCTCACTACGACTTAGGCACGAGATAAACTTGATAACGTATTTGCTTTATTTGAAACATGATGTCATAACTGTGCGGTGGTTCAGTGGTAAGTTTGTTTATTTGTTTTCAATTTCGCACTAAGTTTTTCAAGAGCTATCAGCACTATCCATCCATAATTTAACAGTGCTAGATTAGCAGGGACGCAGATAGAACACACCACTCATTGCCAATTCTTGGGCTACTCTTTTATTAACGAATAGTGAAATTTACTTTTGCTTTACAACGCTCACACTGTTGAAAGGGCGAGTATTTTTCACAATAAAAGAGACGACATAATTCAAAAACTCGTTTTACCTTTGAAAACAAGTAGCAAGATAAGATCTGATGAAAATGTGGTTTAAATGTAAAAATAAATCTTTATTCTTCCATCTGGTTTTTGTTCCTTTAATTAATTTCTTCTCATATTTGCAGCTTTTTATCGAAATGTATTTTTGTAACCTCTCGAATTGTTCTTTCTTGTGAGTGAATTTATTTCTGAATTCATCTATATATTTAGTTAAATGCAAATCTTTCCAATAATTTATTTGTACTGTATTTACTCCAAGAATCGAGTTATGAACTTCAGTGTGAAAAGTTGAAAATCACTATCGAACACTAAATAGTTAAATCTATTTATTATTCTATGACCAGGGATTAAAATTGTATAGTGAATTAACACAATAGTAAAATTATGACTTACTTCTTATGATTGTGACTTCGTGAAAATTAAGGTTAAGACAGGATAAAATTATCATGCCGCTAAATTGGACGTATAAATGTTAAAATTATTGCAATAGATTAGTTTTCTTGTTCAAAAAGGAGCAACTGAAGTTGGATTATTATATGTGGGTGTGAGCTTACATTCACACTTATAAAGATATGAAGGACAGTCCCGAATACAGGTATTGCAAACAAAAGCAGGGCTTAGTTGATCACATTTATGGGAATTACCCTGGGCTCAACCATAAGGACACACTGAACTATTGGAACATTATACAAAATAACGAGACTTATGTAAGATAGATATTTCCACAAGATAACTGTTGAGATAAAGTTGATCGTGACATCATCTTTAAATATAAGCACCTTAAATAAAAAAGCAATCGATTACTCCACAACGCTCTAACAAAATATAAACCAAAACCACAGATCCTGTCAAATTCCGAATTCTAAACGTATGATTAATACAAATATTACTTTTAGCAAGTTCAGAAATTATCTCATTCTTATTGATAGAAGTAATCCACCCTACGAATAACAAATGAAATAAGGTATACGAGGGAGAGATTAACAGTCAAGTTTTCGAATTGTGAACTTTTTTACTTCAAACGTGATATGTGCGATTTTCTTGCATATGAGCTGATAAAGTCCGAAATTATGAAAATTATCCATCTTCCCATTGTGAGTTAGCATAATTTACTCAACATTCCATATGAACACAATATTTCAAGGTTTCTGTACACTATGAACAAGATGTGTACATTAAAGAATCTGGATTGGTTACAAGAAACATCTGAAAGAACAGATTCTGTTCAATTTTCCTATGAGAAATTAGCCTAAGAAGGGGAGTCTACATAATAGTTTCAAACTGATAATTAAATTGAGAAAGTAAAGAAACGTGTTTACGGGTATAGGTAACAGAACAGTGAGAGCTTCTACAGAAGAATATATTGTAGAAACATTTGTTTGAATCAGGGATTAAGAAAGATTACGACGGATGGTCATTTTGAGAAAACAGTGTCGACATAGACGGTTATAGGACTGACATGAGATCTGGAATAAGGCTTAATGTGTGAACTGTTGGAATGTAAATCACCAATAGTTGGGAACAAGTGGTGCGTCAGACGTTTTAAATGTGTAGCAGCTATTAAACAAAATCTTACACAATACATTAAGATCATTTTCGCCGTAGACAAAAATCCCAATACTCACAATGAATTTCCAGGCTTTATATCCAAAACACTGGTGGACATCAGTGCAAAGACTGTTAATAATGCATCTCCGATTACAAAAAATATCCGTCTCACCAACATGTTATCTCCAGAAACGCTGTTTGTATCTCAGTGTAATATCTTGAAAGATACAGCTAAAATGCTGAAAGCTGGCGGAGTATTAACTACCAGTGGACCTAAAATTTGTCATAAAAATCACGATATCTGGACCCATTAATCTCTTTTGTAATCTGTGATGTGTTATGACAGGCTAGTGCAAATATCAATAGTCTTGGTTGTCTGTAGATTGAATAACTGCTTTGTTCTTGGTAATGCATATAAACTTTTATGGTACATAAAGAATATATGTGTATATTTGTGGGACATTATCACCAGTATTGTCTTACTTATGAAATATGTGAATTACGGTGTCCTCTTTATTGTAGATTTCTTTCGTGTCTTTCTCTACAATAAAAAGAATAATATGTTGTGTTGTATATAAACGCTATTAATTTCAAAAGTAATACATCAAAACTAATAGTCCGTATCTTAAGAACCTAAAATATTATTAATTTTTTCTTTATGTTGTACATTATTTATCTTCCTTAAAGTACATGCGTAAATAATATTAATGTTTTCACTGCAGTGTGCGCAAACATTGTGAATCTGTTCCTTGCAGTGTGCGTAAACATTGTGAATCTGTTCCTTGCAATATACATAAATATTATCAATAAATATCAAAACGAGAGAAAATATTCAGCTGTCATATACCTAATATGTTTGAATGTTTTCTTATCAAGTGTGTTTCAGTTAAACAGAAAATCGCAATGAAGGTGTTTTCACATTTATGTATGTTTATTAAAACTGGAAATCTTATATTAAAATATTTTAATGCTCTAGAAGCATAAAAATAGTCGTATTACAAAACAATAGGTACCAATGTCTAAGCACGTTATGCAGCATATAGCAACTTAATATTTTTTATTTCTTATGAAAAGAGCTTTACCCTAGGATAGACTTAAATTAAGAAAAATATTTTCAAACGCCCAGAAGAAAAACAACAATAAAAATCATCAATGATTAGGATTGAAACTATTACAATTAATAATTTAATTAAATTGATATTTATAGCTTATGATTTAGTCTTACCATCTAAAAAACAAAGTCGTAAGATTATATCACCAACTGAAACGACTAAAAACTCTAAAACAAGTAGTTTTATTCGAACAACTTTTTAAGAAGCGACCGCCTGCTTAAATTTGTAGCCTTAATTCATAGATGACTTCTATGTGTTTGTTTGCTATTAAGCACAAAACTATATAATATGTTATTTATCTGTGTTATACCCACCGCGGCTGTCGTAATGCAATTTTTAGCATTATTAGCCTACAGACTTACCAATAATTCACCAGAGGGTTGCACAAATGAAACGTTGGGTGAAATAAAACGATAACTTTGTGCTGGAATCTGTTATCGTTACCCCTTGGTAGATACTGTAGACACCCAATAGGGTTTAAACAAAACACATCTATTATTGCTATGTGTATAAAATCTAAAATATTTAAAAGAGTAAAAATAATGATTTGTAGCTTGAAGGAGTAATGTCTGTGTCTTAAACCTTAAATTTGTTTGTTTACATTTTTTTTTGCCATAGTGTTCTCACTTTGAACTACTTATCTTGTTTCTGGAGTTTTGAAGAACCCTATTCAACAGTAACATTTATTAATAATCTTATTTCTTTACACTTTTTGTTTGTCTGTTTATCCTAAGATACGTCTGTGTAATAGCAATACTGTACTATTTGAAATAGTGTAGTTTAATGAAATACGTAGCTGGTGTCTGGTTCTGTCTTGGGAACAACAACAACATTTGAATTTCCTTTATACAGCAACATCATTGCTACAGTGTTATCAGTTATAGCGGAACTGTATATATGATCACTATGATAAATGGTGAGTAACATATGTTGCTACTTTATTTACATTTATGGTTTTTTGCTTGTACATAAGCACAAAGCTACGCAAAGGACTATCTGTGTTCTGCCTACCATGAGTATGTAAACCCACTTTCTCGCATTGGTTACTCCTCAGACACACCTCTTTGCCACTGGGGAATGTTTGTTTTTAAGCGAAAAGTTGCACAATAAGTTATTTATGCTCTGCACATTGAGGTTTTCGAAACCCCATTTCTAGCACTATAAATCCTCAGGTCTACTGAGTACCAGGAAGCGACTATACAAAACAAAACTGCGGTGAAGAACATGGGGACTAAATTATTTTGATTGCGTACAATAAACATTTTTTCAAAAAATAAATTGAATACAAAAACCCTTGTTCAAAACTACTTGAACAATAAGATATAACCTGTGTTACTTTTGATACATAAAGTTGATTTTTAGTAAAAAGTGTATAAATAACGTCGTGACTGTTTAACTATATTTCTTTTGTTATGTATTGTTACTTATTTCGGACAAGTCTCCGATTTATTATGTTATGTGCATTACATAATAACATATCATATAACCGGATATTTAAATTTGAGCTTAGTAGTTAATTCAGTGTTAATATGTACCAAATGCATGTTATTTGCCAACAAGATTGGTACACACAATTTCCTTTTTCAACAGAAATATATTTTTAATATACAAACAAAAACAGTACAGTTTATATTAACAGTTATTACAAAAAATGATTTATATACAACAGTCTTAGAAACTTACAAACAATACTGATTCTTACATCCTGTCTAGAATTGAATACTTTACCGACGATCCAAGTCCATGACAAGCAAATTATTTCTGAGTTGATATTGTTGCACCCTAACAAGCTAGCTTTCC
Organism: Carcinoscorpius rotundicauda; assembly: GCA_011833715.1. NCBI lineage: Eukaryota > Metazoa > Arthropoda > Merostomata > Xiphosura > Limulidae > Carcinoscorpius > Carcinoscorpius rotundicauda. Next base: position 45,817,790 of record CM022394.1, on the reverse strand, counting down.
CGAGAAAAATATTTAATGACCTCGTAGAAATACTAATACTGCAGTTGAACGGTTTGTAATGTTCAAATTCTCTAACGTTCCTGGTCAGGTTCTGTAGTCTTTTGATTAACAGATGTTAATCACAATCATAGCCTTCTCGGGTGATAGCCCTCTGACCATAGCTATCCAATGATATTCTCTTTTTAATGCTCGGGTAGGCGCTTTTTATAAGAATCACCTGAGTTCGTACAAATTTCGACAAAATTCTCACTCGCTTTTGTCAAAAAAGTATTTTTGGTATTTACACTTTAGAACGCTCTACACATTTCGTGGAGAGACTTAAGACAGTTAAAAATATACGTTACAGGCAAAAAAAGAAAACTGTACAGAAACAAACGTAGGTATTTTAATAAATGTGATTAATCTGTAATACCTCTTTCTTTAGAGAACTAAATATTGGCGTTAGACAAATTTAACCAACATATTACGTACATATACATCGCAATCAATACATTAACTAAAATCCATTGTTTAAGGATTATACAATTTAATAAATCATGACAATATATAACACGATTAATACAAGTATCCGTATCTTAATAAAATTACATATAACATGAAAGTACTTAAACACAAATGTTATATTTCTGGCTTAACACAATCAATAATCACAATGCGTGGGTGTTCTTCGAAATTTGGATAGGTTTTAAGGGAATAACAGAAACATTCTTGTTAGTTTTTTAACTAGTTAATAGGTATGGAAAGTTGTTCAAAAGTGAGAAACATCTTGTTTAATTTTTGGCCAAAAGAAATGTCTCAATTTTATCACGTGTCTTGTTTACTCCTAAATGAGCTACCACTTAGTAAATCCATTACACTTTCCAATTTCTACCTTGAAAACGCTTATTTACATAAGTTAGAATATTTTATATGACAATTATTGTGGTGTGCGAGTCTTTTATAAACCAGTGAAAAATTAGTATATTTATAGTTCTCATAACACATATTAATCCTATTACATTTTTAACATTATGTTATTTATGTAATCCCTTAGGAATTTTCAAGAAATCGGTGGCACTGCCTATATAAATCATTATTGTATTCTTTATGGAATTAAAAAAAAATCCTCTGTAGGTCATCAAAACTTTATAACACTGTATAATATTATAATAATATATTTAATGAATGAGTCACAGGTGCTGGAGTGTCTGTAAATGTCATAGCAAAATATTTAATGTATTGTTTATTTTTTTCTGCTGCTTATTTCTTATTACAGGATAAATTTAAAACTAAAACAATAATGACAACCAATGCGATCGGGGGTTAAGACTGATAAACAGTGTGTCCTACTCCCGCAGTAACCTCCAAAACCTAAGGAGCGTTTTATTTCCCACATTATAACTTGTACTTTGGGATTCTTTCAGGTGGTACAGAGTTTGTTATTTTTGTTCTGGATTGTTTTTGTTCATAACAAACTATATGTATATACACACACACACACATTGTAGTTACGTTCTTGGTAATTTGACCTTGAACATTTTTCTTTTATCTTTCAACAACTATTACATGTAATTTCCTACTTAGATAGTAGGGATGGCATTTGTCTGTGCTATTATATAACAATGATGCAAATGCCATGAATACTATCTTGTTTGCATTGTTTTTGAAGGATTGGTATCAGCCATCCCTATATTTACATTCCTTTTCGAAAAACGTTTTTTTATTTGTTCCAACAACATTATATCTGTCATATCCATTACAGATGATACATTTCGTTCAAGCCAGATATCTTCAGTGTTCAGAAATGTATTAGGTTACATATTAATATCTTATGAAAACCATAATTATGTGATATTAATACAGTACGCAGTTAATTGTTTAAGACTGTTCGTAGGTTCCAATGAATGGTTTATGTAAATTTAGTTTAAACATCAGTTTCGGATCACCTATACCTATTAATCTTTAAATTTGCAGCTTATTTTTAATTGTTTTTCATGATCGATAGATTCCACATTATATCTTATTAAATAACTTTTATCATTTGGCGTATTATAACACTAAATTTAACAAATATCCCCAAAAATGATTTTTCATGTACAATACATTAAATACCTTGGCAGTAATTAGTATTTAAGATTAAGTGCAATTTTGGAGAAAATTTTGATCAAATTGTCTCTGACTCATACGTTATTACAAATTCTGTAACTAACCCTTAGATCCTATAACATTTTAGTGCATAAGTAGTTTTTAAAAAGTCGGTAAAAATCTGATAATCACAAGAAGTATTTTATATTCACTTCTTCCTTAGAAAGGAATGTGACCAGAACTAAAAGTTTGGACGTGTCATGAAAACGCGAAAGTGTTTTACGTTTAGACCAAACTATGTTTGCAGAATCTGCATACGTCCACTAAGAGTCTACCAGTTAAAGAAACTTTTATTTTTACATGAGGCCTAATCTAAACATAAACCTGCCTTTAATGTGGCTTATAACATAGCAGATAATAAATTAAAACTCGTTAAAAAGATCGTAACTGGAATGTAAATTTTATTAATTTCTTGTGTGATTTATCTAATTTTATGTTTCAAAAGTGAAAGATATGTGCCAAAACAGCAACAAACACTGAAAACAATTGTCACAACGGAACTGAATTTTGTAAAATCACTAAGAATGATTTAGGTTTAATGAAACTGCACTATAAGATTTGGAATCTTTGGCTCGTCAGCATTCTTGTTACATAAGCGCTCCTAGCTGTCATTAATTTTAAGTTCATAGGCCTAGAAATGAGACAGCTAGTCAACGGAAACGTCTCACAACTTTTGAGCTACTCTTGCCTGACCAAATAGTTCGATTTCGAACGTTATTCTTACATCGTACTCCCGGATCCAAATTGCGAAGTGCGTTTTTACAACAACTGAACATATTCTGTAAATACTCGGTTTCATAGTTAAAGCACGTTAACCGCCAGGCAATACTCGATCCCACTAGATAATTTCTTTTTAATTAAAAAAGTGTTGGTTGCTTTGAGAATAAGATATCTCGTAAAATAAAACGTACATCATTTATCTGCTTATGAGGGTGTTCCAGGTATTTTGAGCATAGTAGCTTTATGACAAAACGTGGCATAGCAGAATGGTAATAGTTCTATGATAACACTTGATGCAGATTGAGTCAACATATTTTACGACTCCATTTAAGAAAGGTATTTTAAAGACGAAACTTGATTTGTCGTATGTAAATTAGCTTGAATGATGAAAAGTTTAACAGTTTTACGGCAACACTTATAGAAGAGAGGAGAAATAAATACTATTCTAGTTTTGTCTTGTTTACTTGTCTTATGTAGGACATATACTGAAAGAAATAGTCTTATGAATTGGATACAATTAGAGTATTCTTATTAGAACATACACAAGTTGAGCAATGTAGTTTTGAAAGCAGCTGATAAAGACCTAGTATAGTTATTTGATAATAATCAAGAGATTCACACTTTGCGCCATGATTGGACTGATTTAAGAATGCTAAGTATTATTGAATTTTTTTTGTTTTGGGAATCATTCTTACTCAGATTTGGTGTTTATTTGGTTGTTGTTAAATACAAAAGCTTTCAGTATTACGGCTAAGCTACCAATTGACAGCTTTATACGAACTATTTGTTGAGTAAACTTAGGTGGGCTCGTGTTAACAGAAATCTTTGCGGTTATGTTACAAGAATGAATGTTTAAAGCGTTATTATTTTTTTTTAGAAATAAGTGTCTTTTCGTTGTCATGAATTCACAATGGAACTGAAAAGACATAAAAACTACCACTCATAGACAGTGTGGTAACCAAGCACAAAATTTATTTTTGTTTCTTTATTTGAATTTAAGCAGCACAAAGATACACAATGGGACATCTGTATTCTGCCAACTATGGATATCAAATCCGGTTTCTAACGTCATTAGTCCGTAGACATACCGCTGTGTCACTGGGAGGAACACAGTTTATATAACACACAGGTATTTACTGGAAGCTCTAGGATGCTGATAAATATTTTGACTATGAATCAAAACATCCAAACATGTAAGGAAAGGCAACATAGACTGCTTCTTTGTTTCCCAGAATGAACAACATTCGTGATACAGAAGATACAAAGAAAGAAGAATAAAAATATATTACTACAACTTTCCTTGACAACGGATATTTTGGACTCTTTGATGAAGAAGATAAATGTTAAGAACAAGTAAGAAGAAAATACAGATCTAGACACATTCCTTTATAGGGCATATGTAAATAGTATAAAGTTATAAACCTACAATACAATATGATAATGCTTAGTACACACTTCGAAACACCAAGAGACCCAAAAGGAATAAAAAATACCATTTACAGCATCTCAGTGTGACTTCCAAGAGCCAAAAAAAAACATCAAAAATTAGAATTCAGAAGCATAGTAGATGTATAATTAACAGTAATATCAGAAAAGAAAGCCAAACGATAAAATGGAATCATGATGTCAGAAGAACACGTAAATACAAGAAGTCCTATTATAAAATGATAGAAAAAAGCCTGTAACTCGAATACTCCCTGTAAGTGGACATTTCTTTCTCACGTGCAAACATTTGGACCTTGAACCAGAACGGTTTACCTTGTTAAAGAGGTCGGGTTGTATGTTGTTTTTTTATTACTATTTTATAATGAAATGAAATAATACTAAAATAATACGATATGAACCACAACTTATAAGAAAAATTATTAAAAGGGTTCTTTTATCTACCTAATTGATAATACTTCAGTAAACCCTGCACATAAGTCAGAAAAACTTGGAGACCTGTCTTGAAGATAAACAGTTAGTTAAATTCTAACGTTGAAGAATGTATAATTCACCCTTCTTTCAAGAAGATCCAGCATCAAAACTCAGGTATTACCATCACAGCCACAGCTCTTCTCATGATTTTTTCCGAAAACGGCAATTAATTTATAGCCGCAAAATTGGACATTAGCTATTTATTAATTGGAATTTAGAAATTAAACGAATTATTAATAATTAGACTTAAGTATATACATTGGGTCGTCGATGACTGATCTTACTTTGATATGAAATAGTTTACTAGTTTACCACACTAATTTAAATATAGTTTTTTTAAGTAAAACCAATTATTAAGCGAATGAAACATATATTTTAAAGTTCTTTATAACACTTCGGCCATACATACCTAAACATTTGAGTATACGAATTAAAATTCCCATATACATTTCAAAGCTTTAAGTTCTCTTCTAAAAGTACATTGCGTGGGTTTTTCTTATACCAAAGCCACATCGGAATATATGTTATGTCCACTGAGAGGGGGTTAAAACCCTAATTTTAGTATCTAAATCCGCAAACTTATTGCTGTCCCACCGGAGTACTCCGAAAGTTCAACTCTTATTTTATCAATAAATAACCCAGTTATTTATAATAACTTCCAGCTTTTATTTTCTCTTAAATCCAAATAAATGTAGCTGCATGAAACAATCACGAATAAGAAATTATGTGTGAACATGAACTCTCCACGTGATCCACAATTAACAAAATATAAATGACAGCTTATAAGTTGAAATCATAAATATTTTGTAA